>CM069858.1:75566595-76211595 GCA_036172795.1 Pelodytes ibericus
ACAACACTCAACTAAAGTTTTCCGTGACATTGTGAATGCTCTGGGTTCATTTATTCAGTCGCTTTTCCTTATACCAAGCGCTGGAAGTACATCAACCACAGCTAATCCAGCAGGTAAACACCCTCTCTGTCCACAGAAGCTGTTCTAAAACGCACAAATAGTGCTTATGTGACAAAAACCAAGCACTAGGCCACAATGATGACTAGAAATTGACGGCCACATTGATTTAAACCAGAGCTGTCAAGCCCTGGCTATCGTACTACGAATTAATGAATTTCAAGTATATCCCGTTTCATTTTTGTTTTCGCTGGCTGCACTGTTTGCAGTTTGATCCCAAATACGGTGTACGTTTTTTATGAGGGGAGGAAATAGCTCTGAAAGCATGTTTACTACATTTAAGCAAAATAATAAATATAACATTACTTTTTACAGCAATAGTCAGTTATTTGGCTGTATGAATTTGTATATAATATGAAATAAACACCCAATTTAACGTTGTACAGTTTTAAGATTACATATGATGTACAGTGTGACTACCCAATGCTTGTTTGAAAGTACAAGTGATTCTAGCAATAACTCCTAATGTCCTAATGTCTTAGATGATTATTTCTTTCCTCCCTACAGCAGGCTCTAATTCCAACACACCAGCTTCAAATCAAGCCACAGCAGGAATGGCAACGATGACTGGGAGTGTCACTGTTCTTCCTGCCTTTGAATACAGAGGCACCTGGATTCCTATAATGACTATTTCAATCCAAGGCAGTGCCAAAGCTACCTAGTAAGTAATCTATCTCTTAGCTGCCCTTCAGAAACGGCAGATCTGTTTTAGTGGGATAATAGGAGAGGTGCAAATCGGTAATGTAAGTCACAAAGGATGGTGTGTGAGCTTAAAGGGTGACTACAAACCAAAAAGTACTAAGTATTAGGTTGTATCTAAACATCATTAAAACCTAGATATATATTCATTTAAAATCTGCATAAATTGGGAAATATGTGCTCATGTGACCAAACAAATGAATAAAACTCCTTAAAACAAATATACCGGTCTGAGTGTAATATAGTCTTATTTTATAATAGTATGTTTGTGATTAGAACTAAGTTGGAGGAGGAGATATAGGAGATGTATGCATCAATTTGCCATCAAGATATAATTAAATACAATATTATGTTGGTTCTTTTTTTTATTTAAGAATCCTCTCCACCACAATGTAATTAACCCTGACCAGGTAATTCCTCCTTCCAAGCAATGGAAGTTAAATGTCTTGTTGCTATCCTCTGTGGTGCTAAATGTTATGTAAACTAATTTGTGGAAAGTATTTACATTTTAGGAATTCAAAATGTCTATGTAATATGACTAAATAGACTTATAAGCTGGATAAGACCAAACCAACAGCATAAAAGATGTTTTAAACTCACGGGCAATGTAACAGGACAATGTCTGAATATGAGTTTTTCTTTAAAATAACACATGAGCTAATAGTAAGGTGAGATGCTTATTAGAGGCTCTACTCATATTTTCTGGATTTATACACACATTATAAAGCGTAGAGAATTCTGAAATCGGTGTGATCATTTTATTGTTTTGGGGGTTTATCTTTGGGGTTAGACTATTCTTGATTCTTTAAAAAATATAATATCATGTGTGTTAAAACATAATTAAACATAGATTAAATGTTTTTTTTTTCTTCTTCAATAGTCTGGAAATGCTGGATAAGGTGGAGCCTCCGACTATCCCTGAAGGGTATGCCATGTCTGTGGCATTTCACTGCTTATTAGATCTTGTGCGTGGCATAACTACCATGATTGAAGGAGAGATTGGTCAAGCTGAAACGGATTCACATATTTCTGCTGAGGAGACATCTGTACAAACACAAGCTAGTCAACAGGACCCAGCAGCAGCCTCTGATCCCGAGGAGAGTGAGCCAGGTCAGTAACCAGATTAAGTCCTATTATATTAGTGCACAGTTATTTGGTTGATTTCTGGTTAAGCATATCCACATGCAGTAATGCTAATCTATCAGGGAAGAGTAATCCAACAAATAAACAAAATAGTTGTTTGTTAGTGTCGGCATTAGCAGCCTGCTGGATAGCTCTTACATATGTATTTGCGCATTTAGCCTAGTAATAGAATTGTAATTACCATAGACGTATAACACAGATGTATATAGGGTATGGTGCCCAGGTAATATCCTTCCCACATACAAGTCAAGTGCACAAGTATATTGAATGGAGGCCTAGAAAAAGAAATTCCCTACAGTTTCCATTAATCCATGCAAAATAGGACAAGCACACAGATAAATTATCTATAGGCCTAAACAAGGGATACACCTTCCCATAGGGTTGTGTTGTTCCAGAGGTCAGTTAAAAAGATGGCAGCTATGTCATCACTCCAGTCACCATCCATATGGAGGTGGAAAACAGCTTCAGGTAACTAGATCTTTTAATATACATATTTGCTGGTATTTTCAGATTAGCAAATATGTTAAATGACAAGCATCATATCTCTTTAACGTGATCATGCAATTTATTGTGATCACTAGAGCATGTGGGAAAATTCGGATAAAGTAGATAAAAAGCAAACACTTGGTTTCCCTATTACATACACAGCACCTTCTAATACAAACCTACCAAAATGCTGCTCACAGCACAGGGCTGAATTATTTATCAGTCCTTCTCAATTGACAGCGGGATGTTTGCGTCATTCACTGCTGAAGTGATCATGAAACAGTCCAGACAGAAATTCTGTAACATAAAATCTAGTTCAGTAGTAGTGTGTCTAAAACAGGAACACTCTATTAAAAGACATCTCTCGTGTCAGTATTGCCAATTTAGATTAGGAAATGTAATGAATAGAGCAAAGGAGAGCAATGCTGCCATGGAATAAATATCATTCTTAGCTTTACGCAAATTGTAAATGACTGGAAAATAGTGAAATATTGACATCAGATGTTTTGTAACTTCTTTAATGGAGGTTTTCTACATATTAGTTGTATTTATTTTGCTGTCCTTAGCACTCTGTTTTAAAAATAATTACACGATTGTATTTTGATTATTAAGGTTTTAAATAGATGTCAATAAATCGGAGATGCTTTGGCCCAATGTTTGTGTAGAGCAATGTAGCCAGATTGCATTTTACAAGCAGATTAAGTGATAAAGTCCCAAATGTATGCAGTTTTACATTTACATAATTGTGTCAAATATTTTACTATCAACTAGACTGATCTTAAGTAGAACTATAAAATGACTTATTTGGGGACTTTTCTAATTACCTGCAGATAAATATTCCAGGGACACTGTTTTAACATATTGTGTTTGTGGTTTTTTCCCATTGAAGTTGGTAGAACGGTTTGGGAGGAAATGATCAATGCCTGCTGGTGTGGCCTGCTTGCAGCTCTGTCTCTCCTCCTTGATGCAAGGTAGGGGTTAAGACTTGTACCCTTTATGTATAGCGTGACATTACATAAAATGATTCTATTTTTATCACTTAATACTATATTCATTACTGACTTACTGTCATTTGGTAGTTAATTATGTAGCTGAACTCTTAATGAACTCTGTATTTGAACTGAGTACGAATCGAGCATAGCAACGTGCAGCTCTGTCTCAACTTAGAGCTCTTTGGATAGATGCTCTGGTGGATGATACTGAAGTGTACAGCTGGATTCAAATGATACTTCTAACATAGAATCTGCACTCCAGAGGGACCTTATTTAAATCTGCCACACAGCGGTCCACTGAGGCATACTGTAAGGTTTCAAGCTTAGCTTGTCTCTTCATGTATCGCTCTGTCTCCGTCTAACATAGTCTGTAATTCCCTTTTAATTCCCGTACCAAGTGCCACATCAATTGTTGTCGCTGTATAAATAATGCACTGTAATGTAATTGATTTGGATTGTGACAATCATCAGCCAAACTACAACTCGGGTAGTTAATGTAGCAGTATAATTTTAATTTGCTGGATTTATTAAATGGTCCCCCTGGTGAGATCTCAGTCAGTGCATTTCCTCATGATTATAATTTTTTTGTGCAGTTCTGTTAAATGTATATTTAACGAGTACACTGATATAGAAGATCAAATTCCATTCATACCTGTCCTGGCGTGAGTGCAGGGGCATTAGTGGAGAGGAGTCTCGGTCAGATCTGTAACCAGAGGCCAGGGTTTCCAAATATTGTATAACCCCAAGTTCTCAAGACTAACATATTTAGCCTTCTCCATGAATCTCTGATAGTTAATCTGTGAGACAATTTCGTCCACGTAGGGATCACTCCAGATCTCCAATTTCTCGCCAAACAAAGTTTGGTGGTCATTAATATATGCACAATGAGCATTTTTATTTCTTCTTCCAATTTAGGGAAATTCAAATGAAACATGGATTTCCATATTCTACAAATGCAATGATTGCTTAACCTACAGGGTTTCTATTTCCAGTTCACTACTGTAGTCTGAACATGTTGAATCAATCTATAACTTACCAAGTATATTCCTAGGTGCAAGTATTTGATAAAAAAAAGTGCAAACAAGCTGTTAAAATATATTTCTATAAAATAACGGTATATAATCTGTACCTGATTAAACTCAATTCGTTTTTTTTTTCCTTTTGATACAGCACGGATGAAACCGCAACTGAAAACATCCTGAAAGCAGAGATGACAATGGCATCTCTCTGTGGAAAGTTATGCCTTGTGACACCTAGAGATGCTTTCATAACCGCCATTTGCAAAGGTTCCCTTCCACCTCACTATACCCTCACTGTGCTGAACAGCTCATCAGTGGCTCTATGCAACAAGTGTAAGGACAATTTATTTATGGGACATTACACTGCAGCATCATGTGTGTGACGCTTTAATCAATGTTTACAGTGAACAGGCAGTATTAAATACCTTTAATTTACATACTTAGCCGGTTACATTATTTAGATTCTTTCCTAATGGAAGATTCAATTTGGAACCTGTAACTGATAAGTGAAAAAGCTTTGTATGAGCAATATGTGACCGTATGTAGCAAAATTACAGCACAGTCTGGAAGCTGTGATTATCTCCCCACTAGGATATATGTTTTACGGTACTAGGCTTGTTTTCATGATGGAATAATTGGAGGGGGCAGTAGGATGCTGAAAAATGCTTTACATTTATGCGTTTAACTTTGAAACAAACCTGCATTGGGTGGTTCAGTCTAAATGAAACTACTTGCCATTCTCCCAGTTTAATGCGCAGATGATTTTTCATTATATGGATACCGTACTAACAATGTTTAGATAACAAAGTCCCTATAAAGCAGTAGTAAAGGATGAAAAAAAAAGCTCCCTATAGCAGCCTCTCCTCTCAATCAGACCTCACCCCCGTGTGAGCTTAATCCTCCGATTCTGGGACCATGTCCCGAATGCTCAGCTGGGGATTTAAAAAAAAAAAAAAAAAAAAAAAACGATTTGACGATGGTAGCCCTGGAGTCTTGAGGCTAAAGTATATTTTAGCCCCAGAGTCTCCATTCGGGGCTATAGCCCCATTAGCCCACCCCTAGCAACACCACTGCTGCCAACCACACTGTTATTGTGTTAATATCCTGTGGAAGTGTAACAGGTGTAGAGATACAAATTAGTTAATTAAGTTAATCATTCTGTCTTTTTAATTGATTGTATCTGTTCCACAGCCTATTCTATTCAGGGACAAAATGTTCAGATGATAAGCCCCTCGAGTGACTCTCATCAGCAAGTGGTAGCAGTGGGACAACCACTAGCTTTACAGCCTCAAGGAACTGTCATGGTAATATTACTTTAATTACTCCTTGTTCCCTTCTGATAAACCAGATGTTGTGTTCAGACCAAATAGTTGTTTTTGCCATACATCCTAAAGGAATCTAGATAAGAGCTTTATTGATACCAATTTTCTATTAAAGTAGTGTTTTCACATACCACTGACATATTCATCATTCTAATATTTTGTCTCACCTCATTTTTTTTATGCATAAAATAGTTAGAAATACAATTTTATTATTTGCATTATATTATAGTAAATTAATAAATATAGGTTAATATAAATATATTAGTAGTGACTCCTTAGCGAAAATATAACCTAAGGGCCTGTGTTTACCTCATTGAATATTCACCATTATTGTTCTTGGCGTGTTACAATCAGTATTATAACCTAACTAAATAGATTTTTATTAAATAGACTTTTACGAAATAGACCTTTACGAAATAGATCCCAGACATTGAGGGCAGAAAGTCATAGTATCAGATTCCCTAACTCTCTATATCTAGTAGGATTAAACATTGTGTTGTCAGTTAACAAGGCAAGTGTTGGCCTCACCCAACATCCTTCTATCTTCATAAAAAATGCTGTTTTTGCAAAAATAATAATTTTCTGATGGTTTGTTTAAATGCAGCTGACGGCTAAAAATATCCAGTGTATGCGGACCTTACTGAACCTTGCTCATTGTCATGGAGGATTTTTGGGGACCTCCTGGCAACTCGTGCTTGCAACTCTTCAGGTACTGGGAATTATGTATTGTAAAGCTAAATAAGGCATTCTTCTAAGACAAAAAGCTGTTTTCATTGTTAAATCAAACCTTTTTTTTTTTTTTTTAATCGAACATAGCTTTTATTAAGATATCTTTAAATATGAGCATATTAAAAATATACTTCACATAACTGTAATTAGGAGTTCTCTAGTAATAATGGCACCATCTTCCCTTGTGAGTTTAACCTGTTTTTTTAATGATTGTCTTCTATCGTAACGCGGACTGAATGTCTGTAATCACAATAGACTAGACTAGAATATGTATCAAAATAGATCAGTCTCAGTGTTTAGCTTGTCACTTAAACCTGTTGTACTATTCAGGAAAGTACAGTTCCATAAGACTTATCTTGTTGTCAAATCACAATTTATTTCATATTCTCATTAATCTGAATGAACCATTTTAATGTACAATTGGTATTTTATGTGGCAGCATAATTTGGTGTGAAAAGAAAGAGGAATCTTGTGTTAAACATCTATAGATAATCAAACCAGTATTATCACTACTGTCCTATATTTATTAAGTAGCCTTGTATTTAGCTGAGCTATTCAGGTAGTATTTAAATGGACTCTTCCAAACTAAACATTGTTATACTGAGAATGTAGAGAATAAAATTAATCTATACATTGTATTAGCAAACTTGGAAGCAAATGCATGAAGCAATCAAAATAGATGTTCTAAATGTGTCTGTGGTGTCTTTTGTTTTTTAGATCACCTTGTGGCTTGGTATGCAAATTACACATTTCCCACTGAAGCCACAGGCGGTGTCATTGCTTATTCATTCACAGTATAAGCAATGTTTAGGTTGACAGAGTCCTATTAAATAGTGACTAAACCCAGTTCTGTTCTTCTAATGAGGCAAAACCTCATCTAAAGTATAATAGTCCATATTGTTACAATTTAATATCAAGCGTATGGCAGCAGTAGAGAAAAGACAAATTATATTTTGAATTACATGACCATTAGTCCTTGAGCTGATGCTAGAGTTGCTGCATATCATTTCCAATCTTTTCCCTGTATTTCAGCATCTTGTATGGATACTTGGATTGAAACCTAGCAGTGGTGGAGCACTGAAGCCTGGGAGAGCAGTAGAAGGACCAAGCACAGTACGTGTCCAAACCGTAGAACAATTTAGATTTTTTCCTATTAGTACGTGGACCGAGTAACACTTTATAATCTTGTTTTTTCTAAATACTTTTTTGAAGGTTCTGACCACTGCTGTCATGACCGATTTGCCCGTCATCTCCACAATCCTGTCACGCTTGTTTGAAAGTTCACAGTAAGACTGACACTTTGTATGTAATGTTCAGCCATCAAGCCATACTTTTGATCCTAATGTGTTTTATCATGTGTTTTAGATACTTGGATGACGTGTCCCTTCATCATCTGATCAATGCACTCTGCTCATTATCTCTGGAGGCCATGGACATGGCATATGGAAACAACAAGGTTAGAGGCTTCTTTCAATTATGTCTCTGTATAGGCAAACATGTTATTCAAAGAGCCATTAGTGTACAAACATGGGACTCTAGCAAGGCAGATGAACAATTAACAGTAGAAGTGACGTTAGGAAATCTTTACAACAAACTTAACTGTTCTATATATTTTCCTTAGCCTCTCAGTTGAGGACTGGGTATTCTCATTGTTTTTGGTTGGCTTATTTAAATGGTTTTCGCTGTTGGTTTGGGTTAGGGCCATTGCACATTGATAAAGGGGAATTTTTTATCCCCAAAACGTCTGTTTAACTTTGGTCTGCTCCTGTACTGAATAAAGTGTTCTATTTACTAAAGTTCCACTTGTTTTTTGTGCATCTATTGGATTCCTTAGACCACTAAGCAGGTTCTAAGTATATGAACGTTTTTCATTTATTGCACATGTTCTGCACTGATTACACTGACAACTATTTTGTGTGATTCATTGCACATCACCAGAATTTCATATTGGCATTTAAGTGTATGTATTTTTTGTATTGCACGTATTTTGCACAGAGAAAATTGTCTGTATGATATATTGCACATTATCACGTCTTATATTGGTATTTGCACTCAAGTGTCCAGGCACCGAGCGCCCGATTTTCACTTTTTTTTTTTTGCACATTTTATATGCAGTTTTTGAAGCTGTCTGTTTTTTAAGTCTGGCTGCTGGTACTTAGTGGACACCTGGTTTATATATACATTTTTATTGTCACTGATAGCACGATTTTTGCTCGTCCTTTTTTTCTTCACCACATATATCACTAAGCAGGAGCAGCAGTGGGGATTACCTAAAGCAGAGCTAGGGCAGCCGGTCTCCTATATTTAGGTGTTGGTGAGTACACCCCTCCAGGTTACATTTTAAGAATAACCCCTCACTTGTGACTGAGTATATTTTCAATTCTGAGGTCTTGTCTAGTTGAGGGCAAGTTTTTGAATATCAATTTTTATTAACCAATCCTTTGCAAAGAAACATTTTGGAACAATCAACACTATCAGGCTACAGGATGCAAACATACAAGCAGGCGTGAAGTTTTTTAGGCTACCATATTGCGATTTGTCTTCCCTAAGAAGATTCCAACTTTATATATAATTTAATTTTCTTTTCCTTTTTTTTGTTTTGCTTTAGGAGCCGTCACTCTTTGCTGTTGCAAAGCTGCTGGAAACTGGCTTGGTGAATATGCATAGAATCGAGATTCTGTGGAGACCACTGACTGGGCATCTCATTGAGGTGAATTACTGTTTTGGCATTTGGCATTAATAGTCCGTAGGTGAATGCCGCTTTTATGATATAAGGATTTGAGAATCCTCAAGTGAATAAGTTTACACACCAAATGCCATATGCTTTGTGTAATATTTCTGGCTACTTGTAAAGTAAAGACATTAACAGCAAGGTATGTAATAAAATTATTTATACATTCTTTATAAAAATTTACAGTTAGCTGTTCCTAGTGTGAAGATGAACTGGCATGTACTTTTGATGTGCATGTCAGTTTATCTTCTGACCGACAAACGGCCATACTTCCATAGGAAGAAGGCAGCCGTCTGGTTGGCGACTGGCTCTCTTAACCTTAACCCTGCTGATCCCATGCAAGAACAAGGGGCTCTCTCTGCATAGAGACCCTTGCATTCACCAGTCGGAGCAGGACGAGACCCCACTCCGATTGGCTGTGCGTTCGTGACAACCAGGAACTGCTGTGTCTCAGATGGGAGACACAGCAGAGAGTAAACCCGCATGTATCTATTAATAAACATGTCAGGTTTACTCCAAAATCTCAGGACATTCAAGGGTTAAAAACTGGTTGGTGTTCCTTTAACATTATCATTAACCCAATCTTTACTATTCCTTGAGCTATACCCTCAAGTGAGGTTCGCCTTTAAAGACTGAGTGCCAGTCTAGGGCTTTACTTGTGTTACTCATTTCTAGTGTGTCTACATAATGCTGACACATATCCACATACATGCTATGTGATGTGAAAGAGTGTCAGTAACCCTGCACTGTGCCTGAATTATTCAGTAAATCAGCATAGGCCACACATCTCTAGAGATTCTTTTTTGTCCTAGCACTTATAAAGAAATGACATGTATATTTTATTTCAAGCTCTGCTATATTATTTGATATCTGCTCTGTTTCTCCTCTGCTTGCTCTTGTCCTGAACAGAAGGTATGTTTGCATTTCACATATATCATTAACTGTGACTCAAACACTGTTATCATCCTCTGCACATAAGATTAGCATAATGTGAAGTTCTACCAGAGTTTAACTCTGCTTGAGGTCAATAGACTGGACGGTGACATCCGGCTCTGTATTGTTCTTATAGCTTGGCAGTAAATGAAACCCCTAATAACACTTATAATTCCCTGTTCTCTGTTATGGCTCAGTCCTGCTAAATCTTTGGATAACTATTGCCATCTTAGAATTGTGGGGGTCGTTGTCAAACAACTGCTGAGAAACCAGGTACAAAAATTAGTCAGCCTGATCATTAGAGCCATACAAATTATCACGGAATTAGAATACAGGAGTGCAAAAAAGGGGTGCCACTGTGTAGAATGGGGGTATGTCCTGTGAAATGGGTTGCATCAACTGCCTTCTAGTTCTGTTTTGTTGTGTAATAACGATTTTTGAAGGATTTATTTTTAGATTCAGAGTTTCATCAATACGTTTCAATTTCTACAAGTTTCAATTTCTGGGAAATTCAATGTGACATTTATTTTTCAGGTTTGTCAACATCCAAATGCAAGAATGAGAGAATGGGGAGCAGAAGCAGTAACATCTTTGATCAAAGCAGGACTTGCCTTTAAACACGAGCCTCTTCTCTCACAGAACCAGGTACACATCTTAGATCACCTCTGTGCATCAAAACATTCTCAGCTGACACCCGACTGATAGGGGAAAGTATTTAAACACAATTTGGGACTCTACTACAAGCTTCTAATGTCTGTTGGATTAACAGTTTACTTTATCCCTAACAGCTACTCTAGAAAACCTCATATTCATGGTAGTGAGATGTGTGTTGAACAATAATAATAATATCTAAAGTATATTCCAAGATTACAATACGTGTGTTCTAATGAGCACATGAGTTTGAGTGCACAATATAACCAGTGGTGATGTACGGGTTTGTAAAGCTCCTATGGTTATCATATATCCTTTATAAATTAAGTACCTGACTAATACTTCTCTACAGCCCTCACAAGAATTAGCTTTCCTTGAAATTCCCCCTAGAATACGCTCAAATCTACATTCAAACTTGCATAACAATTTTTATTGTGACAGAACGATCATAGTACAAAGTGAGAAGAATCCATCACCCCTATCTATTTCTGTAATCTTATCCTGGCTGGACTCCAACTTGTACCATACTACAAAACCCAAAACAAGATGGAGAACTTCACCAATATTTGGAAGCCATAGCTAGAGTTTAAACATGTATACCTAAATCAAAAGAAAGAAGCAATACCTGTTAACCCTCCACCCGTTTTTTTTTTTCTTCTAATAACTTTTTATGTTATTCTATATCAGCAGTGCTCGCTGCATGATATTCATGTTTCACATTCATTTACTTTTCTTCTGTATCTTAATGAAAAACAAATGAAAAAATACAAGTTAAACAAAAAAAAATGAAGATTCTTCTGCAAATGCAATCTTGGGTGGTGTGTTGGTTGAAGTTCACCCCTGCTGTGTCCTCTTATTAAGTTAGATATGTTTAAGCGTGTTACAATTTCAATATTTTTATTGTTTAGTGACTATTTACTTGTCCGTCATATCAGTACTAGATTCTTATGTTACCATTGTTTTATTGCAGCAAAGCTCTCCAATTTAATGTTATTCTTTATTCTAGAGACTGCAGTTACTCTTGTTAAACCCCCTGAAGGAGCTTTCAAACATCATCCACCATGATATTCGACTCAAGCAGCTGGAGTGTGTGTTACAGATCCTTCAGAGCCAAGGGGACAGCCTAGGACCTGGCTGGCCCCTTGTTCTTGGAGTTATAGGCGCAATCCGAAATGATCAAGGGTAAACAATTTATTACATTAACGTATCTGATAAATTTGGTAGGGCTTCATCTAAATACAGGATGTGACCACACAAATGGGGCTGTGAAAGTCACAAAAAATGATTTTGAGCTTATGTGACCTTGGTCCACTATGCATTTGTGTGTGCACATGTTCCTTTTTCTCCTACTGTATGCCAGAAGGGCGGGTCACTGGAGAAAATACTTAGGGTGGCGGGACAGGTGATTTAAATAGTACATGATTTGCTTGCTCCCTTCTTCATTAAAGGAGTTCCCTTTTTCCATCTAGAGAATCTTTAATACGGACTGCATTCCAGTGCCTTCAGCTGGTTGTGACTGATTTTCTTCCCACAATGCCTTGCACTTGCCTCCAAATAGTTGTGGAAGTGGCTGGAAGCTTTGGCCTGCAGAATCAAGAACTGAACATTAGTTTAACATCTATTGGTTTGCTGGTGAGTTAAATGTAGTCAGATTTGTTTTGGGGCAGTGTAAACAAATGCTTATGAATATGATCTACTAAATTAATTTCAGGTTTCTCCTGGGAATGTTGTACAGCTTCTGAATATATTTCTGAATTGTAGCATGTTATCAATATTTTTATAAAATATTGTGATACAGAGGTGTCTGACTGCAGCCCTCCAGCTGCCTACACCTAGCCTAATATTCTGTCTACTGACTTGGCTTGCTGGGGAGTATGGGAAATGTAGTCCTAAAGCAACTTGACAGCTGCAGGTTGACATGCCTGCTATAATGCATTAGTAGAATTCACTGCTTTATTCCTAAATAATGGACCTGGATTTTGAACATTTGTGTGAGAACCATTTTACTTATTTTTATAATCTAATACGGTTTTCTTCTCTCCTTTTATTTATAGTGGAATATTTCTGATTATTTCTTCCAAAGAGGTGAAACTATAGAGAAGGAACTTAACAGAGAGGAAGATATCCTGCAGAAGCAGGCAAAAGAGAAAGGACTGACTTTAAACCGACCTTTCCACCCTGCACCACCATTTGATTGCCTCTGGCTCTGTCTGTATGCCAAACTGGGAGAACTGTGTGTTGACACACGTCCTGCTGTTCGTAAAAGTGCTGGCCAAACCCTCTTTTCTACTATAGGGGCCCATGGGACTCTGCTGCAACATGCTACGTGGCACACTGTCATATGGAAGGTACCCACGCCTGACAGATTATTATATTCTTATACCATGATTTGTTAATATAACCAGAGATATAAATGCATTTTATATGGCAGTAGTTTATGATGGAAGTTGCATGTGTTATTGTTTATACTTTTGCAATTGTCTTTTTTTTTTTTTTTCTTTCCTTCAATAATTTTGCGATTCTGACATTATACAGATTGGGCTTAGACACGAAAATCATACTGTTTCCCATTGACTGTACCGACAGGCAATATCTTAGCTGACTAGTAGAAACTATTTGACCCTTTGGAAGCCTGTGTTTGCTTATTCACTAATGCAGAGCTTGACCATTAAGGGAGCCATGGCTCCTAAGATCCCTACTCTCTCCTGTTTTGATTGTTTTACATTGAACCCTCCTTGGCTCCTAAAAATAACCAGGCTGGGTCCTAAGTTGGTCTCCTAAAGGCTACTAACATTTGTCAAGCCCTGCTCTAATGGACCGATGTCTGGGACCTCTTTACTAAATGTTAGTTGAGATGAGAGAAACATGTAATTACTGATTAAACTATACATTATGAAGGGCCAAACCTGATGAGTTTCTCCTTCTAGAAGAGCTCAGTTGACCTATATAATGCATAGTTAAGTTAATTAGTGGAAATTCTTAATCTCAACTCACTTGCACCCCATGTTTAGTGAGTAGCTCCCTCTGTCATTGATCAGGATATATGCACATGGTAAATGGTGAGGTTTAAATAATCTGTAGCATTACCATGTTTGAGTAGTGATGATTTTCCATGGCTTACCAGACTTAAAATAACGGACTAGAAAATATAAATTTTGTGGCAAAGCATTACCCGTTGGGTGGCAGACTGTTGAGCAATATAAGGGTAAAGAACACTAAGTGCTTGTCTCATTGCAAGGATCGTTAAGTGATCTGGAAAACAGAATATTCCATCTAAAAATGAAATGTGAATGATCCGTGATTTTTTTATTTGGGATAGGTCCTATTTCACCTGTTGGATCAGGTGCGTGAATCTTCTACAACAGCGGACAAAGAGAAGATTGAGTCAGGGGGTGGCAATATCCTCATTCATCACTCCAGGGATACAGCAGAGAAACAGTGGGCTGAAACATGGGTGCTCACACTAGCAGGTGTGGCACGAATATTTAACACTAGAAGATATTTACTCCAGACACTAGGTAAGGTGCCAAATTATTATTATTTCTTTGTTTGTTTAATACGGTTTCATGCTTATCATATTTGCTTTTACTCGTTTTCTTGTTAGAAGTTTGTGGATAAATCCAAAGATCTACTACTGCAAGAATTGCATTACATTGCTGAATATCTATTAATCCTTTTGTAGTATTGTCTCTGTAAGGCACTTCTGAATTCCTTTATGGTGTGTGACAACCTACCTATGTTGAAAGTTTATAGGCTTATTCAAAGAGGAAAATGCTCTTTTAATGTAAACGAAGATGAATCATAATTCTGACTTTTCTATAAACACTGTAGTGTCAACGCAATGTACTCAGATCTGTCCCGAAATGGGGCAAGATCGGCAAAGGAGCCAAATATTGTAATTTTCACAATATAGTCTAAAAACTGCAGAATTTAAATAAAAAAATATAAGTGGCCCCTTCCACCGAGACCCAAATCCCTCATTAAACCTTTGGCTCCTTGGCCCCACAAATCAAAATGTGGCACACGGGCCAGTCGTAGGCAAAATGTATTGCTAAATATCGCAAACCATTGCATTCGTCATTTAATCTGCTGTGCTTTTAAAGGGACTGTACCACTTAAACATTGTTTTTTACGGTGAATGTATAGCTTAAAATATAAGTAAAAATGATATATATACATTTTATTAGCAAAATTGCAAGCAAATGGCTAAATTAGGAGAAACAAATTGTTTTAAATGTGTCTGTGGAGTCTCCTGTTTATGACATCACCTGTGGCACGGTAAGAACATTACACATTTGCCCATTGAAATGCAGTTCATTTGCATACCGGGCCACAGGTGAGGTCATAAGCAGGAGAGTGCAATTTTCCTAGTACAAAGTATAGGTTATTTTCAATAATTTGTTATGCTCTACATGCACAATAAAACAATGTTTAGGTCAGGGCTTGACAAAGTTAACTGACTTTTAGGAGCCAGCAAAAAAATCTAGGAGCCAGACAACAGCACATACACACAATCACACACAGTCAGTCACTGACACACACACATACACAGTCAGTCACTGACACACAATCACACACAGTCAGTCACTGACACACACACATACACAGTCAGTCACTGACACACAATCACACACAGTCAGTCACTGACACACACATACAGAGTCAGTCACTGACACACACACATACACAGTCAGTCACTGACACACACACATACGCAGTCAGTCACTGACACACACACGTACGCAGTCAGTCACTGACACACACACATACGCAGTCAGTCACTGACACACACACGTACGCAGTCAGTCACTGACACACACACGTACGCAGTCAGTCACTGACACACACACGTACGCAGTCAGTCACTGACACACACACGTACGCAGTCAGTCACTGACACACACACGTACGCAGTCAGTCACTGACACACACACGTACGCAGTCAGTCACTGACACACACACGTACGCAGTCAGTCACTGACACACACACGTACGCAGTCAGTCACTGACACACACACATACACAGTCAGTCACTGACACACACACATACACAGTCAGTCACTGACACACACACGTACGCAGTCAGTCACTGACACACACACGTACGCAGTCAGTCACTGACACACACACATACGCAGTCAGTCACTGACACACACACATACGCAGTCAGTCACTGACACACACACACATACGCAGTCAGTCACTGACACACACACACATACGCAGTCAGTCACTGACACACACACACATACGCAGTCAGTCACTGACACACACACACATACGCAGTCAGTCACTGACACACACACACATACGCAGTCAGTCACTGACACACACACACATACGCAGTCAGTCACTGACACACACATACGCAGTCAGTCACTGACACACACACACATACGCAGTCAGTCACTGACACACACATACGCAGTCAGTCACTGACACACACATACGCAGTCAGTCACTGACACACGCACATACGCAGTCAGTCACTGACACACGCACATACGCAGTCAGTCACTGACACACGCACATACGCAGTCAGTCACTGACACACGCACATACGCAGTCAGTCACTGACACACGCACATACGCAGTCAGTCACTGACACACGCACATACGCAGTCAGTCACTGACACACGCACATACGCAGTCAGTCACTGACACACGCACATACGCAGTCAGTCACTGACACACGCACATACGCAGTCAGTCACTGACACACGCACATACGCAGTCAGTCACTGACACACGCACATACGCAGTCAGTCACTGACACACGCACATACGCAGTCAGTCACTGACACACGCACATACGCAGTCAGTCACTGACACACGCACATACGCAGTCAGTCACTGACACACGCACATACGCAGTCAGTCACTGACACACGCACATACGCAGTCAGTCACTGACACACGCACATACGCAGTCAGTCACTGACACACGCACATACGCAGTCAGTCACTGACACACGCACATACGCAGTCACTGACACACGCACATACGCAGTCACTGACACACGCACATACGCAGTCACTGACACACGCACATACGCAGTCACTGACACACGCACATACGCAGTCACTGACACACGCACATACGCAGTCAGTCACTGACACACGCAGTCAGTCACTGACACACACACGTACGCAGTCAGTCACTGACACACACACGTACGCAGTCAGTCACTGACACACACACATACGCAGTCAGTCACTGACACACACACATACGCAGTCAGTCACTGACACACACACACATACGCAGTCAGTCACTGACACACACACACATACGCAGTCAGTCACTGACACACACACACATACGCAGTCAGTCACTGACACACACACACATACGCAGTCAGTCACTGACACACACATACGCAGTCAGTCACTGACACACACATACGCAGTCAGTCACTGACACACACATACGCAGTCAGTCACTGACACACACACACATACGCAGTCAGTCACTGACACACACACACATACGCAGTCAGTCACTGACACACGCACATACGCAGTCAGTCACTGACACACGCACATACGCAGTCAGTCACTGACACACGCACATACGCAGTCAGTCACTGACACACGCACATACGCAGTCAGTCACTGACACACGCACATACGCAGTCAGTCACTGACACACGCACATACGCAGTCAGTCACTGACACACGCACATACGCAGTCAGTCACTGACACACGCACATACGCAGTCAGTCACTGACACACGCACATACGCAGTCAGTCACTGACACACGCACATACGCAGTCAGTCACTGACACACGCAGTCAGTCACTGACACACGCAGTCAGTCACTGACACACGCAGTCAGTCACTGACACACGCAGTCAGTCACTGACACACGCAGTCAGTCACTGACACACACGCAGTCAGTCACTGACACACACGCAGTCAGTCACTGACACACACGCAGTCAGTCACTGACACACACGCAGTCAGTCACTGACACACACGCAGTCAGTCACTGACACACACGCAGTCAGTCACTGACACACACGCAGTCAGTCACTGACACACACGCAGTCAGTCACTGACACACACGCAGTCAGTCACTGACACACACGCAGTCAGTCACTGACACACACGCAGTCAGTCACTGACACACACGCAGTCAGTCACTGACACACACGCAGTCAGTCACTGACACACACGCAGTCAGTCACTGACACACGCAGTCAGTCACTGACACACGCAGTCAGTCACTGACACACGCAGTCAGTCACTCACACACGCAGTCAGTCACTCACACACGCAGTCAGTCACACATACATACATACACAGTCAGTCACATACAGTCACTCATATACACACACAATGTCAGACATACAAATTTGTCACAGGTCTAAAGAGCTAGAAAACTGATCAGTGACAGTGATTGCAATACCCAGTCTGCCATGCATGGTGTCTCTAGGTGGCTTTTCTTATGCAGAGGCAACCACAGCATAGGGAGCTGCTGTTAACCCTTTCAGTCCTGCACCCATGATCCTTTGAGGCATTGGATTTACTTAGTGAACCTGCACTCCCTGGGTCATGACGTCACGCACCTGACCCTCCTGCTCCTAGCTTGTCAGAGTTGACGGGGGAACTAAAGAAGGCAGGTGGGCGTGTTCCTTCCTCTGGAACCAGTGCGCTTATTGGCCAGCAGGGGTGTAACTGCAGGGAAGTCCCTGTTTGTTTTGTGCACCACAGTGCAAACCAAGCGAGGGGGCGGAGCAGAAAGTGTGTGCATCCGGTGCACACAGTCTGCTCCCTCGCGCACCGGAGGATTAAAGTTCAAAAAGAAAAAATCCCAGGGACAAGAGCACTATGCGGGGCTCATGCTACCCGGGCGCCAGGTCTGATTTTCTAGTCGCCATGGCGACCTGGCGCCCGGGGTTTGTCGAGCCCTGGTTTAGGTAATGCAGCCCCTTTTAAGATTATGCAGTTACAAAATAAATTACATATTACTTTTGGAATGAATACGAGTTTCAATTTACTTGGATCATACACAAGACGATGTAGTCACTACATGGGAACTGTGGTGAATCGACAAGCGATCTGCAAGTCAGACAATTCTGGCAGAGTTGGAAAGTGCTCCAACTTCCCTACTGTTCCAGCTTGGCTATTAATGCCTGATTTTTACATGTCTTGTCAGTTCATTTTTTGGTGAATAAACCCCGTGCGTGAGTAGCTGTGCTTTTTTAACCCTTTTACACACCATGCAAGGTAAAGTATAAAGTGCTTTTGGTTAACACATAGGACAGTATTTATCAAGACAAAAAAAGTGGTATTTCAGGAAAAAGTGCCAAAATAGTAGTAACCATGGAAACCCATGGAAAGTTATAGCAGTTTGCTCCAAATGTAGCACCTGTTTTGCCTTGATAATTTTGGCCCACAGTGGTATGTCAGTGTATGTAGTAACACATATCCTTTACTGTTTCTACCAATGCAGGTGACTTTTCTAAAGCCTGGGATGTCCTTCTGGATCACATTCAGTCAGCTGCTCTCAGTAAAAACAGTGAGGTCTCCTTAGCTGCACTGAAAAGCTTTCAGGAAATATTACAAATAGTTAGTCCCACGAGGGAACCTGACAAGCCTGAGTCTATACCCGGTGTTACAGTAACCATTCCTGTTCAGCTTGGCCCAATTACTGCGGCAGGACCAGGTAGACCTTTGACCAGAGCAGATTCCACAGGAGAAAGACTTGGCAGATACAATACCAATGAGCAGCCAATAGCTATGGATGAGATTGAAGACTCTGCTCTGTGGTGGGCTGCATGGAACACTTGGTATAGGATCGGCTCCGAGAGCACCAAACCACCAGCTACACCAGACAAGCTAACATTTATCCCAAGCCAGCCTTTTCTTACAGCTTTAATTCAGATTTTCCCAGCACTTTATCAGCATATCAAAATTGCATTTAGCATGGATGATCTACAAAAGCTGGGAGTAATATTACACGGGGCTGTATCAGTGCCTATAAGCTCAGATGCCTCTCCTTTCATCCTTCCCTCTTATACTGAAGCAGTGTTGACAAGCCTGCAGGAATCTGTGCTTACAGCCTTGGATGTCCTACAAAAGGTGACTATTAAGCCCATCTGCATTCCATCGTTTGTCAGATCCAGTTTCTAATCATACTAAAGAATATCATTCTGACATGAAATCCTGAAATTGATCATTATGCAATCAAAAAGAGGTTCTTCAACATGAAATTATTCCATATGTAACATCCGTGACACGTACAGTACGGCTTCGGAGTTACTGACTTTGTGGCAAATAAGGCATAATCTTCTTTTTTCAGTCAGTGCAAGGATGTTCTGTTGAAACCACCAAGGCTGTTGCTGCTCTACAGGAGCTGAAGGAACGAAAACCTAGATTGTAGTTTAGCAACAGCTGTAGGGTTATGCCTGTTAATTTAGGTGGTAGAGACACTGATTTAGTAAACAAATCCCTAATTTTTTTTAAATTTTTGTGGTGTTTTACTTGATGATGGGTCTAATTTACTAGTTTTAAAAATGTTCCAAAAACTTTGAATTATTTTGTTGCTATTTTACCAGAAAACATTTAACCTACCAATGTCCTCCCCGTGTGTCACATGACAGTCACATGGTTTACAAAAAATCTGCATATTTGTAGAGAATATTGGATGGGGCAAAACTTGCTTTTTAATGCTAAATTTACTTATTAAAGTTTTTATATTCTATATAGACAAAGTTTTTGTTGTTGTTATTGAGTGTTCTCTTTTTGCAGGCAATCTGCGTAGGCCCTGAAAACATGCAGGTTATGTACCCAGCAATCTTTGACCAGCTATCTGCATTTGTTCAGTTCTCCTGCAAACCACCACAATATGGAAAATTGGAAACCAAGCACATTGCAAATGCAAAATACAATCAGGTATCTATTGCTCATATAGTTATTTTAACATGCCAAGGCTCCTCTGATAATTTAGGATAAACAAAATAAAGGAAAAACCACTATTTCCAAATAGAAAAGGTCAGAAATTGGGATGTATCATTCTGTCCTTCTGAGAAATTGGCAATTCTAAACAAATTCTACTTTATATTTATTTGTTTAGTGCTGATAGTAGGCATGATGCTATTGGCATACTGCAATCTAATACAAGGATGCTGTACTGAACCCAGGGCCATGCATTTCAGTATAAGAGGCAGTAACTATTCATTTTATGACCTCTTACTTTATGTAGTCATTTGCCCTCACCTCACTAGTACACAATGTATTCAGACAGTTTTGATATATAATCTTACCGTTGGAGTTCCTAAACTCAATGCCAGTTGTTTGATATCACTATCGTTTTACCCACCAGCTCCACTTCCTCCCCTAGTGTGGCATTTATTTTGCCTGTTTCTCTGCCCTTCTTTTTATCAGGCATTTCCTTTCTTGTCGAGCACCTCTGCCCCAGCCTTTTCTGTTCTCATAATGGCAACCCTGAGGGAGGAAATATCCATTTACCGAATAAACTGTACACTTTTCACATCATTACCTGCCCACCAACTGTCTAAGACAGAAATGAGAGGCAATGCTCTTGAATGTCATGGAGTGCAGAAACCCTTCTTTAGTTCCTAAGTCCATCTAATTTCTTACCCAGACCACCCAGCTTAATGTGTACTGGGCCTTTAATTGTTTGCTACTTGGGCCCATGTTCTGATTCATTCATTAAACACAAACCTAGACATCCCACATTGTAAGAAAATGCCTGGAGTTCAAATATCCTGTTAACTTAAACCTGATTAAGCTAGTATTTATAGGAGGAAAGACGACTGTACAATTGTTTAACCGACTGGGCAGCATGTAGCCATTTATCTAGGTTGAGCTCCTAAGTGACTCAGCCAGGCAAAAGTATTGCAGTAAAGATGGCTAAGTGTTATGGGGCGTTGGATTTTAATAGCAAATGTCTAAAGACCTCACCCGACCTTCAGATTGTTAGAAATTCAAATGGTGTGCCGCTGCAGTCCTTATATTGCTCAAAAATGCAGTGTTCTTTACAAATGATGCTATTATTGCCTTTCTACCCTTCTATATTGGATGGTAGGAGCTTGTAGTTTTAAAGTCATTTTATTTGCATTACGTTTATTAAATCTGGCATGTGTAAATAGTTACTTTTAATTTATTGAAAATATTAGGCACAAATCAAGTTAATAACACCAGTCTGAAAACTTTCTCTAAACTAGAAATTGATGTGTTTGTGTCACTTTGTGAAGTGCATCAATATGAATTAACGTTTTTCATTCTGTTTATTCTGCAACACAATGGAATCACAATAGATCCAACTATTTGCGCCGGTGAGTGAAATTTCCTTAAAGATTGCCCTATCCTAATAAACAAGCAACAGATTTCACAAAACACTTTTTCACACACTGGGTATTCAGACACAATGAGTGGCCTTTTGGATACAAATTTCAACTTCTTACACTTTTTTCAGCATGTGTAGTGTTTGATTCAGTTCTCCTTTTATACAGATCAGCTATAAAGATCATGCATGCAGTATAATGTACCTCTTTGAATGCTAATGTTCTCTTATTTTCAATACTATAGACCAAATTTCTGTTGTGTTGTTTTCTTTTATTTCAGGCAGAATGGGTCGCTTTAAATTATGTACCTTTTGCTGAGAAATCCTTAGAAGTTGTAGTGGATCTGTACCAAAAAACTGCATGCCATAAAGCCGTAGTGAACGAGAAGGTTCTACAAAATGTCATCAAGGTAAAAAAAACACTTTCATTCTCAATCTTATAGGGTCTGCTTCACCGTTCATAATAAAATTTGTGATTTTCACAACTTTAGAATCAGAAATGCAGCAGCCAAAATTTTTTATGTCACTTGCAAAATAAGTTAAAGTGACCACTCACAAACAGTACATTGCTTATCATAAATCAAAATATGTTGTTGGTACGTTAAGACAATTCCATTAAATGCAATGCTATGTACAAAAATATACATAGACCAGGACAAACCAATGTAATAAAAAAATCTTTATAAGATAGTAGGGAGACCTGACACGTTTCACCCCATGCGGGCATTATCAGAGGTCATTGGTGTGTTTCGAAGATCTGAGGAATAATTGTATCAATGAGATTGTGACAGGTGGGTAAGTACTTTTGTTTCAGAGTCTGGAGATGTAAACGGTTATGAAGGGAATACATTTAGTTAAATGGACTCGTAAGTGCCCAAAATGCATCTTCCAAATATTAATTTGCTTTCAAAAAACCCAAATTTCCCCAGGACTAGCTCCGTTACAATACAAAGATATTCACTACCATCGTTTTCTCTCCCAGCGCAAGCAGCGCTCAATAAAAATTTAAATAAAATAATTATCACCCTCTATTCCTCTCTAGCACCTACTGCGCAACCCACAACATCCAACCAATATCCTGTCACAGTTATCCACCACAATTCCCACCAATCCTTTACAGGATTGTAAACCATTGGAGGACGGCCTCCCTGGCTTCTTCCTCTCCTACAAGAACTTATGAAAATGTATTCCCTTCATCTCTGTTTACATCTCCAAAAGTGAAAGGAAAGGCCTGTCTCTGTTCCTTTATCAATTACTTCTAAGGACGTTGATGTGTGGCAGGTTAGCAGATATCTAGAGAGCTGTGAAGGCGGAAAACAAATACACAAGGCACGTGTTTCTTTATCCTGAGCTCTGAGTGTAGTTTATTACACATTGGTATTTATACACAAATCTAGGCATTGTCCTGTGCATTGATTGGTTTTAGGTTTTGCACAAACATAGCATCAAGTACATGAGAGACGGCATATACCGTATTTGCTCGAATATAAGACGAGGTTTTTTTCAGAGCAAATGCTCTGAAAAATCCCCCTCGTCTTACATTCGAGGTCGTCTTATAATCTGACCTCAAATTGAGGTCAGACTATAAGACTGGGATCCAGGTCCCCAGCAGAGCTGCAGGGGACCTGGATCCCCCTCTCTAGCAGCAGGGGATGTCTGCGCAACGAGCGCAGACTCCCCTGCTTCCGCCCGGCACGACCGCCGGGGCTTCTGTGAAGAAGCCGGGAACTTCCGCTTTCGTCACAGAAGTCCCGGCGAGCGTGCCGGGCGGCAGCAGGGGAGGTCTGCGCTCATCGCGCAGACTTCCTCTGCTGCCCCACTAGGCACCAGGGACAATCGGGCAGCTGGGGGATGTCTGCACTATACGTGCAGATATCCTCCATGCTGCCCGACACCTCCGTCTATTATGACGGACCAGCTGTCCGTCATAATAGACGGAGGTGTCGGGCAGCATGGAGGATATCTGCACGTATAGTGCAGACATCCCCCAGCTGCCCCCACTAGCCACCAGGGAAAGGGGGGAGATAGGGAGAGAGAGAGAGGGGGGGGGATAGGGAGAGAGAGGGGGGGGGATAGGGAGAGAGGGGGGGGGGGATAGAGAGAGAGGGAGAGAGGGGAGAGAGAGGGGGGGGGGGATAGAGAGAGGGGATAGAGAGAGAGAGGGGATAGAGAGAGAGGGGGGATAGAGAGAGAGGGGGGATAGAGAGAGAGGGGGGATAGAGAGAGAGGGGGGATAGAGAGAGAGAGGGGATAGAGAGAGAGAGGGGATAGAGAGAGAGAGGGGATAGAGAGAGAGAGGGGATAGAGAGAGAGAGAGAGAGGGGGGGGATAGAGAGAGAGAGAGAGAGAGGGGATGGGGAGAGAGAGAGAGAGAGAGAGGGGATGGGGAGAGAGAGAGAGAGAGGGGATAGAGAGAGAGAGAGAGAGAGAGAGAGGGGATAGAGAGAGAGAGACTAGGGGAGGGAGGGGGGAGATAGAGAGAGAGACTACACTGGAGGGGGCAGGGAGAGAGGCCGCAAGGAAATAAAAACAAGAAATACATTTGTATAATATTAATTTTTTATTACATAATTAAAAGCAATTTACATATATACAAGTTAAACTTTTTTTTTCCTATAGGGTAGTCTTATATTCAGGCTTTTAGTTTTTTTCCTAAAGGAATATACAAAGTTTGGGGGGTCGTCTTATAATCAGGGTCGTCTTATAATCGAGCAAATACGGTACATGTCACAAGGGGGGTGGACAATGGGTACATATATTGTCACTAGGCAGAAAAGCTAAAATAGATCTCAATATAGTCAGTCAGCAGAAAAAACTTGCTACAACATTAGTTCCTCTTTTTGTAGTCTAAGACCTTTCTTACATAAACCATTATGTCTTATCTGACTTCCTCAGGGACTGTGACCTTTATCTGAACTTGGTCAAGCAAGGGGGGCTTCTCCACATCAATTTAACCCTTTCAAAAAGTATTTACTCACCTGCCACAGTCTCATTGATAGAATTATTCCTCTGATCTTCAAACACATGGACACCTCTTTCTTACCACCTATGACCTCTGATGATGCCCGCATAGGGTGAAACGTGTCAGGTCTCCCTCCCTAAGAAGGACTTTTACCTTCATCCATTCTTCTATCTCTCTGTGGCGCAGTGTTAGACTGAACTCCATCGTTATGTGACTTACCTGTCTCGAAATCCATTGGAAATAATGGAAAGCCTGTTGTCTTTTAGGATGTGTTGTTGATGAGATGACAATAGACATTACCATTTTAGCCAAATAATCTTTTGGGGACACAGAGTAAACAGCCAAAAAATAAGTTTTAGGTGACAAGAGGCCGTATTACAGCTTGACCCCTTAAGTAATTAAAATTATTTGATGTTAATTTGCAAACAGAGTTCTGTTGTGCCACTGTTCTGCCAATGGAGTTGCAAAATCAGCCCTGCTTTTCTACATGGATGTAATAGCAAAGGTGCTGTTCATGCTACTTCCACTAGATGTCAGCAGTTACAACATACCATTTGTTTCTAAGTATGGGGAGATTACCTTGGAATATCTCCTTCTTGGATATGATGGTTTATGGTTACAATATTAACATTTAATGAATTCATGAGCCTCAACTTATTTAATTCTTTATTTTCTTGGATTTGGCAAAGATTTACTACCGTATATTGCCTTTTTCTTGGGGAAAGAAAGCTTTTTCACGCTAAAATGTTAAACAATTAAACAAAATAGATTTCAATATTTTGATTAATTTTCCATTATTTCCAGTGTTCTGTAGAACATGGTTGTTAAAAACTCTTCATTGAACTTATGTCATCCTGTGTCTGTATGAAGTTTTTTTTCCAGTAGTGCATGCTGAAATGTGGAATTAGTTATGAGGCTGTCACTCAGGGTGCGTTCCCAGCCCTGCTGTTATAGCAGTTACAAATATAAGCTATGGGCCAACAGGATCTCCCATCGCTAGCCCAGCATTTCTTTATTGTGCTACTACGGCAGAGGTTGACAAATATATGTACAATTTAGGAGCCAAACAGTTCAACTTAGGAGCCGTCCTAGTTATTTTTATGAGCCAGGGAAATCTTACTTCCACAGAGTTCTATGAAAAATAATTTAAAAAAACGTTACGAAGCAGCAACAGGGATTTTAGGAGCCATGGCTCCTGGAATTTGTCAGGCCCCGTACTATGGTATCATGTGGGGGGTCTAAATAAAATGGAATGCAATAGCATTGCAGATCTATCCTGCTGCTCACATCATTTTCTAGGCACCCCTTATGTTGGCTACAGTTTTACATTACTCCCTGGCTGGCAAGGAATACAAGCTCTGTTCTCTATTGTACATTGTCATTAATGACACACAAGCTTATGTTGAGTGCTGCTCCCATGTTGCTCATAACATTGATAAGTGGGTTAAATTATGATTTGCTTCATTTTTCCATTTAAACTTGTTCAGCCATCTATCCATTGCAATGCATAGCACATGCCTGGAAAGCCATTCTAGTGTTACCTATGTGTGTGTGTGACTTTGGTTCCAAAATTGCTATAGTAACAAATAAAACTTTCACGTTACAGACTCTAAGAGTACCACTGAGTCTGAAGTATGCCTGCCCTTCAGAAAGCACGTGGAAGCTAGCAGTATCCTCCCTGCTAAAAGTGCTCTCAGTCGGGTTACCCGTTGCACGGCAGCACGCATCTTCTGGGAAATTTGAAGGCATGTGGCCTGAACTGGCCAACACATTTGAAGACTTTTTATTTACCAAAAGGTAAGTGGTATGCCTTTCTCTTTAATACAAGCAGTATTATTGATGTTTGTGTTTTAATAGTGCATGTACCATTATATGTTTCACCCTCTGTTTTGAAAGATTTGGCTGCATGCTGCAGGAGCAAAACCATTTTCTGAGGTATATCCATTATTAGTGCATTACAATGCAGTTATGCTATGTATGCCACATTCCAGTGCACTTTTCTAAATTATTATTTATTTTCTTAAGATTTTTATACATCCTATAGTAATATATAGAATTTTTCGAAACACACAGTATTTATTTGGATCTGATCAGTGATGTATTTCTGCCGAGACCAACTAGGCCTAGGGTGGCAAACTGGTGTGGGGTGCCAGCTGAATTAAGTGGACGACAACAGATCCAGCACTACCACCGCTGTGGATAGGGATTTGAGGGCCATCTGCGCTGTGGATAGGGATGTGGAGGCCATCTGGAGTTGTGGACAGGGATGTGGGGGCCGTCTGGAGCTGTAGATAGGGATGCGCGGGCCGTCTGGAGCTGTGGATGGATATGGGGGCCGGCTGGAGCTGTGGACAGATGGGAGGGCCGGCTGTAGCTGTGGACAGGGATGCGGGGGCCGGCTGGAGCTGTGGACAGGGATTCGGGGGCCGGCTGGAGCTGTGGACAGGGATGCGGGGGCCGGCTGGAGCTGTGGACAGGGATGCGGGGGCCGGCTGGAGCTGTGGACAGGGATGCGGGGGCCGGCTGGAGCTGTGGACAGGGATGCGGGGGCCGGCTGGAGCTGTGGACAGGGATGCGGGGGTCAGCTGAAGCTGTGGACAGGGATGCGGCGGCCATCTGGAGCTGTGGATGGATGCGGGGGCCGGCTGGAGCTGTGGACTGGGATGCGGGGGCCGGCTGGAGCTGTGGACAGGGATGTGGGAGCCATCCCTGTTGTGAGTCCCCTGGGGGTGGGAGATTCCAGTCATGTAGAAATGACAATACATGAGATCGATAGTTCCTTATTGAACCGTCAGAGTGTAGGGGAAGGCCCCACTATTTCTGATTGAGAAATCGAAGATGTCCAGTCAGACTGAACATTGATTTTTCCACTTCAAAACACTCAGGGGAGTACAAGACAGCAATCACATCTTGTGGTTCATCACTTGATGCTTTTTGTGCCTTTCTGACTTGGAAAGAGTCGATCAGCATACTCTGTAGTTGGCTGCAGGAGCTTCACTATGTGGTGGCGGAGGGCAGCAAGCCCCACTGCCTCTGGTATGCCCTTAATGTGTAAGTTCGCACGCCACAGTTTTAACATCCTGTACTACCACCTGGTGTCGGAGGTCTTGTATATCCCATGCCATTAAGACTATTATATCGGTCGATTCCATTTGTTGTTGCTTAACAGTTTAAGTTTCTGGTTCCACCTTTGTAATATTTTTTGTTGCGTGGCTGTGAGCACCAAGCAGAGTTTTGCAATGTCTCTTTGCCATACATGCATCAGATATTCTTATAATTGTTTAAGATTCCCTCTTGTTGGGGTGTTCCTCACCCTCATTTGATGAGCTACCAGTCTCAGAGTGAGTAACTTGTGATGCGGGTGCGAGTATGCGTGGTTGGGGCCTAGTCAGTGAAGTCCGTTTGCTTCGTTCCTTTAGTAGTTTTAGGGGGTGATGTCATCTATTTTAAGCATATTAGGTCAGTTAATGGAGGCGCTGAAGACGAACACGTCCTTTCCCTCTGAGTGTCAGCTCCGCCACCCCACCTAAACCTTTTATTACAATTTAGCACTTGGTGACTGTTTACATACTCGGTTATAGATTTTGTGAACCATAATGTATAAATGTAATACAAAAGTTCTTTACAAAGCAGAGAAAAAAACGAATGGTTTCGCTTAAAGGATTGCTTAGTGACATTTTTTTTCTTTTTTTGAGACCCTACGGTAAATGGTTTAGTTCAAATCCCTAAGGTAAAAGATGAGCATTTTCAAATATATGCAAACAATTCTATCTTTGCAACCAAATATATGCAGAGTTATTAAGAGGAAAATGAATCACTGATATGTACAAACTAATTGCCAAATATGCATAGTGAGCGGAGAAAAGAAAAAAGTATTTATAGAGATAAAACAATCACCAAATATGTATACAGATTAAATAAAACACTGAATAAACTACGGTAGATATGCATGGCTTATTAGGCTTCTCGGAGATCAGCAGTGTCCTAGGAATATATTCTAAGAGTCAAATGTCCTTCAGGGTAGGAGTTTTCATACAACTTGTGACATTGATTTTATAGGGTTTTTTTCCTCTTTGTTTTACGACCCCCCTCTTTATCTGCATTAAAGCAAGTTTTTGAGTTCTTATCAGAAGAGGACTTGCTCGTTTTCTGTCATGGAGACCATTGTAAATACAAGCCTTGGGCATTGCTACATATAAGTACTGACCACTATAGCCTTACAATCTTATTTATACTGGTTGTTTTATATTAGGCCAGTTGTGTAAATCTAGTTATTTAGTGTTGTTGTTTTTCTACTACATGTACTAAATGATTGTTTACTGATTTTTGTACGTATTTGCAATATTGTTCTTTTCCTTTAACTATTATTGTGTACATATTTGTCAATTAGGGCACAATTATTTGTACTCCCTGAGATAAAATGTAATCCATTGTTAACTGCCGAGTAATTCTGAATAGTTTGTATGATTTTTTACACAAGAGGGAGCTCCTTTCCTCTTTATTTTTTTTAAAGTGCTATTTTTAGGTGTGTCAAATTCAGTGGACTAATTCTTATGTGGGCTATGAAATACGTAAAAACTGTTTGAACCAGGCTGAAGGCTTCTTCTGCCTAATTAAAGCAGCCTTTTGTTACGTGTGCACATTTTGCAGTATTACCCCATAGTCTTTGCAAAAACAAACACCATTCGACAGAGTTGCGTTCAGTGGTTGAGGTTGCGGTTCCCTCTGTCGTTGGTGTGCGGAGAAGCTATGTGACATAGAAGCTTGGGAGTCTCAGTGAGAGAAAGAAATGGCAATCTTTTTTGAATGGTGCACTCTGGGAGAATAATTTAAGCGCCCTATGTGATTAAAAGTTCTTCTGGCACAAACTTCTTAAACTTAAAGGCAAGTGATACCCTGTAATGTAATATTTACCATATTTACTGCTATTGGTCTGGTGCAGGACAGCAGCTTTATTATGGAACTTTGTATATTTTCATGCATAACATGCATCTACAGACTTTAATTTCCTTTAGCACCCTTGAGATGCAAACATCTGCTTTAGCGCTGTGAGACTAATCACTGGTACAGCGATTTTGAATAATATGTTCATGAAGTGTATGGTTACAATCTTCACTGCCAGAGTGATCTACAACACTTTTATTCCAAGATCCTATTAAAAATGAAATGCAGTTATGTCCTCTAGGTAATGAGTGTGTTTCCATATTAGTTTTGATGTATGACTTCCAAATGTTGATAGGCATGGACACACATAAATACTTTCTATCACTGCAACATGAAGAAGTTATTAGACATTCCGGAATATGTAGGAGGACTGCATACATGCACTATTCATGTATAATCAAAAGGAATTCCAATTATGCCTTAAATGCACACTATGGTGTGCCATGAATGTGATATGAAGTGATCTTTGTCTAGGGGCAAGGTCAATAATCTCAAAATACCTCACTAGTATTCAAGGTGAGACTACTCCCCTAATACTCACCGGAGGTGAGGGGGAGAGACAGTGTTTTTTATTTCCAACCCAGGTGCTTATTGTGGAATCTTTTCTTGGCCAGCAGCTATACCCGTCTAGGTGCAGTGGAGTTTTACGCTTGATATCCTGTAAATCAAGACTCAAGCTTGCATTAGTATGTCTGGTTTTTGTTTGTCTCAAGTTTGTTATGGTTACTTGTATAAAGATGTTTCTTCAACAAAATGTGCCCACGGATTTTGCTTGAATTGTAAAATGAATACTTGGTTGAGCATTCACTGTGGGTTGACAGCTACCTGCCAGATCCAGTGTGAAGCTTTCTGTTTACGGGTGATTTGAGTGGCATTTAGCTCTGCCCACTCCCCACCTGGTGTTGCGGTGGTCAACTGGTTCAAATCTCTAGAAGAATTTGAAGGGAAGATCTCGAGGCCACTGTGCCACTCATGTTCCTAGGTATGTCTGTCTTTAAGCCCCTGCAGTCATGAAATGTGTCAGACAGCACTCTTGTTTGTCTCTAATCTGTATGGGAAGACCAACCATAAAAAACATATTTTACTGGCAGTTTAAATATAAAACCAACCAAAACTCCCCAAAGGGCACATAAGTGTCAGTTGCATATTTGTCACTGCCGATGAATGTACTGTGCCATGCATATAGTCTGCTTTGCTCCTTCTTGGGAGGGTCTTGAGAGACCATGTTGGAAGGGAAAGGTCATGTGCAGTGCATGTATTTTTGGTATCACAAAGAAGGGTGCTCATAAGTGCAATAAAGAATTGGTACAAACCGAGTAAATGCCACCCAATTTACCTAGAGAAATCAGTAAAATTATACTTCCCAAGGTATGTAAATAACAGCTATAATTTAAGCTTTTCCTCATGTGGGAAGATAAAAGTAGAAACATAGTGCAGTATGTAGGTCCAGGCCACTGAGGAAGGTAAGTAAGTCCATGGGATGTCTTTAGAAATATCTTTGATTTTCTTTCTTTTAAAACCGCTTCCATGGGTCTCTGCGTTCTGCATACATGCAGCATAATGTTTGGTAGATCAGCATAAAGGGCTTTGTCAAAAACTTTTATAGTTGCCATCTTTCTGTATAATTTTAAGAGTGCTTCTCTGTTCAAATAATAGTGCAGTGTGCACTGCACATCCCTGAGGGAGTGCATTAGAAGGCCCCCTTTGCCTCCTCACTCTGAGAACTCGTTCAATTTTGACTGTATCTGGTTCTTTACCCAGGATGGTGTCAAACAAGTCTTGTATGGTAGGTTGGAGGTGCTCATCTGGGACTTCATCCACGGTCTCATGAACGTTACATCTCCTTCCCAGTTGAGGAGTCTAGAGCTTCAACCAGCTGTTCTTCCTCGAGTGAGAGGACATGCTCGTCCATGCACTTAATGTGGGCTTTGATCCCTCATGCGGCCATCTTGGGAAAGCACTTCCAAGGCTCTGAGATCACCCAAAATAATCCACCTCAGGGAGCTAGTGTTCTGTGTTTTTAGCCTCTTTCTCCTTACGCATTACTTACACGCTTCTGCCACCCCATGGTGTCTCCGGCTTATGTTTTAAGGATGTGTGGCAAGGCCAGCATCAAGTTCCTGTAAAGCACATCTGTCTCCTTAGCCAGCTGTAATGTTTCCAACCTCTAGCAACATCACATGAAAAATATAAGATGTAATCTTGGTTCTGGATCACAAAAGTATTTAGCAACTCCTTAACGTGTCAACAGCGACATAATATCATGAAAGCATAGGTCAGACTAAGTTACGTAGTTCAGGTTTCAAACCTCTTCTTTTTATGAATGCTCTATTTCTTAAGGGGTTGTTAACTGTTGTTTTCTACTGTAACGTTTTGTTGTCAGTCAGTAGCCTTATTACATAATCTACAAGAAGATTATGACACCTGGAGATGGAACTTAGCATGTAGTCCTGTCATCCTAAAACAAGGAAAAATCTAATACCAATGTAATGTGTCTGAATGCAAAACAAGTTCTGTTTTATATACTGTACATTACATTTTCTGCATGAATTGGCAGGCTGAATTAGCCTGACTGCTCCAAAAGTCTACACATACTTGTCAAGCCCTGTGTGTATGTACATCATAGATATATGATTAAATGATTGGCATAATTAATTGATTTAAGTATGGTCTTCTTGGCTGGAAGTGGTGCTGGTAACGATATTCTCATTACTGGTTTCCTCGCTGGTTTTTGAAGCACTTTTTCTTTTTTAAAAATTGCTTAACTGAGATGATTTTCAAAGAGACCAAATATAGTCCACATTCAGGGTTAATCTATGGGGTCTTTTCTTCCAGGTTCATATTTCTCTCACATGAGAGAAATAAGACATTTCCTATGTTATTCTGTGGAGCTTATTCATCAAAGAGCCTAACATTCCTCTCTGTTTGATTAACCAGCTCCACAGTGTAACACAGGAAAGTGTCTTATTTCACTCGCAGGGGGGTAAATAAGAACCTTTGAATAGAGCACTGTGAAATTTGGCTGGTTAAGACAGAATATATGCTGTCTAATAGTATGAACAGTAAACACAGATGTGGAAAGGCCAAGAGGATTCTGCAGGATCTGTGCACAGTTCGCATGAAAACAAGACTCCAGACAAGAGGTCTATAAAACACAACTGTTTTACTTATTATGCACCATCTACAAATCCGCATTAATTCATCTCTCCAAATTCTATAGTTGACCTTTTTTCTTGACAACACTTTTTGTGTGTTTAGATATTTCTAGTATCAGATTCTATGGACCCCCTTAATCTAAAACCTTTAGCTTACCTGTCCTTTACACCCAAGGTTGTCTATCTAACCTAGCCAAATAGACCACCAATGGGCCAGATTTTACTGATATCCCTGTTTTAGGTGCATTAAGAAATTCAAAAATCTTGAAAGGTTCATTGGCCTGAGGATTTGATTGACAACCATGGCTCTTCATTTTGGCTGTCAACTTTTTTGAGTGTTGTAGTTGACTGAAACAAGTAGATCATGAAAACATTTGTGATGTAAAAAGTATATAATCCCTACAGTCTGTAGGAATGGTCGGTTTTCCTTGAACCCATTTTGAACTACAACTATTTCGCTTATTTTGATCTGTATTTGTAAACCCTTTCAGGCCCTGTGGTTTCACTCTGATACCACGTTTTCATTGGGATTTTGAATTAGTGGCATTTAGATTTATTTAGATTTATGGGCCTTCATATTAATTAAGCATTTTCCTCATGGTTCCTTTACTGTCTGCAAGAATTTGTTTTCTTACCCTTGTGTCAGCTATTTCATACTCCCTGTGAGGCAGTCTTTGTGATAACAGAGGAATGGTGTTCATATTATGGAGATCATATTTTCTTTCTGCTGATCATAGTTTCCTCCCTACTGTCCCGCTTCCGGTGGGACAGTACTGATTTCGTGAGTCTGTCCTACCGAGTTCTACCTCTGTCCTGCTTTTCGGGACAGAAAGTTAAGCCGAGTAGTGGAATTAAAACCTGCAAAACCGCACTTTAAGCTAATCCTCTGGTGACAGGAACACTGGAGAAGAAGCACTGCGCAAGCAGGAAGTGTGACAGCGCCACAGTACATCCCAAATTTCTGGGGGGGAAATGTTGGGAGGCATTCTTATAGCAGATTTTGTGTGTAGGTCTGTGTGCTCAGGTACATATAGAGTCACATATACACACACAGCCATTTGAAATTTGGCTTGCCTGTTGCTGGCTGACATGCAGAAACTGTGGAGCAGACATTGTACTATGTAAAATAAAGTGTGTAGTTATGGCTCCATGGAAAGTGATGTGGAGCATAAATCAGTGATCTTTTATCTAATGTTGATTTAATCTCATATCGTCTTGTGAGGAAAAAAGACAGGAGCTCTAACCTGTGGTTTCATACATTTTCAAAACAGGATGAAGTCTGAGGGTAACGGTACAATTTTATTTTTTTATGGCTACTATTAGATATATAACATTCTGTGATATTGTTTTTATTTAATCCCATTGATGCTTTGGATTTATCATTGAGGTCCTCGATTTTAGTTTCCATGAGATTCATTTTGAAGTTGTTTCTCTGTCTCTATTTTTTACACATGCAAAGTGACCAGTTTCCACTTTCTCCTCAATAGACTCAACCCGGTTACTCAACTTTAGTATATCATCTTTTATCTCTCTTGAATTTAACTGTATATCAGATTTTATTTTGTTCATATTTATTCTCTATTAAGGCTTTCAACAATCTGATGTTTGGTCTAACCCTGCTGATTTATCATTTTGTCTTATACTTTCATTATCATCAACCAGGCTCAAAACTATTCGAGGTGAAGCCCCTCCACTTACCATTTCACCCTTTTGTGTCACTAGGGAGAAGGAAAAAAACCACTCAGATTTTTGTCTTTTTTCACCACTTAATCTTTTTCTTTCTTTCCTCTATTTTTGCTTTCCGTTGTGGGGTTTTTATTTTTCCTTGATAACCATGATATATACACTACTTAACCTTCTCCTTTTTAAACAAATAGAAAACAATATCTGCCATCTTCTTATGCATCCAATCCGGCCTAGCAGTTATAGAACAGGTGTAATCTAATCATAATTTAGCCTCCAAATAGTTCTGTTTATTTTCAGCAGCCCTCCGTACTAGATGTAGGTTAGTAAATGTTAAATGAACCACCATCTGTTTTTTCTTGGTATCCACTTGTTAGATTTTTATAACTGATAGCCTATGTATATGTATTTTCTAAAACAGGCCTATAATCTCTAGCCTATGGAAGATAAATCCAGCTGCCATGGACATTTTACTGCCATAAATCTCGACTGAAATGTGCACCTTCTCCAGCGCACATTTACTCTATCAAAGTCAGACATACTATTCTTCAGCCATGTCTGCTTATAAGCCCGGATTAATATATATTTCACTTATTGGCCATAGAATTCATCTGGCAAAGTGTGTAATCCAAATGTGGGAAATGTCTCTGATTTATCTTAATAAAAGATAAGAAATCGTTGTCCAAGCATTTCCCTAAACAGCCACCACTTCAATTGCCGAATCAGTATCATAAATTTCACTTTAGCAGTAGCAGGGCCAATAAATAGAAGAGAAGGTCATAAATCAAGCATGCAAAGTCTGCGGCTATATCTCACAATAAGGGTAAAGGCAGACAAACAACTTGAATGTACGCACATCTATATTCCTCCAAATATAAATTAGACTGATTTTAAGTACATTGGTTTAAGATACTAGCGATCCAAGATCATCCGGTTCTGCTGTAAACCCGCATCACAGTTTCTCCAAAGAGATCCAGAACTGGCGGTGTCCGATGTCTCATCCTTCGCTGTCCACATTCACTTCCCCATGTGACTCTCTTCTATTTCGAGCAAGCATGTATGATCATGTGATGCTCCTCCCCAATAGTTAAGTCCCAAAACAGTAAAAGGGAGGTGTTTTTTCTCTCTCCTCATGCAGCTATGCAAATTTGTTAGGTTTAGGTATGCATACTGAATTGAATTTATTAAGTATCAATGAATATTTGGAAGCCTAACCAAACACAGTAAAGAATAGGGTTAGCATTTGTAATAAGTATTAATAGTTGATGTATAGATTTTTCATGTGATTTTTGTTTGTTTTTTTGTTTTTTTTAGCTATGTACATATATTACTTGAATTTATTATTCATTAATTATTCTTTATTCTGGAGACGTGACTACATGGAGAGATCAGTGGTCAGTATATTGTCGGGATGTAAGAAATTGAGAGCTTAGTGGACGATAGTCTCTGTAGTAATAGAGAATTTGATTGGTGGAAATACTCCACCTAGATTGAGGGAAAAGGAGGGGTTATTTTTGTTACACATGCCCTAATGTCAGTGAAGATATTGCTGGTTAACAAAAAAAAATCTGGCTATACCCGACTGGGAATTGTTTTAAAAACAATAAAAAATAATTTCAGTTAGGAGTGGAGAAGCAAATGAACCAAGACACCCAAGAGATATGGGGAAAATGGCATCCTCGTAAAGATGAACTAATCAGAAAGGCCTGGCAAAGGGCTCTACTATAATTAAATATAATAGATAAGGTTTCCTGTCTATTTTCTCCTCTCTTTTGGGCAAGTGTGTTTTTGTGTTGGCATATGTTCTTTTGTTATCTGTAGTATGAGATTTGTTTGTCTTGTTTTAATGATTTTTGATACAGGATGATGTACTGTTTTTATATTATGGATGTTTTATTATGTAAACAAATAAATACATTTTTAAATAAAAAAAGGTATTCTTTCATCTGACCACAGTCCTTACAAAACTAAACAAGCAAAGAAAGATTAATACGATATTTTGTTTGTATTCTTTCATTAACTGTCATCAAAATTAAATGTTCTGTTTAAAAATAAAAAATAGAGGCTGTTGTGAGATATTGTAATTGGTTTAAATGATTTTGTTTAAGGCATACAGATGGATGTAAAAAATATAAATTATGGCTATTTTAAAAATGAATAATTTCCAGTATTGCTCTGTATTGTATTTTCAGAAATGTAGAAGAAGCTACTGAGGCTGGGGTAGCTGCCCTGGGTCCAACCACACTACACGGCCCCATTGAGCTTGCTACTTGAGCCCTTTAATTGCCGCCTCTCTTATATTACATTCTTACTTGCCAGGACAGTATCAATTCACGGGTTTATATTATTATTTATTTTACTCTGTTCCTTGGTGACCATTACACCCCCTGACACATGGTATAACCCAGGTTACCATTGTTTTGGCCATTAACTCTTGCCTCTTTCACATTCACTCTGACTTCCTTTGCCTTGGATTGGCTGACTGCTGTTTATTCCTGCCCCTCTCCCTCTGCCTATTTAGAGCATTTACTGTCTCTTCTGTCATGCTGCACTCAGCAGCAAACTATTGGTAATTTTTTTTATTCCCCTGCTGGTAATGTTCGATGTTTTCAGGAACGAGGCAATTGACAAGGGAATTGCAAACTTAAGTCGAAAATTGCTCAATGGGAGAATGTTTCCACCTTGGCTGCTTTGGCCTTCCGTTCGAAAATCACTTCCCTCTCTCATGAATATTCCCTGCATATTGTCAGGCAGATGTTTCTTCTGTACGTTTGGTTTTGTATGAAAATGAGGTGGGGGTAGATGCAGGTGGCAGAGTTCAATGCATACCCTTGTCAGTGGTGACATTTCAGGCTAATGAGCTGTGCAGCTGGGATTTGAGGTAAAGGATTTTCAAGGTAACTGGTCGTTGGTAGATCACATTGCAGCAGGTGAGGTTGTGATATGGTCAGATGATTACCCAGCACATTGAGGTAGGAGACATGGGATAATGAGCGGTTTGTGTGGCACAGTTGGGTGATTTTAGTTTTCTTTTGTTGAAGTGGCCAATGGTGGCACATTCTGTCTGAGAGAATGGAGTTTGAATGACACTGGATATTTAGTGACATATTTCAACGTTTGGTTGACTTTTTTAAGACTTAAGAAGTATTAAACAATTAAACTGTGTGGACAAAGCACTATTGGATGATGGGGGGAGGAGGGGCACAAATTGGTGCTCGCCATGGGTCCCATTAACATTAAAGATGGCCCTGGGGTTAGTCTTCAAACAATTGCATGTAATGAACCTGTTTAATAAAATCTCATAAAGCCTTTTGGCTCCACCTTGTGTTTATGAGAACAGGACAGATAATGGAACTTCTTTGAATTCAGATTTCAAAGAAAAATTATAATTTCTTAAGAACCAAAAGTGTTCCAAACCTCAAATAATTTTGTTTCGATAGCAATAGACTTACTTTCCTAAGCAAATCTAAAGTAGTATAAGTTACACTTAGGGGAACATGTGGAGGAGGAGCCAAAATTAAAAACCATGTGAGAGAGGGCAACTTTAACTTTTATGGATCAGTGATGGGGAATGTTTTTTTCTGCAGGATACCAAGTTTAAGGTCTCAAAAGCCATTTTCCCTGAGATATGCTTCCCTCTCCCATTTCCATTGCAGACATTGCTCATTTTAGTTTATCCTTCTCTTGGTTATTGTTCCCTATACTTTTGTTGTCCAATCTTAGTGTCCACTCGTATACTTCAGCTACCTCCATGTATGAAGTGCCTCCTCCGAAGCTCCCAAGTGCCACATGTGGCACCCATGCCATAGGTTCGCCATCACTGGTATAAATGATGAGAAATATTATAAATTGTGGCACCATATGTAAATAGCCGACTAGAAAGGCTAGGATAAAAGTGAATGTTAATCTTGTGCTAAATGTTGACGTTGTAAAATCACAATTGAATTTTCTAACATACATTTTTCTCTCTCCATTTTTAGATATTTAACTATATATATATTTTTTTTACACATATATTTGCGTAGATATAGTCTTTTACTACTATTAAACCAATGCTCACAGTTTTTTTTTTTTTTTTCTTATTCTACTTTTTTTTTTTTCCCCCTCCAGCACAGCGCCAGATAATCTTTCAATTGAAGAGTTTCAAAGAAATGAGAGTATTGATGTTGAGGTGAGCAGTACAGGAGCAGAGAGAGCCTTCTTTGTAATGCCATCTGTGTGAGCCAAAAAAGCAGCAGGAATATTTTCTTGCTGGTAACTCGAGCAAGTCTGTGCAGGACTTTATACGCAGATATATCTCTTCAATAAATCAAGCTGTCACTTTTTTTAGGATAATTAAGTTCTGGTGTTCTTGGTAAGTCCCCTGTCCAGACATTACACGAATTCGGGTTTTTTTGTGGTGTAATTACTACAGTTATAAGCATTTAAGACAATAACGCCAAGGATATGAGACTGATAGCCTAAGCTTCAAAATGTTTACAATATTTGAAGTGGGATTACCCAAAAAAACACACATTGTAGGAGTAAAATACTGCTTTCCATGCTTGTGAGAAAAAGCCTTACAAAGTTAAATATAGCCAAAGAAATGGATTATATTAATCACTGGCTTTAATAAGCTGCTATTACAGCAGGTATTGCTTGTCGAGTGACCCAAGTGGGAAGAATTTATAAGATGCATTAAAAAGAGATTTTTACTCCAGCAAGCCCAACATGACCTTCTCGTATGTGGATTAATGTGCTACGACTTATATGGTCTTTTCTCACGTGCTGTCCATGGAATACCTTGAGAGCTTGGCAATGTTTCCTTCACTCTAGACCAAGCTCCTAAACAGCTCTTCAGACATATAAATGTGAAGACCAACAGATAAATCCAAGATCCTCAAATATTCCTCGTAAATTAAGCTGAAAATACAATTTGTTTCCTACTGGACTATAATTTATTTGTTGTGAACTTGTGTGTGTGTGGAATAATAATTACAGATGCCGTTTTAATCCTTAATGCAGGTTGTGCAGCTGATAAGCACAGAGATACTGCCCTATGCCAACTTTATTCCAAAAGACTTTGTGGGTAAAATCATGACCATGCTTAATAAAGGCTCGATACATTCACAGTCATCATCATTTACTGGTAAGTAGAAATAGATCCATGAATTAATTAAAAACCAGTTTTATTGTGCAGATGATAATTGGAACATGTTTGAAAATGACTTATGGAGGCAGCATGAAAACCAATATACAAAACAATAAATTCTGTGTATTTTATGTTTTATAGTAATAGCACATCTATTGTATAGAAATTTAAGTCCTTAGTTTGGGTTATGATTTTTTTTCTTTCGCTCTGGTTAAATAAGTCCTCGCTATTAAGTCGTAAGAACACTGCTATTATTCTTGAAAAAAAAAAAAATCTTGAATTCATTTTTTAATATACTACTGGACAGATTAATTAAACCCTTGCACCAAGACACACACACACACACACACACACACACACACACACACACACACACACACACACACACACACACACACACACACACACACACACACATATATATATACATACATACATACATACATACATACATACATACATACATACATACACACACACACACACACACACACACACACACACACACACACACACACACACAGGCTTTTAAGCTTGTCAAAGGTGTCAATCTCATTTGACATGAAGGCTATGTACTCCATTGTTCATCAAAGAAAGAAATTAATAAAAATTCAGTGTGTCTTACAGTAAATCAGTATGTGTTGCCATTAAATATCCTGGTCTGCAAGTCCTCAAAACTTTCCAACTATATTATGAACTCCCCTGGATTGCCAGAGTTCTGTTTCTTCACTTACCCAGCAGCTCATTTCTTATAAAGGACACAGAGAAAGCTTAGAAACACATTTCCAACTGCAGTCCTGGAGTTTTACCAGAAGACCATGTCTTCTGGACAATCACTAATTAGACACAGGGGGTTTAATTAGTGCATGTGGAAGTTTTGATTGATAGACGGATGCACAAGCAGGGATAGTTGTTGATAGCAGTTGGTAACTACAGCTATGTGCATCTGATAAATTCTTAATAAAATCACATGCTAGGATTTCAAACTGATTAGCATGACATCCACGTGTTCCCCACAGTTACCTTTAAACACACAATTGGTGCGAATTAGCTTTTAACTCCCATAATCATGACATTTTCTCTAGTGGAAATAATTACTGATTTGCTTGTCATTTATGGAAATATCAAATATTGGGGTCTTTTTCTAAACACAGCATGTGTATGACAAATATCGGCGTGAACTTGTCAAATGTGCATATATTAATTTAAATGTAACTTTAGTTGTACAACATTTTTGGGAAAGATTCTCCCAGGTTTTTAGAAAACTCATATTTCCAATAGTAACAATGTAGCACTGTAGAGATTGGTCCACCCCAATCTCTACATTGCAATAAATGAGTAGACTGTGAGTGCTGCTCTCTGTTTACTCCTCTATTTCCAATAATAACTTAATGAGCAAATATTACTGAGAGTAAAACTATTGTGTGTTTGTTATGCATGAAACCAGTCACTGTATTGATTATTGTTTAAAGTTAACATCTTGCTCATCCACGTGGAACGAATTCAAAACAAATCAAACAAGTTATTATTGAAACCTAACCAGGCACTTCTTGTGCATGATGAAAATTCATAGGAAATAGCTATATAGGGGTATGTACAACAGTACAAATTATAGTATTATAGTAATACTTTCAGTATTGGCAAAATATGTGACCAGCATGTGATATCATTATCTGTTGTAAGAATTTCAAGCATAAGTAAAATGTATTCTGCCAGCTGAACACATCCATATAAAAACCAAGAGTTAAACATTGCTACAAGATGCAGAAGTATAATACACACATGGCATATTTATATATGTCTATACACATTTAAATATTGCGTTGAGTGGTAGTTTCCTATTCATCTTGTATTCCTGGTGAAGTAAGCTGTTAATGTTATGTATAAAGACAGGCTAATGCCAATTTGAATGCAGAAAATGTACATAAACTTCCCACACAGGAAAAAAATTAGGAAATTCCCTTGGAGTGAAGATAACATTTCACAAGCTTGGATTTACAGAGTAGGGTGTGACTGAGCATGACTCACTGTTAAGGGGCATTCAGCGATGAGGCTACTGCTTCTGTGTGGGCAGAAAAACAACTCCTTCACAGAAATCTGTTACTAATGCACTTTCATTTTATGGTGTCCAATTTAACAGTTTGTAATTGTGGATTAAATTACAAAATATACGTCTTATCATTTAGATTATATAGATATTTAAAAAACATTTTAGGATATGCTCATGATTCATTCAATTTAAAGAACAACTGTTGGCAAAAACTAAGTTATGGTTAATTGAAAGATTGCATCAGTTGTAGGCATTTTAAATAGAATAAAGAAGTTCTCATAATTATAAAAAGAAAGATGGTAAATTTATGGAAATATGGAGCACCATTCTATCTGGGTGTTCAGTACAACTAATGCAACATCGATTGGAACATAAAAGACAGAGTTAAATTGCAATCTGAAATTAAAGAGATACAAGCAATCCTGGAAACAAAAGTTAAAGATTAAAAATGTCATGAAATAGATGCAGAAACTGAGGAAGTATATTACAAAAGTGTATTGAGAACTTACAGAGAGCCAATATAATAAGTCACATAGAGATGAATGAGATTGTTTGCCAACTGTATACAATGATAAGTTTACAATCTGTTACTTCACCTATAATGGATGCGTCACAAAAAGAAAATACCAATAAGCGCTTCACTAAAATTAGTATCTTTCATTGATTCAGTCTGATCTGGAGACCAAGATACTGGATTCATTGCATTGCATAGCATTGACTACAGTTCACTTTTGAATTCCAGGGAGTCTTCGCGAGCTATGTGTCGAGCAAACCGAGCAAATCTCCAAACTTTTACTATTAAATGGGCTTTCCTCATGTAATTTAACGAAAGCTCAAATGTGACTGTTATCAAGCGACTGGCTTCTCTCCTTCATGACATTTTGATTTGTTTTCTACTATTTTAAATATTAACAAATTTGCAAGACCATAACCTCAAAAAACAAAACATTTTTTCCAGCACGAAAAATAAGAGGAATTTTTATGTCATAGTGATTTGGAGGACACCCAGGCTGGACACCAAGTAGATTAGAAAATCTAAGGACATTGGCATCTGAATTGGGAATTAAAAAGAGAGAAAAAGACATACCAACAAAAAACGTTTAATGAAAAGTCTACTTTCTAACAGGTTAATTTTAGGGGTCACAGTTTGGATGTCTTCCAAGCCAAGATGGAACAAGAAAACAAGCGCTCCATCTTATCCCACTTGTGCTCAGTTGGATTGAGTTCTGGTGACTGGTTAGGTCAGTCCATTGTCCTTGGGTCATTATATTGCAGGAAATATCAATTAACCGATAGATATGCTGCTTCCATGAAGCAATAATGTTCTGATATCCCAAATCTCAAACTGTGGCCTGCAGTATTGACAAGCAACCCCATAGATGCTCCATCAGTGTAGTAGGCACAAGGCATTCCAAGTGCAGTATTCTTTCAGTATATGAAAAGATATGAGCCACACCATGCGTCTTTGAGGTTTGTAGCCTTCCACTCCTCCTTCAATCTGCTGCTACACTGCCCAGCGTTTCCGTCGGGTTAAAATTAGTAGAGAGATCCTTGAAGAGAGTTATCAGTGATGGCTTGGATGGAGGTAAAGTAAAAGATACCAGGCACAGAACGGGCTGAAAAATAGATTTATTCCACAATAGGAAAACAGCTGAAAATGCAACTACGTGCTCGCACCTACGCGTTTCGTGCCAAAACTTGACGCTTTGTCAAGGCTTGACAAAGTTTTGGCGCCAAGGTAAGAGAGCACGTAGTTGCATTTTCAGCTGTTTTCCTATTGTGGAATAAATCTATTTTTCAGCCCATTTTGTATCTTTTACTTTACCTCCATCCAAGCCATCACTGATAACTCTCTTCAAGGATCTCTCTACTTCTTTCAGTATATGAAACATTTTTGGCACCAGTTTTGTACTGAATTAAATATCACACCTCTACCGCTCTGCATGATTTCATCATTAAGCCTTTTCCAAAAATTGTCCTGGATGTCCTTTGGGTAATTTAATATTCACATGGGAGCGCAAAACATGGCTGGCACCTCTATAGAACATACAAAACTGTTAGATATCCAAATATAGTCACACCTTATTCAGTCATGTACCATTTCCAGCAGTGGAAACAAAGGTATTGTAGAAGTACACTACATATGCAGAAAACAAACATATAAACCTTAATGCATTGAGGCAATAAATTAGGAGGTGGTCACACAGATAGCAAAATGTAACATTTGTATTTAATACCTAGTTAGTGGTCTTGCACTTGCTACTTGAAATATTTGTCTTTCGTCCTGATTATTGGCGCTTGAAGGAACTATATGATTTTGAAGCAAACTTGAATTTTGCAATAAACGTTTATTTTCCTTTAAACTGTATTTATTATTAAATAAAGCGTGTGCTTGGAAATTGCACCGTTAAGTCTACTTTAACGATATGTTTTTTAATACATAAAATAACAAGAAACAAATGTGGTTTTCTACCACACTATATGACGGTGCATAGTCCAATGTGATGTCTGAAAAGAGCTTGTTCAAGCATTAATATTCCTGCTTTTAAAAGTAGGTCAATATCAGAAACATGACTCCTATCCATATTTGTATATAAAATGCTAAATCACCAGGTTTCTACCCAGTAGCAGCTTTACACAAGTTCAGTCTTGCTGTGCATCACCTTACTTATCACGGATTTTAATTAAATTGATGCCTCCCTTGGCCTGTTTTTATAGCAATTGCTCCCCAGCACATGTATTGAAGCCTTGTTATTACCATAGAGACTATACTGATTTAAAACCACATCAGCACAAAACATAACATAACAGTGAATACAGTATAAACAAAATAGACACAAGCTTTCCAAAGTGTTTTATAGTTTTGTCTCATTTGGAATTCTCTTCTGCATTTGTGCAATTCTTTCAACCCAAGCACAACTGTGGAAAGGATGTTTGTATTATCTGTTATTATGAATTATGTTTCTGTAAACCTGGTGGTATAAACGGTCTGTGATTTGAAAGTATTCCACACGGATAGACTTAACCTTCCTTGCTTGCATTCCTATTCAAAGCTAAGTTTCTCCAAGCTATACAGTCTCTGATTTCCAACATCAATGTGTCTCTTTCTTTTTTTTTTCTTCCTAGACAAGTACAGACAATTAGCAAAGTGCAGTGCTATTAGTTCAGATTGTTCGACTAATGACTTTTTTCAGTCCGGTAATACCATTTAAAAACACAACTGGCTGCAGTGCAGTTTGTTCCAGTTGTGAGAAGTGTAAGATCAAATTAAACTGCATTGAACTTTGGAAACTTGAGCCTTAATTGGAAAATCCTAACCGCTAGGAATGGTTGAACAGAAAAACGAAAGCATGTACATTAAATAACACATTAATTCTGGGTTCAGGCACCATGTGCTGCTCAATTTTCTACATACACTGTAATAATGTTGTGTTCTGACTGTGTTTCTCATGCACAAACAACATAGGTGGTCCCCATATTGACAACTTTGTATAAAAAGTCTTACTTAAAGCCAGGAAATTATATTTATTTATGACTTTAATTTTAGTCCATGTGTCTTGTATGACTAACTGGAACCCAGATCCCTAGATGTGAAGAAGACAGCCACACATCATGCATATTGGTTGGCTGCTGTCATTTGTTAACAAGAATGTCTTGTGTCAAAATAGAATTTGATCAGATTGAGCCATAGTGAAGTGACAGAAACATCATACATTTTTGGAAACAGGCACAGACTGCAAATCTGGATACTGTAACACTGCTCAAGTAAATTTAAATGATAACTAGAATCCTAAACTGTGAATATAGTGTAAATAAGGTGCTTTATTTAAGGGCTCTGATAAATGTTGCTGTATATTGCAGTGCATATGTTAATGGAACAGCGTGGGCAAAAGAAAACCTTTTTGCTGGGATTTGCAGACCAGGTCATTATCCTGCTTCACAGCTAAGCTGTTCAGTTGTCTTTGCTCTGTGTCCCAAAAGCTTACTCCCAGATTAATTACCTTACTGCTCCCTTATCTTTCATGGGCTCAGTAAATGTACACAGTGATGGAGAAGGGATAAGGGCGGTGCACTTTAACATGCTCCCAATGCATTTTCTATGGTAGCATGGTAGTGTAAGAACCATTGCAGGTGCCTATCCTTGACAATGGCACAGAGGTCTGTTGGACCATTTTGGGTTCCAAAGTCCTAGTATTTAATTAATGTCAGAGAACATTTTGGCGATGTATCCATTCCTTTAAGTAGATGATGTTGCTGCATGTTGCATATTTTAGAGTACGGTGTTTCTGTCAGGCACAGAATACATATAAATAAGCGGCAGATGACAAGTTATGAGTTAAATCTGTGCATGGGGGAGGAAGAGAGGTGGTATGTATTTATAACTGCAATACTCTCTGTGACTCATTAAACCACAAAGCTGGTGGGATTTAAATTGCCCATGATTTTTAATTTCACCCACCAATCCCTAAGTGCCTTGAGGGTTTTCTTTTATTGTGTTTTTTTTTTGCCTCACAAACTTGTTTAACATTAAGTGCCTATGTACTTGAGCCACTCCAAGAAGGAAGTAAATGTACCAATCTGCTGAGATTTTAAAATAATGACCCTGATATGTTTTTGTAACTTAGACATGCAGTATGTAATGTAGCCTGTTACATAGATCACTTTGTTTAGATACAGACTCTTATAAGCATATATTTCTTTTTTAACCCCAAGTGCATGTTGTATTTAAACAGACATGCTACCAAACTCCTCCAAACCTAAACAAAATGTTATGTTTTCAACCTTTTTATTTCAACCCTTTTTGTTCCAACTTTGTTCTGGATGACTAGCTGACACATTCTTTGTTTTTTTTACCCCTTTTATTTCAACCCCCATTTTTTTATGTTTGTTAGAGCATGTCATCAAATATGCTCTATTGTTTCTTTCTTTATTGCTTATTTCTGCATAGTTTTTGCATAATAAAGCATGCAACCAAGTGGGCATGCTCCATCTCCCAGTCCTTCTGACAATTCTGTGTGTGTAATCGTGTTTGCATCAATTTCCACCACAACTAATGATACTTTAGGGAATTGGAGTTGAATGCACTGTAAGCAGGGGTAGAAACAGATGATTTGTACATTGATTGATTGTATGGCAATACGCCTACGGAAGCAAGAAAGTAGAAGAAAATAATAAAAAATAAGCGTTATGAGATCCAAATTTGGTTGCCCATGTGTGTCACTGGCCTTCTGGGTAAGGTGACTATAAATTGGTACGGTGTTTATAGACCACTGATCCTTGACCAAATATATCTCTAAAAATGTGCCCAGCTTTTTGCCAGGCCATTTGCACAAACTATTCCAGTGTCAAATCACCAGCAGTATTCTGTGCTTTCAGAAGGTAATATTAGAAGTAATGGATGTATATATTGCAGCTACTCAAAGCAATTTACAAACTAAACAAAAGTTTGCAAATTAAAATTGATTTTTGCTATAGTCATATTAAAAAAGTTCCATTAAAAATCTTGTAAGTTTTCACTGAAACAACTATTGCTTGTGTAAGATGGTTTAATGAAGCCCCTTACCTCCCATCTGCAGTACCTTGTGGAACCAGCCATGGATCTGCAATCCTGCTATCCTCTGGTTTTTTGTGTGCACGTTTGAATAATTTAGCAATGGCATTTAACACATTTTGCTACCTAATACATATTTGCATAGACTTATTTATGGAGCTAGCACTGACGCTTGCTTTTGAAGTAATTGTATCCTGCTCATGCGTGAAATGGTGGCTGCGCATGTGTTAAATCCCAGAGGCCAGCAGGCATGAAAGATTAAGGCACAAAACAGGATAATTTATAGTGATCTACTTAAGGGTTTCACTACATAAGTAAGATATTCCTAAACAGCTAATACACTGCAGTTGTCCTTTAACGTAACATTCACTGATGAAAAATAAATGTAGGGGTTAATTCACTAAAGGCTACGTTCTTCCAACCTAACCCTTGAGGTGATGCTTTTCAATAAATAAATGCTAACTATTACCTTGGGACCAGGTAGGCAGTTGAACTAAAATTGATATCCAGGCTTGACAAATATTGTTGTTTGTTTCATTACCTTAAACTTTGTCCCCTTGTAAACAGACTTTTTCTCCAATGTATACAAAATAATTTGCCTCTGTGTTCTGTCTTGTACATTGGCAGAGGTATTGTTGCTTGGTAACCAGTAAGCGCAGTGTGGTTTTGGCATACATAGTTCAAATTTGAAATACTTTGGTTCTGTTTCATCTAGTTTAATGAACCAATGTCATTGGGAGAGCAGGTTATTGTTGCACACTTATACATTTGTGTTTCAATGTTTTAATGTCGTCCCTCCCAGATTTTTGTTATAGCAGCATGCATAAAGGTGACATTTTAGAGAAGTATTTGATATCACTACAGGTGAATAGAAATAACACTTGCTATAACAATTTTAGTTTAAATACATACTACAAATGACATTCTGACTTGTAAAGTGTTAATAAAAGTCCTTTAAAGCTTGTAATCCATTTTATACTCTTTTCCCGATCAATACAATGCAGTTTTTCCATTGCAGTATATAGTTGGCCCTGATGTTTGTACATACCACATTATTATAACAGCATAAAAAAAAATAACCTGTGTATTGTACTACAGTAAATCATTTCTAATGCCGGCTCTCCATTTCCAGTGTTTGTATTGATTTTGTTTTAGGATCTTCCGAGTTTCTTTCATCTGTGTACTAAAACTCTCTGTTTTGCAGAAGCCGAAATAGACATTAGGATGCGAGAAGAGTTTTCAAAAGTGTGTTTTGAGACACTATTGCAGTTCTCATTTAGCAACAAAGTAACAACCCCTCAGGAAGGATATATCTCTAGGATGGCCCTCTCTGTACTCTTAAAAAGGTCTCAAGATGTCCTGCACCGCTACATAGACGACGAAAGGCTAAGTGGAAAATGCCCCCTTCCCAGGTATGGATCTGTTTCAGGACATGGTTTTAATGTGTTTTAACTTCCTGTGTTCTAAGTAAAAGGCCCCCTGCAGTAAAATCTCTTTACATATTTCCTGTGTGCACATGTTGATATTAGACCGAAACACCAACAAGCACATGCATCAAATGTAAACAATTCATGCTCGATAACAAACCCCTAAAACCTCTGCAGTTTGACTCCAATATTAGCATTGTGGTGCATTGGGTCACTGTGCAACTGAGACCAGCTTAGCTACTTCAGGAGAGAAATGAAAATCAAATATTGTAGCTCTTCCTATAAATACCCACTCATGATCTAAAAACAAGAGTTTTTATGAACATATGTCACAAATTTAAAGTGATTGTTATTCACAAAAGATTCTGAATTTTCTAGTTTGTGACATATTGTTATGAAAGTTAGAAAGTGTAGAGCTTTATAGATTCAGTAAAGAGTATACACCTCAACAGAGGAGAGACTTAAACCGGGGGTAACCCAAAAGAGATATACAAAGCAATAGAAGAGGCTATGAAGTGTCTGTGAAAAAATATATTAAAACGTAACTTTTAATAATTTTTATTAAGACACAAAATATATTAAAATCAACATACAATAAAATCAGTGTGATGGTGTCGCATACAGTAGAAAAAAACGTGAAACACAAGTGTTTAAAAAAGGATTGCACACAGGCCCCCATTTTAAACTATTAATGAACATCAATTTATTTGTATCAGGGGTATTTGTGTGCCAGCAAGCCTCAGATTCAAAGAAAGTAATTATGCAGTATTCTTATTCCGTGAAGCTGCTGTTAAAAATCAACAGACACTTAGGTTTGTTCATTCTACCAAATAATTGGAATTTTGTATCTCTTCTCTGCTCATAAGAAAATGACAATTACAGTTGTACTGATATGTGCTGTTTGTGCTGCTGTACACAGGTAAGTATAAATGAGGGTGGATACTTGGTAGCATAATTACTAACAGCTACAAAGATTGTATCAGGGTTGAAAAGCATTTGACTACTGTGAGCTTGAATATACAGATTGAGTCTACCTACAAATAACAGTCTGATCGTTTGGGCAACTTTGGTGTAAAAAAAAAAATGGAGGACACAAAAGTATACTTTTGGGTATATGTTTTAGGGAGGGCAATCTTATAGTGATGTGTCCCTGGTGTGTCGTGCAGGTTTTTTCTTTTTTTTTTTTTGACACAACAATCAGACTGTTATTTCTACTTCATAATTATATTCTTTGAATCTGAGGCTTGCTGGTACACAAATGACCTTGATACAAATAAATGGATGTAAATTATTGGTTTAAAATGGGGGCCTGTGTGCAATCTTTTTATTAACACTTGTGTTTCTTGCACTGTATGTAACACCATCACACTGATTATATTGTTTGTGAATTTTAATAAATGTTGTGGATAAAAATGATTAAAAGTTGTTTTAATAATAATTTAAAAAAAAGTAAGATTATTTATTATAATTATTCCATTTATGGCATGGATGTGACACAGAGTCAGGAACCCTTTTATGTTTTTTCTGTGGAATTTAGATTTTAATAGAGAAAACACAAATTATTTGGTTCATGAGCATTTAAAGGACAACTATCCGCAAGAACTTAAGTTATGTTCGATTTAAAAGATTGCATCAAATGTAGACATTTTAAATTGAAATGCTTTAATGAGAAAATATAGTTACCCATTCCGCACTCTATTTGTCTATATTACTATCAAGCAGTAGACATCTTGGGTCCGATCATGCTTCATTTGACCCGAGATTCTAAAAAAAAAAAGTCCATTCTCTGATAGAGCTATGTAGAACAAAGAGGGCTCAATAAGAAACTTTATTTGTATTATTTCATGAAAGAAATGTCTACACTTGATCTAATTAATTAAACATAACTGTTTTTTGTGTGTGCTGATAGTTTTGTATACCTGCGGTTTCCCCATGGTTGCTATAGAGGAAAATGTTAAATGGATTGTATACACAGATTGTGGGTGGAAGTCTGCAGATTAATAAGATTAATTGTATAACATTCCAACTCTATGCCTTTATCATGGTCTATAGTGAAAAAATTTAATGTAAAATGGTAAGCTCTTTTTAAAATGAAAACTAAAATAGTGTGTCATTTTATTTCTCCGTTTTATCACTGCGAGCCATACACTCTGTATACACTATATATGTATTATGAAAAGAACGGGTTACTATGCTCACTACACCACCAGCATTTCAAACACAGCTGTGAAACTAGCTAACTTTATCACTAAGTAACACATGCTACTTTCACTGTGATAAACCAGCTTCATGATGTAACCGTATTTATAGTGATAGCATATCCGTTTCCTGCACTTTTCTCACCTTCTTTAATTTGCTGTATGTTAGAAAGCTAGATAAAGATGGTGGTTATCACTGGTACAAGATTAGCGAGGAACAAGAAGGTCATTTTTTTTCCTTCTCTGTTTAGAAAATAAATTACCGGTACTATTTTATTTTAAAATATTACATATTTTGTTAGATAAAATTATGTTTGCTTAACCTTCATTCGTCGAATTGTTCTCCCGTACCATATTATATTACCTCGATCATTTTATCTAGCAAAGGAAATGGCATGGAAGCAAGTTAAAAGCAGACAAAATGTTTATTCTAAATTTGAACCATTGTTAAAAACATGCAAATATTAGTCTATTTATAAAGCAATATGTCCTATTCTGCCATGGGCATTATTTTGTATTAATTTATTATTGTATTGTCAAACTTTTTTTGTTTTTAGTTTATTTTTTTTTGTACTTTAAAAAAAAACATAAGAAGTTACAGTAAGCTATATAAGAATTAAATTCTAAGCACACCATCAGCACTTGTTTGATTACATAGTTTATATTTTTATTATGAGTCTAATGTTATTTTGGAAAAACAGATTGCTGTACAGTTTGTATAAATATTGGTACTTCATCAGCTTTAATGAATTGCACGTAAATCCTATTACTGTCAAAGGTGCATTTGGGAAATACTTTAATGTTCTGTGTATGCTGGACATAGCCCTAGTAATGGAGGTTTATTTTTGGACTTTTACAGGCAACGTGTAACAGAAATCATATTTGTTTTAAAGGCTGTCAGCACCCTAATAGATTCTCTTAAGAAAACACATCCTGACAATGGTAAGTTTTCTGATCCATTTTTGTTTGTGTGACCATTCAATGCAGTTTGAAGCCTAAATGTCACTGTTAACATAACTATACCTAAACTTAAAAGGTAAGGCAAAATGTGTCCCTAAAACTCAGAACATTACTAAAAATTTATTTCTGTAGTTATAATATGACCAGATTATCAATTTTAATCACAAATTTTTTGTTTTTCCATATTTTCTATAGCCTGCTTTTTCCAGGGCACTTTAACAATATGTCTGATTTAAACATAAAATGACAATATCCATAATAATAACAATAAAAATCAGGTGAAGAGTTATATTAGCACGTTTTTTTTTTTTGAGTTACATACTAACATATAGCATTTATTACACCTAATGCCAACATAGTTGTTATATTTCATTTTCAAATATAAAATACACCCTCAGGTTCACACACACACAGCTAAAAATCAACATTTTGTTAGTAGAAACATTAACGAGGGTTAAGCCCTGTTTGGCTTCTGCAAGAATTTTAACAAACCTCTGCTATGCCAACAGCCATACCGAACACCATGTAGCGTTAAACCAAAGAGAGAGTTTCCTTTTCTAGTCTGTCCTTGGTGTATGTAGTGGTTAACATCCCAAAGAAATGCCACGGCAGATTGCCACAATTCCATATTCTTCATCATCTAATATTAATTTTGTGTTAGAAGCACAATGAGGATAATACAATATATGAACCCTTGTTTGTGGCAGTCTACATAGGACCGATTATACATTTATATATACAGCTTCCAGCTGATCTGCTGAATTTGCAAGGAAACCTCTGGTGTTGCGGTATTCCTCTTATTCCTTTTCTTTAAAAACTGATGCTCCCATCTGTATTGTATGTCTTGGAGCGTTCGGTTATGCCGGGCATAAAACAGCACACACATTTATAATTCTTATTGGAATTTCCACTGTAAAGTTTAATCACAAGATGGACATCCAATGGATCCAATAGTCTGACAGCAGTGGCAAAACATTTAGAGTTTAGTTTTTTTTCTCATTAATTTATGGTTAATGTAAATTAAAAAATGCATCTTAATACAAAAATAAATTATGCAGTAATTTGTAGCTCTTTGTGTGGCAGGCTTATTTCCTGTGTGTTACTGATTTATAGCCAATGTATTATATTTATTATTTTCTGAACCGTCCTGTTTATAAAAGCATTGCTCTTAAAGGTCCAGTTCCAATTAGCTTATTTTATGTATGTTTTACATGTATTAATATGTATACTTATTTTTTCATTTTAAAGCTATTTACAGCCCTCCTATAGTTTACATTGAAAATATATTCATAGAGACCTCTAAATTCAAGTGACATTCAATAAGGAGGGCTTGGAGCACTAGGCGGGACTTAATTGCTATAGCAACAGCAATAAATCACTTTATTTGCATTTTTTTGGAAATGGGTAGAGATGTGGAAAAAACTGATGAGGTAGATCTGATACTTTATTTTATATGATATAGCATTTATCTAAAAATATGTTTTTCAGAGACTGAAGGTGGAGCTACCTCTTTAAATGAGCCAGAGATATTTTCAGGCAATAATTAGCAGGGTTTCAATAAAACATTTCTCTATCACCAGATAACATTTATATGAACTGATATATAAAAAAATAATTTTTTTTTTTCTTCTGATGTATAACAATCTAAATATATTAAAAATAGGTCACAGATATACAAACAGATAAGTACAATGTTAATGTAGTAGATGCCCTGCATCAGACCATTGTTTGTCCAAATTGTCTAAAAGAAACGACTGATGCATTTTACTACTTTAGTGGGGTCTTCAGAGGCATTAAATGTTTGATGAAAGAAACCCGGTGAATTGGAATCTGTTACTGGTCGTGTAAATGTGTCTTTAAATTCTCACATAGGAAGGCAAACAATAATGCAGGGATCATTATAGTCACTATTAAATCAGTAGAATCAGTTTAATACTAAGGTAATTCAGCATCCGGATAATGAAAAACTCCTCCATTGGTTTTGCTCTCACTTCCCCATGATGGGAAGTACATAGCTTTGCAAATCTTTATGATAATACAAGGACTGCTTAGTATGTTGTGTATTATATAATGCTGTGGGCTATGACAGAATTCGTTACATAAGATGCTATGGCTAGAAGCAGAATAGGATTGGCATACCATGCATAGTGAACATACGACTGTGAGACAAAACGCGTCAGGTTTGTCCTGCACCGTGCTGTTATGTGAGACTTACACCTCTGCTATGCTTTTAACCTGTATGAAATAACAGTTACAGTTTTAAACCACACAAACAGTGAGTAGTGGTGATTTTCTTCAAGTCTAACTAGCAAGCAACTGCTATTTCCTTCAATTATTTTGCCTGCAAGTTTTCTACACATAGTGGATCTTGGAGGCAACACCAGATACAACAGTGACTTACCCAGATACTGGAAGTGCTGTGTTGTTCTATGCTGTATGTAGGCTATGGATGAGGCCTTCCAGTGCAGCCACTTTTTATGTAGATTTTACTGCTCTTTTAATGTATGGTTTTATATCAGTTGCCACAAAATAAAACAATTACTGTAATGATGTCCGAAACTCTTTCACACCTTTTTTAATTCAATGCTAATATGATTGCATGTGATAAATATAGCCCTGTCACTTTTTTTTTTTTTTCTACATCTAGTGATGCACCGTTTATTATATTTAATCACTATATGGCCTCTGTTTCATTGTTAATGGACGTCATTCTGATTCTTTTGTATATTGTCTATTCTGTTTTTCACACTTCTGTTTTTGTACTAGAAAGTGGCTGGTTTTCAAATAATTTTATTATTGAGTCCACACAAAGCATTTTCAGACATAGTTTTCGGTTTGCTATTGTGTGTGGATAATTATTTGAAGATGAAAAGAGATAATATAGATTTATCCACTTAACCAGAGTCCTCAAATAAATGTACTCAACTTTGTGTTCTGATTTCAGCATGTTTAGGCCATCTAGGAGTAGTCTATACTACTGCACTTCTCTGTGGAGTGTTTGTGGTACCAGCAAGCCACGGTATTGCAAAACCCACATTAAATTAAATTGAAATAGTACTTTGTAGGCTGCTATTACTTACTCTTTAGACCAGGCCATCACACCATGTCTTATCACTGCAGAAGGACTATTCTCCAGAATTCCCCATCTGTATTAATACACCGAGCCACTATTGTGAGGATAGGAGAGCTAGTATTACAGTGGCAAGAAAAAGTATGTGACCGTTTTGGCATAACCTTATTTTCTGCATTAATTGGTCATAAAATGTGAACTAATCTTCATCTACATCACAAGTATACTCAAACTTAAACTAATAACACACAAACAATGATAATGTTTCATGTCTTTATTGAACACACCCATTAATATTCACTGTGCTGGTGGAAAAAAGTAAGTGAACCCTTAGATTCTATAACTAGTTGAACCTCTCTTGGTAGCAATAACCACAAACAAGCATTTCTGGTAGCTGAGGATCAAACATGCACAATGTTCAGGAGGGACCATTCTGCATAAACTCAGCCATATTGTTAGGATGTCTGGTGTGAAGTCTTGAGGACATTTCCCAGCATCTCTATTGGTTTAAGGTCTGGGCTCAGACTAGGCTACTCCAAAAAACAGAATTTCTTAAATTTAAAGCCATTCTGTAGTGGATTTACTTTGATGTTTAGGGTCATTGTCCAGCTGCATCACACAAACTGGTCTTATTAGAGTGTGTATTTCCACTGCCAAGGGAAAAGGAGAACTGAACAATATATACATGAAGATTATATAGCGCTTAACTTATAAAAAGTCATGAAACCAATGTAGAAATATATAAATCTCTTTAATAAAATAATTTGGATAAAATACAAATTATACACAAACATAAAACAAAAATACCAATTGTGTGAGTGACAGGCTGGTGTCTTGTATCCTGCTGCCAAAAATACAGCTTGTTCTATTAAGCATATATAGCTCTCAGCCACCAGATACATACAATTACAACAAACAAAAAATATACCCCCTGTTGATTCTGGGCCTATATTTATAGCCCTTTAATATCCACTTGTATAGAATACAAAAAAAACATATAGTATCAATAGCAATACACACCTCCTTAAATAAGTTCGACCTGGCCGGTTACTAAGGTGCAGTATAAGCAAACAGACGAAACAGGACACGTTTCGTTTGAGTGTCCTCAGTCTGACATGTAAAATGTAGCTGACACTCAAAGTGAGCACCGACAACATTTTACTATAACATGCCATGCCCGAACTTCTGTTTCTCGTGGAATTTTGGCAGGGACCAACAGGGTCTGTCTCTGCCTGGATGTCCTTGGCTCCTGGTTACTCTGTGAAGATCAGACCATATTTTAAGACAAATCTATATATAAAAGCTGGTAAGCTCACAGGGTTCATTTTATCTTGTCACTGTATTTCTTATGCAAAATAACAGAGTGTTGCAGAATCTTGTAATACCTTATTTATTGGCCTATCAGTATTTTGGGAGTCCACCCTTTTATCAAGTCAAAAGAATTTCTGACTCAAAGTAAAACACACAGGTTAAACTTCACAAGTACATGTCCTGATACATTCACCTGTAAATCCACAGATCTAGCCCATAAACTTAGGAGGGTCGTACATAGTCAGGTTTGAGCAGCAAATATACAGGGAGAGCGGAAGGAGGGCATGTAAATTTAACAGCCATGGTGTGATCGAAAAGGCTAGATCAGGGCTTTTCAAACTTAATTTAATTTTAGGAGCCACCAGAAATTTGTAGGAGCCAGACAATGGCGCATAAACCACGCAAACATACACACCCCTCACATACACACACCTCACATACATACATTTCTTAAAGTGTTCCCCCTCCCTACTGCTTTACCTCAGTGCAGGGGAGGGGGACATTTGTGCTGCAGCTGTGTCTGTGCCTCTAAAGGCGCAGACCATCTCGATTCCTCTTTCTGTTGAGTGCAAGGGGCTCCACGTCGAACAAATGTCTTATTTCCTGGTCACCATGGCGACCTGGGCACGGGATTTGTCTAGGGCTGGGCTCGATAATATTCAGTTACAACTCCTAGAAAGTTTTGACAATGTGCTAAGAAAGTAAAATCCACATTTCACCCTCTCTTTTTGCATTCATAAACATGTATCATTTTGTCTTCAAATTTAGAAATTTCTAACAAATGAAAATAGATAGTTGGTGCTCGGTAATGTGACATCTGAAATTATCAGAAATGATTTAAAGTGCCTCTTTGTGGCGGGTCTACATAAAATATGCAAAAGAAAACAGGAGCTCATGTCTTTCAAAATGAGTGGAATGTTTATTGTGGTATAAACAATAGACAAAAAGTAGTGAAGCGCCAACTGCCTTATGCCTTGTGCTTGGAGATGTGTAACCACAGTCCAAGGGGTTTATTTCTCTAAATTGTGAGTTTGTTATGTAAGGTTACCACAACTGAATCAACGTTCACAGCAGTTTATTTATTAAATACTTATTCTTCCTTTTACATGTCTTTATACCGTTTCTCAACAATGTATCTAATCTTTGTGTTGAAACTAATTGAAAGATTGAGCTGATGCAATATGAGTTGGTGACCATCAAGGCCAGTGAGTCATACATTCCCGGGCAATGCATTCATCAGACTTCCTTTCCGAGGTAGATTTCAGCTTCACTACCATCTACAACTTATCATACTGTTATTCTAACAACTCACATGCCTGAAAAAACATCACCAAACACTGTTAAGGGGGAAGCACATTACAGTACAAGTCCCATTGCCAAATCTTGTGTGAGGAGATTACTTTATATCTTCATCCCCTTTCTCTGTCTGCTTACTCTCCCAAAGTTCCTGGAAAATATTACCACTAAGCATTTGGCTATAGTTATAGCTTCTCATCCCTAAACGATCTTACTGTGGTTTTCCTTAATAGCCATTTCTTGGCAAAAACTATAGGGTTTATTCACAATTCAATGAATCGGATGAAGGTTTGCCACTTTTCTCTTCAGCAATAATATTTTCAATATTCAAAATTTGGTTTTAATTATACGGGGTGAAAGTAAAATTTATTTGTGGTACAGACCTGCCTTATATTTGTGGGGGGGGTTTTCTTATCATTCTAAGTTATTTTTTTTACAAAGGTAAAATGAAATTAGAAAGATTTTTAATATAGGTGGAAATAGTATAATAGTGGAATATGAACTACATTAATTGTATATATTTTAAGGCAGTGGATTGGATTTCTTAAACATGTATTCTACTGTAACGAAGACCATTTGTATAATGATCTCTAAGTCCTCAGGTTTCTGAGTCAAGCACGTTTCTAGTAAAGTTGTGAGATTTAGCTTATTTTCTATCCCAAATGGGCCTGGATCAGCCTTTGTGAACATTCTGTTTTATCAGGATGGAGTTGAAGAATTACATTCTCTATTATATTTATTTATTTATTTATTATTTAATTAACATGTTATTAGGTACTGAAGGCACCCTTAAACTTTCAGAGATGTTTACAAGGTTTTTGTTTAATTTGGTCTGTCAAATAAGAAAAAACAAATATTAGACATATTATCTTTAGTAATTTGTTTTAAGAAATTAATTAAACAATCGAACCTTGTGGTCCAGACCTTTCATTTGCAAGGAATACAATATTTATAAATTTTGCATTATCCACTATAATCTAAACAAGAAATAAACCTACATGTTTTAATGTCCAACATTTAATATAGATATACATCCTCCATACAACAAAATACAATGTATTTAATAACAATATATTGACTCACAATTAAAGTATTAAATGACACATTCACTTTAATGTATAAGTTTTGATTCATATCCCTGGGATTATGCTTACTGCCCTTTGTAAAAGTCAGGTTTAATACTCCATCTAACAATCAGCACTGTTTGGTACCGAGCTTACACTTTGTGGCATATACGACGACTCCTCAGGCAGGGTGCTGTGAGCGCAGCAGGTCCTATATAAAATCTTTAGCCACAACCACCTGCCTACAAGCACCAGCTGATAACGAGGGAGAATTTCATGAGATAAAATTGATATCTTTATTGAAATCTATCAGTAGTAAAATCAAAATGTAAACACATGCCAAACAAATAAGAAAAAGCAGATATCACGTGTGCTGTCTTTTCCACTTTGATTTTACTACCAATGGATTTCAAGAAATGGACTTTTTCTCATGAAATTTTCCAACGTTAATGGCTGGAGTCGGCTGGCACTTGGAGACACGTGGTTACAACTCCCTCTCGTCTGTTTGCTGCATCCTAAATAGACAACATAATGTAGCATGAGCAAATATGTATGACGTGAATAGATAATACATTTAAAAAAAAAAAACTGTTCTTGTGTTGCATGGCTAATTTAGTGCTAAAAAATATAGTTTATTTAAAAACTATTTGCTTTACCTGAAATGGATGTGTGAAATTCAGTGTGATGATCATCCATGTGTAAATTGAAATATCTCTTTAAACTGTGACCATTTATTGTATCCTCAACCAATCTAGTGTGTCTATGATTTTTCTAATGTATTCTTGAATTCCATTGTTGTCATTTCTGCTTCCACATAAGGCTACGCCAGGTCACTAATAGGCATAATAAGAATTTGATCATTAATGTCGGAGTTGGAAGCATTCTAAAACATATCGCCATTTAATGCCTTATTTATGTGACTTCTTTCTCCATTCACTCTTTAGTGAATAGACCCCATAGTACATCAAGGCTTACTGTAGAAATGTTTTCGCACATCTACATACAACAACTTCCCACCACCCACTTCTGAATCATACTATTGACCTGTTTATGATTAGTTACTAATCTAGTTATTTTAATAATTTCACATTGATATGGATATTCATTTTATGTTTTTATTTTCCATTTTCCTTTCCCGTCTTTATATAATTTTTTTATTTTTATTTTTTGGCCACTTTCTCTTTTGTATACCACAGGGATAGTTTGTATTAATCGTTATTTGTTTAAAGCCTGCACCTCACTGAACTTGCTCTTCCTTTTCCAGTCAAGCACACACACCATCTCTACTACGCTTGTCAAATCTGAAAGTCCTTTAGAAGACAGTTTCTTCTTGTGTCATCTGTATTTGTAAATACAGTGTCATGTGCAGGACTAGCATAGATGTAAACTCTAAAATGGAGGGTGAAAGGAAGTGTTTTTTTCCTGTTTCTGAGAATCACTGTATTGAAATACATTTATGAAAAACACAGTTTTAAGAAGTAAAAGCCCATGATAAGTTACAGATGCTAAAACAGCTATCCTTTTCTTTCTCTTCTACTTAATTTGCTGTATGTGTGGGAGTATATTCGTCCTTTCAGTGCCAGAGAAGATGAGCCATGTATTAATCTACACAACTCATCCAGCAAGAACAAAAGGGTTAAGAGAAAAAAAAATAGATTCTTCCATATTTTTTCACCCACTTATTCCATTTAAACCTCAAGCTGTGCATGCGATGTGTTGCAATATGAATTTATGTGTACTCATATCCTGTCAAGTTTGCTTTGTTTGTACAAAAATGTGTTAAATCCCTGTCACAGGTTAAGATTTGAATGTCTTAGATGATAAGCAACTGTAGCAGGGGAAAGCTGGCAAGAGGATCAGTGGTAATTGCCCCAGGGTTGCTTTATAATCTTACTCAATGTGCTGAGGCTGCACCAGTTTTGACTTTTAAATATAGATTAGGCAGCCTTCTTGCTTAGATGAGGTTCTAGGTAGCCATCTTCCTCAGATGAGGTTCTAGGAAGCCATCTTCCTCGAGTTCAGGAATGCTTTGTATACTGGCCTTCCAAACAGACCCGAAAGGCTTGCACTTGTGTGAAAGGAAGGTTCCTCGCTGTCCCCACCTTCATAGTCTTCATTTTTGGGTCTGCGGTAGAGAAGTTGCAATAAAAGGCCAGTGGAAACTGGGTAAAAAAAAAAGAAGCATTTTGGGCCTATCCACTGCTCTATCTTGTCTGTTTTCTTATCCAATTGTCTTGTCATATGTCTTGTCTGTTTGTGTCTATCTCTGATTATAACTGGTGGGGTGATGGGTCTGTAAAAAAATGTTGCCCCAGGCCACAAATTGCCTGCCCTACAATGGACATGTAATCTGTATCCTTCCATTTCTTATTTTACACATGTCAAAGTCATGTTAAACTCGGTGATTAACACATTTGGTACAGTAGTAGTTGCTGCTATAGACCTGTCTTATGTGTATTTTTACAGCTGAAAATATATTAAAATCTCTGTTTTTAGCCTGTGACTATATTTAATGTCTTTTTTAGTAGGATGAGGAGCTAAGCCAATGTGAGAATAAATAGTCAGAATGATTAGTTAAATGCTTATATGATGATATCTAGTTCTATCAAAAATGTCTTTAAACTTTACCAATGTTTTAATTGCACACTTACTGGATACTTGAAAAAGCAAGAATGTATTGACATACTCCCCACTGCAAGTTTTCAAGGCAACTGTCAAATAACCTTATTCATTAAGTTGATTCCATAAAAATGTACATTTTATCAGCAAGTAAATAAATAAATAAAATTACACCAAAAGTTTGAACAGGCAATCATTCAACAAAGGTCACTTTAACTATGATATCTGTTTTGTTGCAGTTGATGGTAACACCTGGGCACAAGTCATCTCTCTGTATCCGACCCTAGTGGAATGCATCACGTGTTCGTCTTCTGAGGTGTGTACGGCTCTCAAAGAAGCTTTAGTTCCCTTTAAGGACTTCATGCATCCACCAGTAGCCAAGGTGCAAAATGGAGAGTCTTGACCACATTAAATGGTCAATGGAAAAAAGGAAAAGAACGAATCAAACTCCAATGAATGTTTTCTCCTAAGTGAAATTATTTTTCAAAGGGACGACTTTTCATGGACTACACTGAGAAACCAACCACGGCCTCCTTTTAAATGAGCTCAGTAATTCATGAGTACAAGCGTACACCTCAATAAATGTATCTGAGTGAGTAGCAGTGTGGGCCTTTCTGAGTAAGAGTTGATTAGATTAAGTAAATTATGATTTTGTGTTAATGCTGATGAGGTGAGGTAATACAGGCAGACAGACATAATATTTGTGGGACTGTTTTGATGTATTAAACAAAGTATTACATTTCAGTCAACCTTAGTAGACTGGTGTTTGATCCCTCTGGAAGTACAACAACACGTACTTTATTTTATGCAAGACAATACTTTAACATTCCATATTTTTTGTTAGCAGCCTTTGTAAACCAAGAGAACTGACATATTTGTGTGTAAAATAAATGGTACAGTTCTGTAATAAATTGTCCCATTTATTATTTAAACAAATCATTTTTGGTACTGGCAGTGTCCTGGTGTACAATTAAATATCTTTGTAGTGATTTAGTTGTCTGTTAACAGGCGCATTTAGTTCCAAACGTGCCTCCTTGCAATGGGTGCATATTGTTATCCATATCTGTGAACACGCAGTTATATTCTCATAAATATATTCATTTGAATGTATCTTGTTTGCATTTGAAATGCAGTGATTCATGATATGAATATTAAAAGCACAATGATCCAATTTTTTATTTTAAGTTCTAACCTTTACCCTTTATGACCGTTCTGCAGATTCATACAAATATGTTTGAAATCTATTATTAAAAAAAAAAAAAGTTCTACCATGCTTTTGCCTCCATAGACCACCATTACGGTGGTCCCAAACCAATTTTTTGAAATGACCGTCTGGATGGCAACCCTACATACAAACAGATTGGGCGTTATTATTATTATTATTATTAAAAGCATGTTTATTTGGGCTTTCTGTCTTTATCTACTAGAATGAGAAACAGGACAACCGCCTTCTAAGATTAGGCCGTACATGTTTGATGGGGATAATTTAGCTAATCTGTTAGCTGTGTTACAGTATGCCATTATTAAGTGTGATTTATTTTAACAAAATGGTAATTTAACACAAATGATAAACAGGCAAAAATGTACAAGGCTAGTGGAATTTAGAAAGAAAAAAAAAGTTTGCAGAGTTGTTTGATGTTTTCTTCAACAATTTCATACAGTTTGACAGCTATGATCGTACTTAACAGAATATTCTAGTATTTGGTAGAGAAGGGCATTGTAATTATACAGCAATGATATCTCTACGAATGTCTTTCCAATAATGTTATTAATTGCTATTATTGATCCGATAACTAAAATCAGTACTAGTTAAATTCCACCGCTAAAAAAAATACTAAATGTTCTCATTGCCATCACTGTATATTATTGATGTTAAACTGTAATAATGTTTTATATGTCCACAGGCCATTATGAAAAATTATATATTGGGTTTGTGTCATCCTTTGCCTATTTACAGTGCTGTGGAATATGATGGTACGTTTTAAATAAAGAATTCTTATAAAATTTTGGTCGATAGGGGTAATACAAATAATGATTCATGCTTTGCGTATACCTGTGTCATTCATATAGCAATCGCACATTTTTGACAGTATAATGAAAATAACACCCACTGTTTTACATAATGAAATTAACCCCTTGCAAGGGTTAAAAACTTTCCCCTCTTCAAAGTAAACCTAACATGTATTTTTAAAGATACACACAGGTTTGCTCCTCCTCTCAGCTGAGGCATAGGTCATCTGAAGCGAAGCAGACGCACACCGACAGTGTCAGCATGTGCTCAGCCAATCAGAGCAGGGGCCCACTCCGCTCATCTGATTGGAGTATAAATGTGCGGTGGTCTCTTTCTCCTTAGAGCAGAGAGGCCCTGGTTTTTACAAGAGATCAACAGAAGGGACCATGGAAGCTGCCGGTCGGAGGATAAACTGGCAAAAGTACATGGCAGTTTATACTAGGGTCAACTACTTTCACGTGTACTTCTTTAGTAGAAGCAAAATGGCAAACAACATTTTGCTGTCCTTTAAATTATAGGAGTAATTTATGAAGAATGCAAGAACTAAACTCTGCACCATCCTAACCAGCAGAGTAATGGATGAAAAAGCCACTATAGTATTTATTAAAAAAAAGACTATTTATTCAGGATGTCGGTGAGGGAGAACATTATCTTGATTAGTTTGAAATGCTTTGCAGAATGCCTACTTCACACGTGAATGGAATTAAACTATTATATATCAACTCCCACCTTTTTTTGTTGATACATTTCCCATTTATCAGAAAGCTGAATCACATAAGTCTTTAGGTTTATGTTTTCAAGTTACATGGTAAGTTATTTTGATGTCATAGCTTTTACCAAACGTGTAATAAATTTCCCCTGCTGGGTACATGTCGTTAAATGTGCGTGCAACATAGACCACATCATATAATCACACCAGTGAAGCAGCAGATATCAAGAAGAATGCATTTTGAGTCCAGAAACATGCCAGAAGAGTGTTATGATTGACTCTGCTCAACATGGATAATACACTAAAATGCATCTGAAAAGTCAGCAATGATCCTGGAGGTGCATCTTGTAAGTTCCAATTTGCCTTTCAGTTAGTATTGCCTGAAGCCGTTCAACATAGGGAAATGAATCTCATACTAAAACCTGAATGTCCAAGGTGGTGTTTATAAAAACATATATCCTATACCAATAATAATGGGTTGTTCAGGAAACTGTGAAATGTTCCGAACCCTGCAATAGGCACCTATGCCTTGGGTGGCACTTGCCTTGTATGCTTTTAAGGGGCGGCACAAAACCTCCGTGCTGCCTGTTCAGCTCCCCTGCAGTGTGACGGGGAAGTGACCTCTCTGCACGCACCGTGTGGAAGCCGAACAGGCAGCATGGAGGAAACCATGCTGCCTGCCACTAACCACCAGGGACAAGGGTAAGTCCTGGGGAGATGGGGGCATGTATTGGGGGTGATGGGGACATGTATTGGGTTGATGGAGGCATGTAACCAGGGTGATGGGGCATGTCCTGGGTGTGCAATGTGGGGGGGGGGGGGGGGGCCGGCCCAAATTGTGTCTGTCTAGGGCAGCACAAAACCAAGATACACCACTGTGGATAATGGGTCATTTCTGATAATGGATCATTTTCACCAATAAGCGATATTAAAGCTCCTCATGACTCAAGAAATACAGTACCATCAATGCACATACTGCACTGTGGTGTAGCTGTGTAATAAGGCATGCTTCGTAACCTGCCGTTGGCACGTCAAGACTGCACACATACCATTATATCACCCTTTGTGGGCATGGTGGAATCTGGGCATGTATGGAGAGGCTATATAACAGCTTAAGGGAGCTGGACACTGAATAAACGGCTGTGCGCTTCCATTCTGATAGGTGTGTGTGGGATTTGCAACTTGTGTCAAAATCAAAAATACATAGAGTATAGAGTGCATCCGTGCATACAAGCATACCTGTACTTCCCAAATAGGGTTAGGGAGTGAAGGAGGTGGACCTGTTACTCAAAAACAATCTAGCTGCCACCATCATGTCCCACAGAGGCAAGTAACATACTCCAAATAACAAGATTATTAGCTTTTATTAAAAATAACCACAAACACTTATCCAGCATGCTTAAATTATGAAATACTTCGGAAAAACACAACAGAATGTTAAGCATGACAGGTCTACTTTAAGTAGGGGAGAGAAATGTTGGTTTTCTGGAATCACCAATGGTCTATTAGTCTGTCAAACTGCTGGTCAAAAAGCAAGTCTTTTTAATGGAGCAAACTGATCAATTTCATGTCTGATGGACCAATATGAGAGAAACTCCAAAGACCATGCCCATGACTGACCGTGAAAGACATGAGTGTCCTTATACTTGGTTTATTCTTTATTCAAGCTTATTATCAGCAATATCTTTGAAATGAAACATGGTGAAAGATCATTTTAAATGTGAAAAAGTTAGCAAAACTGGGCTGATATCTTTTTACTTTTGAAATGTTGTCATTACTCCTTTGGGCATAAGTAGAGTTTTTTGTGTATTTTCATCCAGTTTTGTTCTTTGTGTTTTATGTAGTCTGTTGGAGCTGAACTGCTATATGTATCTTTATTTTTTACCTGCACAATAAAGCTACAAAAACGTCACCTTATCTGATTGCAATCAGTATCCAAGTACAAATTAATGAACTATGTATGGGGCTTTTGTGAGTGCAAATCTGGCTACTGGGAGTAAGCCTGGTGCAAATGTGGGTACTAGATCAAGTCCTGAGTGCAAATCTTCTTTATTTATATAGTGTGGTTTACAGGAAAGTCTAACATTTTTTTAAAGAAGTGGCACTTTGAGGTCTGCAATTTGGTTTTATTACAAAACAATTGGGCATTCTTGCCCAAAAACGTTCATCAATGCCCTAGCCGAATTACTTCAATAAAAGCTAATCGGAATCAGGAGTCCGCAAACCTCTTAATCCAATCAATGGAATAGAATTGGAAGTGTGTTTCAGAGCTACTTTCACTTGTAAAATAAAGCAATTCTTTTGAGCTTGCTATTCACAAGAAGAATTCACTCTGCTAATGTGAACCAAAAAATAAATATCGGAAGACATACAAATAAGAATTGTTGATTTGGTCCATTCTTGAACCTGGTTCACTCTGAACTGTGTGCAGTCTCCCTGTCTGTTTCCACTAGTGCTTTACATACTGCACTCTTTAAGATCCATCCTGCTATACTTACTTGCTGCACTTTTTGTAACACACCTGCTGGTTATCCCTCTTTACACAGTGTCACGAACCACTGTGATTCTGGGAGCCGGCCGGCAAAAATATGTTAAACATTGAATGTAATAGCCAGTGTGTCCTCATGTTTCCCGGTTTTAATACCTCCACAAAAGAACAGATCACTGTATTCCCCGCCCCCTGGTGCCAGACCCTCCAGACCAAGGGGAAAAGGTGGGTGCCCATTTCATTGGCCAGGAGTTTAAAGGTCCCCAAAGTTAAAAGGATTAAAGGGACCTAACTCTGGCCTCAGCCCTGATGGGTTGCTACTTTTCCTAGTGTACACTTATTGATTTCCTCCCCAGACTGGCACTAGATTTAATTGTATTATTCTTTGTTTAAAAGTTAATCCCTTTAAGTGTATGGTTCAACCTCCCCTGTTCTCAAGATGTTTATTGTATAATAAATAGTTCTGGCTTGTGACAAAACTTGGTAGCCATGTCTACGTCTGTGGATTGGTATGTTTTTATTTACGTCCAGGGGGTTGGCGAGGAAGTTGACACTCTATTCCTAAGGACTGAGGAGATATTAAATCCCTTACAAAACGAGAATTTACATCTGGGCTGCCTAGCCTTCTTGTTACATATAGTATATAAGCCAATCTGAACCAAGACTTTTGCTCAGTTGTTGTGGATGCTACTATGATGCGGGTTCCCCACCCTTGCCTTATTGGTTCATGCATAAGTACGCTGGCCTGTCTCCAGCCTCTCTTAAGATCTGGAAACTGCTTTCTTTAATACAACTGAGAATTGAGAACCACCTTGCAGCACTATATAGGTTTCAAATGTCTTCACTGCAGTTGACAGCTAGCTGGTCTCAAGCCTCCTTTGGTAAGATCATGTTTGGTGCAATCTAAGAGTAAGTAAAATGGCTGCTCGTCCTACAGCACTGCAGGATGGGAAATGCTAGGAGAGTTACATTTTAACTATATATATGAAAAAACTTAATTTTATGTCAAAGCAAAGTGAACTTTTATTTTGAATATTCAGAAAAAAGTTGTCCTCAAAAATTGCAATATTCAGTATATATTTAAAGAATTCACTTCAAAAGTTGGCGCAGTCAAAATATGCTCAATCTGTGTTGGCTGTGAAGTTGTATCTATTGCAAGACAAAAAAAAAAGGCATGTGCATAAAAAAATATTGGCTGATTTCCTGTGTGGCATTCACTACAAGCTTTGGCATCTCTAGTGTCCACTTATTTGGATATTTCGGAGGAAACTGTACAAACTAAGCACTTGGGATTTTGTAGCAGAGAATATTTAAAGTTTATTATCTCAAACTTGGAACCAGAACTAACAAGAAGAAGCTGCATTAAATATATTATGCATGTTGACGTGTGTAATAATAAAAAGGAACTATTGGTATAACCAAAGACAGAATGCACGTGTATTATTAACACTATTAAAGGACCACTCCACCTAAATAAACGTTTTATTGTTTTGATGGATTATGTTGCATTTAGGTAACACCTTTTTTCTACGTGTGCATTTAAGTGACCACTGTTTCAACATAATTATGTTGGATTTACTAAAATACTACAGTATGTTGTAAAACTGTGCAGCATGGCAATCTGCTTTATTTATATACCTTATACCCAGTGACCATAGCAACTGAGGCCTTGTCATTTGCTGTTGCATGGCTACAGTAAATGAGAATATAAATGGTGATGCTAGGGAAAGATTACAGTCCTGTCTGTCATGCTAGGGGGAAGAAGAGAGTTAAAGAGGGGAAAGGGTTACGTGGAGCAAGTTGGGGGTCGAGGGAGGAAACAGATATTTACCCCCAGATGTTGTGGACTATATATTTATGTATGGATAGATAAATAAAGGTTTGACAAAGTTAATTAAGTCCTGAGTGGTTGTGATTGCCTTTGTGTAATTGTTCCTAAGTTGCCTTTCCAGCTGCTATTGTATTCCTGTTTGAGACCTAGGGTTGTCACCCAGCATGTACTTTACTGCAGACTGGTAAATACATTAACTTCGGCCAATGTTAAGTCTATGAAGGCAATAGCATGGCCGGTATTTTATTTTTTTAAAGAAAATATGACAACCCTAACCTTTACAACAGTTGGATAATTTGTGATTTTGAAAGGTGACAATGATGTTTATATGACAAAAATTACAGTATTTGTTTTTTTACAATGTCCATTAATTTTACAAATTATCTGCTGTGGCACTTTTCTTGACTATACTTCTTTGTTTGTGGTTGATCTATGAGTAACCACCTTGATTGTTATAAGGGCTGAAGAGCCAGAGTTGTGACAGTAAGCGCACCAGCACATCAAACAGTTACCCTGTCTAATTGGGGCTGGCACAAGTAACCGCTTCTCTCAGTGAGCGAGAGGAATTTGGCAAGTATCCACTACAAAAGGGTGTAACACACAACACAATGTGAGAAAGCTGGGGACCTGCAGCGAGACATCGCTCTCATGAATGTCACAGTCGGAAACTGAGGTAACATTTACCTCGCGTTCACGAGGTGCCGCTTCACAATCTTTGTTGCCATGTACAAAGTCCTTGTTTAAATTTGCAGTTAATGGGTAAAACTAGGCCACCTCATTAGCCAGCAACATTGAAGCCTTTAAGAAAATAAGCAATAATCTTGCATATGTTGCACGAAATGCAGAACACGCAAAATGAAAGCCGCGCGGCGGTCACTCATCCTCCCCCACATTTTATGTTGAACTAATACAGAGAAATTAAGGCGTGCGCAAACGGACTACATTTCCCAGCAGCCTCCGGGGCGCGACTTCCTGCCCTTGCGATGGGGTTCCCGCCCAGCCTGATGCTTCCCGCGAATTTCATGCAGACAGCTAGATCCCGGAGCTGCAGAAAGCGCGGAGGGTGTGCGGGAGGAAGAGACATCAGGCAGCGTTTCTCTGACAGCCTCCATTTTACACGGCCATTATCCGGGTAGAGAGGACCGTGCTGGACCTTACTCCGGTTAGCTCTCTGCTGGGGGATATAGATAGAAGGCACGCGGAGGGGAGCTAATGCCTAATGGAAGTGGCCCCCTCGCCGTCTCCGAGGAGGGAGGATGTCTGCGAGCCGCTCTAACCTTGGGGTGAAAACGCACGATTTCTCTTCACGAAGTTTGGGTTGTCTCCAGCTTTAAGGACTGAAATGTTTTTACGCCCGTCGGCACGTGTCATGAGGGAGAGCCCTATGGCATAGTGTTCTCGTGGCCGGGCGTCTCGGTATTCTCCACGCGCTGCTCTCTCCCCCCCATCTGACCTGGGGCTCCCTTGCTCGGCACGCGCTGCTCTCACTACCCTGGCCGGGGCGTTCGTTACAAGCACTACTCTCCTGCCGGGGTTTCGTGCTATGACGAGGCATAATCGTGTGAGCTTCTCACTAGGAATTACCTAGTGCTCTTATATCAGATTTCATTACTGCAGGTAAATGTGTGTGTGTGTGTGTGCTCGCATTAATAAAGAAGTGCTGTCAAACGTGTGCCATTTTCACATGTGGATGCAAGTGGTAAGGTACTTTTTGAAGCCTTTAGCAAATAATGCAACTCGGCAATAATTTTGTTCAGGGTTATTTATTTAAACCAGTATTTTGGGGACATTCTTGTACCATGCAACCCAGATGTTAAAAAGCGTTTTTTTTTTTTTCTTTCTCCTAATGAACGATAGATAACGTAGTTGAGGTATTGTAAATTGTAGTGGACGGTTAATACAAATAATTTTACATTTTCCAGATAACCTATTATTGATCTCCTAAATAATCTCTACTGCACTCTATCTGTACAGCTTCTAATAAATTAAGCTTTGTCATGTCAGTTTCAGGTCATGCAAGCAAAGTGCAAAGTCAAGCTGGGAGGGGCTGCCTTTCACAGCCAGGATGAGGAGTCTGTCTGATGTCTGCTTTAGATAAAGGAACTACAACGGTGCTGTCTCTAACCTTTTGCCACTTCATCTCCTGTGGGTACGTTTCCCATGATGCTTAGCCATCCACTTGGTTTGGGACATGGATCTACAATGGCTGGAGTGCCCAAAAATGAGCCAGATGTGGCCTTTTATTCATGCACTCATCATGATGCGCAAAATATTAAGCATCATTTTTCATTGTTTCCACACTCCCTCCCATATATTGTAAGGATAGGCCTGCCATGTGCTCTAGTACTGGCTGAGGTAGTAGTTTGTGCTGTTGATCGGGTTGTGACACTGCCCGCTGTGGAGATAACTGCGCAAGCTACTGCCTTGCTAGTGCTGGGGATCAGCTGCAAATGGAGACAATGGCATCAGGAATCCCCTTTGTGTTTGTCATTGTATTTCTAACCCTAGAATTTAGGAAATGTTGTGAATCCTAAAGAAATTTCTATTGGTGCTGCATTGATATTAAAACGTGTCTGTGCTATGTTTAATTCTGTGATTTGTCTCTCTGTAACATTTCTTATTTCAATCTCCTTCAGCCAAGCAGAATGTTACAATGTAGGTACATAAAATATTCACTGGATGGTGGCAGGTAAGCAGACTTTTGAAGGTTTTTTTGGCAATTGCAATAAAATAAGCATTTAAAAACTGCATCCTCTTGATGTTTTATTTTGAATTGGTATTTCAATCAGTTTGTATATATTTACAGCACAGCAGCCCATTAAAGAAATTACAGTGAACATATATTTTTTTTAAACGTGTAATTAACAGATCTTAATTTATCTTCATATTCTGCATTTAACTCTTCAGATATGTGACAAATTACCAGAGCTTTGACATCACGGTCATGCTGTACACTATATAACCTAGCATTCTGCAGCATATTAGCTTTATTTTATCTATGCAAGACTAATCCCTCTAAGTTTTTTTTTTTCCCTCTAAGTGTACTTGGAAATTGTTGAAATTTGTAAAGTTCCATGGATTTGACTCCACACACATAAGTAGGGGGTACCTATTTGTGAAATCTAACCGTAAACTAAAAGTTAAATTCATATGATTTGTCTAAACCAAGTAAGGACATAAAATAACCTGACCTACTGATAAGGGTTTGTCATTTTCCACAGCAACAGCTAGTTCCACGTTTGTAATGGTTGCTATATTACAAACCAATTTACATCTTGCTTAGTGAAAGAGCTTGTCAGTTGCAATTTGTAGTTGGTATCATAGCTGAAGGAAAGTATAACTGCAATTCCAATGAACAGCTCCTGCATTTGGAGGTAGTGATATTCTAGTATGCATGTCTGAAAGGAGTTGTCAGTACCTCATATTCACTATTCTTAAGTGAATTTATCATCTGCTAATACAAAGAAAGAATAATAAGCTGCATTCAATAAAACATATTTACTGTCATAAACAGACAATATATTATACTCTTTCTGTGGAAAAAGCAATGCTGTGATATTGACATGCTTGTCAGGTCCATTGCAAGGGGGTTGTAAAATGAAAATGTAACATTGCTTTTATGGCCTTTTGGATGGTATATAGTAACATTTAGTTACCTCCATTTATATTTTATACATATTGCTATTGTGCATGGTAAGAGTTACTGCTATAGTGATAGGCTTGTCAGTCTTCCCAAGTCCCTTTCCTTGTACTGGATCACAGCAAAGAGTGATCTGAAACTTCATCTTCTGGAAACAGTAGTTCAACAGAAAAGCTTTCATAGCAATGGTTAATGAGAAAGAATTTTATTAATTGAATCCATCGTGACTGTGTAGCCCCTCCCAATCATGTCACAGGACAGTGTTCACATCTAAATAGCTGCTTAATTTAGAGGCTCATGTTAAATTAGTTTTGATGTAAAACTACAGGAGAGGGTTTTTTTTCTTGTTCAAGAAAGATACAAGTATTTAACATGTAACAAAATATGTACCCCATCCAGAAAATATTTTATCAGCTGGAACCACATCACAAAGAACAAATTGATTTTCCTTTAAAGTGTTGCTACATACGAGGGGTCTCCAAACTTTTCAATAGGAGGGTCCCATTTTACATGTTAATGGGGCAAAGAAAATCAGCTTTACATCTTTAAATATTTTAGTAATCACTTTTGAGCATTGCCAAGGAAATATATTGCCTTTTCTCCAGAACAGTTGCAACATTGCATTGAACACTACCACTTACATAAGCTGTAACTAGATTACCTTTTTATTTAAACCAAACACATTCATAAGACAGATGTTTTTTTTTTTTTTCCTATGTTAGAAATAATTGCCTATAAAATTAATCTGCATCTGTTTTGTGAATTTTACCCATGTTGAAACATAACGAAAAATCTTCCAGCAAGTTTCATTTTATAGCTGTGGGCAGAGATGTATGACACACACCTGCTCTCTTATTGGTTCTGGTGTATAACAAGTGGGCAGGTCTAGGTGGCTGTGTACACTTTTTTTTTTTTACCTGCCTTCCAACACACAAAGTACATCTTAGTGGAAGAGAAGAGATTTATGTGATCAAACAGGATTATAACGCTGCCCCTTCTGATGTAATAGTTACATAACCCTCCCATTCAATGCAAGTCTATTGTCAGAATTCTGATTTAAGGACTGCATTTTGTGTCCCCAGTCCCAGAGTGAGATACTAGTGGGGTGGCACCCAAAAACATTTCACAAAATGAAGGCGACTAGTCACACTTGTTTTGTAAAATATTTTATGAAATAAACACATAACAAAAGATGTATCTGACATCAACAATACAACATTACAAAAAAAAAAAAAAACTTATTTAAAGTTGTAATAAATAAATTGTAGTCTTTCAGAGGGTTAGAGTTGTAATATACCGTACCACTTTACAATGAAGACACATACATCCATCTGTGTGTTTACACAGAGCGATCTCTGAGATCACTGCTCAAGCAGCATGAGCAGAGTACGTATTTATAGTGGGTTTTGAATAGCATAATGATTCCCCATTTTTAGCAATGCAGGAAGCAGCTCCCAGTGACTACTTCCTACACCTACTCTTCTCAAGTTTAACTATAGAGCCAACTCATGGCTGTTTTGGTGTTCGCAATTTCTTTGTTAGGATATTAAGCAAAATACAGTGTTTGTGACAAACTAGTGGAGCCCCAGCAGAGCAAGGAGATGACGTGCACCTCTGCTGATTGCATAGTGGCTGAAACTGGAACGTTGCTGCAGGCCTGGTACAATCTTGTGGGCTGCAGTTTGGAGACCCCCTGTTATATATTACCAGCAATTAAACTAACCCCAGATAAATCATGTTTTAAAATCACTCAATTACCATCTTAAAAGTTTGCAATGATATCCAAACTGGTATGGAACAAGGAGACCTCACTGGAGCTGTTTTTCTTGAATTAATTTGATATAGTACACCATGGCATCCTATTGCAAAAACTCTGGTATTGTGATCACCTGCTAACCTGGCTTCAATCATTTATCAGATGGATCACAATCTGTGTCCATTTTTAACAACGCCTCCCAGCTATTCACACTATTCTTAAATGATCTACAAACCCTTAACTGTACACATGGATGCAGACGACACCATAAGCTGCACTGGCAAACCAAATCTAGAAGGGTAAAAAGGAACAGAAGATGGTTCATAACTTGACATATTATTTGGGCGTACTACCCTATGTTTATGTTCAACAATGAAAGTGAATGCACTCGCAAACAGACGTAAAAGAGAAAGTTGAATAATATTGACATAAACTGGAGTCCACAGGCACAAATCTTTAATAGTCCTGTAAAAACAGTAAAAAACCTACATGGTGTAGTATGAAGATACTGGAAGGAAATGCCACACACAGAGGATAGAACTTCCACATGGTAGAGCACAAAATTACATGTTACATTTAGGGGACCCTGGGCCATTTCTGTCTCTTCGCACCAGTATTATTTGGGGGAATCCTGGGGCCATTTCGGTGTTCACATAATTAACAATAGTGCTGACCACCTGACTTATTTTCATTGTTTCTCAGTAGGAAATAATATTTCCATTTAATTTCTACAAGACATTCAACAGTTCATTAAAATATTATGAGCCATAGTGATGCAGTTATGCTTCCATTCTGTAACTTAAGAGTTTGACATTGAATTAGGTAAGGGGTAGCACAGCCATGTTATTAATCTCGGATGCTTTATGTGGTTTCTCCCCTGCAAGCTCTCCTCACAGAAAGCAACTGAGTAATGCTTTTTACGTTTCAGCAGGAATCAATGTATGCAAATGGTTTTAAGTGCTTCAACCACAGCAGAATAATGATCGTTGTCTCTATGTGAGTTGACTGCCAGACGCAAGTGAATTGCAGTCTGTGTGCTTGGTACCAAGGGAAGAAGGTCTGCGTGGATTTTTTTTTTTTTGGAGACTGGATACATTTTATCTAGTGGTAAATATTTCATCTTTTTTACTGTCTCTCTGTTTTCACAAGGCCAGTTGACATCCATAATCTACTTTTCTGTTGCTCCCTCGGTATTTGCAATACGACAGGCACAGGTATATTTGTTATAATAATATTTACATTTCATTAAACGATCTATGGAATGCTATGGCTCATGCATAGCATAAGGCCTCTTCTTACATTTCCTGTAACCAATGTTCTCTTCAAGTACTGAAATAATGGTATAGCTTGGGGAAGACTTCTAATATCAGTTGTTCCTGAAAATATTTTAGTGACTGGCTTCGTGGAGGGAGTCCTGGGCAAAAAAGGAGAATAACATGTTGCAAAATAAACTGGGTTGGATGCTTTAATTATACCACTCCTACATTAAAATTACCTACTTAGTGCACATATAATAAAGTTAAATCACTATAAAAAATGTTTTAGTTAAAATAAAACATTGTAAATAAGTTTAATTTAATCATCCTCTCATTTCCCCACTATTAACTTAGGTTTGATCATAACAAAATCACACACAGCAGTGAGCACATTCAATTCCGAGGCATAGAATTTCCCCCAGGCTGTTGACAGCTATACCCAGACATCATTTTTACATCTTTAACCTGCAGCATCTGTGGTGTTCCTACTGCCTGCTTGTAAAGTTGACGCGAGACCAGCCATTAGGATATTTGTTAATGAGGTATTCTTGTATCAGGTTCTACACCTCGTGACTATATTTCTACTGCACTATTGCTGCTTTTTTACCTTTATATGTCAATGGGGGATAAACAAAAGTTCATCTGATGGTTCTCCTGGATATTTGTCTCTCCTCACCTTATCAAGGAGTTAATTAAGGCATAAGCCCAATTGGAACTCCAGATAATTTATCATGGACAGCTGAACTCAGGTGGCGTGTTCCTGATAGCCCTTGAATTTGGCTACACAGATAGCACCAAGTGCTTACGAATTGGCATGAAAATCGGTTGGTGATCAGCAGTTTGAATCGCCAACATTGTAGCATCTATTCTCCCCATAGACTTCTATGAGGAGGATGGAGACTTTTTGTCTAGTGGGCTTCAGCTATTGCTCTGGAAATTAATTCATTATAAAATAATAAAACAGGTCCCTAGGACCAGCAGGCTCCCCTGCTAGCCTCATTTAACATCAAATGCCCCCCAGGACTGGCCCAACATAAAGCATATCTCCCAGCAGGCTCCCCTTCTAGCCCCACGTAACATAATATGCTCCTTGGGAAGCAGAAGACTTTCCTGCTAGTCTCACATAACATAAAATGGCACTTTGGGGCCAGCTGGCTGTCCTGCTGGCCCCATATAACATAATATGCCCGCCAGAAGCTGCCGCCCTGCCTCAGGCCCTTCATTAAATAGAAATTAGACTCCCCCCTCCATGGGGCCACAGGCTTCCCAAAGGACCCGTGCCCCCACTAATAAATAACCCAAAAACATTTTCTTTTTTAAATATTCTTTATTGAGTTTTAAATTGTAAAAAGAAAGGACATACATACATATATTACATATACGGGCAGAGGAGATCAATATAAGCATTACAAATATTCAAAGGATTCAATTGTTTAGACAATTCTCCAGTTTATATGGATATATACATTTCATATACATATTACGTACTCTCCCTCTGTCCAAGACAATACATATAACATTGGTAAACAGAAGAGCACATGCAGAAAGATAAAAAAAAAAGATTTATGCTGTACATGCCTGAAAGAGACGATCCTCCGCGGTATGGCCAGCCCAACTCCTCCCTTCTCCTCATTTTATTTCCAGCACTTGGCCTTGTCGTATTTATGAATGCATAATGTCTTGCCATCTCCCTGTCATTTTTATGAATGCATAATGTCTTGCCATCTCCCTGTCATTTTTATGAATGCATAATGTCTTGCCATCTCCCTGTCGTTTTTACTGGGGAATCAGAGGTACATGAGAGTGCTCTTTCCATTTTTATCTAAAAACCCAATTGGTTTTCAAACTGTCTTATTTCGGGGGTTCTAGTTTGCTTCCACTCTCTAGCTATTATTTTTTTTGCTGCTATTAGGGTTTTTTGTGTTTTAGTAAGAGTTGGCCAACCAATATGTAGAAGTAATGAATTTGGATCATTGGGAATAGCAATGTTATCTGCCTGTTGTAAAAACATCAAGACCTTATTCCAATAGATTCTTATTTTGTTACATCCCCACCAAATATGTATGAATGTGCCTTCCTCCTGATGACATCTCCAGCATATTCCAGTAGTATGGGAATACATCACAGCTAATCTGGCTGGGACAAGATACCATATATTGAGAATTTTATAATGCAATTCTAGGAGGGACAGATGGTGAACCTCTCTCAACACTCCACTAATGGAGTTTCTCCAATCATCCATTGAAATTTTAAGTCCCGTCTCTTTTCCCCATTTTCTAATAATTGGCAAGTCACTTAACTTCTGTACTGATCTGAGGCAGTCCAGACATTTAGAATATCATTTTTTTTTTAAATTTATAATTCTTTATTCATTATATCAAAAATACAAAAAACCAGACATACAGACATTACAATACATCTATACATTGACAGTACATTTCAAGAGTTTATTATGTTCCCTTTCTTCTCCGCCTACCCTTCTAAGTGGTCCAGTCCACATCCCCTAATGCAAGTGCTCGTATTAATTTTCTATACATACGGCGGGGAACTAACGGTAGAGAAGAACATATATGGAGAAGTATCAGGTGGCTCCGGGGGGAAATCATTCCCCACTCTCAACGCCCATGGGCCATCACTCCCCACCCCCAGGCTTTACTCCCGGGATTGTCCAATTTTTTTTATATAGGTCACTCCCTGTACCATAGAAAAGCTTCTCCGCCCCTGCTTGGAATTCTATCTGGGTCGTGATCTCTGTCCAAGTGGGTGCCGTTGTTTTTTTCCAGGCCCTCGCTATGCATAATTTAGTTGCAAGAAAAATATTTATTAATAAATATTTTTGATGTTTACTCATTTTGGGAAATCCAATATGAAATAGAAATAGTTGGGGCGTCATAGATGTATCACTACCAGCTACTGCTTGTAGTATTTCCGCCGCTCGTTTTTTAATTGGGGATAGAAGTGTGCAGTGCCACCAGATGTGGGCTTGTGAACCCACCTCTAGTTGACATCGCCAGCAAATATTATTACAGTTTACGTTGTATTTTCTCAGACGGGCCGGAACCATGTACCACCTGCATAGTAATTTACAGTAGTGTTCCTGTATATTAATACAGTGTGTCACTTTCCTAGTACTCCACCAGGCCGTGCACCATTCTTGGTTGGAGTATTCCATTTCTAAATCCCGTTCCCAGAGCTTTATAGGGTTGACCTTTTCGAAATTTGAATGAGTAAAAATTAACTTTTTAACTTTGGAGAATACATTTTTAGAGGTCGGGTTCTGCTGGTAGATTCCTGCTAAGGAAGTGTCTGATTCTGGTATATGTGAATATTTCCATTTCAGCAAGATTTTATGTTTTCTGAAGATTGGAAAATGATTTCATATTTTCCCCTATATATAGGTCTCCTAATGTTTTAATTCCCCTACTACGCCACCTCGTTAGATCTATATTAGTTATGTACCATTGAATAACTTCTATTGGAGCTGCCATAGATAGGGATATTCGAATTTGTAATCTCCCTCTTAGCGCATGCAGAGATGAGATGAGATTGTCAGTTATCAGGCCTAGAGAGTCCATACTACGGAATTGTTTAGGGGTCACCCAAAGGAGTAAAAAGGGGTCTAGCTGTTTGTTTCTATATAATTCAATGTTTAACCATGGTGGATTCCTTGCTTTATTAGTGCTCCAAGATATTATATGGGCCAGTTGTGCGATGTCATACAACTGGAAGGGGTCCGGATACCCTAAACCCCCCCTTTCTATGGGTCTCATCAAGATTTTTTTAGATATTCTGGACCTTCCATCCGCCCATACATAAGAGGCGAATAGAAGCTCCAGGTCTCTCAGATGGGAACGTACCACGTTCAACGGGATGGCCCTTAGAAGGTACAAGAACTTCGGCACCAAATAGGATTTCAGAACAGCTATCCGACCCATCCAGGATGGTTCCATACCTGTCCAGCGGGAGAGCAAAGATTTAATTTGTTTTTTTTAATATATTATAATTTAAATCTGTTATTTGCTCTAACTTTGGACAAAAGGTGATTCCTAGATACTCAATCCTTTCAGGAGTGTTTTCATTGTATCCTATGATTTTTAGTATATCTAGCTGGGCCCTATTCAAGTACAAGGGTATAATCTGGGTTTTAGCTATATTAATTTTATAGTTTGAGTACTGACCGAATAATTGGATCTCTTTCATCAGAGCAGGGACAGAAATCGAGGGAGCAGCGATAGTCATTAAGACATCGTCCGCATATAGCGTTATGGTGTGATTCTGAGAGCCAATTCTTATTCCTCTTATCTGTGGATTCTTCCTGACTGAGACTGCAAAGGGCTCCATGGCTAGTGCATATAACAAGGGAGCAAGCGGGCACCCCTGGCGTGTGCCATTATGTATCTGAAAGGGATCTGATGACAAAGAGGGGCCCTTGATTTTAGCGAAGGGACGTATGTAAAGTGCCCTGGAAAATTGAAGAAAGGGTCCAGTGAGGCCAAAAGCCCGCAGGGTCTCAAAAAGAAAGTGCCAATTGACTCTATCAAATGCCTTTTCGGCGTCCAACGCCAAAAGGACAGCCGGAGTTTCTTGTAGATCTATTGCCTCCAGTATATTGAGTACCCTGCGAGTGTTGGCCTCCGTGGATCCCCCTGGCATAAATCCTGTTTGATCTTGATGTATCAGGTCTGATATGACCAATTTCAACCTCTGGGCCAAAACTTTCGAATAGATTTTTATATCGAGATTGATCAGAGAGATTGGCCTGTAGTTCGTGACCTGAGTAGGGTCCTTATCAGGCTTTACTATGGGTACAATATTAGCTACCATCATTTCTTCAGGGAAATCCACCTCTATGTCAATTCCATTATACACCCTTTGAAGGATCGGTGATACTACCGGGTTTAGGATTCTATAAAATATAGCTGAGAAGCCATCAGGCCCCGGAGCCTTACCGTCCTTCAGGTATCTAATTGCGTTAGCAATTTCTATATTTGAAAAGGGTTGATTAAGTGTATTCATTTTGTCAGCGGATATCTGGGGAAGATCGAGGCCGCTCAGGAACTCCCTCATCTCTTGTACTGTAGCCCGTGGTTCTTCCAGGTTATATAGATTAGTATAATATTTTCTGAATGCTGAGCCAATCTGATGGGGGGTAATGCATGTCTCCCCTTTAAAATTAATTCTTTTGATTCTTGATGTGTGAGTTAGAAACTTCAGTTTCTTGGTCATTTCTTTACCCACTCTACTATTACTATAATACCAGCGTTGTTTTAGCCGAAGTATTATTGCATCAGATTTCTCCTTAAGCTTTATTTTGATGGAATTACTAACGGCCTCAACCTCCACCAGAGTCCCTGCAGATGGATTTAGTTTATGAGCTTTCTCTAAGTGGGCAAGTGAAATGTACAGATCAGGTAAACCTTTCCCCATTGCTTTCTTTTTCCAAGCCCCCCTCTTTATAAGATATCCTCTTAAATAACTCTTCATGGCACACCATAAAGTGAAATCGGACACTTCCCTATTATCATTGTCCTCCAAAAACAATTTTGCCTGTTCCACCAGTTCCAACCTATTCGCCTCAGAGGCCAATAAAGACTCATTTAGTCTCCATTCTCCTCGTGTCCCATACGCAGGAGTATCCTTTAGGTTCAGAAAAACGGGTGCATGGTCCGACCAGGAGTTGTTGCCCAGTCCCGAGCTGGAACACCTCTCGAGACTGGGCCCCATCATCAGGAAGTAGTCTATGTGGGAGTACGATGCGTGGGGTGCCGAATAGAAGGAATAGTCCTGCTCGTCAGGATGCATAGTTCTCCACACATCGTAAAAGCCGCTCCTATATATTATATCCGAGAAGCGTTCCGCTCTGATCCTCAAGCGGTTATCACCTTTATTGGGTCTAGTAGTTTTCCTATCTTTAGTGATGTCTGCAATGCAGTTTAGATCGCCCCCCAGTACACAAATACCCTTCCTAATTGTTTCAAGTACTTCAATCTGTTTATTGAGGAAAGAATATAATTTTTTATTAGTTTCAGTTATTATTAATTTTGTAAATTTAGCCAAGCAAAACTTGGGCATTAAGTACGATGAAATAGCATTAATCCGACCCCACCAGGTTAATTCGACCTGTCTCTATTTTTTTAATAATCTGTTGGCAATACTCATTAGATGATAAAAATTTGTTTACATAATGTTCTCAATTTTGCTTGGTATCCTAATGCCCAAGTAGTCAAACGTTTCTGTACTCATATGGAGCGGGTATTTATCTCCAATATTTTTTTGGGTGTTACCATCGATTTGGCGCACCTGCACAGTTGTTTTGTTCCAGTTGATCTTATAGTTGGATATCGCACTGTACTTCTCAATCTCAATCATAACGTGAAGAAGAGAGCTAAGTGGCTTTGTGATGAAAACCACCACATCATCTGCATATAAAGATAACTTAGTTTGCTCATTATTAATTTGCAATCCCATGATGTTATTATTTTTGTCTAATTCTTGTAGCCAGCGGTTCCAGAGACAACACATAGAGCAAAGGCAACAGGGGGCAACCCTGTCGTGTTACATTGTTTAGGTCAAACCAGTCGGAGCACAACCCTGTTCAAACTACTCTGGCACTGGGAGCCTGATAAAGAGCCAGAATCACTGAGTAGATCCAGCCAGTCAGTCCATATGCTCTCAGTTTTTGTCTCATATATCCCCACCTGACCCTGTCAAACGCCTTTTCAGCGTCTAATGACAGGGTCAGTAGGGGAATCCGATTCCTACTTGCATAATCTGCGACATCGATGAGCCGTCTAATATTATTTACCGAATCTCTGCCCGGAATAAATCCCACTTGATCAACATGGATCAAGGCATGTAGGACTAACTTCAGTCTTTCTGCTAATATTGAGGAGTATATCTTAATATCCACGTTGATCAGTGAGATTGGCCTATAGTTTGCTATATGATCCGAGGGCTTATCATGCTTTAGAATCGGAACGATATTGGCCTGTATCATCTCTATGGGACAGGTTCCAGTTTCGGAGGTTTTCTCTATATGCATCTAATAGTGGGTCAGTTATATTTGTCTTCAGTATTTTATAGAAATAGTGACTAAAGCCATCCGGACCCGGAGTCTTATGCTTTGGTAGCTTATCTATAGCTTTCACTAGTTTGTTCTTTTCTAAGAGCCTGTTCAACCACTGTAATTGATCATTTGTAATTCTTGGAAGGCCAGTTTTTTCTAGATAAGTCTCTATCTCTCTGGGGTTGTCTCCACTAGATTATATAGACCCTCATAATATTCCCTAAAGCCACTGGCCACCGCGTCTGGGGTTAGTAAGATCTCATTGTTTTTTATTATCTTATTAATTCTATTTTTTGCTATTTTTTCCTTTAATTAGTCTGTCATCATTCGGTCTGGTCTATTGCTCTTTTGATAGTATTTTAACCTCAGTTTATCCATGGCTCTAGTAGTCTGTTCTAACGCTTTTTGATTGATCTGTTTTTGGATTTTCTCTCTTTCCTGAATTAATGAAAGAGAGGGGTTTGTCTTATTGAGCGCTGAGATATTATAAAGAGCTATATAAAGATCCGATAATGGTTCATCAAATGCTTTTCTATTCTCTTTCTTTCATTTTATAAGGTAGCCTCTAAGGACTGCCTTATAGGCACACCATCTTATTGCGGCCGAAGTTTTTTGTGGGTCCATTTTCCTTAAAGCAGAGACTAGACATTTGGGATATATAGTCTCTATGTTCTTGTTTGTATAGAAGAGAATCATCCAATCTCCAAGTGGTAGTCGGATACCTATCTATATCACCTTTTATCTCCATCATCATCATACTATGATCCGACCATTTGATTTCTTTTATATTTATACGTTTTACCTTCTTTACAATACTACTATCCCCAAGGATCAAGTAGATTCTAGAGTATGTGTGATGGATATTTGAGAAGTGCGTGTAATCTCTGTCTTTAGGATGGGCAATTCTCCAAAGATCATATAGAACAGATTTATGGAGTAAATTCCCAAAAGCCGCTGCCTTCCTAATTAGATTTTTATTGATTTTTTTAATTTTTTGTCCATACTTGGATCAATCACACAATTAAAATCTCCCGCTATTATGGTCCTCCCTTCTCTTACCTTATCTACTTTGTGAATAATTTTGTCCAAAACAGTAATTGGATCTGTATTGGGGAGGTATATGTTCACAAGAGAATACTCCACCTCCTCTATTTTCCCAATCCAGATCAGATATCGCCCTTCTATATCTTGTTCTAGGTATTTTAGATCTAGTTTTAGGGTATTTGAGAAGGCAATTGCCACTCCTCTCTTTTTGCTTTCAGGCATGGAGGAGTGGAATATCTGTGAAAAACATGCACCCCCCCCCCCCCCCCCCCATCTGATCTTATCTTTAGCTCTCCACTGAGTTTCTTGGAGAAAGGCCAGGTCTATTCTCTCTTTACGTAGAAAGTTGTACACCCTACTGCGTTTGGAGGGGGAGTTAAGGCCCTGGACATTGCCTGAAACACACTTAATCATCTAATGATAATACTTTGAAGCATCTGATTGTGTGCTGGGCCCCCAGGTGGTCGGACCACAGAGGAGGGCCCAATCCCGGGCATGTTCCCATTGTTTCCCTTCTGCATGGCTCCTTCAACAGACAGTAACTAAGACTAAAATACATAGGGGGAAGGGAAAAAAACCCTACTCCTAACAAAGACAAACAAACCTTCACAGAGTCAGAAGCTCTGGAAGTAGTTTTTGTGTCATAAGGCATAAAGAAGATGCCCCGTGGCACAAACTTAAGTTCACTTTGAACAAAAATGGTAGGGGTTAGTGTTCTCCCGGAAATCAACTATATAATACTTTCAAATAAGAAAAAGATGCACGGTGAGCCACCACATCTCTTGTAAGAGCCCAAATCACCCATACTATATTTCAAGTATTTCTTATATCTAAATTAATTTCTCAGAACACTTTCCCTCAATCTGGCTCATCCTCATTTCTCCATACCCCCACTGGGGAGAGAGAAATGAGGATGAGCCAGGACTGGACGATGCAGGAGTAATTACACTCTAGGCACTTCGTCATTTCGCGTATGGCATTGAGAGGTACCTGTTACACGCAACTCCCAAAGCCACATATTCCCACCCAATGAAAATGATCCCTTGACAAACATTAAATAGTCCCACCATGGGGCAGAGGGGAGAGAGAGGGGGAAGAAAGAAGAGAGAGAGAAAAAAAGGACAAAAATTATGCGTTCAAAGTATTCAAGCATTTTTACCCCATTTATATTCTTGTGCATATAGGGAAGAAACAAAAAAGTAATTTTGAAGTACTTTCAATCTACCAGAGAGAAAGAATAAGCATTTTAAATATTCAGACAATTATAACTGTACACCTCATCGTTTATATTATTCATAAGGAAAAAAAAACGTGTTTTATCAATCTAACAATGAGGGGGTATGTATTCAGAATATTCAAGCATTTTTAAGTATATGCCACCCTATTTATAGGGTTCTTTGTGCATATAAGAAAAAAACACAACAGTGATTTTGAGAAACTTTCAATCTACTAAAAAGGAAAGGTAAGCATTTTAAGTATTCACACTTTTATAACTGTGTACCACATCATTTATATTATTCATGGAGAAAAAAAAACGTGATTTACCAATAGTATCAATGCATTCAAGATATTCAAGCCACCCTATTTATATTGTTCTTTGTGCAAATAAGAAAAAAAGCACAACAGTGATTTTGAGATACTTTCAGTCTACTAAAAATGAAAGGTAAACATTTTAAGTATTCACACGTAGAGTTGAGAGAACACCTGGATGTTCGGGTTCGGCAGGTTCGGCTGAACTTCGAAAAAATGTCCGGGTCCGTGCTCGAACTTGACCCCGAACCCCATTGAAGTCAATGGGGACACGAACTTTTGGCCACTAAAATGCCTCTAAAAAAGCCCTGGAAAGGGCTAGAGGGCTGCAAAATGAAGTAAAATGTGGGTAAGAGTAGGACAAGTGCCCTGCAAGCAAATGTGGATAGGGAAATAACTTAAAATAACATAAAATACATACAAATACAGCTGAGCCATAAAATAGCACTAGATGGAATCTTTCATTTTAGCTTTGGAAGAACATAAATCTAAATCTAAAGCATGGCTGCCAGGAGGATCAACAGAATTATCCATTTGAGAGAGGGTTGGAGTGCAGGGTATTCTCTTTCAGTTTATACTAAGTGACCCATAGGTTGAGGAGGCGGTGACCGTGGCGGTGTAGGTGGAAGCGGCGCTGGAGGAGGAGGAGGTAGCCAACACTCTTTTTTATTTGGTTTTGGTTTTTTAAATTGGGGTAGCCCCCAAAATATTGGGACATATAACAACATAAAACAAAGAATAAGTGCACTTGAGTATAACAATGACTGGGTGAGGCCAGTATAAATGTCTATTCTGCACAAGGTACAGAGAAGTCTGGTGGGATCCATGCCTGATTCATCTTAATAAACGTGAGCTTGTCCACGTTGGCTGTGGACAGGTCGGCTGTGCTTGTCTGTGATAACGCCCCCTGCCGTGCTAAACACACGTTCAGACAATACACAGCACCTACAAGGCATAAAGGTCAAGCTCAGCCATGTGCCCAATTTGGAGACCCAGAAGTTGAATGGGGCAGACCCATCAGTCAGTACGTGTAGGCCTGTGCACACGTACTGTTCCACCATGTTGCGGAAATGCGGCCTCCTGCTAAGACGTTGCAAATCAGATGGTGGTGCTGCTTGTTGTGGCGTGTTGACAAAGCTTTTTCACATTTCGGCCATGCTAACCCTGCCTTCTGAGGTGCTGGCGGTGCCCCAGCTGCATTGGCGACCTTTTCCTCTGCCTTCGCCTTGTGCTTCCATTGAGCCCCCGGTGTCATTTTGGAATGCCCTCAGCAGTGCGTCTACCAGCGTGCTCTTGTAGTCGCGCATCTTGCAATCACGCTCCAGTGATGGAATTAAGGACGGCACGTTGTCCTTGTAACGGGGATCCAGCAGAGTGGCCACCCAGTAACCAGCACAAGTTAGAATGTGGGCAACTCGGCTGTCATTGCGCAGGCACTGCAGCATGTAGTCGCTCATGTGTGCCAAGCTGCCCAGAGGCAAGGACAAGCTGTTCTCTGTGGGAGGTGTATTATCTGTGTCCTCCGTATCCCCCCAGCCACATTCCAGTGATGCCCACGAGCTGCGTTGGGTGCCACCCTGCTGTGAACACGGTTCCTCATCATCATCATCATCCTCATCCTCCTCCAAAACTGTGCCCTGGCTTGACAGTTGTGTACCTGTCCTATGCTGGTGCAGGAACCCACCCTCCTAGCCACTTGTGAATGACTGGCCTGATAACCGTGGAAATGACCCCTCTTCTTCCTCCTCCTCTTCCTCCTGTGCCACATCATCACCCTAAGTGTTTTTTCAAGGAGACATACAAGCGGGATAGTAAGGCTGAGAACGGCGTAATTGGCACTGGCCATGTTGGTGGAGTACTCGAAACAGTGCAAATGGCACACAGGTCTCGCATGGAGGCCCACTCATTGGTGGTGAAGTGGTGCTGTTCCGCAGAGCGACTGACCCGTGCGTGCTGCAGCTGATACTCCACTATCGCCTGCTGCTGCTTGCACAATCTCTCCAGCATGTGCAAGGTGGAGTTCCACCTTGTGGGCACGTCACATATGAGGCAGTGAGCGGGAAGGCCTAAGTTACGCTGCAGCGCAGACAGGCGAGCAGCAGCAGGGTGAGAAAGCCTAAAGTGCGCACAGACGGCCCGCACTTTCTGCAGCAGTTCTGATATATCTGGGTAGTTTTTCAGGAATTTCTGCACCACCAAATTCAGCACATGCTCCAGGCAAGGGATGTGCGTCAAACCGGCTAGGCCCAGAGCTGCTACGAGATTTCGCCCATTATCGCACACCACCAGGCCCGGCTTGAGGCTCAGTGGCAACAACCACTCATTGATCTGTTGTTCCATGCCCGTCCACAGCTCCTGCATGCTGTGGGGTTTTTCCCCCAAACATGAGTTTTAAAAGAGCCTGCTGTCGTTTCCCCCTGGCTGTGCTGAAGTTGGTGGTGAAGGTGTTACGCTGACCGGATGAGGAAGTGGTAGAGGAGGTGGTAGAGGAGAAGGAAGAAGTTGAGTAGGAGGAGGAGGAGGCAACAGGAGGCAAAGAGAAATGCCCTGCAATCCTCGGTGGCGGAAGGACATGCGCCAAACTGCTATCTGCCTCAGGCCCAGCCGACACTACATTTGCCCAGTTTGCAGTTAGGGAGATATAGCGTCCCTGCCCGGGCTTACTGGTCCACGTATCTGTTATGTGTACTTGCCACAGATGGCGTTGCGCAGTGCACACCTGATTTTGTTCGCCAATTGCTTGTGCAGGGAAGGGATGGCTCGCCGGTAAAAGTAGTGGCAGCTGGGAACCACGTACTGTGGGACAGCCACCACCATCAGGTTTTTAAAACTGTCCGTCTCCAACAGACGGAATGACAGCATTTCAAAGGCCAGGAATTTGGAAATGCTGGCATTCAGGGCCAGTGTTCGCGGGTGGGTAGGGCCATACTTCCTCTTTCTCTCCAGTGTTTGAGAGATGGACAGCTGAATGCTTCCATGTGTGGAGATGCTTGGGGATGGTGGCGGACGTTGTGGCGTTGCTGCCACTTCCTCTATTTGCTCGGTGGCAGGTGCCACTGTGACTCCAGAGCTGGAGGAAGAGGCCATGACAGCAGCAGAAGAGGAAGCAGGAGGAGCCTGAGACCTTTCTTGCGTTTTGAGATGATTACTCCACTGCAGCTCGTGCTTTGCATGTAGATGCCTGGTCATGCAGGTTGTGCTCAGGTTTAGCACGTTTATGCCTCGCTTCAGGTTCTGATTGCACAGCTTGCAAACCACTCGTGTCTTGTCGTCTGCACATTGTCTAAAGAACTGCCACGCCAGGGAACTCCTTGGAGCTGGCTTTGGTGTGCTCGGCCCCTGGGCAGTAGCAGGCGTACTGTCTAGGGGACGGCCGCCACGGTTTTGCACCCTGCTCCCCCTTATGCTGCGCTGGTGCCTCTTTGCGACCACCGCCTCTTCCTCCAAACTGGACACGTCACTCGCATGACCTTGATTCCATGTGGGGTCTAGGACCTCATCATCCTCCACATCATCTTCCACCCAGTCCTCAACCCTGCCCTCCTTGCCGGTCTGCACACTGCCGAAAGCCACAGCAGTTAGCACCTGTGTTTCGTCATCATCAGAGACGTGCTGCGGTGGTCCTCGCATGTCCACATCCTGACACATAAGTGGTTGTGCATCAGTGCACTCAATCTCTTCCACTTCTGGGGCAAGGCTAGGTTTGATGACCCCGCCAGCAGAGTAATCAAAAAGCAAAAGAGACTGCTGCATGACTTGTGGCTCAGACTGCTTGGCTGATTTGCAAGGGGGTGAGGTGAAAGACAGATGGCCATGGGCTGCAGGTGTCAACTCTGAGCTTTCAGCAGGGGACCGGGTGGGAGACAATGTGAAGGAATTCTACTATCGCCTATACTTGTTCTGGCCTCACCATTCTAAGAGCGGCATTCGGGCCTACCAAATAACGCTGAAGGATCTGTCGCGTACTAGCACCTGAGAAGACGCAAATGTACTGTTTAGCACCCAAAACAATTAGAATTTTTCAAAGTGCACTGTAACCACAGTATTTCACTGTTCTATTTGACTCTCAGATATGAAGTGCACCGCAAGACGCAAATGTACTATTTACCACCCAAAACAATTAGAATTTTTCAAAGTGCACTGTAAGCACAATATTGGACTGTTCTATTTGACTCTCAGATATGAAGTGCACCGCGAGACGCAAATGTACTATTTAGCACACAAAACAATTAGATTTTTTCAAAGTGCACTGTAACCACAGTATTTCACTGTTCTATTTGACTCTCAGATATGAAGTGCACCGCAAGACGCAAATGTACTATTTAGCACCCAAAACAATTAGAATTTTTCAAAGTGCACTGTAACCACAGTATTTCACTGTTCTATTTGACTCTCAGATATGAAGTGCAGGACGCAAATGTAATATTTAACACCAACAAATTGCAACATTTAAAAATGCCGAGATGTTGCCCACTGAGCTAACAGAACAGATTTAAAGTCATGTGCCTGGCACACATGCAGTTGCAAGTGCACTGCACTCTCTGTGGCACTGGGCTCAGGGCAGGGTAGAAATATGTAGTATAGCACCCACTAAAATAATCACTGTAATTTGAATAATCGCTGTAGTTTGCAGATTCAACACCAGAAATTTTTTTTAATCTGTCCCTCACAGCTGCAGCATCCTCTCCCTACACTAAGAAGAGCTCATGTGATGTACGTGTACGTGACTCCAGCTTATATACAGAGGCTGGGTCACATGCTGCACTGGACAATCACAGCCATGCCATTAGTAATGTCTAGTAATGCCGGCTGTGATGGCTTCTAAGGGCAAACGAGTCAAACTCTTGTTGATTGGCTGCCCTGCAGCCTTTCAAAATGCGCCATTAAATCGCCGAACCCAGAACTGCAACACGAATATACAGTGGAATGTCCGTGTTTGGGTCCGGGGTCCAAAAACCGTAATGTTTGGTACGAACCCGAACAGTGCGGTTCGGGTTTGCTCAACACTATTCACACGTTTACAGCTCTGTACCACATCATTTATATTATTCATGAGGAAAAAATAAGAGAGAAAAAAAAAATATTTGTATATGATTTGAGTCTATCAGTAAAAAATATATCAATCAAGTATTCACACATTTATAACTGTACACCACATCAGAAAAAAAAAAAGGTATGTATTGAAGTATTAAGGCATTTTTAAATATACGTCACCCCATTTATATTATTTTTGTTCTTATAGGAAAAGAACAAGACAGTGACTCAAATTTTTTTTTAAATGTACACCCCCCCATTTATATTGTTTATTATGCCTATGGAGAAGAAGCAAACACGTGGTTTTTTTTCTCAGGGAGAAAAAAGGAGAAAAAAAAAGAAAATATATATATATCAAAATACAGGATAATATTCTTCTCCCTCCTTCTCCTCGCCCCAACTTAAGGATCACTGTCCATCAAATTTAACATTTATACCCCCCTAAAAGTGTTCATTTTAATGCGAATGCCAGTTCTTGTTTCGGATCCACTCTGCAAGAGACTCCGGGGTTGTGAAATGTTCAAATTTATCGTCCACATTAACTCTTAGTGTTCTTGGGAATCCCCATCTAAATCTCAATTCTCTTTGTCTGAGCAATTTTAAGTCCTCCTGGAATGACCTCCTCCACATTCTAGTTTCATAGGAGAGGTCCGCATATATCTGAATGTTGTCAAATCGTGGATCTGTTGCCTTTCTATCTCTTGCTGCTTTTAATACTTGCTCCTTAAAGTCACAGGACAAGAAACATACAATGACATCTCTCGGTCTTTCTGGATGTAATTTGCTTAACTTCCCTATTCGATGCCACCTCTCCATGTGTGAGAGTGGTGCTGAAAGGTCCAGCTGCATGTCATTAAAAAGATCCAGGAGATATATTTTTAGCTTATCAGACGAGTAAGACTCTGGTATGCCTCTGAGGCGCAAATTTGAGCGTCAGGAACGATCCTCCAGGTCTGCTAGCTTGTACTCTATCGTTTGTATTTTTGCAGCTGTAGTACCCAACATGCTTTTAACTGTTTTCTGTGGTTCATCCAGATATTCTATATTTTTTTCGATTGTCTTTATGCTTTCAGTTAGCTCGATAATATCCTTTTTCAGGTCTTTAGAGCTATTTTTGATCTCAGATTTTATTTTTTTTCAACAGCCTGGGAGAGTCTTCCCACTTTTCTTTTCCTCTGTTGCCCTCTCCTATAATCTCCCCTCTGCCGCCTTTTTCCTGTATCTTTCTCGTTTGTTTCTCTTCCTTTTTCTTCTTCCTCCCCCCTTTCTGTATTCACATAACATCAACGAGGGGCAGAAAAATTGCAAGTATAGCAGAAGCAGTGAGAAGTTACTTATCTTGTTTTTGTTCTCTTTATCTGTCTGTTACTTCCCCCATTGTCGTCTTCCACGGATGTGCTGCCTTCAGACCGCCAAAATCCGTTTCGCCAAGTAAGAACACCAATTCAGCTGTGTTTCTTTGTCTAGATGTCAGACAAATACCACAGTTTTCCCCGGCCGGCCTCCAGTGCAGCTCTCATTGGGGCTCAGACGTACATCTCCTTCCTGCCCTTCGCGTGTCGCCCAGGAGCAACGCCCCCACCTCTAGGACGTGCATCACGCCGTCACGTAATCTCCCCTCTTCCCGAGGGAAATTACATTTAAACCACCAAAAAACAATTTCAATGCCCTTCCTACCTCCCACCTCAACCTTGCCCAGGAACTCATATAGGGAAAAAGAGAAAAAAGGATATTTGTCCAAGATAATCTTTGTAATACCTCTCCGCTCCCTAGTGTGGGGGGCGACAAACAGAGAGGGGCACAGCAAAAGAGAAAATAAAAAAGGACAAATGTATAAAAGTGCACTCGTGTGAAACACTATCTGTTATAGATAGGTCAACCTTCTGAGTGAAAGTGATTTGCAATATAAAATATCCTTGTGACTCACAACTCTCAATCCTTTCATTCATTCCTAGTCTTTTTCACCTTAGTTGTGAGAAAGAAGGTAACCCAAGGTTTTTTAAAAACGTAACGTGCAAAGATGCCACAGTCCTCAGGAAAATAATTAATCAATTAAAAAAATAAAATAATAAAACATAGGACCCGCAAGCTCCCCACTTGCCTCACTTTACATCAAATACCCCCCCAGGAGCTAGAGCAGGCTACCCCATGACATGTGACTCAAAACTCTCAACCCTTAAATTCATTCCTAATCTTTTTCACCTTATTTTTGAGAAATAAGATAACCAAAGCTTATTAATTTTTATAAAAACTTAACCTTGTGCCTTAATTGTAGACCTTGCTCAAGTAGGAGGAAGTAGTGATTCACAACGAAAAATATGCATATTATTATAATTCTTGTTTATAGTGAGACCACATATATATATATAATTTGTGGAAGATTATATAGGTATCGTAAACAAATTAAAATTCAACTTGCTCTATCCTACACGTAATGCTATCTAATTTAATGTGAAACAATAGGCACATGTTTCACACACATTCACTGTGATTACCGACTTTGCTATACATAATATCTCAGGGGAGTGGGAAAAAGGGACCTCTTCTTAGAATTATCCATATCATTAATTTATTCTTAATCTAAATATCAAATACAGCATCCCTCTTTCCTTTCTATTTTCACACTTGCTTCTCCCTCCCACTCCATTTCCTTTCATCTTCACCCCTCTGTCCTCTTAGATAAATTAACTACAAATAACATCGTTCAAATACTAGGTTAAAGGTTTCTCAACCTGTGACAGCTTACGGATCTTTTAGCACAACTTTGGCACCATCATGAACAACCATAATACTAACAGGAAAACCCAATTTATAAAGCACATTTTACTGTCTTAGCAGTTTTGTCATTGGTGAGAATGTATTCCAGAGCGGTCTTGTACGGTATCCTGGAAAATGTTTAGTTCCGCAAATTTACCCATTTTTTATGGGGTGTTTCTGGCTGCTTGTGCAATTTGTTATTTAATCCTGAATCACTAAAATAATATCACCACGTCTCTCGGAACTGCAGCAGGTAGGGAATTAAGTTTAAAGGTTCTATGACAACTCTCCATTATATTTAGATTGTTCTCAGACTTGACACCCAGACATTCAAAACATTTTAATAAATCAGCTTCCAGCATATCTTGTTATATTTCTTTTGGGATATTTCTTATGCATAAGTTTTGCCGTCTTCAGCGGTTTTCTATGTCGCTAATCTTTTGTTCCAAGAATAACACTTTATTTTCTAGCTTATTAACTTGCTTTTGTGTTTTGGAGGAGTTCAGGCAGATCGAGCCTACTTTCTTCTCTAATAAGCCAATTTTTTTTTTTTAGCTCCATGATTTTATGATCTTATTTTCGATCTTTCGAACCCTGTTTAATTTCTGCGTTTATCTGGTCTATCATATTGTCCATGCCTTTTTGGGAGTCATGTGTGGCGATCCCAGTCTGTTTCCCCATGTCCAGACAGAGTGTTTGAGGCTCTTCCTCAAATGTTAAAGGTGTCTTGGATAATTCTCTTTTCTTTTAGTTTAATTTTTTCTCCTCTTCTCCTTTTTCGACTTCTCTCCATGCCTGTCTCCTAAAATGTAGCTAGTGGGAAGTCAATATTATACATCTAAAACAAGGTGAAGAAGCTTATCTTTTTTCAATACAAACTCAGATCTGTAGAAGATACAATTTTTCGCGCCTCTGTTTGATGGAAAAGGCGCAAACACAGGGGTCTTATCCCTCTTTGGTTATGTATCTTTTTTTTTCTGTAAACATGACACTGTCTCAATGGGTTATATATTTCAAGGCTGTAAGAATTGCTATGTCATGTTTATAAATGGTAAGTTGGATGACCATTAATGTCCAGGGTCTTAACTCTGTCCATAAGAGATCATGATTAGCTAATGTTTTGAAAAAAGAGTATATACATTTGTGTCTGATGCACATTGAGACACATTGGAAGAAAGATTCTAACAAAAAAAACTCCTTTTGTGGCTACTCAGTAATGTTGGATGTCTCTTTACAAGACACAAATATAAGACAAGGTTTTTTTCAGAGCAAATAATATTCGACGTCATCTTATAATCTGACCTCAAATCAAGGTCAGACTATAAGACTGGGATCCAGGTCCCCCGCAGAGCTGCAGGGGACCTGGATTCCCCTCGCTAACAGCCCGAGGATGTCTGCACGAGACGTGCAGACATCCTCCACTGCCGCCCCGGCACGACCGCGGGACTTCATCATAAAAGTCCCAGGGGAAGTGCCGGGCAGCAGCGGAGGATGTCTGTGCGTATCGTGCAGACATCCTCCGGCTGCCTCCACTACCCACCAGGAGATTTAGGCAGCCGGGGGATCATCCTCCATGCTGCCCGACAATTCCGTCTATTATGACTGTGACATAATAGACGGAAGTGTCGGGCAGCATGGAGGACGTCTGCACGTATAGTGCAGACATCCCCCGGCTTCCCCCACTAGCCACCAGGGAAAGAAACAAGGGGAGGGAGGGGGGAGAGACAGAGACAAGGGGAGGGTGGAAGAGACAGAGACAAGGGGGGGAGAGAGAGAGAGACAAGGGGAGGGGGGAAGAGACGAGGTGGAGGGGGGGAGAGAGAGAGAGAAAAGAAGGGAGGGAGGTGGAGAAAGAGAGAAAAGTTTGGGGGGAGGGAGAGACCGATAACACGGGGGAGAGAGGCAGCATTGGCACATAAAAGGAAAGAAAAACAATAAATGCATTTGTTTAATATCATATTTTTTTTTATTAAATATTAAAAAGCAAATTACATGTGAATATATACAAGTTGAACTTTTTACCTATAGGGTATTCTATATTCAGGATTTTACTTTTTTCCTAAAGGAATATCCAAAGTTTGGGGGGGTCGTCTTATAATTAGGGTCGTCTTATATATTACCAAATACGGTATATATAGTGAAATTGACCATGACACTCATTATATAATGCTAGTATGCAGGTTAAATGATAAAGTATTTACCATTTTTTAAATTTGTATGCCCCAATCAAAACCCACTAGTACTCTTAAATGATATTCTTTATATGACATCTGGCCTAAAAGAGGGACTGAATGCTGAGTAGAATTAGTAAGACAAACAAAAAAAAAAATTCCAACAAATCTTAAAAGAAAACAATTTATTTGATTTCTGGCAAACCTTTAATCCCAAGAAGAGAGGTTTTACCCATTTTTTATATGTCCATTGCTCCTACTCAAAGCTAGGTATGTTTTGGGGTAATTCTATAACGGTCAAAGAGACCAAAAAACTTTATTAAAGATATTACATGGACAGATCACAATGCTGTAGTTTGGGTCACCGAGGCAGAGAGAGAACACAGAGGGCACAGAGACTGATGACTTAACGAAAACCTTTTAAGTAGTAAAGCGGCACAAAAATATATTCGAAACACAACCAACTACTATTTGAAGAAAACGATATGAATGATATGTTCCAAACCAATATTTGGTGTACCTATAAATGTGTCATTAGAGGCCACTTCATTAAATATCTAGAATTGAGTAGGCTATCTTCTATAAATAAGGAGGAGGGAAGACTGCACGGAGGAGTCATCCAGGGACACAGAGCAGCCAGGAGGTGAGTAGTGGGGAAGGGGGTAGGAGGGTGGTATATAATAATGTGGAATATTAATACAAAACCCAATGCTTGCATACAAATGGGCAAATTGGCTGTGGCATAGTAATGGCAAAATAATACTGGCATATTATTGGGAAAATTGGCTGTGTCTTATTAATGGAAAAATTATACCTGCATATTATTGGACAAATTGGCTGTGGCTTATTAATGGCACAATAATACTGGCATATTATTGGGCAAATTTGCTGTGGCTTATTAATGGCAAAATAATACTGGCATATTATAGGGCAAATTGGCTCTGGATTATTAATGGCAAAATCATACTGGCATATTAAATGGCAAAATCATACTGGCAAATCAAATGACAAAATCATACTGGCATATTAAATGACAAACTCATACTGGCATATTAAATGGCAAAATTATACTGGCATATTAAATGGCAAAGTCATACTGGCATATTTAATGTAAAACTCATACTGGCATATTAAATGGCAAAAGTATTCTGGCATATTAAATGTCAAAACAATACTGGCATGTTAAATGACAAAATAATACTGTCATGTTATTGGGCAAATTGGCTGTGGCTTAATAATGGCAAAATAATACTGGCATATCAAATGGCAAAATGATACTGGCATATTAAATGGCAAAACAATACTGGCATGTTAAATGGCAAAATAATACTGCCATGTTATTGGGCAAATTGGCTGTGGCTTAATAATAGCAAAATAATACTGCCATATTAAATGGCAAAATAATACTGTTATATTAATGGCAAAATCATACTGGTATATTAAATAGCAAACTCATACTGGCATATCAAATGGCAAAATCATACTGGCATATTAAATGGCAAACTCATACTGGCATATTAAATGGCAAAATTATACTGGCATATTAAATGGCAAAACAATACTGGCATGTTAAATGGCAAACTCACACTGGCATATTAAATGTAAAACTCATACTGGCATATTAAAAGGCAAAACTATACTGGCATATTATAACACTGGCATATTAAATGGCAAAACAATACTGGCATGTTATTGGCCAAATTGGCTGTGGCTTAATAATGGCAAAATAATACTGGCAAATTAAATGGCAAAATAATACTGGCATATTAATGGCAAAATAATACTGGCATATCAATGGCAAAATCATACTGGTATATTAAATAGCAAATTCATACTGGCATATCAAATGGCAAAATCATACTGGCATATTAAATGGCAAACTCATACTGGCATATTAAATGTAAAACTCATACTGGCATATTATATGTCAAAATTATACTGGCATATTAAATGGCAAAATAACACTGGCATATTAAATGGCAAAACAATACTGGCATGTTATTGGCCAAATTGGCTGTGGCTTAATAATGGCAAGATAATATTGGCATATTAAATGGCAAAATAATACTGGCATATTAATTGGAAAACTAACACTGGCATATTAATGGTCAAACTGTGGCATATAATAGGTAAAGTAACTGCTGCATATGTTAACGACAAAGTGACAAAGTGAATGTTAATTGGCACCTGACAGTGGCTTATTTTAATTGGCAAAGTGATGCTGTGGCATGGTCTGTGGGGCAAAATAATACGTACTATGGGGAAAGTGACACTGTCTTGTTCTGCAGGGGCAATTCTGTGGGGCAAAGTGACACTGTGGCATGTTCTGTGGGGCATTGACACTGTGGCATTCCAAATCGTGTAGGTGCAATGTGAGTGCAAGCCAAGTGCTGTGGGTACTGTATGGTTAAGTCCTTTAGGTGCAGAGGAAGGGAATAAAAACAAGAAATGCAATATTTCAATAACATTGTTATTACATATGAAAATAGTTGAATATTAAAAAGTTCTTATAAGTATAAATGCAACTCGTTACAGAGAGAGAGCTGCTTGTGTGTATAGGCATTTATTGTTTTAGAATCATATAATTGTCACCTAGCGGGGCTCCCATGTGTCACATAATTAATGGGGTTTCCATGTGTGGCATATTTATTGGGCCCCTATGTGTGCCATATTTATTGGACCCCCATGTGTGGCATAATTAAGGGGCTCTTTTGTGGGGCATAATTAATTGGACTCTGAGGTGAGGCATAATTTATGGGGTTCATGTGTGTGGCATAGTTATGGGACTCCTGTGTGTGGCATAGTTAATGGGCTCCTGTATGTGGCATAATTTGTGGGGCTCCTGTATGTGGCATATTTAATGGGCCATTTGACTGGCATTACTAGGGAATCTGTTTTGCATAGTATTGGAGGAAATCCAGGGGGGTGACACCATGAGTTTACTGCACCGGGTGACGCCTCTGAGGGTAGCATATGTATAACAGAGGGGTGGGAGCCATGTGGCGGGCTCCCAAACACGTTTTTGATGGGAGAGCAGGGCTACTTGCCCTGGCCCCCCATGATTATTTTAAGGGTCCCATCGGGCTATTTATTTTTTATTTATTTTTTATTTTGAGAGAACTTCAGCTATTTTTACATTAGCCAAATTCCTGACAAAATGAGTCTCTACAATTTGGGTTTAGGCATATTTTAGTAGCTTTTAGTTTCGGCAGGTCTCAGCCTATGATGCCTGAATTGCAGACCTAATCAATCTGGTCTTTGGAGGCATCAATTGGGGCCAAAGTCCGACACATTTTGAGTAGAACCTGAAGGAATTTCTTCACTAAAAGGAGAGTTGAGAGAAGATGAACATTTTATCTCACCAACTCAACTATACATTGTGCAAGGACAAACTTGTATCTCCTGCTAGAAGAACTGGCCATTAACATTTTTTTAGAAATGCATTTGGCAGGGCCAACTCTGTTCTTCTTGTAGAAGAAACTAACAAAGGTTTATCCTTACACAATGCATAGATAAGTCAGCAAGATAAAATGTTCATCTCAACTTCCCCATATCTCACCTTTTAAAGAATAAACCCTAATTTTAGTTAGAAGGACAAATTTCCTATCTTGTGCAACAGAAATAAATGTAAAAGTTAACACTTTAATATTTTATAACATTATATTTCTTTATCTTATATTTTTAATTACTATTGGAATGCAGTTTTTTAAGCTCTTAAAGAGTTAACAGAGAAAGGAAGAAATGTCACGGCGTTTATGTACAGGAAGATTAAATATTTAGGCCATTTATCACGAAAGCAAAATTGTTGCATATGGTTTATGGATCTGGATTTTATTATTGAATGGCAAATGATCCCTGGAAACAGATGTGGAGCATTCCTAGAAAATATTTCTGTTTGGACAGGTCTGCGGGATTTACTGAATGATACATGACAGAGACCCTGCTGTCTATGTATGTAGATAAAGTTACATTTCAAATAGCAAGCCTAATTTAGTCTTCACATGACCTTGCCATAACTTGGGATTGACGATCAAGCATTAGCCTGCTTTAGTTTGTAAAAAATACTTATAATATTTGCATTTTACCCCTTTATGACCGGACTGTTTTGGCCATGTTGTACCATTCAGGACAAAGGCTGTATTAACATTTCTGCAGTGTTTGTATTTAGCTGTAATTTTCCTTTCTCTCTTTTACTGTACCCACAAAAAAAATAGATACGATTTTTCGTTTCAGAATAGGAAGGGCATTAATAATATATTATTTTGATATCATATCATTTAGTATACAGAAACAAAAATATAATGGAAAATTGAAAAACACTTTTTCTAACTTTTACATGTAAAATCTTTTACACATCTTCAAACGCTAATGAAAAAACAGCTAAATAGATTATAATATTTGTCCTCCGTTTCAGGGTTTTTTGAAAACGTTTTTTTTGCAAATTATAGAGCAATAAGTACATTAGTGCATTTTTTCCCCTAACCATTTATTTTTTCAGATTTGCCTTGAGTTATATTATAGCCCTAAACCTAGCCCAACTTGGGGGTGCTTAGGGAAGAGGCTCACGACTGGTACATTTTAAGAAATAGATTTTAACCAGTCACCTTTATTACATTACCTGCAAGGGGATGATGTCAGTGTTATTTTTGTCCTTAGATGCTTAGGGAAGTGGGACAGGCTGCCCATCTTGTAATTAGTCTCTCCCTGCTTCCTGATTGCTGTGGGGCAGGGAGAAACTAAAGCTGTCAAAGACAAACACTGGTGTTGACAGATATACAAATCCGGTGGCTGTCACAGAAACCAAACGTTAAAGAGGGGGCATCCGCAGAGTTCTTCAGTCCTAGGCACTCTATCTCTCACGCCATATCTGTTAGAGCCCGATCATGGTAAGCCAGTAGGCATAGTGCGATCTGAACTGTAGGATATGTCAGGCATGTCCAATGTCAGCAAGGTAATGTTTCCTCAGGATGTGCCTGGCACGTCCAATGACATGAATAGGGTATTATTTAATTGACACATTATAAACACATAGGATGTGATTTTTTGTGTATCCTTGGAAGAAAATATAATTTAAGAATTTAATAAACATGAATGGTACCTTTTAAGAAATTATTTTTAACCAGTCACCTTTATTACATTAACTGAAGGGAATGATGTCATTACTGTTGTCCTTATACAAGGAATAATTTATTAAGATTACACAAAACCAAAAGCTGTTTTCAATTACAGAAAAAAGGCACCAGGGTTAAGAGAAATAAGCATCCGGACAAGATGTATGTCTCAGACACCTATGGGCAAACATATTTTGGAAACACTAATGTGGTGTGAAATTCTGCTAAAAGATTTTAACTCCTACTGCAAATAAAATGTCTTCCATTGTTTAAATGCTTGTACCCTAAGCAGTCATTTATCTCAACCACACTTTCTGAATCGCATCCATTTACGTGCTATTAACCTAAATACATCTCACCATAACTGCTACTATTTCTGATTTGCAATATTCTGAGGGACACATATACATTTGCATAGGATTTATAATTCATAAATGTTCATATTAGGGTGACCACATTTTATTTCTGCCATTCACAAAGTAGTACACATGATGCTGCAGGCTGAGACAGGCAAGGCCAAGCAGAGCAAAGGAAAAGACAGAACCTGAAAGCAGATTGAGGAGCCGAGATCCTCAGTCGCTTCAAAAGGGAAACCAGAACAGAGACGGGGAGAGGGTTGGAACTCTCAAAGCAAACGAAGAAGGGGAAAATAGACAAACTGGATACCAAAGAAGTCTAAATATTCCTTCACACGGATGATGCTGACAATTACCACACAGAAGCGGGTTCAGAAAATTGACACCTCCCGTACCAGATAGGAGCAGTTAATCCTTTATTACCATCTACTACAAACACACACATACACACAGATTCAGTGTGGTTTTCTTAATTGATTACACTGAGCTCCCTGTAAAGGAGGAATTCAGCCAGTCAGAAGAGTTGACAAGTATTGGCTGAGATCTCTTTCATGCAGTGCTTTCAATATGGGGCATTGCATTGTCAGGACTGTCCGGGGCAATCTGCACTTATGGTCACCGTACTTCAGAGAGAAATCAATTAATAAATCAAGTTAGTTCATATGTGATCCACGGCTTGATTAATTAACTGGTACTCGTAGACACACTTGCACTCTGCATTCTGAAGGGGAGCATATATAGGTTATATATGTCCAGGAAAAATAACTGACCTGGAAAACTTAGCTGTATAACTGGTAAAAAAAACCCTGTGCAGATATGTGATTTGTACAGGCTCCTATGTGAAAGATGTATGCCAATATTGCATGTATAGATAATATTTGGCATATTTTGCTTTTCTGGAACATTTAAAAAAGTTGTTTTCCCCCTCCCAGGCTCCAGCCAAATGCTGACAGCTGAGTGGGAGAGTTAGTAGAAGCTGCACATCTGATATTTGTACATTAAACATATTTATAATGCAGATAATGAATACATGCATTTTTATAATTTAACGTTAATATGCATGGTCATTTTCAAGTCAGAATGGTCCTTAATGCATGCCAAATTTCCTTTTGAATATCACACTACAAGCAAATTCTCCCACGGATGGTTTTAATACAGGGCAAAATTGGCAGCTGCCTTGGGTGTAACCGTTTAATATCAATAACAGACGCAGCTACATTTTCATTATATATTAGCAAAGCCCTCAGGCCCTTGGAGATAATAAGGCCTATCCATTAAATAGAGAATTTCAGGGAATTGTGATGGGCATTTCAAACTTAAAGGTAAATTAGCTGAGCTTAAAAAAAATCAATTCTCTATGTTCATAGCATCTCTTTATCAATACAAGAGTTTTCTCTTTTTATGCAGAACTGCAAATGATCTCTAACAAGATGAAGTGCCTGTCAGCAGGGGTGAATTAATGATTAGGCATTACTGAACCTATAACACAGATGTGGTACAGTTCCATTGGGCAGATCAAAACACACGCATTGGATTCTAATGGAAAATGAATAGCAAATTGGATCTACTCATCTTACATTTGGTAGCATGTATGAGGTTACTTAGTTGAAAGGGAAAGAAAAACCTCCAACCACAAAGGGAGCAGTTTTAAATGCTAACAAAATACACCGTTTAGTTTTCATTAAATAATAAACAAATGCATGTGAACTGAATAAAGATTAATCCAATGCAGTTAAGCAATCCTTTAAAATGGTCTCTTGATAAATGCTTTTTTTCAAATTCTTGGGATGAGGGAGAAAAGTCATTTTATGGGTCAGCAATTAGTTCAAAGATTGTAAACAATGACTAGGATTGGAAAGATTAGAAAGTTCTATTTCACAAATGGCATAAGGCCAGCCAGTGCAAACCTGTGCAAAGTGATACAGATGGAGGAGAGATGCAAGTTAATGCTTTAAATAAACTTCAGCATCTAAATATTGTTTGTACTGAGAATGTAGAGAAACAGAATCTATATGATGTGCAAAAATAAATGCAAGCAAATACATGGATAAAGAGTAAAATGTGTTTTAGATTTCCAGTCTATCTCAGGTTCCCAACATGGCAGTGATTGCATAGCCAAATAAAATAATTCAATGAAGGAAAAATGATTTGCACATCATGCTACTAAGTGATGTCATGAAAAGGAGACCGCACATAATCATTTAAACATTGTCATTTATGCATTTGCTTTACATTCTGAAAAACAATGGGGTTTATTCAGTGTGCCCTGATCTGGGTAAACCAGCAACGTTTGGGGCCAATAGCCGAATTGTGGAGAAATCCACAATATTGGCTATTAACCCCTTAACGACAGATGACGTGCCAGGCACGTCACGGCAAATCGTGGACTTGCCGACAGCTGACGTGCCTGGCACGTCATGCACTAACGGTGTTGCTACAATGCCTCTTGGTAAAGGCATTGTTCAACTCCCCCCAAATGTGCAGGGGCGCGCTACGATCACTCCACGGAGTGATCGTAGCAGCCATTTAAAAATGGCTGCGCCCGCTGCACACATGTGCTTAGAAAGCGAACGATCGTACGCTTTCTAAGCATCTCCGGTGTTGTTAAAGTGCCTCGCTAGCGAGGCACTTAACAACACCTCCAGGCTGCCCCAGAACCGATGGTGGTCGCTCTCCTGAGCGACCCCATCGGCTCAGTAGAAGGGAACGCTGCCTGTACAGGCAGCGCTTCCCTTCTAATGGCAAGAGCATCGGAAGTGAAAGTATTTCACTTCCGATGCTCTAGGGGGAGCCAATCGATGCCGGCACAACAGATCTATGTGATCTGTGTGCAGGCATGTATGGTAAGTGCTCTGATGAGCACTTACCATACTGTCAAAGGCAATATTACTAAATATTGCCTTTGACAAGTATTGATCTGCCTCCCTCACCTTACTACTTTTAGTAAGGGAGAGAGACAGATCAGATCAAGTAAAAAAATAAAATAAAATAATAAAAAAAATATTTAATAAAATTTTAAACACCAAGGGCTTTTATAAAAGCCATTTAACCCCTTCCCTGCCATTGATCGCTGTGTACGCAGTGATCATACACAGCAGCACATTTTTTGCTGTCTGTGCATATTTTAGGGGTTATTTTTTTTTACTGTAATTCATTACAGTATAAAAAAAACCTCTTTTAAGAGAGATTAACCCCTTTCTTGCCGTAGATCACTGCCTAATCAGCGATCTGACGCAAATGCAGCAATCTTGCTGCAGAAGCATTTTTAATTTTTTTAAAACTTTTTTATTACACCCGTCACGTGTTAATTATACCCGCTAGGGGACTACGTTTAACGTAAAAAAATTTTTTTAGCTGTCTGAGCGCATGTATAGCGATCAGTAACAGATGATAAGTGACAATGGCGGGTTGGCGTTTGCTCAGATGAGCATCACCATTCGTCTGGTTAGATCAATATGTGTAAATATTTGATCTGACCCGTGTAGATCTGCCTCCCTCTCACTTGAGTTTTAGTGAGGGAGGGAGACAGAGCTGTATAATGTAAGTTTTTAATTATAATATATTTAATAGAATTGAGACCCAAAGGCTTTTATAAAAGCCATTTCCAGTATTTAACCCCTTCCCTGCAATTGATCGCTGTGTACGCAGTGATCTTACACAGCAGCACATTTTTAGGGGTTATTTTTTTTTACTTTGATTTATTACAGTATATCAAAGGCTCTTTTAAGAGCTATTAACCCCTTCCTTGCCGTATATCACTTCCTAAGCAGCACATATGGTCACTGCCTAAGCAGTGCATATGGTCACTGCCTAAGGAGCGCATATGGAGCAATCTAGTCGCCGAAGGATTTTTTTTTGCTATCAGCATTTTTTTTGTCAGACTCACTAGGGGTTAATTATACCCACTAGGGGATTACGTGTATTCCTTTTGAAGCTGTCTGAACGCGTGTATAGCGATCAGTAACAGCCGATCAGTGGCAAAGGTGGTTTGGTGATTTCTCAGATGAGCATCACCATTCGTCTGGTTCGTAAATATTGTTCTGACCCATATGGATCTGCCTCCCTCTCCTCACTTGAGTTTTAGTGAGGGAAAGAGACAGATCTGTATAACATAATTTTTAAATTGTAATAAATGAAATAAAATGTTAATAAATTGTGAGTCCCAAGGGCTTTTATAAAAGCCATACCTTTTGTATAGTGTAGTGTATTAACCCCTTCCCTGCCACTGATCACTGCACAGCAGAACATTTTTTCTTGTCTGTGCATTTTTAGGGGTTAATTTTTTTGTACAGTACTACAAAGGCTCTTATAAGAGCTATTAACCCCTTCCTTGCTCTACATGTTCAAATTCCAAGTTTGAAAATTAAAAAGCGCACCTGTCAAATGTAGCCTTTCAACCCCTAACAAAGCTGACAAAGCTATGCATGGGTGGTATCCCTGTGCTCGGGAGATGTTGCTGAACATATATTGTGGTATTGTTTGTCAGTGACACATACCGAAATATGTGAATTTGTGTCTAAAGTGCAATGTATGTGGGAAAAAATACACAATAAAATGACTACCACAAACTTTGACAAAGGCTGGTGGTAGAATTGGTGCATGGAAAGTGTTAAAATAACACCATTTAAAATAGCCTAGGGTGTCTACTTTTACAAAATATATACTTTTTGGGGTAAAATACACTGTCCTACTTAAAAAAAAGTCCCAAATGAAAGATGGGCTCAGGCTGACTACACGTCAATATTCCAAGTTGAAAATGCGCACTTTCACAATGTGGCCCTTTAGCCCCCAAACAACCCAACAAACCTATGCATGGATGGTATCCCTGTACTCAGGATATGTTGTTGAACACATATTGGGTTATTGTTTGGCAGTGACACATACCAAAATCTGTGAATTCATGTCTGAAGTACAAGGTTTGTGAAAAAAAACCACAAAAAAATTACTACCACAAAGTTTGACAAAGGCTGGTGGTAGAATTAGTGCATGGAAAGTGTAAAAATACCACCATTTGAGATAGCCTAAGGTGTCTTCTTTTAAAAAATATATGGGTTGATGGGGTAAAATACACTGGCTGGTTTCAAATATGTCCCAAATGGGACATGGGTGCAGGCGGTCTGCATGTCAAAATTTTAATTTGGAAAACCAAAAACTGCACCTACCAAATTTGGCCTTTTACCCCCCAAACAACCCAACAAACCTATGCATGGGTGGTATCCCTGTACTCAAAAGATGTTGCTGAACACTTATTAGGGTGTTATTTGGCAGTGACACATACCAAAATCTTTGAATTCATGTCTGAAGTACAAGGTTTGTGAAAAAAAACCCACAAAAAAATGACTACCACAAAGTTTGACAAAGGCTGGTAGTAGAATTAGTGCATGGAAAGTGTAAAAATACCACCATTTGAGATAGCCTAAGGTGTCTTCTTTTAAAAAATATATGGGTTGATGGGGTAAAATACACTAGCTGGCTTCAAATATGTCCCAAATGGGACATGGGTGCAGGCTGTCTGCATGTAAAAATTTCAAGTTGGAAAACAAAAAACTGCACCTCACAAATTTGGCATTTTAGCCCCCAAACAACCCAACAAACCTATGCATGGGTGGTATCCCTGTACTCAGGAGAAATAGTAGAATCTATTTAGCATGTTTTTTCGTTCGCTATTGTCGATGAGGAGAAGTTGTTTCAAATAAAAACAAAGAAATTTGTGTATTTTTTTTTTTTACCATATTTTATTATTTTTTTTAATAATATGATAAGATATGATCAAAAAGATGGCATCCATAGAAAGCCCTTCTTGTCCCGATAAAAACAATATATAATATGTGTGGGTACAGCAAATGACAAAGAAGAAAATTACTGCTAAACACAAACAGCACAGAAATGTTAAAATAGCCATTGTCCAGAAAGGACAAAAATGTTTCAAAGGCTCTGTCCTTAAGGGGTTAAATAGTCATCCATAATCTGCCATATTTGCATTATAAATGGGATTATTAGGAAGTGGTGTGAATAGAAACAACCGTGCCATGACAGGATGAGGGAAAGCATTTCTGTCCTTCAAGAGATGAGTTTCCACTTGGGAAGTGGGCTAGCCCATGTCTTCTGGAAACATTTTGATGTATCATGTAAGTAGGCCGGGAGTATGTCCATATCGATTACTTCATTAATCAGATTAATCCCAATGGTCATGGCAGGGATGGTTGGCTGATTCCATACCAAAGAATGTGTGCGGCTAGTGCAATTATGACTGTAAATTTATGTTCAGCTTTTGTGAAATTATTTTTTGGTTTGGATAGCAGTAAGGTAGAGAGGGCAGGAGTGAACAATTTTTTTTTATCTTTGACTAATAAGGCCACTTCCTTCCAGTACTGAGCTATATTGGGGCAGGACTACCTGGTGCGCCCTGGAGCTGTGTGTCATGTTATAATTTGTGCTAGCTGGGCTAGTTGAAGGGTCTGTTTTTTTATTAGGGGTTTCTTTCATTCTGAGAGAGGAGAGAAATAAGATATAATCAAACAAAAATAAAGAGATCAACAAGAAAAACTGTACAAGATGTCATTAAAATATTACTACAGAGCTTTTGAATGGTTTCACTGTGAAGTACCATTCAAAAGTTATCCCAATGTGTCTGTCCAAAAAACAAAGACTTGGGAGAAATTATTCCATGAATCTGCTGCTTCACTGGTCTGGTTGAGCGGCCATTGATCGCTCATAGTGGTACGTCTGTGTGTCAGTCAGTGGGAGGAAAGTTTCTGTGAATGGGAAAAGGTAAGAATAATAACAGTGACATAGGAAGGAGAAGACAGAGAATATGCAAACACAATCTACATTATCCCCTCAGGACAAATTATTTAAAAATCTAGAAACCACTATTTGGTGGGTAAACACCAAAGTAACAATATTTACGATTGTTCTCAAAACAAAAGTTATAAGACCAAAATGTGGGGCAGGCAGACTGTCAAAAAAGGGAGGAAGAAAGGCACGAGGCCCACAGTGACTAGACAACAGGTCACTGTTGGAAGCATATACATTGTTTGTGCCAGCAGATTGGTCCAGGACAAAAAAGTATTAGGTGAAACCTTAAATGTGACAAGTATTTTATTTTTAAGGTTTAATTATTTAAAATAAACCATTCATACAAACTGAATGTATTTATTAAACCTTTTAAAATAATTTATTCAAATCACTGACCACTTGAATGCTCAAATAGAAATGCAACTGTAGCATATTGGTTTCAATTGGCCTTTATTATCTTATTTTATTTGTAAAGCTTTTACATCATAACATATTGTTTAACCAACAACATATATTCATATGTTTTCAATTACATTCTCAAGAAGGTTAATATTATCCAATTTAATGGTACTTATTTTATCCACCTCCGAAGGATGATAGCTTGAATCAATACTGCCAGGAACTGAAAATACAAGTGAAAAGATTCTACAGATGGTGCATTAGCCTGCAGAGCTATCTCACCAGCAACCTATTGTAGCTCTAAGCATTTGGTTAGATCAAGCTTTGATTGGCAATTTAGACATTCCAGAATAAAATAATCTTTGTCTACACTAGATATGCAACTAGGTATGTCATAATTATAATTTAAACAATATCCACACAAAATGACACATTTAAACATGATGATTTGCCTACTACCGTATTTGCTCGATTATAAGACAAGGTTTTTTTCAGAAAAAAAAGTCTGAAAATATCCCTCGTCTTATAATCGAGGTCGTCTTATAATCTGAACTCAAATTGAGGTCAGATTATAAGACAGGGATCCAGGTCCCCGCAGAGCTGCAGGGGACCTGGATCCCCCTCTCTAACAGCCTGGGGATGTCTGTGCGATGAGAGCAGACTTCCCCTGCTGCCGCCCAGCACGACCGCAGGGACTTCTATGATGAAGCTGGGTACTTCCGGCTTCGTCATAGAAGTCCCGGCTGTCGTGCCGGCCGGCATCAGGGGAGGTCTGCGCTCATCGCGCAGACATCCTCCGCTGCCCCGCTAGCCACCAGGGAGAATCGGGCAGCTGGTACGATACGTGCAGACATCCTCCATGCTGCCCGACACGGCAGTCTATTATGAAGGACCAGCTGTCCGTCATAATAGACTACCGTGTCGGGCAGCATGGAGGATGTCTACACAATCCCCCGGCTGCCCCCACTAGCCACCAGGGATCGAGTTACAGGTGAGGGGGAGGGAGGGGGCAGAGAGACAGGGGGAAGGAGGGGGGCAGAGAGACAGGGGGAGGGGGGGACAGCAACAAGGGGAGGGAGGGGGGAAGAGACAGAGACAGGGGGAGAGAGGGGGCAGAGAGACAGGGGGAGGGGGCACAGAGTAACAAGGGGAGGGGGGGCAGAGAGAAACAAGGGGGGGGAGAGACAGAGGCGAGGGGGGAGTCAAAGGGTGGGGGAGAGAGAGACAACACTAAGGGGGGGGGGAGACAAAGCTGGGGGCAAGGCAAAGAGAGAGGCACCATTGGCACATAAAAGGAAATAAAAACAAGAAATGCATTTTTTTATATAATTTTTTTTATTAAAAAAGCTATTTACATATGAATATATACAAGTTGAACTTTTTTCCTATAGGGTAGTCTTATATTCAGGCTTTTAGTTTTTTTCCTAAAGGAATATCCAGAGTTTGGGGGGTCGTCTTATAATCGAGCAAATACGGTACTACACATGAAATACTTTGCACAAAACCTTGTGTAAATATAGATACTGCATTAATTTTAACCACAAATGTGATTAATTAGGATTTGCAGACACAGTGCTGTTCTGAAATCTTTGAAGATTGAAGTGTATGCTGCCATACACCCATGGCACCAAGCAATTCTTATCGAACCAGCAGATTTCCCAATTTTTCCTTTGCCCATGTCTTATCGCTTTCAGTATTCACCTTCCCCTTCATGCAAATACAAGTGTAAAGTAGAGAACTCTGAAAGGTTAAAATAGAAGCACGCAATCTTTCATCAGAATGGTAATATCCCAGCCTGGCACAGTGCCAGATGTTCAATGCTGCTACTAGCTGCCATTCCAAAATGAGTGAAAGCCTCTTTAATAAGAGTGTAAATAAAAGCCAGGTTGAGAAATGAGTTTTCCATCCCAGCAATCACTGGCCTAACCTCAGCTGTAAATAGTGTCTGGAAGAGTGCAGATGGAGCTCCGGCACCTAGGGAAAAAGCAATCTACTAGCAATATAGTTTAACCCCATTGGTAATGGAGAGTGCTTATGTGGTATTACTAAGTCATTTTTTGCTCGTCAGTCTAGTCCTGGAAGGATTAAATAGCTGTGCACTGTTAAAACATCAAACATATTTGATGAGCGGCAAAATCCCAACCTGAATGTTCCCAGAATCTGTTTCTAGGCCTGTATTTTCTTACATAAATGAATCAAGTGTGATTTTTGTGGTATTCGGGCAGATGCTTTAATAATAGAGTCTCAAGATATCAAACAGTGGCCTGTTAAACTGAAGGGAAAATTTATGGTCATTGGTTTAATAGCATCGAGTGATTGATCTGGCTGTGGAAGATGGAGCAATGTCTTCTAGACAGATGATCCATCATTATATTGCTGGATTTCTGTGCTAACAATTGCAAAACAGATTTGCTACACACGCTCTGATGTGCCTTACACATAAACACAAAACATATAGCAATAATGAATACCAATGTTACCAAACTACATGTTAAATCAATAAATAGTGCAACTTTTTTCTACTGTTTTAGACTCATTGACTTATGTAATTATTTATCACTTTAATTTTCTTCATCACTTCGGGATAACATCTGTAGACAAGATAATTACGGTAGTAGAAATTAGTGTCCTTTCAATAGGATTGTAATGTTGATGCAATCATAAACACAATTGTGCAAAGCAACCAACTTAACTTGTTTATTCATATTAATAATTAGGAGGCTGTTAAGCTCACTAGTGTAAATACTTTGTTATTTGTTTTAATGAACAATAGTCATTTTAAATGAAATGCATTTTAAAATATTTTCATTTCTAAATAAAGCATTTAGAAGATAAAGAGAACTGTAAAGTTTAATCTTTTTCATGGGCATTTTTCAAGGCCTAACTAGACAAAGGTATAGGAGCCCAAAAGGTAGCGCTAAACTGAATGTCACAATAGAGGAAAATCCGCTTACACATTCCCAGGGTCAATATGCAGGCATTAGAAAGGCAATCCAGGTCACAATCACAGGCTCAATAGGCAGCGGTCAGAAGGGAAATCCAGGTCACAGTCTAAAGGTTAATGGGCAAGGAACTGGGTAAAAGGTGGATCTGCCTGGTCCTCCCAGATCCAAACATTTTCATTTATAAATGTATGTTATCTTTGCATATTTAATGTATATAAAGCTGGATCCTTCCAGATCTGTGCATATTTCACATTTATGCATCCAGATCCACGTCATTAGGGCAGCTCTCAGCCCTGTTCATTATAGAGGGGGCAGGGCTACAATTTTAGCAGAATTTGGGGCCTTTTCAGCAGATGTAGGCCATTATTGAATGAGGGAAATCGACTGGATTCTCCAGGCCATTTTCCCTGAAAATAATATGGCCGAAGATTGGTCCAAAATTAGAGGACGTTCACAATTTGATGCTAAAAATGGCTATACTGAGTATCTGAACTAAGAAAAATGCCTAAATTCAGCTACAAACTAATTTCAGGCCAGATCAGTCTATATTGGGTGGACCCTTTAATCCTTAAAGTTAACTCCCCCCCCCCCCCCCCCCCCAGTACATAAAATTAAAACCACATCCTCTGCTTTTTGGTACTTTCAATTTTCTGTTTTAGAATCAATCTGACAAAAAAAATCTTTAGTTTTATATCACTAACCCATGACACATTTTACAGTCTGATTGGCCTAGAGTAGTCCCACACATTCAAGAACAATAGTACAATTTGAATACTTCAGAAAATCAAGGAATGTGTTCCTCGGTGAATCCATTCTGTATTAAAGGGAGTGATTTTCTATTATGTGAAGTGCAAAGATGATTATGGAAATATGAAAACGATTTGAAGGTCTTCAGATTGCAAAACATTATACACTGATTGCAGGAGAGCTCCTCACAGCAACACAGGCCTTACCGACAGTCAAGGATTTTTAAACCAGTCTGTGATTGTTCATGTCAGGCCTTTTTTCAAGTGACTATCACATAAGAGCCAATCCTTTTATTTTAGACAGAGAACAGTAGAACAGTAGTTTATTTGAAATGATACAATATGTTTACTATGCCTATGTTCTCTGTTTATGTCAAACACTTTGTATGCACTACTATTGCACAGCTTCACTATCTGATTTACTATTATTGTTGTAAAATATATTAAACATTATTTGTTTTCAAATACAATAAAGTGAACATGTGCGCTAGTGACCAACACTAGAAAAAAAGAGCATTACCCTTTTCTATGAGACGAAATGCTCAGATATTATGCAAAGGGAAAAAAACCAAAAACAATAATAGTGTAGTATATCAGTGCAATGATATAATAGTGCAAAGTGCATAAATGGTACACTCACATTTACATGAGCAATACCCTGCTCAAGATAAACAGCGTGGGTGAGCTCAGATAAGAGCAGGTAGATCTTGTAAACCAGCTCCAGAGGCAGCCCAGATATCCAGATCACATGGGAAGGAGAAGGCAGGATTGCACAAGTAAGTATTTTAATATATAAGCAATAAAACCAACAAACAGTAAGATCTTACATTTAAAAACGTTTTAAAAGTCCCAGATGCTTGTCCATAAAACCAATAGTGTTGTCTGTGCACTCCTCTCCTCTCACACAACGCGTTTCCCCTCTTGTTGAGGCTTTTTCGAGTGTCACTTGAAAAAGCCTCAACAAGAGGGGAAACGTATTGTATTTGTTTTCACTGGTTTGCTAGGAGTGAGACACTAGCTGTGCACAAGTGCTAGCTTACTCCATCACAGTTATTGGCGCAGTATACTGTATTGTTTGTTTATTATTTGTTTTCAAGTTTAACATTTTATTTAGAAATAATATAGGATCTTCTTCCTTTTTTCCTGGTAGAAGCAATACATGATTGGGTTTAAATCTAGATATCATTAAGAATGAATTATCAGACCCTTCAGATAATTATCTTTCCTTTTCAACTTCAAAATATTTTGTATCTTTATGGGATCTATTCACTAAAACGTAAATTGCAGGTGAGATGAATGTTTAGTCTCACCAGATTAGATATACATAGTGCAGGGACAATCCTGGTGAGTTTGCTTAGCAGGGGAAACTTACCAGGTTTGCACCTGTACAATGTATGGTTCAAATGGTGAGCTGAAATGTTCATCTCACCTTTTAGTGAATAGACCCCTATCTATGTTTACCCATCACATAAGGCCATTCAGGTTTCAAATAATAAGATGTTGTAGCCATATTTCTAGGTGAAACCAAACCAAATGAATGTTATCCTTTAATCTGTAGAAAGTAATTAAAATTGTCAGAATCTGTCTGCAGAGACACAGAGAAATGTAGATCATAGATACAATTTTCATGGTTGGAGTAGAAGAAATATAGATCTATATAATGGAAGATTACTTTGGTCCAGCATCCATACTGACTTATACTACGTGTCATTCTCTGTCGTCTTCACAAATAAATCTGTAAATTATGATTTCTTTAAAGATTAGAGTGCCGGGCATTGCCATTATGTCAAAGCAATAATTCTAGAGTCCTTGTGTATATTTTTACATTTTGAAAACATTGTTATTAATATGTAGATTTTTTTAATCCTTAGTAAAATTCTGCAATCCAGTTCAATACCATTGAACAAACCCTGGATCTCTTCAGTTGGTCATTGTCCTGTAATTATCATTATGCCTTACTATGTTGTTGTCCTCAGTTAACCTAGAGCAGTTTGAGGAGGAAAGTTACTGGCGGTCACATGTAAAACATTATGTGTTGCATGGAAGTATCACACTGGCTGACCATCTGTCAGTAATCATTTTGTTACCACTTTGTCTTCATATCTTAATCAACTTCTGTTACTGCAAGGAACAGTATATTGAAATCTAATTTATCTCCATGTTTGCAAAAGCACTTGTATTTTCTAAGTTATGTTATTCACAAGATTGGATAGAAATCAATTTGTTTTAAATTTTAATTTCCAAGTGAGCTGATCTTGAAATGATATAAGCTGTACATGCAACACTCTGCATTTCTTAGTACTAATGGCGGTGGCAGCATCCTTAATGCGGTGTTCTGTCAAATTACTGGAGCAAATTCTCCTGCGCAATCGCAGGAGAATTTGCTCACTGCGCATGCGCAACCCACATCCCGCACACCGCACACCCCCCGCACACCCCTTCTTACCAGATGATCGGACAGCGGCGGTACACAGCGCATGCGCGTGGCTATCAAGCCGTGTGGAAATGCGCTGTAAACGCTGGTAAGTAACACGGGGCGGGGGGGGCATAAGGAGCCAACAGAGAGGTAAGCACCCTGGTGAGGGCTGCCTCATCTTGATAGGAGTTGTGATCCCCCTGCTGCATAATACAGCAGGAGGATCACAACTCCCATGAAGATGAGGCAGCCCTCACCAGGGTGCTTACCTCTCTGTTGGCTCCTTATGTCCCCCCCCCCGCCCCGTGTTACTTACCAGCGTTTTGTTTGAATACAGCCACGGACACAGCGCATTCCCACACGGCTTGATAGCCGCGCGCCTGCGCTGTGTACCGCCGCTGTCCGATCAGCTGGTAAGAAGGGGTGTGCGGGGGGCGGGATGTGGGTTGCTTAGCTCGCGCATGCGCGGTGGACATAAAGTTACAGCTGAGTTATCAGCTGTAACTTTCTGCGCATGCGCAGTGAGCAAATTCTCCTGCGATTGCGCAGGAGAATTTGCTCCAGTAATTCGTCAGAACAGCGGCAACGGCATCTGCATCTTTAGAGCGGAGGCATCCTTAAAAACACATACATGAGGTCTATTTACATTATCCACACAACTAGTTTCCCAGCTCATCTTTCTCTTTTGCAGGTTTCTTGTGAATTCACTGCAACAAATGCTCCTCATCTTATATTCAAGGTTCATCTTATAATCAGACCTCAAGGTCTGACTATATGACTGGGATCCAGGTCCCCCTCAGAGCTGCATGGGACCTGGATCCACCTCGCCGGCAGATCAAGCAGACATCCTCCGGCTGCCCCCTCTGGACACCAGGGAGACGGAGCAGCATGGGGAGGATTAAGTTGAGGAGGTAGGGCATAGTCTTGGGGAGCAGCAAAGTCTGGGGAAGCAGAATGGGCAAAGTCTTTGGGAGCAGCATGGGCAAAGTCTGGAGGGGCAGCATGGGCAAAGTCTGGGGGAGAAGCAAAAACGGCAAATAAAAGGAAATAAAGAGAAGAAATTCATTTATTTTCTGTCATCATTTTTATTATTTATGAAAAAGCAGTTTACATGTGAATATTTACCAGTAAAACTTTTTTCCTATAGGGTAGTCTTATATTCAGGCTTTTAAAAAAAAAATCTAAATCAATATTCAAAATTTGGGGGGTTGTCTGTTCATCAGGGTCATCTTATATTTGAGTAAATACGGTAATCACAAATCACCACAGCAAGTCCAACATCAATCACAGTGTGGCACCTGTGATCTTTTTCTAGAATTATATAACCAGTGACTTGTTTGTGATCTTTTAATTTCACATACTGCTGGCCTAAATAGTACATTTAACACAATTAAGTGACTAGTCACATATTTCTAGAAGAAGATCCTTTGAGGATTATCATAACTAAGAAGTCACATAACATGATTTGCAATGCATGCACATATAATCAATGCACTATTTCTACGCTAGACTTTCCCCAGCACCCAAACTGCACTCTCAGAATTTACCCTGGCACCCAGGATTTACCGCAGCACTCAGGATTTACTCCAGTTGGCAGATTGCACCCAGGACTTACCCCAGAACCCAGATTGCACCCACAAGATTTGCCCCAGCAGGCAGATCACAGTCTTCCTGACCATGAGCGCTCACATTACGCTACTTGTGTGGTCACGTCGAAACATGCCAGGTGAACTAAATGATGTGGTACAGCTTAAAACTGAGGTTTCAGTTTCATCCTTCCTCATGACAGTGAGGCCCCAATCTCGATTATGGGGGACCCTGGTCTTCTCTTGATATCGATCCCCCTTGAGTTCTCTCCATCAGCACCACCAGCTTCCTTCTTCCCTTGCAGAGTGAGTGGTCAAAAATATATATGAAAATTTGTATACTTTTAGGGCAGCAAGCCTGTCACTCAGGGGCACGAAATCCCCCTGACAGCAACGCCACTGTGTCAGGGGCAGATCCAGAGTCTGATCTTGGGAGGAGTACGGCCAGATTATTTTGAGGAAGCAGAAAATACTGTGCTGCTTACAAAATGGACAATATTTTATTTGACCTATAATACACCTACCATTGTCTGAAACACACATTTATGCGCCTCATCACTTTTCACAGTTCCATGCTTGCCCCGATATCACTTTCCAAAGTGCCATATGGCCTAAATCAGTTTGGCTTTTGGAATTCATAGTGCAAGCTCATAACTGGGATTTTATTCTAGAGCTAGGACCGACAGTTGGACTTACCCTGTAAAGCATTTGCTAAATGATGGGAACAATTCCATTTTATGTAGTAAATCAAGAAATTTGATCACAAGGGTAGAGAAACTGTTTTTTTTTTAGATCACTTTAGTACACATTTCTGTGTACAGAAAGAGTAATAATTGACATGGAACAGCGTTATTAGTATCATAATATTATGTTTATGTGTAAAAGTGCTGAAGGTGCAGGAGGCAGCTAATCACTAGTTACAAGGTAGACTGATTGCCAGTGCAACAAGGAAAATCATATGTAGGCTATTTACACAAATGTTTCTACTGGTTAATCTTCTGATACAATAATAATTCAGCTGGCGAGTATCACACACAATGAATTGTTAGAACTATATAACATATAATGAATGAAGCAACCAATGACTCATTAAGGAAACAAGACATAACAATTCTCTTTTTTTTTTGTAGTTTTCAGATATTAGCTGTGCCAGTAGTTTCCACATTAAGTCAATGGATTTTTAATGGAAACTTCAATTTTGTTTAGAAATACAATAAATAGGCATGCTTGTAGCAAATAAATCAGTCCACAGTCGTACCACTAGTTGCCGTTGTGTAGAGTTTATACATTTGTTATAATCTGGTAATGCTGATTTACGGTATACAGGCTGCATTTTGCATAATCCCTTCACTGCCAGAGAAATGTAAATAGCTGATTTGAACATTCTCCCAACACTCCAGTGAAACCCAGTGCACATAGCAGCACTCCATACCAGGAGTGTCCGTCTGCCTTCCAAGAGCCCGAGCATTACAACACATAATAGGTGTACTGTCATCACCTCAGTTTTGCACTTTTTAAAGGTCCATTAATGTTTTTGTTTTTTTTTAAAAAAAGGCAACAATCTTATATGCTTTGATTAGTAACATACAGAAACCTGCACAGCCATACACAGTTTGTAACTACATAATCAGTGGCTAATCTGATGGTATTTATTCCTCCTTTCCCCTCTCCCTACTAAATGCATTTAGTAGTAATCCTTGCTCTCTACGATGATGTAAGTTGATGAAACCACTATGCTTATATTCAAACGTCAGTTCACACAGTAAAGGAAGAGAGTATATTTAAAAGAAGAAAAACTACCACAACTAGAGGACATAGTCTAAAATTAGAGGGGCAAAAATTTTAAAGTAATATCAGGAAGTATTACTTTACTGAGAGGGTAGTGGATTTATGGAATAGCCTTCCAGCAGAAGTGGTAGAGGTAAACACAGTCAAGGATTTTAAGCATGCGTGGGATAGGCACAAGGCTATCCTAGATGTAAGACCAGGAACGGGGGACTAATAAATGTATTCAAAAAAATTGGGCAGACTAGATGGACCGAATGGTTCTTATCTGCTGACACATTCTATGTTTCTATGTTGTGATGGAGATGTAATGACTGTTAGCAAATAGCACTAGCAACTGCATTAATATTCCTATAAAATTCACGGAGACAGTTGGTACTTAAGATAGGGTTATTTAAAAAAGCACTATGTATATAACATGGTCAGTTTTCATTTATTTAAAACCCTCCGATGTACAGTGCACGGAATTGGAAAGGGGGTTTCTTATGACACTATCTTTCCTCTACAGCTTCTAGAAGTAGACAATTGAAAGACCATAATTAGAGGATTACATCAATTTTGTCAGCTATATCATGGAATAAGTCTAAGGCCACGGTTGGCTTACATTACTAGTTGCATATATTTTTTCCAATAGCCTCACATCCAGGGCCGGCCTTAGAGGTGTGCGACACAGGGCGCAAAAAAAAAGAAAAAATTGTTTAAAAAAAAAAAAAAAAGCCGGTAGAGGCACTGGATGGGGGAGATCAAAAGATCCCACCTCACCAGCCCTCTGCTCGGCATGCTCTTCTAGATCCGGGGAGGGGGCGGAGCTAAATGGCTGAGAGGTGTAGCTCCGCCCCCACCCTGTGTCAGCGTCTGCTTCACGGGGAGCCACAGGCTGCAAGAGATAGTGCTGCTCACGCTCCCCATGCCTGCATTAAGCATGGGGAGCCTAGCAGCACTTTCTCTTGCTGCCCGTGAAGCAGACACTGCTGTGCTTCACAGAGTGGGGGCGGAGCTACACTGCTCAGCCAGTTAGCGCCGCCCCCTCCCTGGATCCACATTTTCAGGTAAAGGAAAGGGAGGGGAGGGGTAAGGAAGGAGAAAGAACAGGGGGAGAGAGAGACAGAACAGGGGGAGAGAGAGTCAGAACAGGGGGAGAGAGAGTCAGAACAGGGGGAGGAAAGAGAGACAGAACAGGGGGAGAGAGAGAGACAGAAGGGGGGGGAGACAGAACAGGGGGAAATAGAGAGAGACAGAACAGGGGGAGAAAGAGAGACAGAAGGGGGGAGGATAGAGAGACAGAACAGGGGGGGAGAGAGAGAGTGACAGAAGGGGGGAGAGACAGAACAGGGTCAGGAAAGAAAGACAGAACAGGGGGAGAGAGAGTCAGAACAGGGGGAGAAAAGAGAGAGAGAACAGGGGGAGAGAGAGAGACAGAAGGGGGGGACAGAACAGGGGGAGAGAGAGAGAGACAGAAGAGGGGGAGAGAGAGACAGAAGGGAGGAGGATTGAGAGACAGAACAGGGGGAGAGAGAGAGACAGAAGGGGGAAGAGACAGAACAGGGGGAGAGAGAGACAGAACAGGGGGAGAGAGAGAGTCAGAACAGGGGGAGGAAAGAGAGACAGAACATGGGGAGGAAAGAGAGACAAACCAGGGGGAGGAAAGAGAGACAGAACAGGGGGAGAGAGACAGAAGGGGGGGGGGGACAGAACAGGGGGAGAGAGAGACAGAAGAGGGGGAAAGAGAGTCAGAACAGGGGGAGGAAAGAGAGACAGAACAGGGAGAGAGAGAGAGAGAGAGAGAGAGAGAGAGAGAGAGAGACAGAACAGGGGGAGAGAGAGAGACAAAAGGGGGGAGAGACAGAACAGGGGGAGAGAGAGACAACGGGGGGAGAGACAGAACAGGCGATGAGAGAGAGACAGAACAGAGGGGAGAGACAGAACAGGGGGACAGAAAGAGACAGAACAGAGGGAGGGGGGAGAGAGAGACAGAACAAGGGGAGAGAGAGAAACAGAACAGGGGGAGGGAGAGAGAGAGACAGAACAGAGGGATAGAGAGAGAGACAGAACAGGGGGAGGGGGAGAGAGAGACAGAACAGTGGGAGAGAGAGAAACAGAACAGGGGGAGGGAGAGAGAGAGACAGAACAGAGGGAGAGAGAGAGAGACAGAACAGGGGGAGGGGGAGAGAGAGACAGAGGGAGGGGGAGAGAGACAGAACAGGGGGAGAGAGAGAGACAGAAAAGGGGGAGGGGGGTGAGAGAGAGATGGGAGGGGGGAGAGAGAGAAAGAACAGGGGGAGGGGGGAGAGACAGAATGGGGGGGACAGAACTGAGGAAGGGGAGGAGAGCAGGGCCGGACTGGGAACAAAAACCAGCCCTGGAAATATTTGTATACCAGCCCCATAGCATTGCGTCAATAGATTATTGTTTAGAAAAGGGAAAAACATGCATTTTTAAGCTCATTTGAAGAACAGATAAGACTGATATAGCCTGCACAGGACAATATATAGCCCCCAGTATGTACACAAGGTTACATGTATTGCCCTGTGAAGAGGTATATATCAGTGCATGAGCTATAACCTTGCTTACATGCTGCTGTGTAAATACAGACTTATCTCAGTATCCAAATTGCACTAACATGGTTTGCCCCAGCACCCAGATTGAACTCACAGCACTTGCCCCAGCATCCAGAATTTGACCCAGCACTAATATTGCACTCACAGGACTTGCCCTAGCACCCAGGAGGAATTACCCTAGCATGCAGATGGACACCCAATCAATGGTGCATGCAGGAAAGAAAAGGTGCCAGATATTTCATATTGTGCCCTGCATATTTTGCCACCATTGGCTGATCCTACCCTCAACAACAGATACAGTGTCTCACACACATACACAGTCACATACACACACAAACATTCACAGTTGTCATAATAGAGCTACAAAATAAATAGAGCTGTCAAGAGCGAGTCCTCTGCTGTATTTATTGCCGGGAAGCACTGCGATATACCCATTTATTACACTCTGCTGCTCTCACACACACTTGCACTCTGCCGCTCACTCACATACACTACCATTCACAATGCACCTGCACTCTGCAGCTCACTCACACACACACATACACTGCCACACACATACACTGCCACTCACACACATAAACTCATTCATGCATTGCCACTCACTCTCAGTCCCATGTTTTCACTCTGATATTCACTCATGTACAGGGGCGTCACTAGGGTTGGTGTCACCCGGTGCGGAAACTCATGTCACCCCCCTGGATTTCCTCCAATACAATGCCAAACAGATTCCTTAGTAATGCCAGTTAGATGGCCTATTAACTATGCTACACACAGGTGCCCCATAACTATGGCACACACAGGAGCCCCATAAATTATGCCACACCAGAGCCCCATAAATTATGCCACACCAGAGCCCCATAAATTATGCCTCACCAAAGAGTCCCTTAATTATGCCACACATGGGGCCCAATAAATATGCCACACACAAGCGCCCCATAATTATGCAACACACAGGAGCCCCACGAGGTGACAATTGTACAATTATAGATACCAGGAATATTGTGCCACTCAGAGCCCAGTAATATTGTGCCAGTCAGATACCAGTAATATTGTGCCAGTCAGAGCCCAAAAATATTGTGCCACTCAGAGCCCAGTAATATTGTGCCAGTCAGATACCAGGAATATTGTGCCAGTCAGAGCCCAGTAATATTGTGCCAGTCAGAGCCCAGTAATATTGTGGCAGTCAGATACCAGTAATATTGTGCCAGTCAGAGCCCAGTAATATTGTGCCAGTCAGAGCCCAGTAATATTGTGTCATTCAGATACCAGTGATATTGTGCCAGTCAGAGCCCAGTAATATTGTGCCAGTCAGAGCCCAGTAATATTATGCCATTCAGAGCCCAGTAATATTGTGCCATTCAGATACCAGTAATATTGTGCCAGTCAGATACCAGGAATATTGTGCCATTCAGAGCCCAGTAATTTTGTGCCAGTCAGAGCCCAGTAATATTGTGCCAGTCAGAGCCCAGTAATATTGTGCCAGTCAGAGCCCAGTAATTTTGTGCCAGTCAGAGCTCAGTAATTGTGTGCCAGTCAGAGCCCAGGAATATTGTGCCAGTCAGAGCCCAGGAATATTGTGCCAGTCAGAGCCCAGTAATATTATGCCAGTGAGAGCCCAGGAATATTGTGCCAGTCAGAGCCCAGTAATATTATGCCATTCAGATACCAGGAATATTGTGCCAGTGAGAGCCCAGGAATATTGTGCCAGTCAGAGCCCAGTAATATTATGCCAGTCATATACGAGGAATATTGTGCCATTCAGAGCCCAGTAATATTATGCCAGTCATATACCAGGAATATTGTGCCATTCAGAGCCCAGTAATATTGTGCCAGTCAGATACCAGTAATATTATGCCAGTCAGATATCAGGAATATTGTGCCAGTCAGAGCCCAGGAATATTGTGCCAGTCAGAGCCCAGTAATTTTGTGCCAGTCAGAGCTCAGTAATTGTGTGCCAGTCAGAGCCCAGGAATATTGTGCCAGTCAGAGCCCAGGAATATTGTGCCAGTCAGAGCCCAGTAATATTATGCCAGTCAGATACCAGGAATATTGTGCCAGTCAGAGCCCAGTAATATTATGCCATTCAGATACCAGGAATATTGTGCTAGTGAGAGGCCAGTAATAATGTGCCAGTCAGAGCCCAGTAATATTATGCCAGTCATATACGAGGAATATTGTGCCATTCAGAGCCCAGTAATATTATGCCAGTCATATACCAGGAATATTGTGCCATTCAGAGCCCAGTAATATTGTGCCAGTCAGATACCAGTAATATTATGCCAGTCAGATATCAGGAATATTGTGCCAGTCAGAGCCCAGGAATATTGTGTCAGTCAGATACCAGGAATATTGTGCCAGTCAGAGATCAGGAATATTGTGCCAGTCAGAGCCCAGTAATATTATGCCATTCAGAGCCCAGTAATATTATGCCATTCAGAGCCCAGTAATATTGTGCCAGTCAGAAACCAGGAATATTGTGCTAGTTTTTAACCACCCTCCTCCCCCTTCCCCATCACTTAGCGAATGGCTGCTGCTCTGTGTCCCCGAACGGACGCCTCCACCGTGCAGTCTTCCCTCCTGCACGGAGGAGGGAAACAGTCACCGGATGTGACGAAGAGTGGTGCTCCTGCCTCATCGTCTTAGAGCAGCTGCGGCCGCACGTCTTAAAGCAGCCACGGCTAACGTCTTAAAGCGGCCACGACCTTAAAGCGGCGGCCCACCGGGAAATTTCCAGACCAGCCCTGGAGGAAAGAGACAGAACAGAGGGAGAGAGAGAGAAAACAGGTATGGGGGAGTTAGAGAGAGACAGACATGGCTATGAAGAGGAAAGAGACACAAATATAGGGGGTGAAAGAGATGGGGGGGTGCCAAGGGGGTAGCCCGCACACGGCGCTGGGACACTTAAGGCCGGCCCTGTTCCTGATATTACATTTAAATCTCTGCCCCTCTAATTTTAGACTATGTCCTCTAGTTGTAGTAGTTTTTCTTCTTTTAAATATACTCTATTCCTTTACTGTGTTGATTACTGCTGGTACAGTCAGTTAACTACTGCTGGTACAGTCGTACCTGGTTATAGCCAGCTTATGGTTCTGTATATAGAGATAACAAATGCAGTTATCTCAGTTGTTGTGGACGTCTGACTTCTAGTTTGCCTGTAGTATTGTCCATTGTTTCCTAGAGATTCTGCTTCCCTCTCCAGTTTCCATTACAGACTCTGTTCATTTTAGTTTCCCCTTCTCGCTGTTATTGTTCCCTTTCCTTTTGTTGCCCCATCTCAGTGTCTCCCGTGTGGTCCACTTACCTCGATGTATGATGGAGGCTCCAGAGTGCCACCTGTGCCAAAGGTTCTCCATCATTGGTCTACAGCGATGAAAGGAGAGGGCATAGCTTTCAACAGTCAAGAGAGTTTATCTCTGCAGTATATATAATTCATGTAAGTTCAGGGGGGGAATTAATTTGTGAAGCAAGTTACTTCCCATGGGATCTTTCTTTGATTAACTGGTTCCCCCTGGACACACTTGAATACCACATTATACAGGAGAGTAGGTAAAAGTTATATATGTGTCAAAGAAAGAAAACAAAACTGACTGATCTGGCAAAACTAGCTGTACAACTGGTGTCAGATGTGTGCTCTGTACAGACTCCTGTGTAATATATGTATGCACACATTGCAAGTATAGTTATAATTCACCTGGTATTATTATATTTCTGCACTGTAAAGACTCCTGTTTAATAAATGTATGCACACATTGCAAGTACAGTTATCATTCACATGGTATTATTATATGTGTGCTCTGTACAGACTCCTGTGTAATATATGTATGCACACACTGCAAGTATAGTTATCATTCACCTGGTATTATTATTATATGTGTGCTCTGTACAGGCTCCTGTGTAATATATGTATGCACACATTGCAAGGATAGTTATCATTCACCTGGTATTATTATATGTCTGCTCTGTACAGGCTCCTGGGTAATATATGTATGCACACATTGCAAGTATAGTTATCATTCACCTGATATTATTATATGTCTGCTCTGCACAGACTCCTGTGTGATATATATAAGCACACATTGCAAGTATAGTTATCATTCACCTATTATTATGATATGCCTGCTCTGTACAGACTCCTGTGTTGATAACTATACTTGCAATACATATATTATATATGTATGCACACATTGCACGTATAGTTATCATTCACCTGGTATTATTATAGGTGTGCTCTGTACAGGCTCCTGTGTAATATATGTATGCACACACTGCAAGCATAGTTATCATTCACCTGGTATTATTATATGTGTGCTCTGTACAGGCTCCTGTGTAATATATGTATGCACACATTGCAAGTATAGTTATCATTCACCTGGTATTATTATATGTGTGCTCTGTACAGGCTCCTGTGTAATATATGTATGCACACATTGCAAGTATAGTTATCATTCACCTGGTATTATTATATGCCCGCTCTGTACAGACTCCTGTGTAATATATGTATGCACACAATGCAAGTATAGTTATCATTCACCTGGTATTATTATATGTCTGCTCTGTACAGACTCCTGTGTAATATATGTATGCACACACTGCAAGTATAGTCTGCTCTGCAAACCTGATACTTGTCAGTAAATTAAACCTATCTAGAAGACATATTCACATTGTAATAATTTGTATAATTATCTGATTTTAGGCCATTTTTCAGATGGGAGTGGTGCTTGGGAACCAGGCAGGATCCAGTAATAGAGCATTATCACGTTGTAACTCATGGTTAACAAACAAATAAGCAATACATTTCCAGTTTAAGTGTCAGACTGTAACAGGATTAGGAGATGGAAGCGATATCAATTGTTGTATAATAATTTTTTTGGTGCCGCATATTGCATGCTGTTTGGTTGAACTGCTTCCAGGGTTTGTAATGTAGAAATGGCCATGTTGCCTGGTGGCAACAGGAGAGAGAGACAGACAGAACAGGGGGGGGGGGGGGGGGTGAGAGACAGAACAGGGGGAGGGGGAGAAAGAGAGACAGAACAGGGGGAGGGGGAGAGAGAGAGACAGAACAGGGGGAGGGGGGAGAGATGGGAGGGGGAGAGAGACAGAACAGAGGGGGGAGAGAGACAGAACACAGGTGTCTGGGGGGGAGAGACAGAACAGGGCAGGGGGGGAGAGAGATGGGAGGGGGAGAGACAGAACAGGGGGAGGGGGAGGAGAGACAGAACAGGGGGAGGGGGGAGAGAGACAGAACACGGGGGTCTGGGGGGAGAGACAGAACAGGGGAGGGGGGAGAGAGACAGAACAGAGGGAGAGAGAGAGAAAACAGGTATGGGGGAGTTAGAGAGAGACAGACATGGCAAGGAAGAGGAAAGGGACACATACATAGGGGGGTGAAAGATGGGAGGGGCAACACGGGGGAAGCCCGCACAGGGCGCCGGGACACTTAAGGCCGGTCCTGCTCACATCAAACTATTTCAAAGCATAAGTTACTACACGGTACATATTTGTGGTTATTTGTAAAGACCCAAATGAATATTTCCAGAAGTGAAAATAAAAAAATAAGCACAATCGTTATGTATAACAGAAATTGCACCTTTTTTTTTTTTTTTACATCTTGACACTTTCATGTGGGAGAAATAGTTTTAATGCACTTGTGCAACACACGAATTGTGGCACCTGCACATATAGCACTAACTCTATCTAACTCCAGCTCCATCAGCTATACATTGAAGCATGTTACGATGGTGCCATTTGCACATGATCCTATTTGATACGTAATCTACATTGCATTTTACTAAAAGTCATTACACTCAATTGATGCAATTCTTTAGTGTCATTCTACTTGTACAAATGATTTTTTTAAAGAAACTTTAGTAAACTTCTTGATAGAAGTAGGGTTGCCACCTGGCCAGTATTTTACTGGTAAGTCTGGGAGTCTGGGGATGCATCAGCAAGTCTGGGGCAGATTGGCAAGTCTAAAGATCCATCAGCAAGTCTGGGGGGAGATTGGCAAGTCTTGGGATGCATCAGCAAGTCTGGGACCAGATTGGTAAGTCAGTGGACAGTTTGGCAATTCAAAGGCATATTGACAAGTCATGCATTAGAAAGTCTGGGGGCATGTTGGAAAGTCTGGGGGCAGTTTGGCAAGCATAACAATGCATTTTATAGTCTGGGGGCAGTTTGGCTAGTCTGAGGATGCATTAGCAAGTCAGGGGATGCATTGGCGAGTTTGGGGATGCAACAGCAAGTCTAGGGGCAGATTGGCAAGTCTGGGTATGCATAGCAAGACTGGGAATGCATAAGCAAGTCTGGGGGCGCATTGGCAAATATAAGGAAATAAAAACAAAAAATGCTTTTTTTTCAAACATATTTTTAGTAAATATGAAAAAACTATTTACATGTCAATTAATATTTACTAGTAAAAAAATTTTTCCTATGGGGTAATCTTATATTTAGTTTCTCTCTTATAGTCCATGACTAAAAATACTGATGATGAGTACATTTTTGTTGGACCTTGTGCTTCGTGTTCTTCACAAACCTAATCATTAGCTAGATGGATTAGCTTCATTAATGAATTATGTTAATAGGAGGGACTTCAAACTAATAATAAATTGCATGTTATAAAGCCATATTCCCCCAGTATAAGTGCAGTCATTGTTATACAGCTGTACTAAGCATAATCACTGCACTCAAAAGTCATTGCAAAACCACTTCTGAAGTGAAAGGAAAAATTATAATAATTGTTTTGTACTTATTTTGGCTTCAAATGCTTTTCTCTACATCTTTTTAGCAGAATATGCTAAATAATAAATTCTTGATCGCAAATAGAAGTATAAATTCTCACTCCAGCTCTGCTTTGGGATAAACTCAAACAACAGCAGTCCACTTCAGTTTATTTCTGCGCAAGTTGGGCAATGTACATTCAATCTAATGACATTGATGCTAACTAATTAATGAGCTGCTACACATACATACCATTCCTAAGGCCTTGAAAAGGCATAATTATAGGATAAACAATTAATTTAAATGTTGAAAATACTGAAACCTCGGTATACATGGGTCTGTTTACAAGGGTCTAGGACAGTTGATCGCTGCCATTCCACCACTTTTCAGTGTGTTTTTTTCTTTGTGGCAGAGTAAGCACTGAAGGTTCAGCGTTGAACTGTTAGCGTTTACAAATACAGGAGTAACTGCCCTAATAAATTAAACCCCCCCCCAAAAAAAGAAATTAACCCTGAGCCCTAATACCAACCCTAAAACTGACCTTGACCCTAATAATAACCCTGAAACCCAATACTAAGCTCTAGAACTTACTCTGAACCCCAATACTAACCCCTAATACTAACCTCAAAATGAAGTCTGATGATATCTGTGTGTTTAAACATTACCTGTTTTTAGAAAAATGGACTGTGATATATAAAGTCTCAAATTATAAATTACTTGTGGCTATCAAATAACTGGTTGAGGACCATGTTCTTTTAATGGTCATACCGCAAATGGACTGTAAAATGATAATATTTTAAATGACTATAACACCTAAACTATTCATATGTTACATTGAAGGCTAATAAATGTATAGCTGATGTTAGAAGTATATTAATTTGGTAAGTACTTTTCTCCACTGCCTTGTAAATTGAAAGGTTTTGGCAAAGTAATTATAAAATGCTCAGCTACTCCCCTTTTTGGAACATAACATTACAAAACGCAGATGATAAATAAATGGCAACATGTAAATAGTAACCTACTTAGGACAGCCTCTCTGTCAAACTCTTACCAAATGGATTTTTGGACTGGCCGTTTTATCTACTTTGAGTTAACACAGTGTATATAACAGCTAATTGTTCACTGTGACCACCAGCAGCATGATCTAAAACATACTGAAACAAATGATGTTCCCACTAGTAATCTGCTTTGTTTGTGTGTATTTTACTTTTCTCTCTCTTAGATTGCACTGTGGGAGAAGATTGTCATACTAAGACTTTCTCTAGAATTGTAAATCATTCCATTTAAAAACAGTCGTTTCCAAGAAAGGACCCCCCGAAATATGACTTATAAGTAATACAAAACAGACAACACAGATATTTGAATTGTTACTTTCATAATTTTTATCTTTAAAATGTTAATACTTTTTGTTATATCAATCCGCATGGCAAGTATATCCATTTAAAAACACATAAAATATATTCTTGTATGCATGCTTTCCAGGCTACACATTTTACAGCCACAAATTGGAGGTTCAAATATTCCTTCAATCATTTAAAGTCCAATTATTATTATTTTCAGTTGGTATTTTTTTCTTTCTTTCTTTGTGTTTAAGAAATATAATGCAGCACTTACAAATAGACATTTACAACCATTACTTACAATTTGGGTAAAAGTGAGGATAATATCACACAGACGAACCATTTGGACCCACCTAAACAAAAGGCTTTGAATTCAAAAGAAGATTTGAAAGGATTCACCATTTTGCACTTAAAGGGACTGTATTACCTAACAATTGTTTTTACTGTGCATGTACAGCATAAACATTGAAATTTAGCTATACTTTGTATTAGCTAAACTGCAAGCAAATTTCTACATTAAAAGAAAAATTTGTTTTAAATGGGTCTGTGGAGTCTCCTGTTTATGACCTGTGGCACGGAATGCACATAAACTGATTTTTAGCGGGAAATTAGTAATTTGTATACCGTGCCACAGGTGATGTCATAAACAGGAGACTCCACAGACACATTTAAAACATGTGTCTCCTAATTTAGGCATTTACTTGCAGTTTTGCTAATGCAATGCATAGGTCACTTTCAATAATATGTTATGCTCTACATTCACAGCGAAAACAATGTTTGGGTAATGCAGTCCCTTTAGAGGATTAACATGTCAGGAATATAAAAACAATACATAAATAACAGTACACAATATCAGTTCTACTGAACTTGAGATGCAGACATGGTTGGCAATAAAACAGTTATATATGAATGTAGGCAGCCTCAACTGCCAACTTTTTGCGTTAAGCCATCTTTGTCTGACAAGCAATCTCCATTGACTTGCATGGGAATCATAGAAAGTTACAGATAAGAGAGGGAAAAGAAAGTGTGCATCTGTATACTTATTTCACAGACACATTGTGACTGACAGTAACAGACTTGATGACATATATATTTGAGCCCACCGATATAAAGGAAATTTAATTCTATTAAAGGACAACTGCAGGCAAAAAATTTACTTATGCTTAAATTAAATATTGCATCAAGTGTAGATGTTTTAAATAGACGTATAATAGTGAAAGATATACATAAAATACATTATTTGGCCCTATTTCCTGCACATAGCTCTATCAAAGGGCTGACATGTTGTTTCATTCACCTTGTGCCAGAGCTGGATGAGTTGTTGCTTTTATTTTGTAGGCAAAACCGTTTTTCATTCTGCAAAGAGATCAGCAACCGTAGGCACGTCACCCATTGGTCGCTCAGACCAAGCTCCCCTCTCATGTATTGAAGGGAATGTCGTTCCAGTTTCTATTGGTTTCTACATTCACCACTTTCGGTATCCATATATGCAAGGAGATCGCATTCCCATTGGCTGGGAGTTTGCATTACTCGGGTCCTCATTGGCTGCAGACTTAAAGGGCTGTCACAATGTTTATGACTACTCCCCCTTGTATGTGATTGGTCGCTTCTTTCACATGCTTTGTGTCAATTTGTGCCTTAAATTGTTCCATTTGCTATACTTGATACTCGTAGGCTAGCCAACTTAATTTGTACAGAGAGCAGAGTGCCAGGGTCTGATTGCTTAGTGATGCTGAGTGTTTCTGGGGACCTAAGGAGGATTTACCTGACAGCGGCCAAGAAGAGTAATGTTCCTTGGTAGGCATTCTGGTTACAGTATGTCAAACTATTACACTGAAAACCTAATGAAAAGCTGCACAGTAAGTCCAAAGAGTCAAGTTTACTCTGGAATCAGAATACATTTCACCAATGTGTTTCACAGTCCAATTCCAAGATTTTCTTGGAATTCATTACACAGATGGCCTAAACATGTAGATTATACAACCTTTCAAATGTAAAACAGACCCAGGGGCGTCACTAGGTTTGGTGTCACCCGGTGCGGAAACTCATGGTGTCACCCCCCTGGATTTCCTCCAATACAATGCCAAACAAATTCCTTAGTAATGCCAGTTAGATGGCCTATTAATTATGCCACACACACAGATGCCCCATAATTATGCCACACACACAGGTGCCCCATAATTATGCCACACAACAGAGTCCCTTAATTATCACACATGGGGCCCAATAAATATGCCACACACAAGCGCCCCATAATTATGCACAATTGGAACCGCCATTAATTATGCAACACACTGGAGCCCCACGAGGTGACAATTGTACAATTCTAAAACAATACATATCTATACATACAGACATCTCTCTCTCTCTTTATAACAGCCAGTTTGCCCAATTATATGCCAGTATCATTTTGTCATTAATAAGCCACAGCCAATTTGCCACTAATGTGACATTAATATGTCAGTATTATTGTGCCAGATGCCACAACCATTGTGCCATTCATATGCCAGTAATATTGTGCCATTCAGATACCAGTAATATTGTGCCATTCAAATACCTGTAATATTGTGCCATTCAAATACCTGTAATATTGTGCCATTCAGATACCAGTAATATTGTGCCATTCAGATACCAGTAATATTGTGCCATTCAGATGCCATAATTATTGTGCCATTAAGATGCCATAATTATTGTGCCATTCAGATGCCAGTAATATTGTGCCATTCAGAGCCCAGTAATATTGTGCCATTCAGATACCAGTAATAGTAAGCCATTCAGAGCCCAGTAATATTGTTCCATTCAGATACCAATAATATTGTGCCATTCAGAGCCCAGTAATATTGTGCCATTCAGAGCCCAGTAATATTGTGCCATTCAGAGCCCAGTAATATTGTGCCATACAGAGCGCAGTAATATTGTGCCATTCAGATCCCAGTAATATTGTGCCATTCAGAGCCCAGTAATATTATGCCATTCAGAGCCCAGTAATATGGTGCCAGTCAGATAACAGAAATATGGTGCCAGTCAGATGCCTGTAATATTGTGGCAGTCAGATACCAGGAATATTGTGCCATTCAGAGCACTGTAATATTGTGCCAGTCAGATACCAGTATTTTATGCCATGCAGAGCCCAGTAATATTGTGCCAGTCAGATACCAGGAATATTGTGCCATGCAGAGCCCAGTAATATTGTGACAGTCAGACACCAGAAATATTGTGCCAGTCAGATGCCTGTAATATTCTGCCAGTCAGATACCAGGAATATTGTGCCATTCAGAGTCCAGTAATATTGTGCCAGTCAGATACCAGGAATATTGTGCCATTCAGAGTCCAGTAATATTGTGCCAGTCAGATGCCAGTAATATTATGCCATGCAGAGCCCAGTAATATTGTGCCAGTCAGATACCAGGAATATTGTGCCATGCAGAGCCCAGTAATATTGTGCCATACAGAGCCCAGTAATATTGTGCCAGTCAGATACCATTAACATTGTGCCATTTAGAGCCCAGTAATATTATGCCATTCAGAGCCCAGTAATATGGTGCCAGTCAGATAACAGGAATATGGTGCCAGTCAGATGCCTGTAATATTGTGGCAGTCAGATACCAGGAATATTGTGCCATTCAGAGCACTGTAATATTGTGACAGTCAGACACCAGTATTTTATGCCATGCAGAGCCCAGTAATATTGTGCCAGTCAGATACCAGGAATATTGTGCCATGCAGAGCCCAGTAATATTGTGACAGTCAGACACCAGAAATATTGTGCCAGTCAGATGCCTGTAATATTGTGCCAGTCAGATACCAGGAATATTGTCCCATGCAGAGCCCAGTAATATTGTGCCAGTCAGATACCAGTAATATTGTTCCATGCAGAGCCCAGTAATATTGTGCCATACAGAGCCCAGTAATATTGTGCCAGTCAGATACCAGGAATATTGTGCCATTCAGATACCAGTAACATTGTGCCATTCAGAGCCCAGTAATATTATGCCATTCAGAGCCCAGTAATATGGTGCCAGTCAGATACCAGGAATATGGTGCCAGACAGATGCCTGTAATATTGTGCCATTCAGATACCAGTAACATTGTACCATTAAGAGCCCAGTAATATTATGCCATTCAGAGCCCAGTAATATGGTGCCAGTCAGATACCAGGAATATGGTGCCAGTCAGATGCCTGTAATATTGTGCCAGTCAGATAACAGGAATATTGTGCCATTCAGAGCCCAGTAATATTATGCCATTCAGAGCCCAGTAATATGGTGCCAGTCAGATACCAGGAATATGGTGCCCGACAGATGCCTGTAATATTGTGCCATTCAGATACCAGTAACATTGTACCATTTAGAGCCCAGTAATATTATGCCATTCAGAGCCCAGTAATATGGTGCCAGTCAGATACCAGGAATATGGTGCCAGTCAGATGCCTGTAATATTGTGCCAGTCAGATAACAGGAATATTGTGCCATTGAGAGCCCAGTAATATTATGCCATTCAGAGCCCAGTAATATGGTGCCAGTCAGATACCAGGAATATGGTGCCAGTCAGATGCCTGTAATATTGTGCCAGTCAGATAACAGGATTGTTGTGTCATTCAGAGCCCAGTAATATTATGCCAGTCAGATACAAGTAATATTATGCCATGCAGAGCACAGTAATATTGTGCTAGTCAGATACCAGGAATATTGTGCCATGCAGAGCCCAGTAATATTGTGACAGATACCAGAAATATTGTGCCAGTCAGATGCCTGTAATATTGTGCCAGTCAGATACCAGGAATATTGTGCCAGTCAGATACCAGGAATATTGTGCCATTCAGAGTCCAGTAATATAGTGCCAGTCAGATACCAGGAATATTATGCCATGCAGAGCCCAGTTATATTGTGCCAGTCAGATACCAGGAATAGTGTGCCATGCAGAGCCCAGTAATATTGTGCCAGTCATATACCAGGAATATTGTGCCATGCAGAGCCCAGTAATATTGTGCCATGCAGAGCCCAGTAATATTGTGCCAGTCAGATTCCAGGAATATTGTTCCAGTCAGATGCCTGTAATATTGTGTCAGTCAGATACCAGGAATATTGTGCCATGCAGAGCCCAGTAATATTGTGCCAGTCAGATACCGGGAATATTGTGCCATTCAGATACCAGAAATAATGTGCCCTTCAGAGCCCATGAATATTGTGCCATTCAGAGCCCAGTAATATTGTGCCAGTCAGATACCAGGAATATTGTGCCAGTCAGATACCAGGAATATTGTGCTATTCCAGTGCTCGTTTTCTTCCTCCCTCCTCCCCCTTCCCCATCACTTACCGCCTGGCTGCTGCTCCGTGTCCCCGGCCATACGTCTGAGGAGGGAAACACAGTCACACACAGTGATCAAGCGGATGCGGCTGCCAGAGAAAAAAAAAAAGTTAAGCAGTGCAGTGTGGGGGGATGCCGGCAGCACGGGTGTCACCCCCACACGAGGGTTCACCCGGTGCGGTCCGAGCCCCCCGCACCTCCCTTGGGACGCCACTGAAGAGACCTACATTTAAAACATCCATTAAAGGGTCTACTCAGTATACATCGAATTGCATAATAGCCGAATGGAACAAATTCCCGTAATGCAGCAACTCAACATGGTTCTGGATCTGAATCAGCAGTTACGGCTGTTCAAAACCGAAGCATCAGAGGCATTTGGATCGCCACAGTTTTGCCATTAAAAAGCATACAAGTTTGGCTACCCAAAATGCGATGATCAACCCCCCGAATTATGGTCATTTAAACTCTCCTCTTCATGGACATGCCTACATATATGTGCTAATATAATTTCCAATAAAAATATCCAGCATTATAATATTTGGAAAAACATATGTGGAACTATGGCCATTGCAAAAATAATAAATAAAATGCATTTAAAATACATGACATACTTGAAAACGAGAGAAATCTCAATGTATTTTTCCTGGTAAAACACTTTCTAAATAAAAATAAAAAAATGTTCAGCACACGTACAAATGTGTTACTACCATGAAAGAAGTGTATATATATTAATAGTCAACATTATTTACAAACACTTGTGGAATAACAAGGAATAACAAGGAATATGGATATGTGTATGATGTATGCTGATGTGGATGATTATCAGAGAGGTTCTGAGATCACTGCTGATACACAAGTAAATTAATGCAAGTAGACAACCCCAGAAATAACCATGATGTGTACACATGATAGACAGCTACCTGTTTAAATTCTACAATGTGCCTATCATACTTATTTCTCAGATATCTCCCTGGGAAAAACTACTAATGAGAAGGATTTAGGAATTGTTGTAGAAAACAGACTTAGAAACAGTGCACAATGCCAGTCAGCAGCTGCACAGGCAATAAGATATTTGCCTGTGCAAATATGTGGTTGGCTACAGTGCAGGCACCTACCCAAACCTAGCAATTGGCATGTATAAAATGGGCTATTGATTCACAGGAGGAAGATTTCATCTTGCCTCTTTACAAGTCAATGGTAAGATCTTACCTTGAATATTCAGTCCTTAAAAAGGATATTATGGAACTAGAAAAAGGGAAAAGGAGGGCTAAAAATTAATATATGGGACTGGAGGATCTTAGATATCAAGAGACTAAAAGGGTTGCATTTATACACAATAGAAAAAAACACTAGAAAAAATGTGTATAACATTATACAAATATGTGCAGGGCCAATTTAAAGAGCTCTGCAGTGACCTATTCATTAACAGAAATGTACAAAGAACAAGCATTCATCAACTGAGACTGGAAGAGCAAAGATTTTCTCTATAGTAAAGACAATAAAGTATTGGAACTCATTGCCTCGAGAGGCACCTTAAACCACCAACAACATAGTTGGTGCACTTTCCCGGTTTGGCCCCAGAACGGCACCTGGTTTGGCTACAGTGCAGGCACCTACCCAAACACAGCAATAGTCCAGTGCCTGCCAATCTAAACCCCGACTGGCACCTGCCTAAGTCTAGCTAGTCCGGTACTTGACTAAGCTCGGCCATGGATTGGTACCTACCTGTCTGGCAACTGCCCATTCCAGCTACAGCCCTGTATTAGCTCAGCCCTGTTTTAGTTTAGCCCTACCTCAGTGTTTTTCCCTGTTAAAAGGATTTTGCTGTTTCATGCTTCTGGTTCCTTTTTTCACTTGTCTTGAATTATTTCTGGTTTTCCTGCTAGTTGTTCCTTTGTTCCATTCAAGGTTTTCCTTCTCTTCCATTGCCTTGCTCAGTTTCTCTGTAGTCCTGCTACTGGTGAGTGTCAGTATGTCTGTATAATCTATATTATTATTAAGTTCATAGTTAGGGACTTGCCTAATTGTAAGGTACTTTGACGTGGTATGCAAGCTTCATTGTATGGCCATAATTTAACTAAATCCTGAAGAGTATAGAGGAATAGAGTTTCCATCTCTACTGTTAGGCTAGTTCCTGTGTATTTATTTGCATGTATATGTTCCCTTATCCTCTTTCCCTGGAGCACCCGAGGGTCTTGGCTCCTCCCTCCTATCCCCATGTCCAGCTTGGTTCCTCTTTGGAAGCATCTGAGGATCTCGGCTCCTCATTCCATCCCTTGTGTTCCTTTAATCCTTACTCTGTATGTTGTCCTGTGTTTTATATACCGTATTTGCTTGATTATAAGACTACCCTGATTATAAGACGAGCCCCCAAACTTTGGATATTCTTTTAGGAAAAAACTAAAAGCCTGGATATAAGACTACCGTATAGGAAAAAAGTTCAACTTGTATAGATATTAACATGTAAATTGCTTTTTTAATAAAAAAATTATATAAAAAATTGCATTTATTGTTTTTATTTCCTTTTATGTGCCAATGCTGCCTTTTTTCCCTTGCCCCCAACTTTGTCTCTCTCTCCCCCCCTTAGTGTTGTCTCTCTCTTTCCCACCTCCCTCCCCTTGTCTCTCTCTTCCCCCCTTCCCTCCCTTTGTCTCTTTCTTCCCCCCTCCCCTTCCCTCTCCTTGTCTCTGTCTCTGCCCCCCCCCTCCCTGCCCTTATTGCTCTGGTCCCCCCTCCCTCCACCCCCCTCACCTTGTTCTCTTACCCTGGTGGCTAGTGGGGACAGCCGGTCCGTCATAATAGACGGAAGTGTCAGGCAGCATGGATTATGTGCCCAATCCTCCCTGGTGGCTGGCGGGGCAGCAGAGGATGTCTGCGCGACGAGCGCAGACCTCCCCTGCTGCCTCCCGGCACTACCGCCGGTACTTTTATGACGAAGCCGGAAGTACCAGGCTTCATCATAGAAGCCCCGGCGGTCGTGCTGGGTGGCAGCAGGGGGAGTCTGTGCTCATCGCGCAGACATCCCCTGCTGTTAGAGAGGGGGATCCAGGTCCCCTGCAGCTCTGCTGGGGACCTAGATACCAGTCTTATAGTCTGACCTCAATTTGAGGTCAGATTATAAGACGACCTCGATTATAAGACGAGGGGTAGTTTTCAGAATTTTTTTTCTGAAAAAAACCTTGTCCTATAATTGAGCAAATACGGTATCTCTCTATATGTTTCCTTAGTTCTGTAGTTATGTGTTATGCTTTGCCCTGACCTGTATACTTTAGTTCTGCCTTTGCTCCTTGTTCTGCCCTGCACATTGCATTGCATTAATCGTGTTTCTGTTCTGCATGTATTCCTTCTGCTTTGCTTGCTTTATTCTATCCTAGCCTGTAGACATCAAACCCTATCCAGGTTTCTCAAGCTTGCTCCAGGATATCTTCAGCTCCAAGTTTTGGCTTCACTAGATACAGCAGCTGTTATCACAGGGCCTGGGAACATGGATGCATAAATCTGGGACCCCCAAGCCACTGAGGCAGTGCAGTTTTCCATGCACTCATTCACAGTCTCATTTACTGTCTCCATCTTCAGTAAGTGAGATAGATGTTTCATTTGGATTCCATATCTCTTGGTAAGGGACTCCAGCATTATAACTAAACAGAGAGTTGCTGTCAATGGACACCAGAGATTAAATTTAGGTTGTTATGTTAATGTTTATTTATTCATTTATTTATTTATATTCTTGTTGTTGTTGCTGTTGTGTCTTTGTCCGGATGGGGTTTGCTTAGTGTTTATAGGGCATATATATCGGGAGTGGAGTTTAAATAAAAATTTTGGGAACAATAATTAAGGGGTTAATATGCATTTTTAGTTGGAGCAATTAAATGGAAGAGAGAAAACTATTGATACTGTTATATTGACATTTTTATCTTAAAATCTCTCCCTAAGAGTAAGAAAATATGTAATAATGTAAAATGTCTGAAAATATAACCTATTTTAAATGGAAATGTTTTATGTATCAATGTAAGGGGATTTTTTGTTTTTATGTACTTGTGGAAAAATGAATATATATATATATATTTAAACAATTTAGGTTGTTATTTGTTGGATAAATTGTGGAGATCTGCTACTTTGGCCTGAAAATGAAGGTGCTGAAACACAAAACACATTGTAAAAGGAGACTCTAGGGTCTAATTAATATGCCCCAAATAGGGCCATATCGGGGCAGAAAGCAGAATTGTGGAGACATTCCACCGGCTGAATTTCGGACACATTTGGTTCGGAGGGGCAAGTTGCAGAATACATTCCAATGGGTTTAGCCTACACATAAAAGGACTCCAAAATTGGCCCAGAATCAGCAGAAACTGCTGAATTGCGAGCTGTTCAAAGATATTAGCTGGCAAATTGAACTGAAGTAAAAAATACATATATATATATATAAAAGATGTTTAGTTTGTAAAAATGTTAAATTAAATGAAAATATAAAAATTATATTAATGATCTATATAAATAAAAAACATTACATATTCATTTTTCACTGGTATGGTAATAGTTGCCATAGTAGCATATTTATTAATACAAAATTAATTATTGTAATTTATTATTAAAATACATTAATACAACATAAATGGTGCAATTACCACTTCATGTAACTAAAAATATACATATCACATACACCATTTAGTAACCCCAATAAAAGTTAGGGATTGCATAATCATTGATCACTTTATACAATGCTATAACAGCACTTGTGGTATAACCATGACTGGTGATGTCATGCCAGCTATTGATTACTGTTCACTGACAACAGCTGTTAGGTTATATGTACCCTCCCACCATCATGCCACATGCATCATTGTATCCTTTTATTTTGAGGTATGTACATATGTGTATGTGGCCATTCCCTAACTTTTATTGGGGTTACTGTTACTAAGTGGCATATGTAATGTCTATTTTTTTTTATTACATGATGTAATAATTGATGAGGTAATTGCACCATTTATGCCATAATGGCATATTTTAATAATAAATTACAATCATTAAATATAAAATATTAAATATACTATCATGGTCTATTGCAACTATTACCATGCCAATGGAAAATGTATTTGTAATGTTTATATATAAATTACTATAATACATATAACCTTAACATAATATATTTAATGTGGTTTTTTATATATTTTATTTCTTTTTATATTGATTATATTTTAAGATATTTAATTATTTGTTCATACAATTTTCTTTAAGTTCGGGCTATTTCAGAATGCCCACAAAACATGATTTAAAGGTAGCACATAATAATAATTTAATCTATACAAAAACAGAATTTTGGATGCCATATTAGGGTAATTCCACCTCAGGGACTGAATCACCAAAATGTACTGGGAATGTATAGACGTGAGCTATATATTGTCAAGCAAACATAGATTAAGTGTGGTGCCCCTGTTTATGACATCACATTAGGTTGATATGCAAATGTAATGTTAGTTGGAGATGTGAGGTTTACATCAAGCAGATCTAACAAAATACACTCCAGGCACATTTCAAAATAAATGTTCTCAACTCATTTTTGCTAACAAAACATTAGTAGATATTATTATTCTCTACTGTTAAAGTGACAAAAGTCAGCATCCATGGCAGTCAGAGTTGAATGAGGCATTAGTTACTTTATTACACATTAATTTACAATACTTATTTAATCTCTGCTTAGTATTATAGTATGTAGCTTCATGTTACTGTTGCCTCAATGCTGACTCTATCTGCTTTACTATGTCAATTTCCACAATTGTCCATAGTCAGTTTCAATATGACGTTATCGTGGAGATTAATAGCAAATGTGTGAATTAAACAGCATGAGAAAAAGCAAAGCTATTCCCTGTATAGCATAAAAAAATATAAGAAAATGTTAAATTATCTTTGATTGATGCAGATACAGTTTTCTGTTTCAATACATTTTTTACATAAGAATTTTTGAGATCAAACCACTATGCTTCTTACAGTTAAGTTGAGATATATGGTAAATTAACAAACCTCTCTGTGATTTAAACCAATGTACAGTGCTGTTACCTGATTGGCGAGATTTTGGGGGTGGAGGACTTTCCTACTTGGTAGATGCAGCCTTGTAGTTTAAGTACTTGTTATCAGAAAGGCTGGGTTATATTTGAAAAGGAACATAAATGGTCGGGAAGCAGATTTCCTTTATATTTTCTTCCATCTATGACTGTTAAAACGATGTCTTGTTAGTATTTGGTATCACGGACATCCTTATGGGTTTCCATCTTTAAAAGAGAGGCAGCATTACTATAAGATGGCATTATATTTTTAAAGGTAATAGAAGATTCTTGGACAGTTGGTTTTTGTGAAAAATCTAAATAAACAATCTCGCTAGGAATTTTTCATAAAAGATTTTACTTTTGCAGAGAAAAACTTTGCGTCCCCAAAAAGTATATGAATAGCTGAACACTAGGGACTTCTATAACTTGAGACACCAAATATGAACTTTCTCTCCCTCTGATTCAAAAGAATAATCCACTGAGTTTGGTGAATCCTATAAATATTTCTGCAAAAAACCCCAAAACTTTTTAATCATTTTATAGTTCTTACTAACAGCTTTAATATGCTTTTAAATGTAGTAGTTAGAGAATGTACTGTCCCTTCAAAACCTGTGTAAAACAATATATGCTACAGATATCTAATGAATTTCAAAGTTTTCTTTCAAAATCTTCTAATTGCAAACAAGAGGCAAAAAATAAAGGTTGAGTTAGAAAATAGACCAGGTTCCCTGTTCAGCGATCTACTCTTTTTCTCTATAGGTAGTGTCAGGATCAAGCCCTGAGCATCTAACAACATGATAATTATAATCTTATAATTAATCCTTGAAAGAAGAATGAATGTAGTATGAATGAAAGAAGAATGAATGTAGTATGAACGTGTAATTAGTTTTCTTTTGACATTTTATGTGTTGTAGATTTCTCTTTTCTTCTTTTTTTCTCTCAATACAGGAGAACCTTAAAGCCACGAGAAGTGGGTTACATACTAGATAGAGGCACATTGAAAGGTTTCTTAGAAGAAAGATATAGTTACAATTGGGATTTTAGTTTTCCCCTTTTTTCTTTCTTTTCATGTAACTTATATATCATGCTTGAAAGAATGTTTTCTTGTCCTGCCTAAATGGTGATAACGATAATGATAAAATTGAATACCGAATGATAAAGAGAAAATAAAAAAAGAAAATAGACCAGGTTATATTTTTGATAATATTTTATTATTGCCTAAAATAAGGTTATATTTACCATCACATGTTAAGCACATAAATAATATATAGAGTCCAGGTCATTTCACAGTCTTAGATATCAGTAGAAAACCCATTTTATTTCAGTATTGGTATTCTTATCTGTTGCTACAATTTGCAATTGTCTGTATACATTACATAGCTAGACATGTTTTATCAATTCTAATTTTATTAGCAATTCTGACTAAGTAAACATAAATCCTGCAAAACTATAAATACAAATTGACAAATCTTGAAAGAAAAAAATATTCACCACAATAGAATGCTTATGGACATTATCTATTTTTTTGTTCTGTTTTACAGTATCCGTGTGATATTTTAAGATTATTAAAATGTGTATGAAAAAAAAGCAGCTTTAACTTGGCAAAATAAAACCCAGCAGATTTCTAGAGAAACACCACAGATGGCATTTACAATATGAATTTATTAAACATTTACAACGGACCCGGTTTTGGATGTTCAATTTGAGAGAACAATTTTTTGAGGGGAAAAAAAAGGACCGCATTGATGAGTCAGTAGACCATTTTTAGAGCATTACAAGGAGAATTAATGATCCAAACATGGCAAGTATGATGAATTCTTTTCAATACATTACTTATTTAATGTATTTTTGTTCCACTGGATTAGTACAGTGCATATTATTTAACGGCTGAGAAAGAAATATATGAAGAATACTGTGCTTGTATTTATTGTGCCAAATACCATGCTATGTAATCAGTTTTGTGAGTTTTCTTCATGGTGTGCATCATCTATACCTGGATTTGTTTTCCCCCATGAACCATCTTTGACAGAGATACCAGACAGGGATGGTTCCTGGGGAAAAAAATCCAGGTATAGATGATGTGCACACTAAAGACAAAACTGATTGCATAAAAAGGTATTTGGCATAATATACACAAGCACAGTATTCTTCATCTTCTGTATGATAAAACTGATTAGGAAGTATTATAGGAGACAAATATGTATTGTTCAGACTTGAATACATCTATAATAAATTTATATTTTTGCTACTTGACTATAAACTCAGTTTGGTCTCTGAGCAGAGGCATAGCTGATCTGTCTGAGATGTGCACCAACAGTGTTAGTGCGTGCTTAGCCAATCAGAGTAGGAGCTTGCTGCAAGCAACTGTATGGATCTGCTAGAACCAGAGTATTTCTCTTCGCTAGAACAAAGAAACACTTATTTTTTGATGTAACCAATATCAGGTACCTAGTTAAGGTTCACTCGATTGATTACATACAAAATTTAGGATCTCTCACTGTTGGAAACTGGCAACAGGATTAGATAGCAACCATCATCTGCATGAAGCCAGGTACCACAAACAATTAATCTGAGCAGTGTAGTTGGTGAAAAAGATACAAATTTACACTAAAGAAGAATACAATGCTGTTACATAATAAACTAATAAAGTTGAACACTGAGAGAAGTTCAAACATAAGTAAAATGTATGGGGCTTGTCAGTTTACTGTTGCAAAAAGCTGTGCATATATCAGAAGGCAGTTAATAGCAGTGTCAAAAACAGCTAATCAGAGTAGATCTAGTATACAAATCATTGTCACTGATCAGAAACTGCACAGGTGAACATAAAGTAACGGCACCCCTTCTGTTAAGAGATGCACACTTCCCGGCGCAATATAAAGTAATCGTTTGCATACATACTGCCATTCTTTATGTTTGTTTTTACTTGACACACTCTTTTGGCATGGAACATAGATTTGTAAAGTTAAGTCATTTACAATACAGTACTGAGCAGATTAGACAAGCTATTATCACGTTCTGTAGCCAGAATGTTAAAACCATTAACTACATAATGCAGCAATAAATTACACATGTGTACATCTGACAAAAAGGTGATGCGTCTGCACAACAATCAGCCTAAAGGGGGCTATGTCATGCCATATATACAAAGCTTACAATAATAGTCAGGATCCGCCCTCGAAAAATGTAGGTGCACAGGCAAGACTCCGTCCACTGTCTCCAATATCAGGAAGTAAAACACAGACCGCCAGCACTCACGGGAATGGTGAAAAATGTATTCCTGCATTTTCAACAAAAGTTTCATCATTCACGTGAGTGCTGGGCATCTGATTTACTTCCTCATACATACAAAGCTATCATAATTCTTTAGGTTGAAAAATGACATCAAGTTCAACTTTTCATACATGCCTGCTGTAGATGTTGATGCCAAAGTGCTTGCGGTGGCTGTCAAGAACATAAAAGATCATCTATACATTGTTTTTGCATAATTGCAAGCAAAACCATAGAGGGAGAAATTATTTAAAATGTTGTTGCTATCTCCGACTTATGACACCGTCTTATAGCACCATATGCAAAGTCGTTATTTTTCGTTGTAGAAGTTCATTTGTATATTATGACAAATTTATGTCACAAATTTTACCAAAATCTATGCTTTAATTGCAACTTTACTAACACAATGCACAGGTAACTATTATGCACTATACTACTACTGTAATACTATTTAGGCGATAAAATGCCTTTGTAAGTTATTAGTGACATTTAGCATGCAGGACTGTTAACTAATGTTTTTATGCTTTTAATTCCCACATTCAAGTATAGTTTAGAAGTTCTGTGTGTTCTAATGAGGACAGTAGGTAAATGTTTGGTTAAAAAAAAAACCCAAAGCATCCAGTGTTTTCAGATTTTTTTTCATTTTCCATAGAAGCTAGCAACAGTGGACCAGCCTTAATGATTCTTGAAAGTACAATACTTTCTAAAAAGATTAGAAAATCAAGGTGTAGGTTAAGATTTACATAATGATCCAGTAGGTTATAACATTGAAAATGTGGATCAACTAGTGTTCATTTTAATTAGAACTAACTGTTGTAAAGAGACCAACTATCTATTGCCAAAAGCCAGGTGTCATTCAGAAGCATAGGTTGTGATACATGAATAGGCTACAACATTCTCCATGGTGTTCATTTAACTGGATTTTGTGATGTATAATTTAATGACCTTTTATGGAACTCCATCGTTCTTGCACAAAAACCTTGCCTGTCCCTGGTGTGGTGCTAGATGCTACTAATGACGTGATAACACCAGGAATTGAGGGGACACATAATCCTAAAGGGATGCATCAGGCTTTCGGTTTCCCACTTAAAAGACTGATCATAAAGATGGTCTTCAATATTTGTAGTGTCACTGATCACATTATGTATACAAGGATTACATGAGGGTTTTGGCATGGACCCCCATCTTTCATAGATTCTTTTGTATTACATTACTAATGTAATGATATCTGCCAAGGATCACTGTACCATTCAGATGACTAATGTAATATTAAACTTAAAATAAATAAAAATTTACATTATCTGTACTATCAACAATAAAGCCTTAGTTGTTTTTAGTATTTGGTTTGTAAATAGTGTGCTTGCCTTCTTGTATCATTGTAGAAGACTTAACTGTGATTTACATCTAAATTACTTTTGAGGGAAAAATATTAGTTAAGTTATAAGCCGTGGTAGGAGAGGGTTGAAGAGATGAGGATTAAATCATGTAAAAATGACACGTATATATGTTCATATTTGAAAGCTCAAGATCTGGGGGTGTTGGAGAGTAGAAATGGAGAACATTTAAATTATAACCTGTGATGTGTAGGAGATCTAATAACATGGCAAAGAAAAAAATCCACAAATCTTAAATTACAGTCAACAAATACTGATAGCTAAAGTGGATCTGTCACCTTCAGTGCTTTCCCCCATTAAAATGACCTCCTGAAATGATACTTTAGATTTAGATTTGGCGTACGAAATGCAGGTCAATAGTGTGAATCTCTGTTACCATCTTTCATATGTCCTAAAAACATATCCTTACTTCTCACTCCTGTTAGTCCGGTAAAAGCAGTTTCCAGGAAACAGGCAAAATAAATTAATTTGGAGGAATAATGATACAAATACAAAGTAGATATAAGGTGATAATGAGATAAGGCTTTGGAATAGTGACAGACCCATTTTGAGAGCCTAAATTTAATCAGTGGTGGACACCTTGTTTTAAAGATTTACACCACTGTCTCCCATTTTAACAGTGCCATCTTTTAAAACATTTAGGCAGCCATGTTGTAAATATTTTCTATTAAACTTGTAGTGCAAGGAAAATAACCTACTTATATAAATAATTCAGTAAATGGACTTGGTAACTGTTGCAACCCCCTCCCCCCCCATCACAAATAAATCACAGGTTAGCAGCATTTAATTATGCTCTGTCTGAGGTCCCAAATCCACACAGTAGGGAATAGTTTATGTTAAATAATACGTAATGCCCAATTTCTGCAATTAAATTCCTCCATATGTTCCCATTTGCAAAATTCTAACAGTACATCACCATTAGAAAAGGCCCATTGTGTTTAAACTGAGCTCATGATATTCTGTTGCCATGTACTAAAGGTATGACGTAAACAGAGATGTCATCTCCTGAGCCCAGTCGGTCATTTGAAATTCTCCATCCTCTGTCTTTTAGCACTCCTCGAGCCCTCATCACCAGATCCTGAGCTGCCAACGTGTATCTGAAGGATAAGAGAAATACTATTAAAAAGAAAAAAAAACAGTGTACAGACGAGAGAAATGCAATTAAACCATTGAAGAGTGAGCTGCAGATCAATGTTGTTTTTGCTACATTTTGGAGTCTTCAACCTATATTGATTGCATCAGCACTTAGAAGATTAAACGGCAGCAACATTTATTATTTAAGAGCACCAGAGCATTCATGCACAGTTATATGCTCCAGGGATGATCTTGAATTCTGCTCCATCTCGTCAATAAACTTCTATCAAAACACTTAAATATTATAAAACTCTAGTTGCCATTAACTTTTAAAAGGCTGAAAACACATCAACAGAACTAGGCCACGCTGACAACAAGACAGAATCAGTACCACTTATTGCCAAGAGAACATGTGACTGTGTATACATAAATATATATATCCACACCCACAGATCAGCACTTAGCCTTACATGCCTCGACAATTTAAATGTTGCATTGAACAGCTAATAATAAGATATTAGTTAATGATGACTCAAAGATAATTGACGTTTATGCCATTATTATGCATGATTACTTTACTTTTCCTTACTGATTTGTGGTGTAATAGAAGATGGTAAATTCATACCTGTGAGATTCGTCAGGGTCACAGTTTGCTAGAAAATTTGTAACAGCCTCAGACACTTCTTCATTAAACAGTACATCCCACAAACCATCAGTGGCCATAACAAGCACATCATCGGCACCATGTTCATATTGTGCCAGATCATAGACTTTGACCTAAAATAAGAACAAAAAAACATGTTCATATGTTAACCAGGTAGGTTTGGTTAGTTCTGGTCAGTTGTCCAAACATTTAGGCAAAACATGGTATGAGGAGGCTACCATAAGGATAAGTCATGTATAAAGACCAATTTTAGCGCAATCATCATGAAAACTAATAGAATATTCCCATTCATTGGTCCACTTTCAGAATATCGCTCTTTGCATATAACCCCATGGAAACAGATTGTGGTTAGAGATAATGAACAACTAGCACACGCACTAGTATACATATATTTTAGTTCAAGATGGTCTTATGCCATCCCTGGAATTCCCAACATACGTTACAGCGTTAGCCTTGACTACCTCCTGTGGAAGGTAATTATAGCTACTTCCATACTTCCCTTTTGTTATTCTAATAAAAAAAAAACTTTTAAGAAAAATATTCCTAACTTTAATATCAAAAATTCTATCATGTCTTCTCTCTGTCGCTTTTCCAAGGTGTACATATAAAAGTGTTTTGTGAATGTGGAAAATTACAGTAATAGAGCCATGACACATACAGTGAAATAAACAATCAGTACACACTATACTGACCTTACAAGTCTTCTAGAGAGCAAGGTGCATTAAAATTTGAAGAAATGAATGTGGTAGTAAGCATAAGTAAAACAAAATAAGCAAAGAAAGGAAAAGACATGGAAAAAAATACCACCTGTCTGTCCTCAACTTCATCAACATTGTGGACATGACATTTACGACTTGATACTATAAAGGTTTAGAATTTGTGATGTAGAAGACCAAATAGTACTACAAGCACAATGGTTTGTAACTTAATTATGGGCAAAACTTAAAAAATAAGAATGAAAGATATCTGGAATTACACAAAGTCGTACACTATTGATAGGAGCACCAAAGGAAACATGAAGGAATAGTGATTTAGTCTCCTCTAAAAATATATAATCTGGGATGAAAATAAGTGATTGTGTGTAAAATCTAGTAGCAGCAAATGCAAATCATTGTAGGAACACTGACAAGAATATATTGTGGAGTAAAAGGTATGACAATGTTACCTAGAAACATTACACACATAACAAAGTAGACAAACCTACAGGTTACATAGCACCATTTTGAGCTTATATCAGAGACAAGAACAAGGCATGGAGATACATAGTGCGGTGTTCCTCTTTCATAACGTTTATAGTTGCAATTCTTGGTGACTGTCCCTACGACATATTGATATCTTACACTATGAGAGTGTAGTACATCTATTACAGTTATTTAAACTGGCAATGCAGAGGCAATGCTAAACACAAATTTACATATACCAGACAAGCCAGAAGGCTGTTTCTTTACCACAGAATCACACACTTACACTTCTACCACCACTGCAAGGGATTCTGAGTTGGCATACGCAAATCCAGTCAACATTGAGCTCTGTTTTAAAAAAATATCTCTAGACGGAGGCGAGAAAGACAGATCATTTTGTTATATATCCATGAGCATAATTGCTGACTCTCCAAGGCAGGAGACTCTGGAGGGCGGAGCGGTAATTCTACCAGATCCCCACACAATTTTAGGCTCAATGATCTATGTAAATAAGAATTACAATATATGACCAGTTGGTTGTGGAGTTTTGGCCACACTCACAGTGTAACATTATATCAAGACATGTACATTGACTACTCTGTTACTGTACAATTACCTACTGACCTATGCACTGTAGCAGAATAACCAAGTCCAGTATGAGTACCTATAAACATATAATATTGCATATCTCTCTATAAACAATTAATATTGCATGTAAATCAATATATTCTACTCTATGTAGGCAAATGTGCATTTCTCCATATAAAAAAATTATAATCAATGCTTGGTAATTTTAACTTCACATGTTCTGGGTGTGAATATAATCACTGCTAGAAGCAGATCATTATGGAGAGAGAGCATGTATCCACGACAATGGTATGCTTTCATAAACCGGTTTAACGCATGGACTGAGGCAGTTTATACAAGCCAGAGACAGACTCTGGACTACTGTGTAGATCATTCCAAGACTGTAAATGAATCTTTTGTTGAACATCTATTTAGTTTCCTTTCGGTAAGCATTCCAACTGTCACTGCACACTTCTTGAATTCCCAACTAAACCTTCCAATGATCAGACAGTGCTTGCGGACCACTTTAATTAACCTAGGGAACGCCATCATTCAAAAGAAGCATGACGGTTTTTGCTGCTTCAGCCAAGAGAAAATTATAGTTCGTATTATAATTTGGAAATAGTACGCCTGGTCAGACATGCTGGTTAATCCTTTCAATTCAGAGATACATCTGTGGTCCACAAACTCGTCTAAACATGCACTTTATTTGGCATAACTGCATGGCAGGGATGTTTTAATATGCTTTTCTGCATTCTTCATCCTCTGTAAAAAGGAAATGTTTAGAACATAACCAAGGATTTCCCTAGCAATTGCATTTTCTTTACATATTTTTGCTTGAAAAGCAACATTTCTGAAACATTGTCCCTTGCTAGTCAAGTAACCAAATAACCAAAAAAAAGTCAATCTAACTGGCGACGTCGTTTGAAACACTTTTGTACTGTGGGATTGGTTGAAGTGCAGAAACCATATGTTTGTGGCATATTACCACTTTGTCAGTTTAATTACTATTATAACAAGTTAAAAGTAACATCCAGGACATGCTTGGAAACCAGAAAATATCTGAATGTACATCTCCTTTTAAACACTAATTGTTAATTTTATTAAACCAGTATTTTCTGATAAAATTCAGAATTACAATCCCGATAATTGTTTGTAAGTAACCAATCAACTGCATTCTAATTTTAAGATGCCATGCGAGGAGAACTGAGATTATTACTGTAAGAGAGAACAATTGTGGAATATATATAAAACAGAGCTAGAATAACATCAGTGCTAATGACATGGTAAGCTTTTTCTTTTTAGAATGAATGTGTCTTCAAAATCATGCCATAAACTGAAAAGGCAACACAATGCCTAAGATTGTGCTATCTGTAAGTATGTGATTTTGTAAATATATTTGTGTCAACTGAAAACACTATGTGGGTTGTTTTTGATAACAATAACACACTAATGGTAATATTATGGTAAAGAATGGTAAAGAAAAATGTAATATTGGTAATATTGGTTAAAATCTGAAAAAACATGCTAGTTTTAAAGCACAAATAAGACATGTTAATTAGTTAAGGATGGGCAATAACAAACTTGAAAGTTTAAGTTAACAGAAGCCTTGGTATAAGAGAAATACAATTTAGGGAAGTGTTTACATCCTTTAACATTGAGGGTCACATACCATGCGGAAGCTTAGTTCGGGGTCCAAACATAATTAAGTTCATTAAATATTCAGTAGAATCTTTGGGCTTTTTAGTCAAGATAGAGGCCACATATAGCAGTGGGTGGCCAGATGGACACCATTTAAGTACCTTATGTACCATATATGATTTGCAATCCAATAAACTGTACTGTATAACACTAACTCTTTCAATTGGTGGATACATAGCAGAAAGCCAGTCACATGGCGCAAAAGGCTCTTTAACAGATATAATTACAGTAGTACATTTATACAGCGACATTTCAATTCAATGACATAATTGAGATGAAGTACACAGGAGGTAAGCTGCTTCCTTCTGCAGGTGTGTTCATGCTTTCCTGTAAGAAGGAAATCTGTTACAGTAGTATCCATCTCTATGTTGAACTCAGCTGTTTCAATTGCTTGGAATGTAGAGGGGTGTGGTTTTAGCCAGATCTGTGTCCTGTGATGTAACACAGGAAGAAGGGCTTGGGATGCTGGGCAGGACTATTGCCGCAGCAACAACACTAACTCAATTAAACTTTATATGCAGTTTTAGGGACATAAAGAGTTAAGGAAAGAAACTGGACAGATTATTTTTTTTTTTCTTTACATGATGCAGCAATTCTATTTTTTTTTAGCACTGTCGGTGGAACTGCCCCTTTTAGCAAGGATACAACACAAGTATCAAAAGAAAGAGAATATTCATTTTTTTAATATACAGGCAATAGAAGAAAAGTGCTACATTTTATTTATTTTTTAGAATTCTTTACAGCTCACTCAATAATTCTTGATATTCTAGTGCACTGAATGAACAAGTGGTTGAATTCTTTGGACACATGCGGATTATTTAATGCTTAACATGACAATAAATAATAAGGTTAATAGAAAAATGAATTTCTGCTGTTTGGATGCCCCATTTTTAAACCATGACTAATCCTTCATGTGTAATGGAATTCAGTTTTTATCCTTGAGGGATATAAACAGTATTTTTTGGGGTATGTGACCTACGGGAAGGTTGATCTCATCTCTTAGTCATTTACTATGCAACTAAATCTCTGACATTATGTGTTGTGTGTGTGCGCAAAACATGAAAAAAACTATTCTATTCAAATAGAAAACAGACAATTTAAACATGTTTTTATACAATTTATTTATGCTTTGTTTTTGTAGAATTGTGATGGTGAGATCGCACACGAAGAAGTCCAGATTTGTCCTTGTCTGTTTTTTTCCAGCTCCTACTTAAAGGGACTGTCTGGTGCCCAAACTGCATCTTCCAAATGTTAATGCATATTAAAGTGCATGCAAAGTACTTTACAATGCATATTTTACATTTTGCATTGCTTTAAATATGAAAATCTTACACCTACATGAGTTTGTGAAATTACAGCAGATTGCAAGAAATAAGTACTGCCCACACTAGCTTAGCAAAAGTAATTTCCTTTTTTTTTTGCTGCAGGAACCGGTGAGAATAATGCCATTCAAACTGTGTTGCAAGAGGTCCCACTATGCACAAGAGCAATCATATTACATTCGACACAATGTATTCTATTCTAGCAGCACAGGAAGTGACTAAATGGAACAAAACTGTATATGCTCAGTGTCTATATAATAAGTGGTGCGGCACCTGTAATATACATGCAAAATGATCGGGGGGGGGGGGGGGGGGGGGAATGGGAGAATCTCCTCTTTATTGTCTGGCCTCCTGATTTGTCAGTATTGGCTGTTGGACACATGGAACCCCCTGCACATCTTGACCTATATTACTGATTACAACACCTGGGAATTCACAGCAGAAACACTTACTATCTACATCTATCCTGTATGGTCTTCTGGGATCTTGTGTTGGTAAAACACCATTGTTTCAAATGCATTAATTGCAAACTGAGCCAGTCTCTTTTTGCACACTTTATTTGTGACTGCCATTTTAACATTAAATCATCTTTTGTACACCATCTGCACAGTTTTACGCTATGTTCTTCCCTCGACTATCCCTGTCTCTTTTGAGTCCTATACTAGATTCTACGACTGATGATCTTTGAATTTGGTTCCTGTTTTTGTCGGTGGATATCATCTCTTGTTGCATTCCTACCTTTCCTATGATGCTGAGCCTGCATTAAGAGAGTTCTGTAGGATATGTAGGACATTAGTAGACCTGGAACACGTCAGCTTTACCACTGCATTTTCTGGCATCTTAATTTCCCATGATGCTCATAAAGACCATACTGATTTTGGCCTAGCATCAAGGGCAATGTAGTCCATACAAAGGCATATGTAGTGCCAGATATTAGCTTAGCCAATATGATCCATGCCATTAACAGCACTTTCAACTGTGTCATGTGCACTACAAACCTCTCTCCAGGTTACCATGTTTTTCCCAATGCCAGCCATAGAAAGGAAACATCAAGTTGTTTTTATGATGCTGTCAGAGATGAAGGCATTGGTTATACTAATGTGTTGAGCGAACCCGAACCGCACTGTTCGGGTTCGTACCGAACATTACGGTGTTCTGACCCCCGGACCCGAACACGGACATTCCACTGTATGTTCGTGTTGGAGTTCGGGGTTCAGCTATAAACCGAAAGTCTATAAACCGAAAAACATTCGGTTTATAGACTTTCGGTTTATAGAATAGCAATAGCATTACATGTATTCCATTAACCGAAAGTCTATAAACCGAATGTCTTTCGGTTTATGGAATACATGTAATGCTATTGGCTTTCTATAAACCGAAATAGAGTTCCCATTCATAAGAAATTCATAAGAAACGCGCAGACATCCTCCGCTGCTGCCTGGCACTTTCCGCCGGGACTTTTATGATGAAGCCGGAAGGACCCGGCTTCTTCATAGAAGTCCCGGCGGTCGCAGTATGCAGACATCCACCGGCTGTTAGCGAGGGGGGACCTGGATCCCAGTCTTATAATCTGACCTCGAATATAAGACGAGGGGTCTTTTTTTTTTCTGAAAAAAACCTCGTCTTATATTCAAGAAAATACGGTATAAATGATCTGATCAAAATAATGGTATGTAAAGAAAGAAATATATATAATTTGCGTGGATACAGTAAAATGAGAAAAAGAAGAAAATTTCAGCTAAACAACACCACAGAATTGTTAAAACAATCACTGTGCAGAATGACAAAAGTTTTCAAAATGATCAGTCATGAAGAGGTTAATAACGCAAAGTTTCTGTAATTTTAATATGGATTAAGGAGAGCCGGTACAATAAGGCTGGATTTCAAGCAGATTCAGGTGATATATAAACTACAAAATGCAACATTAACGGCAGGAACTCAAACTGTGCTATTTGATTGCAAGCAGATCCCTTTCCTTTTTTATTGTTGCCCTTAAGATCCCTTGACATTCAATCACTTTTGTATTTTCAATGCCAATGCCATGTTCTGTGTTCCATCTGTGCCGCTCAGTGCTGGCTTTAGTGCTTTGCCAGGTGTGACCAACCAGATAGAACCTGAAACACAAGCATTCTACAAACAACACTACTTGTAAATAACAGGAAACTTTTGTGATCATTTTGTAAATGCCATGTTGGCTTTTCCAATAAAAATATTCAAACATGTTTTGTTAAATCTACATTTTGCTTATCATTTAAGTTTAATACTTTTCTAGCATTTATTTACTTTTTTAGAACCACATTGAGATTAACTTCCTAGTAATGTTCAAGCACAGTTGCTCCAGTAAAGCAATGGATCCATTATAACAACACAATGAAGTAATACACTATCACAAAATGTGTTCGGATGTCACTTACTACCGGACTTCTAACTTGGGTATATTGCAATATACTCATTCCCAAATTGTGTTACTCAAGACACAATCTAAGCCATCATTTAAATCAGTTGGCACTCAAAATGTTAAGTTTGTCCATATAAAGAATAAGATCATGCCCCTGCAAGCTTAAAGGGACACTACCACTTACATAAAATGTAACTAGATAACCTGGTATTTTATATGAATTAATTGCATATAAAATGAAAAAGAAAATTAGGTGTTTATGTCCTAACTCCATTTTGTGAATATTTCCCATGATGCAAAATCTTCCAGCCAGTCTCACTTCAACTGTTGCCAAAGCCTGCTTGATGATGTCATAAGATACTTCCCTGCTCTCTTACTGGCTCCAGTATACAACTTTTTTTTACATTCCTTCCGAACACAAAGAGAGGAGATTGACCTGATCAAACTCCGCCCCTTGTGATGTAATAGTTACATTTCCCTCCCATTCAATGCAAGTCTATGATCAGAATATTGACTTACAGACTGCATTCTGTGCTGATAGCCCCAAAGTAAGAAATTTGTACTGTAAAGTCACTAGGGGACGGCACCCAAAAACACTATATTTCACAAAATGGCGGCACCCAGTTACACTTGTTAAGTTGCATATTTTATTAAATACAGTCACTTAATAAAAACAAAAGAGATATCGGAAATCAACAATACAAAATAAAATAATAAACCCTATTCCATTTTTTGGTGGGAGTTTCCCTTTAACGGTGTACATTTACTTTCAGTTATATGCAATATCGGTTGCACTTTTAAATACATTGATTAGCTATGCTTTCAATTCTATTTATTTCTTAATGAAAGAGGACTTAATTATCTGAATACATAAGAAGCTGATAATTGTATTAAGAAAAATGTATCACCCAAAGGAAATTCATTTCAAACTAAGGAATGACCAATAAGGAGGAATGAGAGAAAGTAGGACAGCATAATGTGACAGAAGTGTGATGACCAGAGCTCACTCAAGACAAAAGGAGAGTATGAGGTTCTATGATACATTTTTATCTTTAATCAATCTTTAGTCAAATGTCATTTGTAGTTGAATCTAAATGATAGAGCGCCTATTGTGAGAAATCAAAGATTTTTAGACAATTTGTATTACTCATAAACATTTGCTAAAGGTATTATGTTTTGTATTTGAAGAAAGTTAATACTATATGAAACCCAGCCAAACATAAAATATATCCAAGCATTGTAATTCAAGTGTACTTGCGGCTTTTGTTTTATAAATTAAAATACACTGTTTAATGTCATCAATGTTAGATTGTGTACACAAAATAAAACAAAAATCAGCTAGCTTACGATATAGCAGTATTTTGTATCAAACCAATTCTGCTTCTTTTCGCTTTTTTTCTGAATTAGGTCTACCCTTATTTATTTATTTTTTTTAAAATAAAAGTATGGTTAGTTTTTCCCCTCTTCCCACCTTTGAAGATATAAGAGCAAGGAGCTACAAATGAACATATATCATGAGGCTTACAGGGGCATGATTTAATTCTTTATTAGGATGGGCTGCACATTTTGATAATCAAATCCAAAACGGATCAGAGGGAGACAGGAGGCTAGTTAGATATTCATAGATTAGATGAAACCCCCAGTGTCCATATGAGGAAATTAGGTCAGCAGGAGAAGACTCCCTTCATTATTCATACAAATAATTCCCCTCTAACAAAATTTGATTTCTGTAGGATATTTAATCACTGCATGAAAAAGCTCAGCATGGGTCATCCTAGGTTTTACTGCTTATTTATTTAAAATTGGAACAGATACAAGAACAGCCTGGTTTGACCTTGAAGAATAGGATAATAAAATACAAAAATGTGTCAGTAGGAGTCAGAAAGCTCTGATTCGAGTTAGTGGGGGTAGAACAATTTTCAAGGTGTCTCATAGATAAAACAGTCCAGCTTTAGGGAACACATTATTTTGATAGATGAAGCATGCAATGAAGATAGAGTATATTCTACAGGTAAAAAAAATGGGCAACAAATAATTTCATGTCCATTTGTGGGAATAATGGGAGATGGATTGTTTGCTATAGGAAGTTAGAATTAGATATATACTGCACATTAACACACTGAATATTTCCCAAACCATTAATGTAAAAAAACTGGACAGATCAATACATATTATCCATAAAGCCAATAAATGAATCAATATAAAAAAAGAAAACAAACATATTATTAATTATTTGTATCACTACTTCAAAAAATATTAAAATGAATGCCAAACATAAATTCAAATGGGGCGCACTAAATGTATTAAAATGCACTTGCACACTTATAGATGATATTAGCCAACAATATAAAATAATTGATTTTGGTAAAACATCTACCTAAAAAATATGCATGCCTGGCCAGGTTAGTGCCAGATAGACCAAATAATCTCATTGTGGCTATCATATACATGAAAACGCTAACTATTAGAAGTGTCTTTTTAAAAAAAATCAATACATTGTTTGAATTTAAACAAATGCACAAAAGATATCCAACACAAACATCCCCAATTGCTGGAGATGTGGTGCAGCTAAGGGGGACACGTTGCACATATGGTGGGGAGGATGCCCTATGATAAATACATTTTGGCAGAACATATCAGATAAACTGACCTAAGCGGTAGGAAGTGAGTGGATCCTAACCACAGAGAAAGCATTACTCCATCTCAATTTCCCAAAGAAATCGGGGAGGGATTCTCAATTTATTATCCACTTACTTACAGCCATTAAGCTTGAGATGGCAAAAAAAAATGGAAGTCGGCAGACCTGATTGTCTGGACAAAGATAAAAGTGCATTTAATAAACCAATGCCTCCTGGAAAGAAGAATTGTGTCGCAATTTACCTGGAACAGCAAAGCATGCAAACAATGGAATGACTAGGTGAACTTTCTAAATGAAGGCCATCTGGACTGATAAAGAATCCGAACGAGGCCTGGTGGGACTCAATAACGCTGAGTATAGCTGCCTCTGTACTGGCGATGAAACCGAGGCTTGTGTAAGAGGTTGAGCTATAGCTTGGGACCCTAAGTTGATCTAGGTGGAAGATCCAGCTACGCTAGGAATTATGTTGGTCCTGGCTAGTGTAATTCTTTTAAATAATTCTTATTGTAAATCTGCAGAAAATATCAACATCTTGCGGCGTCATGCAATTATGGTTACTGGTAGGTCTTCAAAGAATGCAATTATTTCATCTTATAAAATCGATAGTGCCCATTAGTCTGGCTATACGCAGTTTGGTTCGTTTATCTGTAAGAGAGCCAAATTGGAGCATGGTATTCCTTGGAGTGGTTTCTGAGGCAGCTGTTACATTTTTCACCCTGAACACCTCTCCCAGGGTAATAGACTCTTGTGGTGTGCTCTACCATCCCTGGGATCCTGCATGGTCAGATTTTGTATTTTCAGGACACGTTATAAAGCCTGTGTTACATAGTAGAGAATTGTGCAGAGAGAGTGCCCATCTCTGCTTGAACTTTAATATAGTTGGCTCACACCTCATAGGGCTCCTGTTGAAGTTACTCAGTGTGGTTCCACATTTCTTAAGTTCACCTATCAGCAAATAACAATAAGTCCAAATATTTGGTGACGGGGGAAATATCTGCATCAGATGGACTGATATATAATTTGCTAGTTTACAGATGGTCTATGGTGCTCATAGGAGGAATCATCCACAACACTCTGTTCAATATCTGTCAACGCCATCTTGAATTTGCCTGTTTGACCAGATAAAGGCTAATATAATTTATTTACTAATGTTTGGACCAGTAACTTTTTATTTTTTATTTTTTTTTAGTGGTGCCCCATGTTGTATGAAGAAAGTAGGTTCAGTCTGGTTTACTGTGGGGTCCCTATTACAAGTATTTTCTTGGACTATAGCTAGCTGCACCCCTGATTGCAGTTTATTTGATAAGCCTTCTATGTAGGACAGCATCAAAAGCCTTACTGAAATCTAGATAAGAAAGGTCTACTGCAGAACCTTGATCTATTATTTTATCATCCTATCAACAACAAAAATCAATAACATTAGTTTGGCATGACGTAAACTGATGTTGTTTCTGATCTTGAAATCCATGTAATTTTCGAGAGTTGCGGGGTTCCTCCCTACTATCTTTATTGTGAATGGGCACAACATTCCATGGCCTTTTGTTTTCCCGACTAGTCTAAAGGCTATCAGGGATTCTTGATCTAGGGGTAAACCAGAAAACAGGCAAGTTCTTTCAGGTAGTATTCTCTATAAAGTAATCCACGTTAAGGAAACTTTGACATAATCTCAAATCTGCAAACCTAAAATGGCTATTTCACCAAAATACATCCTGGAAGGGAACGGAAGGTTACACCTATTTTGGCCAAGTTTGGGGCTGGCTTTGTATTTTTTTTTAATTTATTGTTTGTGCTGACCTGAACCTGTGTGCAGGGTCAATGATAAGAGTAAACAAGGGCAGTGAACCTTTTGAACTATGAACAACAAGAATGAACCCTGCCAAGTCTGTACCAAACAGGGTAAGGAAGTTGGAAAGGGCTTTTGTTATTTAATTTGCAGTGTATCACATTTACCATGATGCTCAGCCTGCATCATGGAAGCTTTTTGCCAGGCTGAACATCATGGAAGGTATACTTCAGATTTAAGATCAGTTTCTTTAGCTTCTGTGGAACACATTTCCCATGATGCCCAGTCAGCCAATTCTTTTTAAAATGAAGCCTTTTCATTTAGGATATTTAAACTCCTATTTCCTTAGACCTCCATAAACCAGATGCTCTGGAAAACATTTCTTTTTATTTTGAACCACTATAGATAAAATCATCTTTTTTTCAGTATCCACAACTGACTTGGAAAAAAAAGTGACTGCCATGCTACTGCCTTTATAGACATAACATCAAATTAAAAGACAATGTTTTACTGCCTGCCAGATATATGCCATGCAGGTGATTTAGGCTTGACTGATTTATTGTGTGGTTTGAAGAATTTTTATTTGTAATTTCTCCCTTTTCTGAAGGTGAAGAAATAAGAGTCTTCTAAATCAGATATTTCTACATATACTTTCTCCCTTTTCATTTTACAGGTAGTGGAATGTGGATAATCTGAAGATACTGTTAAAACATTCGGAAGTTTTAAAAATAATCTTGCAAGTGCATTTTTGATGCAAAACTCAAAATTCTTTATACAATCAATACTTTATTAGAATGCAATGAATTGCATAAAAACAACATCCTAGTGCCTTAAAAACAGTTGTAAAATTCTAAATAATTGCAAAAAGAAATACTATTGCAATTTCAAATTTCAGTGATCAATGTAGTGTATTAATGTAGGATTGTATTGCTTTTATACATGTGAGAATATGATTGTGATTCCAACAGTAACCTTTTTTTCTGAGAACATTAGTTCCAAACAATATCAGGGTTATGTAAAAAATGAAAATAGTAAGTCCGGCTGCCTTGGTGGATGGAACAGTTTAAGATAAAAGTTGGCTCTTCCCCTTACACAGTCCGGTGACTCTACAGGGGCGCGACAAGCACCACAAATTTAGCTAAAGAACCAAGAGCAGAAGCGGCACTCGCCAGGCTATGATGAAATAATGATTTTATTTGATAAAACAGCAGCATATGAGAGGCCATAAAAGAAATCAAGGGTAAGCTTGACACGTTTCGTGCAAGAAGTGCTTAGTCTGTATATCCTTTCGCCTACTGCGGTTTGATCTGCACTGAAATTTCATCCCCGGGACAATCCCGGCAATTTTGCGCTATTTTAGCGCGATCGCGGGTCACGTCAGTCTTTGAGTTGAGCTCACATCAGCCTGCTTTAGACATCCCTGCCACACGCGTCTGCTGCAAGCAGGCAGGACGCGTGTGACAGGGCTGTTAACAGGCTGCTGTGATCTCAGCTCACAGACTGAACGGAGCGGGGGAGTTTTTATTTTTTAAACTTTAATCAAAACAAACAAACCTTCTGCTGGTGCACGGAGGAGACATGGTGGGCATATTACTGGGCAATTAAACTGTGGCATTTTACTGGGCAATTAGGCCGGGCATATGACAGGCAATTAGGCTGGGCATATTAATGGCCAGGCTAATAGTGGCATATTAATGGCTAAATTGACTCTGGCCATGGTGATGCTGTGGCATGTTCTGTGGGGCAAAATAACATGTACTATGAGGCAAAGTGTCACTGTGGCGTGTTCTGCAGGGGCAAAGTTACATTGTGGTATGTTCTGGGGGGCAAACTGACATTGTGGCATGCCAAAACGTGTGGGTGCAAAGTGCTGTGGGTGCTGTATGGTGCTGTGTTAAGTTCTTTAGGTGCAATGTGGGTGCAGAGGAAGGGATACAAATAAGAAATTAACCAGTTTTCAATAACATTTTTATTACATATTTACAAAGTTCATGTAAGTATAAATGCAACTACTTATATACATATATTTGGGGTCCATCTCAAGCTTTTCAAAATGCTGGAAATATTTAATATTTTTATTTTTTTTGTGGTCAGAAACGTAATATTACTTTGCTGAGAGGGTAGTGGATGCATGGAATAGTCTTCCAGTATAAGTGGTAGAGGTTAATACAGTGAAGGAGTTTAAGCATGCATGGGATAGGTATAAGGCTATCCTAGATATAAGATAAGGCCAGGCAGTATTACTTTACTGACAGGGGATGGATACGTGGAATGGCCTTCCAGCCGAAGTGGTAGGTTTACACTAATGTATAATGGTGTAGACACAGATCTCTGACTGAAGCACATCTGCACACGGTCTTACTGTATTTCATGTAAAAGTGATATTGCCTGATGTAGATGTTGTGCTGTGATTGTATCTGTTGTATACCAAGGATGCATGGTAATGTTGTTGGGAACTTGGTGATATAATCTACACTGTGATAAGTAGGTGGGGTTACATTATGCTAATTATATTGAGCGGGCGGAGCTTTGGGAAGGAGGTGTGGTCATTTGGAAGATAAACTGCAAAGTGTCCCTGGAATTTTTTTTCAAATGTTGGCAACTATGAAAATGGGTAAACGTGATGATGTGGTGTAACAATGGCACTATACAGCAATGTGTAATGCTATTTCCTGCCAAAAGATTGGAGTTAGCATTTTGTGCACCAGTTCTTACTTCTGAGTTATGCCAGTGTACTGAGGCATGTATAACCAAATGGTGCAGGCAATCAGTGATTCTCCCACAATAAAAGTTTCAGGATGTATCAAAAAGGGGCAAATGCACAAGCGTGCCAGCTGTCCATTTTGTTTTTTCTTCCCAACACTTTTTTGTGCGGGATATTTCTTCATAATCCTCATTGAATTAAATATCTGCAAGCACTTTCCTCACCTTGCTTTTATCATGCCTATCTACTTGATTTAAGCAACCAGTAGAACCTCAATCTTTCAGCTACAGTGTCATATAAAAAAACAAACTGAAAAGCCATCATATACAGCATTTCCAAAAAGTGACTTCTCTAACATTTGCAAACAGCCTTTCAATGGAACCAAAATGATTTGAAATCAGCACAATCTGTAGCTATATTTTAAGGAAAGAGATAATTTTAATATGTAATAAAATAATTGTGGAGGTAAGTACATTTTTCAATAATTAATGTTAAAATTCTTTTCGCTATGAGCAGATAACCAAGTGTGAGAGGATTGGTCAGGAGAGAGCAGATATTGCAAATGTCAATACTTTTTGGATTCAATGATTTCACCTCTAAGTCACTGAATCAAATGCTGTCAGGTTTAGACTGATAACCATTATCATCTAAAAAGCTTTTTGAGGAAATGCATAAAATGAGATGGTGGTCTCATTCCAGCTTACAATGAGAATCGCCTCAACTGTCACATTGAATGTTAGCCTTGGATGGAAGAACCAAAATAAGAAAAAAGGGAAATATACTTGAAAATAAGAGTATATATTATTCATTATTTTGAAAAACTAAACTTTAACGAAAATTGCTGCAAAACCCCGTAAAATGAGTAATAATAGCCCAGAAATCGGTTTACAACGTTTTAATTTTGTATACCATGCTAATAAGATTAGATTAGGTATACTGAGCAGTATCACCATAGAAACCATGGTTCCTGATGAATGCAGAGTAGCATTAGTACTACTCTCCAGTTACCTTGATAAATAGCAGTCTATATAGTTCCCTATAGTTCTAGGGAAAATTAATAGTGGATTTCAGGTCCTCCTTTTCAATATTCAAATACCTATTTAGATAATATATTTCAAAAGAAACCATTTCATTTCTTTTAAACTGGCAAATGTCTTCAGTGCTGAAGGGTAGAGAATGTAACTAGGAAATAGGTTTTGGCAACATAGGCTGCAATAGAAATTTGTTTTGCTGAGTTTGTGCACACTTTACTAAATCGCTAGGGTGGGAGCTAAAACCTAACACTGGATACTCACTTGTTAAAATGAGAAAGGGAGTAGTCATCAGTTACATTTAATTTAAATACATTGAAAAACCAGTGGTGAGCAAAAACACATTGGAGGATAGTGGTGGACTAATATTATGAGAGCTTAGTGGTAACTTACATTTATTCATTTATTAGAGAATTATGGTGCATGGAGTTGTTAGGGGACTATAGTGAGTTAAAGGTTCTGCCCCAACTTTTTTTACATCTGCCCTGCTCAGCTTCTGGTGCCATGGGCTCTCTCTGAAAGTATGTTGATTTGTGTGGGTGCACCACTGGCAGTGCTACTGCACATGTGCAAGGTTATGTGAATGAACAGTATGCATTCTTTGGTGTCCGGCAAAGTAGAACAGTTGGGAGGCGTGATAGCAAGACAAAATAAATTAGCAAGCAGTGGTGAAATGATACCTACATTTATTGTATAATAGGCAGATATCTGTAATGCACACACTTACCTCAGGAACAGAGGAGAGAAAAGGTTTAATGTAAATATTTGAGTCATGAACTTTCAGGTCATGGTCACCAAGTCCCCTGGTTACACCAATTGTGGCCATCACACGTGCCTGAATTAGTAAAAACAAAACATGTTAATGTATAAGGAATTTATGTGCAGTCCACCTGGGCTAACGTTAGATTACTACTCTCATCGTCCTCAGACTGGATAAAGACAACTTATACAGTCAGATAATAATTGTCCTGATTTTTCAATAACTTTTCCTTAGTAATGCATGGCCAGCAACTTGATTACTAATATTGCCCCAGAAGGCATGTCACACTTAAGCCAGGCTTAACTGCCAATATTCTCATTATCCATATGAATGTATACTTTTGAGAAAAAAAAGTTAATTTAAACTAGTTTTGAACTGTTTTTGTATTACTTCCAAATAAGTAAACCTTTTCCATGGCTAACAAGCTATTCTTCACCATTACTATAAATTTAAAAAAAATAATGCAGCCCAACTTATACATGCATTTCTTATGTGGCTCACTTCAGAAAAAACATGGCCACCCCTGCATTAGGTAATGTATAACACAATTTGCTTTAATTCCACACAAATCCCTTCCCATGAATACCAGAAATTTTCTTTGGGCACTTTTAATATGTTGTTACTATTAAAGATGGCTAGGTTTTTCAATGTTTCAAACAATGAAAAGTTGTCAGAAAGATGGACCACAGTCGGTCATTTGGCTCCGCATGGCTGGTCCTTTTATAGACTATGTTATATAAATTCTCATATTTTGTGTGTTCTACACAGGAAATGAAAGTGCATGGCTGAGTGTGCAAGTTGCTGTATAGATGTGTGTTTTTATCTATTTATGTATGGGTGTGTATCAATGCATGTATGTGTCTGTATAACAGTATAGCCCATTATTTTGTATCTAAACAGGGTTAACTGGAAAAATGAATTATTTACCTTTTTCCCTTCTCCATATATAAGTGGAAATTTTAAGTCATCATCTTCAATAGTTTTATAAGCCCTGAGGAAGGAAAAGATGTGGTCAGTAATTCTGCTGGAAGTAAGTATATTGACACAGTCTGGTAACATAATGGTCAGAGTAACATAAGAGAAGGCAGAATACATTTAAATTCCTAACTCTCCACTTGAAAAACCCATGTTACAGTGATTTGGTACTTTTAAGAGAAGCCAAACAAGGCACTATCTAACGGGTAGACAAAAGGGGGAGCAACATAGTTTAAAAATAGGCAGAGTTTATGCCATAATGGTCAGAATAAGAATACAAAAAGTGGTTATGTGCTCACACAAATATATGATTCTTAGCTCACAGGTTGTCAATTGGGTAGCTCTGTCAAAGATAATCTGAATGCAGAAATATATATATATTTTTTTTTTATCAAGCAGTTTGACTACTTAATCATATCAAATTAAACAATGTGATATCTCTCAATTCCTTCTTTATGAGGGACAAAAAAAAAAAAACTGTCCCTCTTTCCTCCGCTTGTGTGTTAGTTTGTCTAGGATTCCAGGTTTGTCTAAACTGGTTCCATAGCAATAAAACTCACAATAAAGTGTGTTAAACTGCAATAAATTATTTTTATTCTGAATGACTCACCAAATTGCATTAATATCTGTCAGTGGGCCACAAAGTCAATCGAAAACTTCCCACTAATGCTGCACCCATAGTCCTTCCCCCCCCCCCCCCCCACACAAACACACAAAAAAAGTGACCATTTGGCCATACAAAATGTTGAGAGATGTACTACACTGAAGATATGTATCTTAAATCAGGGCTTGACAAATTTAATTTAGTTTTAGGAGCCAGCCAAAAAATTTAGGAGCCAGACAACGGCACATCACAAAATCGCACGGACACAGTGGCATACACCCACCTCACATACACAGCCAGTTACATTCACACATACATACATACACACACACACACCACATACACAGCCAGTTACATTTTCACACACCACATACACAGCCAGTTACATTCACACACACCACATACAGTCAGTTACATTCACACACACACACACCACATACAGTCAGTTACATTCACACACACACACACACACACACACACACACACCACATACAGTCAGTTACATTCACACACACACACACACACACACCACATACAGTCAGTTACATTCACACACACCACAGTCAGTTACATTCACACACACACACACACACACCACATACAGTCAGTTACATTCACACACACACACACACCACATACAGTCAGTTACATTCACACACACACACACACACACACACACACACACACACACACACACACACACCACATACAGTCAGTTACATTCACACACACCACATACAGTCAGTTACATTCACACACACCACATACAGTCAGTTACATTCACACATACATACATACACACAGACCACATACACAGCCAGTTACATTCACTCATACATACACACAGACCACATACACAGCCAGTTACATTCACTCATACATACACACAGACCACATACACAGCCAGTTACGTTCACTCATACATACCCACAGACCACATACACAGCCAGTTACATTCACACACACCACATACAGCAAGTTACATTCACACATACATACACAGCCAGTTACATTCACATACATACACAGCCAGTTACATTCACTCATACATACACAGCCAGTTACATTCACACACACCACATACAGCAAGTTACATTCACACATACATACACAGTCAGTTACATTCACATACATACACAGTCAGTTACATTCACACATACATACAGTCAGTTACATTCACACATACATACAGTCAGTTACATTCACACACACACCACATACAGTCAGTTACATTCACTCATACATACACAGCCAGTTACATTCACACACACCACATACAGCAAGTTACATTCACACATACATACACAGTCAGTTACATTCACACATACATACACAGCCAGTTACATTCACATACATACACAGTCAGTTACATTCACACATACATACACAGTCAGTTACATTCACACATACATACACAGCCAGTTACATTCACATACATACACAGTCAGTTACATTCACACATACATACACAGTCAGTTACATTCACACATACATACACAGTCAGTTACATTCACACATACACCACATACAGCCAGTTACATTCACACACACATACACAGTCAGTTACATTCACACACACACCACATACAGTCAGTTACATTCACTCATACATACATACAGACCACATACACAGCCAGTTATATACACACATACACACCTTTTTTTATTTTTTAAAGAACAAAATAATATTTCTTACAGTGTCCTCCCTCCCTGCTGCTTACCTCATTGCAGGGGAGGGGGACATTTATGCTGGAGCCCGATCCTCTTTCGGTTCCTGTGCCGTGTTGTCACGTGACAATCGGCACGGCAGCGTGTTGCGCGAGGGGGCGGAGCTTACAGTCTGTGGGATCCGCACAGACTTTCTCCCCTCGTGCTGCATGTAACAGATGGCAGTCGGCAAGGGCACTCTGTGACAAACAGCACCCGGGCGCCAGGTCTGATTTCCTGGTCGCCATGGCGACCTGGCGCCCGGGGTTTGTCGAGCCCTGTCTTAAATATACATTATGGCATGACATCTATGTGGTATAGTTATCTACTGCTGAATACATTTGAAACCCATCACTTGTCACTAGGGTTGCCACCAGGCCGGTAAAAAATTGGCTTCAGGCCAATGTTACGTCTATGGAGACAGTACTAAGGACGGTATTTTTCTGAAGAAAAGGTGGCAACCCTACTTGTCACCTTGTCAACCTTCATGTGACCTTCAAGCAATGCAGCCATTTTGTGAGGTTTGCTTTGCTCATTTTGTCCTTGGGCACAAAATATTGAATCAAAATCCTTTGTTCTACAGAAGCCTTTAAAACCATCTGAAGAGTACAGCAGGTAGATGGGAATGCTTTAATAGAGCTCTGGGGACTTATTCAGTATATCTGACTAAAAACCCTAGCACAAGGAAATACAGAGTTATTTGGAGCTAAGCTAAATGATCACCTTGGATTCAATAAATGTAAATGGTTATAATTAATGCTATGAATAGCATACTGCACTTTTTAAAAGTACTGCATAGTTAAAAATATAAAACACAGTCTTAAAGGATTCATAAAACACTTTGTACAGAGGGCTATGTATAGCATTTCATTTCCTTCTCATTACTTCATTAATCTCTTCATAAACAGTCAGACAAGAGGCTAGCTCCATAGCCTACTTCTTTCACAGCCTATCATACAGCCAGTATGGATGAGTGGCAGCAATGAAAGCATGCCGTTATGAGGAATAGATGTTCATGCACTCTCCAGATAACCCCAATGATCACTGAAATGCTGGGCATTGAGGGAGGTCATAATCTAGGTTTTACTATAGAATTACCAGATAAGCAGAAAAGTATGAACTGGAACATCAGTTTAAATTGTATTCAGGTTAACACCCCTCCTCCTGTATATCATAGAAAATAAATAAATGTTGATACCCAAAAGTCAAGGTTAACAGATTTGTATAAATTAAGAATAACTTGGTGGACCTGGGGTCAACCTTATTTTTATCTCATATAATAGATTCCAAAAGGATTGGCTCCTTTTCTTTGGAAAAAATACTGACCGTTCTAAGTATACAAGGACATTGGACACAAGCCAATTTTTCACTGACCATAGATACCCATTAATAAAAAAAAAAAAAAATACTGCTGTAGTCACTAGAAAAAGCCACATAATAAGGGAGTTTTACGAATTCTTTAAGACTGTGTTTTCATCTAGCAGTGGAACGGGAAATTGCTACTATAAAAGACTATTACAATTCTACTTGACAAGAAAAAAATATATATATTTATGCAGAAAAGAACATCTGACAGAGGACCACTAATGCTAATATCTATTCTTAGTAGAAAACAGTTTACAAAACAAAAAAAACGTACTTAGAAGAAAATTACAATTAATAAACTGGCTTGGAAGCAAATTTTTTTTAAATATCACCAAAATGTACATGTGTACACCATTATGGAACAGAATACTAGTAAAATTCTTAAAAAGCTCATAATGGTGATTTAGTGTCCATTTTACGACATCACCAACAGTCAGAAATGAGCCTGATCAGAGAAGATATTCATTCAATGCACTTTGTTGTTTCCACCCTTCCTTAATAACATTAAGTGTATATTTCTTTCCTTTCATTTTGTGTTAGAAAAATATAAGCATCTAGGTTTATGTTCTGCAGATATACCGGTAATACAATTCTTGAAGATCCATTGTGTGTGCAACTGCATTTTGTTATAACTAAACTATTAATGCATAATACAAAACAAAGTCTGACCAATTTATAATAACATAATACAACTTTTGTGTGTCTATTTTATCAAAAGCATATAGTAGCTGATTATTGTGGATTTTTTTTTTGCAGTGAAGCCTTTAAAACATTTTTTGCTTGTAAAAGTCTACTCAATAGAGAAATTGCATGGATTTGATTCAGCTGAATGGGAGAATTCTTCCACCTCAGTTACTTTGTAAATTCCAATCTCCCTTCTTTGTATTCTCTCTTTATTGAGTAGACTCTTTAGCATGAGCCAGTGTCGTTTAAGGTACCACAACATGAAACTTGCATCCACTGTAAGCAGTGCTCAAGTATAAAATTATAGCTTTTCCATGTCTTGATGGACAACAAATTGAAAAGTGCAGTTATATATAGCACATAGCGAAATTTCAACAGTTTATAATTATAATGCTGTGCCTCTGAATAAAATGTGCTAATTATAGTTGCTGGACGATGTGCTAGGATAAGAGAATACAATTTTCCACTCTCTTCATTATTGCGTGACACAAACCAAGCGGTCTCCCTCGTTAAACGTCTGTCACAGATTAAGAAGGATACAGCGTGCATATCACTCAGTAATGATCTATTTTCAGTATGCTGTAATCATATTATGAAAATAGGGGCTGTGGAGATTGGAAGTTAACAAAGAAAGAACTGTGTGCCATTTGTTGCCAATCAATATGACCTCACTGGATAGACCTGTAAACTTTGGTCTGACTACAGAAAGCATAATATTCAAAGTTTCAAGTGACAGGATAAAAGGTTTTCAACAGAAAGCAGCAGTAAGCACAAGAGGCAGTCTTTGTTTTAACACAATTATGTAAATTTAGTCAGAAAATTATATCATAGCTGTAAGGGTTAGAGAAGCACAATTTCTCTATTTCCTATCACTCTCTAAAAATTAGTTCCCAGGCGACATAGTCAGGGTAGCAGAGGGGCATTTGCCCCTCCCGGGACTGCCCTCTAGTCTAACTCAATGACTGGGGCTACATCACTATTCACTTCTAAATGCCCTTTGTGAATAGGCATCTGACTGCCGCCCTCCAACGGATGCAGAACTGCAGACACCACAGTTGGGCGCCTAGGCCCTAGTGTGTAGCACTTTCTATCCAAGCGTCATGTCTCTCAATGAATTTCTGCACCTAATATGTGTGTATATTTTTGATGATAATGGGTAGTCTGAAAAAATTGTAAAATGGGCCACTAAGTTACTTTTGCCCCTGGGGCCTAACGTTGACAGTCCTATCGAGGAGAAAGGTTTTTTTTTCATGAAATATTAAAAAGACTTGTATACTTGAGACTGGACTAAATTCAGAGCCCTCTGAGGTACAGTAGAATTTGTTGTTGTTTTTTTCATTGTCATGGCGTGGGAATGGGTTGAAAGGATGCATGAACTCTATTGCATGTGATAAGTAGCATATCATTGTACTCCCTAAATTGGGTGCGTCTGAGGCTAGTGTCTCATTTGCCTCACCCTCTTTACTGCTCTGCAGCCTCTGCTCTATAACACAAATGGCAAATTAACCTCTTCTGTGTATACAGGGCCGGTGCAAGGATTATTGCCACCCTAGGTCGAACCCTCATTTTGCCACCCCATGCCCCTCCTACTTATAACAGCCAGACAACAGCACATCAATCATGTAATCATAAACACAATCTCACACATACACACAGAGACAGTCACACATAGGTTGTCACATATACACAAGCAAGCAGTATTTTTTTTTTTTTGTTAAAGAAAAAGTACATTTCTTAATGTGTCCCCCTGTCCCTCTCCTCCTCTCCCTTCCCATGCCGGTCCCTCTCCTCTCCCTTCCCATGCCGGTCCCTCTCCTCTCCCTTCCCATGCCGGTCCCTCTCCTCTCCCTTCCCATGCCGGTCCCTCTCCTCTCCCTTCCCATGCCGTTCCCTCTCCTCTCCCTTGCCATGCCGGTCCCTCTCCTCTCCCTTGCCATGCCGGTCTCTCTCCTCTACCTTCCCATGCCGGTCTCTCTCCTCTCCCCCCCATGCCTCTCTCTCTCTCTCCCCCCCCCATGCCTCTCTCTCTCCCCCCCCCATGCCTCTCTCTCTCCCCCCCCCATGCCTCTCTCTCTCCCCCCCCCATGCCTCTCTCTCTCTACCTCCCCCATGCCTCTCTCTCTCTCCCTCCCCATGCCTCTCTCTCTCTCCCTCCCCATGCCTCTCTCTCTCCCTTCCCATGCCTCTCTCCCTTCCCATGCCTGTCTCTCTGTCCTCTCTCCCTTCCCATTCCTGTCTCTCTATCCTCTCTCCCTTCCCATACCTGTCTCTCTCTCTCCTCATGTCTGTCCCTCTCCTCTCCCTTCCCATGCCTGTCTCTCTCTCCTATCTCCCTTCCCATCCCTGTCTCTCTCTCCTCTCTGCACCCATATCTGCTGTCTCCCTCCCATGTCTGTGGTCTGTTCACCTAATTTTCTCCCATGTCTGTGGTCTCCCCCTCCCATGTGTGTGGTCTTTTCCCCCCCCCCTCCCATGTGTGTGGTTTTTCCTCCCTTTCCTCCCTCCCATGTGGGTGGTCTGTCCCCTTAATTTTTACAATGTGGAATTGAGGGAAGCGGACCTCACCGGGGACGAGGTGAAGGTCAGCCCCCTCCTTCCATCAGAACGTGTTTTTTTTTACTGGGGAGCAGTGGGCAGTAGGAGCTTGGTGTGTTAAACGCACACAAAGCTCAGGCAGTGCTGCTCGCGCTCCTCACGCACACTGATCATTCAGAGCATCGGAAATACAATGCTCTGAATGATCAGTGTGTGCGGGGAGCGCGAGCAGCACTGTCTGAGCTCTGTGTGCGTTTAACACACAGAGCTAGTACTGCACGCTGCTCCCCAGTAAAGAAAACATGCGCCGATGGAAAGAGGGGGTGGACCTTCACCTTGACCTCTGCAGGTACATCTCCCTCAGTGCCAGAGAGGTGGAGTTCAGTGGGACTTAGGACCGCAATCCTGCAGTGCTTACCGGGCATGCACAGACATGGGCATGCACAGCGGCAATCCTGGCTTCAGAAGCCAGGATCAAAAATGGGTAACAGTGTTACCACACGAGCGGTAGCACGGACACCCCTAGACTCCGCCCCCTGCATTCCGCCCCCTCCCCAGACTCCGCCCCCGGAGTCCCGATTTGAGGGGGGCAAAGTTGGGAGGTATGGACCTTTCCACAAGCACAGGTGTTCTTGAACACATTGCAGATTCCTGGTTGGATGAATCCCTCACACAATTACCATAAACAATAGTTTAGAGCTACCACATCCACCACAGTCATGCATAGGGACCAGTGACTGTGCATATCAAAATCTTGGTTTTCCTGCTGTACCAGGGTCATTCACAGGTTACGTTCACACATGGGGGATGGGAAGGTAAGGCTCTAGACATATTTGTAATCTGGTTTATATACACCATAGAAAAAAAAATATGCTTACACATTAAATTAATATTTATTTATATAGCAACAACAATTTACGCAGCACTGGGTACAGAGCATAAAAACAGGAGTTATATACAAAGTTAAAAAAACATATTCAAACTAAAACGTGAGGTAAAGGGCCTAACATATGCCTTTAACACAGGTAGAAACTGAAAGACAAAAAAAAAAAAAAACATTACAAAGAATTGCAAGGCTTTCATGCTAAACTCAATTAGAATGTCTTTTGGGGTCTTGCAGGGTCATTTTATTAGCTCACGCTGTTGGAATTCAGAGCTTAATTTAATACATTAATTTATATTACAATCCTGGTATGGGATTGGCATCCATTGCATGAATCATTCATTGGTATTTTCTATCTGTTTAGTCACCCCCTGTTCTCTATGAAAGGACATTGAAAAGCACAATAAAGATTAAGATAGCTTCAACCAGCTCCACTTTATTCATTAGACTGAACGTGTATGTCACAAATTAAACCAAGCTAATCATTTTTTTTCTCCTATTTGTTTTGTCATCTTCTCAAAGATTATTAAGCACTTTTTTTTTGTAGCAACGAGAAGCCTGAAACTCACATAATCAAAGGAAAGGTCATTTTGAGACGTCTGAAATAGATTTAAAGTGAAGTTTCTTTTAATCAGATCCTCAGAGAGAGAAAGACCTTCTCAGATAGAAAGAGGGAATAAAATGAGTCCCTGGTGCTTAACAGCTTGGCAGAAATCCAAAATCTTAACAAAGAGTCTGTGAACGAAAGCTACATCCCTGCATACTAATACATTTAATTAAAAGCAATCAAAGCAAACATGCTTACACGTATATAGTCCTGACACATTCCACTTTATGAAAAGTCATGCATAAGTAGATTTCAGTAGAACTGGTAGCAAATAAACATGAATATTAGATTCCTAATAAACAATTTGGTAGTCAGTTATAGAAAAAAATATAGAGAGGTGGGTTCATTTCGTTTTCATTTGCACAAGAGAGGCTTTTTAGAGGAGACAAATCAATCAAGGGATAATGGGATTGAGGTGACGCGTTTCCATGTGATGTGGTACACAAACTGTAACTAGAATTGTATTACAGTGCTAACAAATGTGCCCCATCATTCACTGGTCTTTGATTGTGTAAGAAGTTCGGGTTTAAGAGGCAAAAGTGAAGGGTGGGGGATTAAGGAAAGAAAAGCCAAGTTTTCAGCCCAGATCGCAAATCCATGTCCAGAGTCACTATGAGTTTTATTAACCAACTTGGTCAGTGAATGTTGGAAAAGCTTTACCAGTGTGTAATTAGAAAAAGCTGTAAAACATCTGCACAGGAGCATATTATAGAGAAAAGGGAAAATTTCAAAGAGACTGAAGTCACTTAAAGGAGTGTGAAGGAACTGATTAAAGTTGAACATAAAGTTGATTAAAAAACATCAAGAGGAATAAAGTGCAAAAATCCATGGGATGGGTGTGAACATTAAGGAAAGATCTATATATATAAACCGTGACTCTTTGTCATCAAGTAATCTTATTTAAATTTGTTACTGTTGGAAATGTGTAACAATCTTCTGGGATTGAACCCTTGGCCTCTGTGTTTTCATGAAATGGCTGACCAGCTTGATATATTTAACTTTTATCATCTATATTTGATATTGAATTCTGTTCCTAAACCCTAATAAGGTATCCCCCTCTCTGAACCCTGTTAGAAAGTTACCTTGCTCTGTTTCCTTTGTTCCCTGTTCTGATCCATTCTGGTTTTCCTTTCTGCCCGTTATTACGTTCCATTGCAGCTTTTCTCTGCTTTCTTATACCTTGTTACTTTGTTCCTAGTTAAGTGTGTTCCACCCATTTCCTCAGTTTGCTTTCTCCATTTCCCAGTCAGTTCTAATGCAGGTATGGTTCTATGTGTTGGGTGTCTGTGTTTCTGTGCAATTTCGTTATTAGGTTTTGTTATTTAATTTAAGTGTTAGGGACTTGCCTGATTATGAGGTAACTTAACTCTGGTTGGGAGCTACATCGTATGGCCATAAGTGAACCAAACCATCATCATTACAATATTAGAGTACTAGGTTAGTTCCTATATTTATGTCAATATATGCTATGTTCTGTAATCTTCTGTCCCGGAAGCACCTGAGAAATCCAGCTCCTCTGTCCTCTTCCCACATTCCAGTTCTGGTTCTCCTTATGATGCGTCTGAGGGTTCCGGCACCTCACTCTGTCCCTTTTGTGCCTTATTCCTTAGCCCTGTCCTATGTTTGCTTTATGTTATGTCTGTGCTTGTGTACGTCTTCTCCTAGCTTTGTCTTATGCTTTGCCCTGCTCATGTAGTTCTCAGTTTTAGTTCTGCCTTGGTCCTCAGTCTATCATGTAGCCCTGTACTCTGTATTATATTTATGTATTCTGCTCTGTCCTGGTTTGCTACCGCTCTGAATTAGCTTATCTGCTTCATCCTGCAGTGTCCTGTTGATCCTGTCAGAGTTCCGCCCCATGCCTTCTCCACGAATTCTGTAGGATTTCTTCCATTCCGGATCCTGTTTTTCATATATTGGATACAACAGCTGCTACCACAGGACCATGGAATGTGGCTGTACCTACCTGGGGACTCAAGCCTCTGGGGGAGTGTGGTTACCCTGCACCAGGCCATGTGACAACTATGAATGCTCAACACTAAAAAGGAGTGACTAAATTACCTCCCTCACATAACTCTAAAGTATGAACAATATGCTTCTTCAAAGATTCACTGATAAAAATCTGACCAAAAGTTTCACATGTTTTTGCCCCCACACATTTCATAGTTTGTTACTTACATATGTCTTCAGCTGGAATATTGCTCTGACACACACTAGCCATTTAACTAAAGTTTGATATGAAATAAAAACATATTTTTAAAAGTCTTTGAGGTCTCAGAGCATTTTATTTTTGATACACTTTTAACATTATCCCTATCAATGAGAAATCAGGTGTAGACCTGTGCCAGTGAAAGACAAAAAGGAAAAGAACTAGAGAATAAGGCATAGCAGACAAAAAAGCTGCTGAAAACAACAATAGGGCAGTTACCAATGCTCAAAGGAGGGGTACAACAGAATATTTCATAGGTGCTATCCTATATAAAAAGGTAGGAAGTAAATATCGGAATAGTACAAGTATATCATTTAACCCCTTGGCGACACAGGACGGACTAGGTCCGTCCTGTGTGCCGAGGCGTTAGTGACACAGGACGGACCTAGTCCGTCCTGTGTCAAAACGAGCACTGAAAGCGGAGTTTTTCCGCTTTCAGTGCTCAAGCGGCATTGTAACGATGCTTCCGTATGGAAGCATCGTACAATACTAAAAAAAATGCCCGTCGGCATTTCGATCGCTCCGGAGAGCGATCGAAATGCCGGTTTTAAAGGCACAGCGCCTTTAAAACGACGGGCATTAAAAAACGAGCATAGGAAGCGAAATTTTCGCTTCCTATGCTCAGAAAGTGTTCCTGATATCCTCGCAAGTCGAGGCAATCAGGAACACAAAAAAAAAAATGCACGATCTTGGTCACTGAGTGACCAAGATGGCGCTGCCCTTCTAAGGGCAAGAGCACAGGAGGCAGGAAGTACCTGCTTCCTGTGCTCTCTGGCTGTCACACGATTGCCTCTTCACAGAGGCAATCAGTGACTGCCAGGCACACTAACAGGCAGTGGGGATGCTCTGCTGAACATCCCCACTGACTGGTCAGATCAATATTAACTCTATATTGATCTGACCAGTTATGATCTGCCTCCCTCTCCTCACATTTTTTTTAGTGAGGGAGAGAGACAGATCAAAGTTCTAAAAGTAAGTAAAAGTTAAAAAAAAAACAATAAATACACAACACACAAATAATAAAACAATAAAACAATTTTTATTAAAGCAATTCCCTGCGTTTAACCCCTTCCCTGCCACTGATCTTGCATAAGCAGTGATCGTGCACATTTTTGCTGTTTGTGCATTTTTAAGGGGTTAATTTTTTTTGTACTGTCATTTATTACAGTACTAAAAAGGCTCTTCTAAGAGTTATTAACCCCTTATTTGCCGTCGATCACTGCTTACGCAATGATATTGACGCCAAAGCAATTTTTATCTGTCTGCATATTTTTATTTTATTTTTTTTTTTTTTACACATACCCGCTAGGGGATTACATGTAAAGTAAAAATATTTGAGATTTTTTTTTTTAAGCTGCCTGAGCGCATAGCGATCAGTAACAGCGAATTAGTGGCAAAGGCGGTTTGGTGATTTCTCAATTAAGCTCACCATTCGCCCTGGTCAGATCAAAATTAGTCGGATCAATATTCACAAAAATTGATCTGCCTCCCTCTCCTCACTTACATTTTTGTGACAGAAAGAGACAGATCAGTATTAGTGATATAAAATAACATTTTATAAAATTGGCAGGTTTTATGAAATTCTTTCACTGTGTATTAACCCCTTCCCTGCCATTCATCACTGTGTAAGCAGTAATCTTGCACAGCAACAGTATGTTTTGCTGTCTACACTGTTTTATGGATTAATTTCTTTGTACTGTAATGTATTACAGTACTAGATAGGCTCTTCTAAGAGCTATTAACCCCTTCTTTGCTCGAGATCACTGCTTACGCACTGATTCTGAGGCCGCGGACTCAGGGTTCGATTTTGACCCTATTCAGCTTTACATCTAGCGATGTATCGGTGGCTGCTGAGCCCTTGCCACAAGTAGTGATGGGGGTCTACCGATAAAAAAATATATGGTTTGGTGGGGGTAAATTACATTGGCTGGCTTCAAAGATATATCCCATAAAGGACACGGACGCAGGTTGACTACATGTCAAAATTCCAAGTTGGAATTTTGAGATGCGCATCTCACAAATGTTGCCTTCTAGCCAAAAACAAACCAACAAACCTATGCATGGGTGCTATCCCTGTACTCGGGTGATGTTGCTGAACACATATTGGGTTGTTGTTTGGCAGTGACATATACCAGAATCTGTGAATTCATGCCTGAAGTACAATGCATGTGGAAAAAACTCCCAAAAAAGTACTACCACAAACTTTTACAAAGGCTGGTGGTAGAATTAGTACCTCTACAGTATTAAAATACCACCATTTGAAATACCTTAGGATGCCTATTTTCCAAAAATATATGGTTTGATGGGGTAAAATTCATTGGACGGCTTCAAAAATGTTCCAAATGGAACATGGGCGCAGGCTGACTACATGTCAAAATTCCAGGTTGGAATTGCCCACCCCCTAAATGTGGAATTTTAGACCCAATACAATCCAACAAACCTATGCATGGGGGGTATCCCTGTACTCAGGAGATGTTGCTGAACACATATTGAGGTGTTGGTTGGCAGTGGCAAATACCAGAATCTGAAAATTCCTGCCTGAACTACAATGTGTGTGGGGAAAAAATGACATCCCAACCCTTTGACATAGGTTGGTGGTAGAATTTGCACTTGGAAAGTGTTAAAATACCACAATTTTAAATACCCTAGGATGTCTAGTTTTCCAAAATATATGGTTTTATGGGGTAAAATACTTTGACAGGCTTCAAAAGTGTCCCAAATGGAACATGGGCGCAGGCTGACTACATGTCAAAATTCCAAGTTGGAAATGCACCCCCCCTAAACGTGGCCTTTTAGCCCCCAAATAATCTAACTAACCTACACATGGGTGGTATCCCTGTACTCAGGAGATGTTGCTGAACACATATTAAGGTGTTGTTTGGCACTGACACATAATAGGATCTGTGAATTCATGCCCGATGTACAATGTATGTGAAAAACAAATTACTATCCATAACATTGACATAGGCTGGTGGTAGAATTAGTGCATGAAAAGTGTTAAAATACTACCATTTAAAATACCCTAGGGTGTCTAGTTTTCAAAAATATATGGTTTTGTGGGGTAGAATACACTTTTTGGCTTCAAAAATGTCCCAAATGGGACATGGGGGCAGGTTTTCTGCACGTCAGAATTCCAAGTTGGAAAACCAAAAAGCGCACCTCTCAAATGTGGCCTTTTAACCCCCAAATAACCTAACCAACCTATACATGGGTGGTATCCCTGTACTCAGGAGATGTTGCTGAACACATATTGAGGTGTTGTTTGGCACTGACATATAACAGGATCTGTGAATTCATGCCCAAAGTACTATGTATGTGAAAAAAAATTACTTTCCATAACATTGACATAGGCTGGTAGTATAATTAGTCCATGGAAAGTGTTAAAATACTACCATTTGAAATACCCTAGAGTGTCTAGTTTTCAAAAATATATGGTTTTGTGGGATAGAATACACTTTTTGGCTTCAAAAATGTCCCAAATGGGACATGGGCGCAGGTTTTCTGCACGTCAGAATTCCAAGTTGGAAAACCAAAAAGCGCACCTCTCAAATGTGGCCTTTTAACCCCCAAATAACCTAACCAACCTATACATGGGGGGTATCCCTGTACTCAGGAGATGTTGCTGAACACATATTGAGGTGTTGTTTGGCACTGACATATAACAGGATCTGTGAATTCATGCCCAAAGTACAATGTATGTGAAAAAAAATTACTACCCAAAACATTGACATAGGCTGGTAGTATAATTAGTGCATGGAAAGTGTTAAAATACTATCATTTGAAATACCCTAGGGTGTCTAGTTTAAAAAAATATATGGTTTTGTGGGGTAGAATACACTTTCTGGTTCAAAAATGTCCCAAATGGGACATGGGCACAAGTTTTCTGCATGTCAGAATTCCAAGTTGGAAAACCAAAATGCGCACCCCCTAAATGTGGCCTTTTAGCCCCAAAACAAACCAACAAACCTGTGCATGGGTGGTATCCCTGTACTCAGGAGATGTTGCTGAACACATATTGAGGTGTTATTTGGAAATACCCCTTCACATTTTAAGGTAATGTTTACCTAAATTGCAATATATGTGAAAAATTAAAAAAAAAGATTTTTTGCTGCAAACTTTGGCATAGATTGGTGGTAAAATGGCTACATGAAATGTGTCAAAATACCCCAAGTTAAATGCCCTGAGTTGTCTAGTTTTCAAAAATATGTACATGTTGGGGGTCCTTCATGGATTTAGTACAGAAATCAGTGTTACAATGTCACTATCGCTAATTTTGAAAGAAAGGATTTTAAAATAGCTTTGCACCACTTATAGTTCTGGCCCTGTAACATGAATAAAAAAGCACAAAAACATAAAAACATGGGCTATTTCTGAACTCAGGACATATATTAGAAACTTTTTAGCAGTGTTTTTTTGTTGTCTCTTGTACATGAGTATACGATTTTTCAAATAAAAGTCATAAAAAAAGTATTTTTTCAATTTTTTTGCCATATTTTATTATTTTTTTACATCAAATTATATGCTATTATCAAAATAATGGTATCAAAAGAAAGCCCTTCTTATAACGATAAAAACAATATATAGTTTGTGTGGGTACACTAAATGAGACAGAAATAAATTACAGCAAAACACAAACACCTCAGAAATGTTAAAACAGCCCATGTCACCAAGCGTCGGACAAGCCAAAAAAGTCATGTCACTAAGGGGTTAATAAAAATCAATCATTTGGAACATATTCAATAGAAACAACCAGTTTCAATAAAATAGCTTGGTTGACACAGATTTAAAATGATTTTAAAAACTGAAGAAAACCAAACCTGTTAGGCTTCCTCAGAGGTTAGTATAGATAACAAGCAATCCTCTAAAGGAGATGGTCAAATACCATAGAACTGAATTGGTCAAAACAAGTGGAGAGACCCTTGTTTACATAGTGAGTTAAATAATTGGAGATGTGCTCCAAATAATGAATATGTTGGAGGATGGACAAGGCTGAAAAGATAGTCACAATGCTTTGCCTCCGTACAATCATATGCTACCGTTGCATCGATCTGATGTAAGAGTTGTTAAAGCAGATTATCTGAAGCTTCATGTGACAATACCGTTTACACAACATTATTGCTTGCTTTTTCTCCGTCTTGAGAATACTTTGCTGTGAATCAACAATGCGGACATCCTTTGTAGATATCTTTGTTCCCAGTTATCCGTGTTTACAATCAATCCTGTATTTCACACTGCAGCCCACAGTATGGTGCCAACGCATTGTGGCTATCTTTTCAGCCTTGTCACTCCTTAGCACATTTACTCCAACTATTACATTATTTGTAGAGTATCTCCAATCATTTAACTCTCTCTGTAGACAAGAGTCTCACCACTTACCCATCTCAATTTCTTCTTTAGACAATTTACTGTTACCAGAATTAACACAACAGGAGAAATGCATAAGGTTATCTTCACGCAGACAATCTCTGAACAACAAGCTATTTTATTAAAACCGTTTTTTATTTTAACTAGAAATTTTTGGACGTTTCCCCTCCTCTATCATTTATTATATATAATTTATGTAACTTTTCCTATATTTTTGGAAATTTCATAAAAAGGTTTACTATTTTGAATGATTAACAGAGATATCCAAATTAATATCTTACCATCCTGTCATATTAAAATCCCGGTACAGCATCATCTTTCCAAGCTCTTTGCGTTGCACCCTTCTGGGAAATTCTAAATGTGTAAACTCATTTCCAAGGAGGTGAGGCTGCAGGTAGGCCTACAGAATTAGAAAGCAATATTCATGTAATTAGAGTAAAACAAAGGATACTGGTTAATACAAGATACCATTCCAACAAAGAATAATTACTAATAAAAAATAGATTTTATGAAAGATTGCATGAAAAAACAAAATCATATAACGGCGAAATTCTAGCACCAACTCAGTTGATCAATGCAGACTAAATAAGATATATACACATGTAAAAACAACTAAAGCAGTAATAAAGTTTTATCCGAAAAAATGTTAAATGTCACAATATTTGTGTCATTACAATATTAAAATCTATTAAAACGGAAAAGATTCGCTTAAATGTAGTGCGGATATCTGCTGCTTGAGAATATATTACTGCACTCACTAATCAAAAAATTAGTACTGTAAGGATACTACAAAAGGATTGGGATCCCATTCACCTTCAATGGAAATAGAAAAGCTGTATTTCTTCATAAAGAGAACTTAGGTACCTAGTACTGAACATCGATTGGCTATAATAGCATGATTGTGAACATCTTTTTTGCTTGCTTGGTGCCCAATTGCAACCATGGCTTCATAGCTCATAAATAGTAAAGAGGAGCCATATTCTGTCTGATATAATTTGTAGTTAGCAGTAGTAAAGCTAAAGTACCTCGATGTAGAGCTGGGAATTTTGACACAATCGATGTACACTGAAAAAGCAACACTTTTAATTGACAGACTATTTATCAGATGTGTCAACTTAATTCTGTAGTAAAAGTTTAAGAGAGATGCACTTCCCTAAACAAACACATTAAATATATATATATATATATTATGGGGCTAGGAATCCACTGACATCCATGATGTGAGTCCAAAAGATCTCCCTAAATGCTTTAGCACACAAGCAAGATCTAGTTCCATGGATGCGATTGCACCACCATCTTAGAGGACTGAAGGGTCTACTCAATAAAGAGAAATCTGCAAGGAATTTAGACAGGAATTTCAAACTTAAATGGAAACTAAACTTTATTTTTCACTTGTGCTTCTAATATAGAAGCACAATAGAAATGTTAGATGTCCCTAGTATGAGGATAAACTAGCGTGTACTTTTGATAGTACATGCCAGTTTATCCTCTGACTGACAGCTGCCATGCTTCCATAGCGCAGAGAGAGCCCTTTGTTTTTGCAAGAGGTCAGCAGGGGGGGGGGGGGGGGGCCTTAACTATGTCACCCCTGTTGATTCCATACAAAAATGAGGGTCTCTCTCTGTGCTAGCAGCGGGAGACCCTCACTTTTGGCTGTCAAAGTAGGGCGAGCCCCCGTTCTGATTGACTGTGCGTGTGCTGGCATTTGTCAGCACGCGACAACCAGGAACTGCTGTGTCTCGCATGTGAGACACAGCAGTTGGTTAACCCATGTGTATCAAGCAAGGGTTAAACAATGTTTAATGCTCCTTTAAGGCCAAAAGTGGTGGAGTTGGAAAAATTCTCCCATATGGCAATAATGGAGAATGTTTCCAACTATGCTACATTGGTCTGAAGTTTGAAGATCCCATCTCAATTTGCTGTATTTCTCTCTTAATTGAGTAGACAGTGGTTATAGCAGTGGTTCCCAAAGCAGTCCTAAAGGTCCACCCAAAAGTCCAGGTTTTAGGGATTACTGAGTTCTGTCCAAGCTGTTTACTTAAAAAAATGAAAAAAAAAACTCCAAAAAAAAACAACTGACCATGGCAGATGATCACAGCTTTACGTATTTCACGCTACACAGAGTGCTTAGCCATATGCATAGCGGCCCTCCAAAATTAAACCCTTTAAATAGTGTAGTAAGAAACCCTCTTTAATCAACACTACACCCTCTAAGTTGAGTGAGCCTTTAGGACTGCTGGGTGAGCCTTTAGGACTGCTGGGTGGGCCTTAAGGACTGGTTTGGGAGCCACTGCTCTATAGTGTTAAATTGAGATTTACTCTTGAAACTGAATATGGTTTTAGGTGCTGCTGATATAACAAAATTGTTACATACAATTCTCACCGCACTCACAAAACAGGTTGCATTTTGTAAATATAATAAACATATATAAAGAACAACAATTTGTCTTAACATTTATATTTAATTGGATAAATGTTTTGAAAACTGATTTTTTTCAGTTCAATAGAGATGATTAGATTTGATCCTTGTATAAACTGTTCATTCAAAACAAGCAGATGCTTTCTTTTGGCAGACTATACATGAACTGATTTTTTATTTCACTTCAGTGAGTGAGTATAAATATTTGTTTCATTTCAGAATGTCTCCTTGTTTGAGATAGAAAACTGTGGGTTTTAAGAATAGCACACTGATTATTAAACCTACACTGGAAAGTAACAGTCAATATGGACAAAAGTATTGGGACACACCTCTTAATTACTGCATTCAGGTGTTTCAATCAGACCCATTGCCACAAGTGGATAAAATCAAGCACCTAGCTTTGCAGTCTGCATTTTTGAAAAAATGAATTGTTCTGAGGAGCTCAGTGAATTCAAAAGTGGTACTATGATAAGATGCCACCTTTGCAATAAGTCAGTTCCACTATAAGTGGTTTTATTGGAAAGCAGAAGCCTTTGAGAACAGCAGACAAGAAGCAGAATACCATGTAATGTCACATAGGGGGGTCAATGAATACTGAAGCGCATGGTGCGTAAAAGTTGCCAATGCTCTGCTGATTCCATAGCACTAAAACTGTGCGAAGGGAGCGTCATGGAATGGTTTTCCATGGCTGAGCAGCTGCATGCAAGCCTCATATCACCAAGTACAATTCTAAATGTTGTATCGAGTGGTGTAAAGCACACCAACACTGGACTCTGGAGCAGAGGAAACATGTTCTGTGGAAGTCTGATGGGTGAGTCTGGATTTGGCAGATGCCAAGGGAACATTACCTGCTTGACTACATTGTAGAAACTGTAAAGTTTGGTGGAAGAGGGATATAGGTATGGGGCTGTTTTTCAGGGTTAAGGGTAGGCTGCTTACATCCAGTGAAGGGACATCTTAAATGTTCAGCATACCAAGACATTTTAAGCAATGCTGGCAATGAAATTGGCTGGCTTGCACAGAGCTCTGACCTCAACCCCACTGAATACCTGTGGAATGAACTGGTGATTGCAAGCCAGGACTTGTCATTCAACACCAGTGCCTGACCTCACACATGATCTACTGTATTACTGGGCAAAATTTCCCAAATGCCTATGCCTATGCAGAAAAAAGCATTTTCAACAAAAAATCCAGGTGCACTGGGCATCATAAAAGTGTTTTGTGGAATAAATTATGTTTTGGAAATGAAATTATTTGTAAGTTGTGACATTATGACTAAGGACAAATGTGGGTCCTAAGGTTACACAGGTTATATACATTTAGAAATAGTCCCTAAAAAGTAATTATATATATATATATATATATATATATATATATATATATATATATATATATAAAAATATACATATAAAAATATACCTACACACATTTTCTTGCCTAGGGCAGCACAAAACCAAAATACACCACTGCATTTGTCGTACCCCTTCCTATCCAGTTTCCATTACCTTTTTACTACATCCGATTGCCCTCACATACTTGTCCACAGTGCCAGATTGCCCCCACATAGCTTTCCACTGATTCATAGGGGCTCCACATCCTTTTCCACTGGACTATATTGTTCACTGGTGATCTTGTGGGGGCAGCCTGGATGTCTGTGCCGGCGGTGTAAGGCTGTCCGGCAGAATGTACTACCAACAATAGTAGCGCTGGCTCTGCTGCTGCCGTGGGGCAGTTTTTAACTACCAGGTAAACACCTGAAAGGCCTACAAACTTGTGACAGACATCTCCAATGAAAACCTACCAGTATGACTGCATATTGACAGCACTTTGACCTGTAGTTAATATGCCCCTTTGCTTTAGTCAATTACATTTGTGTGAGGCGAATCAGTTACATAAAATTTTGCATTTTACATTCTATCACACCCTAGGTCACACTGTGATTACCGTCAACAGCCTCATATAAGGAGAAATAAAAGTGTAAGTAATTCGCCTTTTGAGCTATGAAGCATTCACAATCATAAACAATCCCTGATTATACTGGCAATGCAAGGAATGCTAAAAACTACACTGCAAACTACGTTGCTGTATTAAAAAGAATTTAGAGATGTCGACACAGTTACAAAATGGAAAAATCTCAGCGGGAGACGAATTCTAAATCAACACAAGGTATTTTGAATAGTTAACTTCATATGTCTAGTATGTTACAGCAAATATGTGGATCTAGAAAAAGAAGAAGAAAGTGTAGTTTGCTCTAGGCCAACATAGCCCTTGGAACAGTGTCTATATCCCAACTTGAAAGACGTTTACTGCAAAAAATAAAAATAAAAAACTGCACATCACTCCACAAAGAACAGACATTACTGAAGGCAATAAGGACAGATTCTCACAAAAAGACTCACAAAGAAACTAGTCAATGCTTAATGTGCATTCCTCGGTGGCATTGTCTTCCTCTCCAGGGCCTCAGATGGCAAGAAGAGATCAAGAGCATTTCAGAGCTGGTCCCTTCGCGCATATTTCCCACATTGTATAAAGTAGAAAAAATTACTTTTTAGGGACTATTTCTAAATGCCTAGGTTTCAGTGGTTCATTGGTGCACAACGACCTCTGAAAATAATAACAATGTGCACCTGAGCACCAAAATAGCATGTTCATCTTTCTCGAGCATAAATGAACAACCTGGAAAAAAATATCCATTTTCTCCAAAAAGTTAAATTATATTTAAATAGGTATATGTTTGCGACTTTCAGAATTATGTTTTTAAGCATGGTAGACGTCCACGGAAGAGAACCAGCCTGGTATGTTGCCTCCCACCTTGTTTCAGATGTGTCGGGTCACTTGACTCGATCACGCTGGGCTTTCCAAACCCTGACAAGATTCTACCACGAAGAAGGATAAACGTATTCCATATAAAAACGGATAACAATTATACAACCACCAGCAAAATAGGCTTACGCGTTTCGTGCCTTGGGGCTATTATGCTGGTGGTTGTATATTTGTTGTTTTTATACCGAATACAATGAAATATTAAAGCACTATTTACTTCAAAACTGTTTTCTGAGGTCTCTCCACCGTTTCTCCTCCTTTGTGGTAAAATGATCAGAATTATGGACAAAAAATAAATAAATAAATACACACACTCCAACCTAAACCAGTGACACAGTCAATAAATTTCTAAATGACATTTTTCTAGCTACATATACTGTAATAAAAGAATACATACATGGTAAAACAGACTGGTAGGACACATATGTGTTTTGAATCAATCCACAGGCAGAATATATTATTTTGGTTACATTAGAAACCACAGAATCTTAGAAAAGGGACTTAGATGTAGTTATTTTAGAAGACACGCTAGCTGGAGTGCTTGACTGCTAAGGGAAACACATTGGCAGTAGAAAGCTGTAGAAAGCAAATGGGGAGACTACTTGGAGCAGTGGATGCAGTAACTGAGACCACATATCCAGAAATAAAAAGATATTTTACGGAAAGTCCTAAAAAGGTCAGCTACATTGGCTCAGGGTTTGAAAGATAAAAATCATCAATACATTAATATAGTGAAGGAGCTTAAGCATGCATGGGATAAGGCTATCCTGAACATAACATAGGGCTAACATCAGGGGCGTTGCTAGGTCTCCAAAACATCCGGGGCTGGAGCCCATGATAGATTTTATAGAAGTAGAGTAAATAAAATCACATGGTTAGGCAGCATACAGACTGATATAATTGACGCCAATGAACAATAGGTATATATGGGTATATATCGGGGCTCAACAAATCCCAGGCACCAGGAAATTATACCTGGCGCCCAGTTATTGTTGTCCCTGCATGGTGCCCTCGCCGCTGGGATCATTTTATTTATCCAGCGGAGCGCGGGGGAGCAGTGTGTGCACCGGCTGCACAGTCTTCCTGCTCCATCCCCACATGCACCGTACTATAGTGTCCGAGCGCTGAGTGTGCTCAACAGGGCTAGAAACAACAGCAGGGCACAGACCAGGCTAGAATGAGGTATAGCAACCAAGAGGGGGACATATTGATAGATGCATTTATTTTTTTTTATCATAAACAACAACAAAATTGCTGACTTGTGCGTAAGTGTATGTGACAGAGTGTGTGTTTGTGTGTATGACTGACTGCATGTGTGTGTGTGACTGTGTGTTTATGTGACCCACTGTATGTGTGTGTGACTGTATGTCTGACTGTGACAGAATGTATATGTGTGTGTCTGTGACTGACTGTGTGTGTGTCTGTCTGTGACTGTATGAGTGTGTTTGTGTCTGTCTGTTACTGACTATATGCGTGTGTGTGACTGACAATAAGACTCGCAGCACACAAAAAACTCACATTACTCAAAGTTACACTTATACACAAAAATACACAGCCACAAATACACACACATACACATGCAGCCACACATACACACACATTCACACTTGCAGTCACACATGCACAGTCACACATACATACACACACCCTTACACACAGAGACACACAATCCCACTTACACACACCAACTTACATCACATACACACACACTTGTATGTGAGCAAATTCCCATGATTTAAAAATAACTGAGCATATAAAAATGACTCAACCCTGACCCCCCCCACATAGATACCCTTACATAGACAACCTTACACTCACACACACATCCAGACAACCTTACACACAGACACCCTTATACACACAGATGGCCTTTCCCACACAGACATTCTGCCACGCAGACTAGTGTGTAAACCTGCAACTCTCACACTCACATCACAAATATTTTTAATTTTTTAATAAAAAGGGGTAAAAAACTTGGGGAGAATAGGCTGAGGTATGAAGGTATGCTCCTTCTACCAACCTAATAAAAGAGAGAAGTGCAGGGAATTGAGATGGGAATTCAACTGAATGCGAGAATTTTTCCAGCTCTGCTACTTTAGCCTTAATTTTGAAATTCCCATCTCACTTCCCTGCAATTCTCTCTTTCATGAGTAAAGCCTATAATATAATGAGCAGCTCATACACTCATAATGTATGGGTTTAATAGTATAACGAGGTCCATGTGATGTTTAATGCCATGTGTATGGACTCATTGCCATCAACATAAAGACTATATATAAAGATGAATCACTATTATTCATATTGAATGTGATAATCAGGTGTGAAAATAAAAATGGTATGAGCACTGTTTCACACTTGATTATCACATTCAATATGATTAATAGTAATTAATCACATTTTCTCCTAGTAATCTCACTGCCACTGACACACACTCCTAACTCTGCCACTTATGCTTTCACTCTCGAACACTTACACTCTGCCACTCACACACACTCATAACTCTGCTGCTCACGCTTACACTCACACACACACACTCATATCTCTGCTGCTCACACTTATACACTCCAAAACTCTGCCACTCACCCACACTTACACTCTGCCACACACATACACGCACACTCATAACTCACACTCTTCCAAACACTCACACTCTGCACACTCACTCATACAATCACACTCTGCCACTTACACACTCTTACATTCTGCCACTCACACACATACACACTCATAACTCTTCCACTCATGCTTACACTCACACACACTCTCTTCCAATCACACTCTGCCACACTCACACACATACACTTACTTACACTCTGCCACTCACACTCTGCCACTCATATACATACACATGCACATGCACACTCATAACTCTGCCACTCACACCCACTTACACTCTGCAAATTACATTCTGCCACTCACATACATACACATGCACACTCATAACTCTGCCACTCACACCCACTTACACTCTGCCACTCATATACATACACATGCACACTCATAACTCTGCCACTCACACCCACTTATACTCTGCAAATTACATTCTGCCACTCACATACATACACATGCACACTAATAACTCTGCCACTCACAGTCTGCTACTTACATACACATGCAGACTCATAACTCTGCCACTCACACCCACTTACACTCTGCCACTTACCTCACATACATACACCTGCACACTAATAACTCTGCCACTCACACTCTGCCAAACACTGACCTGCAAAACTTGAGGGGGCGGAGCTAAACACGAGGGGCGGAGCCTATCATGAGGGGATGGAGTCTGTTGCTGTTCAGCATACAGCATGCAGGAGGCGGGATCGAACGTGAGGGGGCGGAGCCGAGCGCGAGGGGGCGTGGTCAGGGTCTCCATTCGGGGCTATGGAGGGGAGATCCGGGGCTTCAGCCCCAGTAGCCCCCCCCTAGCGACGCCTCTGGCTAACATTAAAAAAAGATATTAGGATTTTACAGCAGATGGAAATATGGTCAGACTAAATGGAATGGTTCTCATGCTGTATATGTACAGTGGTCATGCCAAAGCATCTCTATAGGAGACTGTGGATTGGCTCCCGTGAGATGCTTTAGCCAGAGAGTTTACTGTTACTACAAAGATAAATCCCCAGGAGAAAGCCTGCAGAATGGCACTTTTCAAGTCAAGTATAACAAAACTTTACAACAAAACACACAAAAAAGAAAAAAAAAAAAAGAAAAAACAACAACTGGAATAGATGCATATTTATTATAAATTTTTAACTGTTGGTGTATTTATTTGTCCCTTTTCCCCTATACTGTAGTGATTCATTAAAGTGTGTGGTTCTGTACATTGGACCACATATTTAATTTACTTTTTCTTTGGGTGCTTCACATGTACTTAATATTTGTCCACATTCCATACAATGTATTACTAACATAAATAAAAGAACAGACAAGTTATTATTTTTCCAGTTTACAATTTTTTTTAACTTAACTGTAAGCAGGAGAATTCTCCTAAAATCCAGACAGAAAAAAAATATATAATACAAACCTTTCAAGACATTGGACACAGACATTTCTTAGTGTAATCACGCAAGGGTTACTTGTAAGCAGTTTGTCTGGCATTTAGAAACTTCAGTTTCACATGCTTGATGTCCTCTATATCTTTCCCTTGAACTTGAGACTACATAATTGCCAGAGGATGTACAGAACTGAATAAACAAGGATAACAAATATTTCAGGGGAAAAAAAAACCCAGCTGTTGCGCTTTCTAAATCCATTGCCATTTGCAACTATATGTTTCGAATGACTTCAAAAGAAGATTAAAAACACTTCCAGGCAACATTGTGTATGCAGATTTCCTAACTGTAAGATAACCAGACCTCCTATTTTTTTCCTACATGAAAGAGGATTCACAAAATATCATTTTTCTTCATTATACACTGACTAGGTAAGTATTCATGTATGTACAGTTTTGTCCATCAAGTGATGCAACTACATGACTAATTAAATACTATTCACAGTTATTGCTCTTTACAGAATGTGCCAATCCTCTGTCGAGCAAGTGTTGTCTTTTGCCGCCATTTTCTTTGCGTCTCTGACTACTCCATGTCCCTATTTGCGCAGACACAACCATCTTTTATAGAAATTAGGACAATTAATCACCTACAATGGCCTCAAAAGAAGGTGTGTACAGTATGTTTTTTGCACTTAATCATTTTGGCTTATTGCTTTATTGTAAAATTCAATTTATTGTGGTGGTCTGGAACCAAACCAGCAATAACTCTGAGGTATGTCTGTATATGTTCTTTAGTCGAGTATTAGAAAGACAGGACTCAGATTAGTGGGTGGATGTATATAAATGCTGGTTATTCATACTTTGCATGGGATGTATCACAGCTCAGCGAAACTCTGTAAAAGATCATGTGCTGAAAATGACAGGAATGTTTTGGGGAAAATAAATGATATCATTTATCAGTACACAAAAGTATCAGTTATATTTGTGTGCAGATGCACAGAGTGCCTTCTATGTTCATTTCACTTTACAAATCTCTAAGCATAGTATAGAGCGGTTTGAGATTTGCTGTAGTTATAAATAGTGAAATGAAGCACTGTGTGTATCTATCTGTCTCTTTGAAGACTGTATCCGTAAATGGAATATTCTAGACATTAGATAACCAAAAGGTTATACAGAGCTGCTACAGCTGATAAAACATATTCACACTGGCATGGGCTGTATAAAAAGGAATCAAATTAAAGTTTTTAACCTTTTTTTTTTTGTTTTACACATACAGGTGTATATATGGATTCATTGTGAATGTCATTCTAAACGTTCATGCTCTTCCCCCTGCTTTTGTTTACTTGAAGAAGTGCAGTGCAGTTGAACTGGTTCCTCTTGCACTGAGCATGTATGGTTAATTCATTTTGAACCTTGTAACATCCTCCCTATTTTTTTTGTAGGTCTCTATAAGAGACCAAAGATTGAGACTAAGGCGATGCTGGAAACTCCCATTTCCCCACCCGCAATACTGGCAACCTTGTAGGAGTGCTTCATATGCAGGAAAATCTTGCAAAAGTAGGTTTTCAAGTCAAGTACTGCAAAAACTTGAGCAAAACTGAAATATATAAATGAATATTTGAATGTCAGCTTTGACAAGCATTTATTTGTCCAGTTTTTTCTTTTAACATCAAGATGGGTCCTAGAGGGTTAAGGCTTGTGCAAGCAGTTGCACAGAAATGTATATATTCTACAAAATGATTTTAAACCCTGCACAAATATTTGCCAGATGCATTTATTGAAGATAAAACTCTTTCACGGTTACATATGCTGTTAATAACTGAATGTTAAACATTTATTATTTAAATACATTTAGAGGAGATCTTTGACCCACTAAGCATCTCATAATTTTGATGACGCACATCCTGGATAACAACTCATGTGTGTATAGCTCATAATTTAATCACTCTGCATTTTTTTAAGTTTCAGTTCATTTTATGGTGACTTTTCCCTAAGTGAAGACCCTTCTTGTGTACACTTGCTAATGTCTTGTTAATTTTATTTTAATTTTATTTCTATAGTAAGCAGGTAATTTTCTTTCCCCTGTGGAAATCTACTAATCTAAAACCATTTAAATATATGTAAATATAAATCTTTTCCTGCAGGAAAATTAATAGTGCAAGTGGAAGAGAAGTAAGCAAGGCATTGAAAAAAACCTGGACCATGGCAGTTGTATGATATTACCCTAACTGGAGCCTTAAAGGTTTTTTTGACAGCATTACAAGAGCCATGAAACCCTAACCCATCCAATGTGTCCATTCTGAAAAGCTCTAGCCTTATGCACATTGCAGGCATAGCATTCATTACCTGAACTGTAATCTACTATAAAAGCTTCAATATGAGCTCCTGTCTGTAAATGTATTCATTCATCAAATCAAAGACATATAATAAAAATAGAATATCTATATTAGTGGGTAATGTAAAGATGCAAATAACATGTTAATAGTTAGGCATATTCTTTATATCACGTAGTAATAACACATCATTCTAGTTAATAGTAATATTTTAGGGAATACATTTTGACAGGCTTTGAACCCACTAATGAAGATATACAAATAAACCATAGGTGAGAAAAGATCAAATCAGATTCTGCATTAGCTTTGGAAGGTATATATCTTTTATTTTATGTCTGATAATAAGAGCCGAAAAAAAGATGGCATAATCAAAGAATGTACCCTAGCAATGGTAGCAAATTTTGTGAGAACTAAGCTAATAAAAAGAGAATCCTGCAAATGCCTGCAAATCAGTAACAGTGTAGGAGAGTGAATAATATTGATTTGGAAAGAAACAAATATGTAATGATTATCTGAGCACAGCTTGAACAGGCATGGAGCTGTACCAAGAATACAAATATAAAGAAAGTACCTTGGGGAAACTGGTGATCGATATTATTAGATGCAGCAGACTTCTAGAAGCATATTCACACAAAAGTGATCCTTACACTTGGCAAAGTCACTGGGCATTTTTGTTACTATGCAGAGAAATGAAGCAGCAGTATAAAGTAATAAAAATATATTCAGAGTGAAAGCAGGGGAGATGGACAGATATTCTCAGCACCCACAAGGCTACAAGAGAACATGGTGCGGTTAAATTCTCTCTGTTAATTTCATCACAGCTAGAGTATACACATACTTTGTTTTTTTGGGAGCGGATACAAAATTATTACTGGATTAATAAACAATGTATGTTATAGCAATACCCTAAACTGTAATAAGAGAATCAGAGATAGGTGTAGTTAATGTATAAAACAAATAGATAATTGCTTACTAGATACTGGAGCCGCTGACGTTCCGTTTCTGGTGTAAATTCAGAAGACATTGGAATAATTTCTCCATTTCTGATTATTATAGCCCTAAAAGAGTAAGAACAGAGCAATATAAGGTCACATACAATTATTGATAGCAGTTTAGTTCACACTGGACTGTTTAAACGAACATACAGATTAATTTGACACACATTTAAAAAAAAAAAAAAAAAAAAAAAAAACATTTATCATACATCCTGACTGTTTTGTGTGCAGAAATGGAACCTGAGAACTGCTAGTGCTGTAAACAGCAGAGCAACCTGGATGCTCATGTCTGGCCAGACCTGGCCGTTTGCAGTATACATTGTTGCACATAGGGATAGTGCCAGAATAAGGGGGAAAAAACAGTGGAATTTTCGTGCTGATTATATCACTTTTAGAACTGTGCCCCAGAAATTACCTTTATATGTAACCCCACTTAACATCCTTCCGCGTCAAAGAAGCACACATATTTCTTACTGTTGGTAAAAGCATCTAACATAATGGAGGCTAAAAGGTGAGCTGCAGGTGAGTTGAGATTAGGCGAACAACCTGGAGAATTTTCCCCACTAAACAAACTCACTAAGTTTTTCCCTGCACAATGTATATATAAACTGGTGAGATGTTCAGCTCACCTCAACTCCCCTGAAACTCACCTTTTAGTAATAAATATTTCAGTGATCTGCGAAAGAACCAACACTGCAGTTATTACAATTTTAAACTATTTGTAACTATTTTGTTATTATAAATATGGTTGAATGTGCCAGACGCATAGACAACATGTTCCAGTATGTGTACATCTAGTGGACGTCCTACAGTTATGAATTCACCATATAGCACTCAAACTCAGCAGGAACTTTCTGCTTTTAAAAACATTATTATATTGGTGAAGAGAAATATTATTATACTGGTGCCTTCCAAATGCTTCTTTCCTAAAGAATCATTAGGTGAATATTATAATACACATAATGTGCTAATTAAATATTCTTCTATAATTTATATTTATGATTTTTGTCAAACTTAATTTCATTAAACATAGTTCTTTAGTTTCCTCATCAAGAACTCAGGCATGTGAGTAATGCATTGTACTTCCTAAATCACTCATAGAGCAAGAGCCTTATAAAAAAAAAAAACTTTAATATCACAATTAAAGCTCAGCAGGCTCACAATTTCTTGAACGGATGCGTGAAAATTAAGCGTTACCTGGATCACTCGTCTATGGAGGGATATGAATCCATAAAAGTGGTGATAATACTTTGGTATCTAACTACCATCCGAAAATCTCAAATGTTCCTCCAGTCAAAAATCCCTTTACAGAGAGATACCTGTTCGTGTTCTGTGTTAAATTTATATATCTATTTTAATATGATTTTGTATTTTTAATATTATATTGTACCCTATTGTAACAATACAATGTTTGTGGACCCAGGACATGCTTGAAAATGTATCCATCCTGGTAAAATACTTTTTATTAAATAAATAATTTTAATTCTTATTTAAGTAACTTACAGAAATGATAGCTTTCTATCCCATGTCTTTCATTCTATTACACACTATTTCAGTAAAAAAATTATTTGTAAAGGAACAATGAGCACCATACTTATGGAGCTGATACTAAAAATTTATTTGGAAAGCCTTTTCCTGGAGATGTGATGACTCCACAGGCCGAAAATATCTGTTTTGTCACAAAGTACTTCACATTTGAAATTGTGTAGTGATAACACCAAAAGATATATTTCCCAAGAAGGTATGTCAGACAGAAGACAAAATATTGCTAAAACGCTAAATCCCCCATGACTAAAAATAAAATGTAAATGGTAAAAATGTAAATGTTCAATTAAAATATTTACATTTTAAATGTTCACTTTAAAAACTACTAATCCAGGTACTTAACTAGTTAAAAGAAATACATTTTAACTTTTTTGGCTTAGAAAATCACAATTTATGATCACGTTGTGAAACCTTGACTCGTACCTCCACATACTGAAAGAACACCCATTATAAGCATTTCATCTGATTTTGATCAGTAAATAATGTGTCTGCATCCAGTACATTTTCATCATTTTGAAATATAATGAGAAAAGATGATAATAGCCTGTTTAAGTGAAGTTCAGAATAAATGACACGGCTGTAGCGCATGAGAAATGTGTTTCTTTTTCTTTTTACATGGCAATTAATCAGATGGATGAGAATGGTATGGGGAGACCTTGGCTGCTGGCCTCCAGCTCCTAGTCTAAAAAGTTATCAGCTTACTACGGGATAATGGTGATGTTTCGACGCACAATTCATCAACATTCCATATGAGTCTTTCTAAAATCATGCCGTTTCCTTCTTTTTTCGCAACACACAAGGTTGGACAGCATTTGACCATATTCTTGTCCAACACCTTTGGAATTTTTAAGTTTTCCACATAATTATCATTCAAAGGAAGCCGATATCAACATACTCATATGTAGAGGATGAAAAAAATGAACTGAATTTTAAAGAACTGATTACCAACACCCCCCTTCACCAATATTGCAAGATGGCTTGAAAAAAACATCCTGCATTCATGCTCAGGATAGAATATATTATCAAAAGCAGGGCTGTTTTGAAAGTTATGGGTGCACCTCTGCTAATGGGGCCCCAGCCAAGTTCCCAATCTCATTTGGCTTCAGCAGCAGTAACAGGTCCAAGAGAGGAACTTGACCTGCTGACTGCAGCACAGCTAATCACAGGAGAGGAAGAGCTCTCATCTTTAATTGGTTAGTCTCATGGGAAGAATTTCCTCTTTAACCGAGTTAGCTTCCTAGACATTCACTGTGGAGCACTGCATGTTCTTTGTCAGGAATCGGAGTGCAGTAATGAAGGTAAAAATTGAGTAAATAGGGCCATGGCAAGCTCCCCCTTTTGCTCTACATTGAAGACCGTGATCAAAAAGAGAGTTCAGTAGATACTGCTAGGTTAGCACAACATTTAGGAAGAATACATTGGGTCTATTCACTAAAAGGTGAGTTGCAGGTGAACATTTTTATTTTAGCAGGGGAAACTCATCACGTTTGTTCCTGCACACTGTATATAGTTAAATTGGTGAGATTAGATATTCATCTCACCTTTTAGTAAATAGCTCAGTAAGCGTTTCTCAGTGTTTATGCACTAACATTAAATGTATACGGTAAGGCTCTAACAGACCTTCTGTAAAACAGATAAGGATACTATTCTATGTACGGGCTCCCGATGCAAAGTATTGGTGACAATGCAGATACCTTTAAAATAGCACATTTGCAGTGAAGATTGTGATTTGTCTAGTGACATATCACAATCCATTGCCTTCCTCCCACAAATTTGGGGGAGGGATGAGGCAGGTAGGCAGACCAGGATCAACCATTATTTTTTTGCATTTATTGATTCGATCTATGTGATCAATCACATTGATCACATGCACTAAATGCAAAACATTTGTGTAAACACTGATTGTCAAAATCCTTTCTCTCTCTCACTGACAAACATTAATCTTGTGCCATTTTTACACTTTATTAATATTTATATAGTACCCAAAGGGTTAAATCTCAAAAAATGGTCTCAAATTAAAGACTCAAAAACAGTATATAATATGTGGGGATTCAGTTAAGAAGCAAGATTTTAAATTTTAAAACATAATAGCTATTGTGCAGAATGGATTTAAAAAAAGAAAAAAAAACATTGTCCTGAAGGGGTTAAAAACCATGTTTGCATCAAAAAGAGTTGGTAGGTAGGTCTACCTACTGGTTCCTTCAGATCTTTTGATTTGCTAATGCATTCTATGGTAACCTAGTACATGTGTTATTTAAGCTGATCTCAAAACCAAAACAATTCCATGCAATCTAATGTGCAAATATTTTTAACCCCTTAGTGACAGATGACGTGACAGGCACGTCACAGCAAATCGAGGACTTGCCGACAGGTGACGTGCCTGGTACGTCATGCACTAAATAGAGTAAAGAAAGCGATCAACGGTCGCTTTCTTTACTCCATCAGTGTTGCTACAATGCTTCTATGTAGAGGCATTGTGCAACAAAAAAAAAAAAAGTGCAGGAGCGCGCTACAATCACTCCCCGGAGTGATCGTAGCTGCCATTTAAAAATGGCGCGCCGGCTGCACACATGTGCTTAGAAAGCGAACGATCATTCGCTTTCTAAGCATCTTAGGTGTTGCTAAAGTGCCTCGAATGCTTGGCAACACCTTCAGCTCCCCCAGATCCGATGGTGGTTGCTCTCCTGAGCAACCCCATCGGTCTCAGCAGAAGGTCCCTTCCACTGGCAGGAGCATCGGAAGTGAATTTATTTCATTTCTGTTGCTCTAGGGGGCGCCAATCGATGCCTGCACAGCAGATCAGTGTGATCTGTGTGCAGACATGTATGATAAGTGCTCTGATGAGCACTTATCATACAGTCAAAGGAAATATTTGTAAATATCAAGGGATTTTATAAAAGCCATTTCACGTGTTTAACCCATTCCCTGCCATTGATCGCTGTGTATGCAGTGATCATACACAGCAGCACAATTTTTGCTGTCGGTACATTTTTTAGGGGTTCATTTTTTTTTTACTGTAATTCATTACAGTATAACAAAGGCTCTTTTAAGAGCTATTAACCCCTTGCTTGCTGTAGATCACTGCCTAAGCAGCGATTTGGCCAAATGCAGCAATCTTGCTGCAGAAGCATTTTTTATATATTTTTTAATTTTTTTATTACACCCGCTTCAGGTTAATTGAACCTGGTAGGGGCTACGTTTAACGTAAAAAAAATTTTTGCGGTGTCTGAGCGCATGTATAGCGATCAGTAACAGCTTATCAGTGCCACCTTTTCTTCAAAAAAATACCAGCCTTGGTACTGTCTTTATACTGGCCTGCCGGTAAAATACCGGCCAGGTGGCAACCCTAATCACCATTGGCCTGGTCAGATCAATATTTGTTGTAAATATTGATCTGACCCGTGTAGATCTGCCTCCCTCTGCTCACTTGAGTTTTAGTGAGGGAGACAGACAGAGCTGTATAATGTAAGTTTGTAATTATAATATATTTTTAAGAAAATTGAGACTCAAGGGCTTTTATAAAAGCCGTTTCCAGTGTTTAACCCCTTCCCTGCCATTGACCGCTGTGTATGCAATGATCTTCCATAGAAGCACATTTTTTGCTGTCTGTGCATTTTTTAGGGGTTCATTTTTTTTACTGTCATTTATTACAGTATATCAAAGGCTCTTTTAAGAGCTATTAACCCCTTGCTTGCCGTATATCACTGCCTAAGCAGCGCATATGGTCACTGCCTAAGCAGCGAATTTGGAGCGATCTGGCTGCAGAAGGATTTTTGTTGCTATTGGCCTTTTTTTTTGTCACACTCGCTATGGGTTAATTATATCCACTAGGGGATTACGTGTAATCCTTTTGAAGCTGTCTGAACGCTTGTATAGTGATTAGTAACAGCCGATCAGTGGCACAGGCTGTTTGGTGATTGCTCAGATGAGCATCACCATTCGCCTGGTCAGATCACTATTGGTAAATATTGTTCTGACCCATATGGATCTGCCTTCCTCTCCTCACTTGAGTTTTAGTGAGGGAGAGAGACAGATCTGTATAATATAAGTTTTTAATTGTAATAAATTAAATAAAATGTTCCAAAATTGTGAGACCCAAGGGCTTTTTCTTGTCTGTGCATTTTTAGGGGTAAATTTTTTTGTACAGTACTAAAAAGGCTCTAATAAGAGCTATTAACCCCTTCCTTGCCCTACATGTCAAAATTCCAAGTTAGAAAATCAAAAAGCATACATCTCAAATATGGCCTTTTAACCCCCAAACAAGCTGACAAACCTATGCATGGGTGGTATCCCTGTGCTCGGGAGATGTTGCGCAACACATATTGGGGTACTGTTTGGCAGTGACACATACCAAAATCTGTGAATTTGTGTCTAAAGTACAATTTATGTTCGAAAAAATATACAATAAAATTACTACCACAAACTTTGAGAAAGGCTGGTGTTAGAATTGGTGCATGGAAAGTGTTAAAATACCACCATTTAAAATAGCTTAGGGTTTTCTTCTTTTACAAAATATGTGCTTTTTTGGGTAAAACACACTGTCTGGCTTCAAAAAAAGTCCCAAATGAAACATGGTCGCAGGCTGAATACACGTCAAAATTCCAAGTTGGAAATGCGCACATTCAAAATGTGGCCTTTTAGCCCCAAAACAACCCAACAAATCTATGCAAGGGTGGTATCCCTGTACTCAGGAGAAATAGTAGAATCTATTTAGAAGTTTTTTTGTTTCGCTTTTGTCGATGAGAAGATGTTTCAAATTAAAGTCAGGAAATACGTTTTTTGCTTTTTTACCATATTTTATTTATTTATTATGTAATATTATAGGATTTGATAAAAATTATGGCATCCAAAGAAAGCCCTTCTTGTCCTGATAAAACCAATATATAATTTGTGTGGGTACAGCAAATGACAAAGTTACAGCTAAACACAAACAGCACAGAAATGTTAAAATAGCCATTGTCCAGAATGGACAAAAATGTTTCAAAGGCTTAAGGGGTTAAGGGAGAGTAGAAATAGTTGTTTGTCTGTCCTCATGTCATTCTGGCAGAGGAGACTTATATGCACTGGGAATATAGTTGCCGTTATCTCCTGAAGGACAGACAGAATTATTCATTACTGTCAGTTTGCCCTACAGACAGCACAATGTGCTGTAAGTGAGACTACAATGATTAGAGCTTGCCTCTGTGACTGTAACGGATTTGGTTCATAGTGAGAAATTGTTCAAAACAAAATACTTGATTATACTAATACACAAATTTGACAAATTTTGCCACCATGTTTAATTTTTTTTTTTTTTAACCCCTTGGCGACACAGGACGGACTAGGTCCGTCCTGTGTGCCGAGGCGTTAGTGACACAGGACGGACCTAGTCCGTCCTGTGTCAAAACGAGCACTGAAAGCGGAGTTTTTCCGCTTTCAGTGCTCAAGCGGTATTGTAACGATGCTTCCGTGTGGAAGCATCGTACAATACAAAAAAAAATGCCCGTCGGCACAGCGCCTTTAAAACACGTGCATTTCCAAAACCAGCATAGGAAGCGAATTTTTCGCTTCCTATGCCCAGCAAGTGTTTCTGATTGCCTCGCAAGTCGAGGCAATGAGAAACAAAAAAAAAATGCACGATCTTGGTCACTGGGTGACCAAGATGGCGCTGCCCTTCTAAGGGCAAGAGCACAGGAGGCAATCAGTGACTGACAGGCACACTGACAGGCAGTGGGGATGTTCTGCTGAACATCCCCACTGACTGGTCAGATCAATATTAACCCTATATTGATCTGACCAGTTATGATCTGCCTCCCTCTCCTCACATTTTTTTTAGTGAGGGAGAGAGACAGATCAAAGTTATAAAAGTAAGTAAAAGTAAAAAAAAACAATAAATACACAACACACGAATAATAAATCAATAAAAAAAATTTTATTAAAGCAATTCCCTGCGTTTAACCCCTTCCCTGCCACTGATCTTGCGTAAGCAGTGATCGTGCACATCAGCGCATTTATTTTTGCTGTTTGTGCAGTTTTTAGGGGTTAATTTTTTTTGTACTGTAATTTATTACAGTACTACAAAGGCTCTTCTAAGAGTTATTAACCCCTTCTTTGCCGTCGATCACTGCTTACGCAATGATATTGACACCAAAGCAATTTTTATCTGTCTGCATATTTTTTTTAATTTTATTTTTACACATATCCGCTAGGGGATTACATGTAAAGTAAAAATATTTGAGATTTTTTTTTTTTTAAGCTGCCTGAGCGCATAGCGATCAGTAACAGTGAATTAGTGGCAAAGGCGGTTTGGTGATTTCTCAATTAAGCTCACCATTCGCCCTGGTCAGATCAAAATTGGTCGGATCAATATTCACAAAAATTGATCTGCCTCCCTCTCCTCACTTACTTACTTTTTTGTGACGGAAAGAGACAGATCAGTATTAGTGATATAAAATAACATTTTATAAAATTGTCAGGTTTTATGACACTGTGTATTAACCCCTTCCCTGCCATTCATCACTGTATAAGCAGTAATCTTGCACAGCAACAGTATGTTTTGCTGTCTGCACTGTTTTATGGATTAATTACTTTGTACTGTAATGTATTACAGTACTAGATAGGCTCTTCTAAGAGCTATTAACCCCTTCTTTGCTCGAGATCACTGCTTACGCACTGATTCTGAGGCCGCGGACTCAGGGTTCGATTTTGACCCTGGTCAGCTTTCTGATACATCATCTAGTGATGTATCGGTGGCTGCTGAGCCGTTGCCACAAGGAGTGATGGGGGTCTACCGTTAAAAAAATATATGGTTTGGTGGGGGTAAATTACATTGGCTGGCTTAAAGGAAATATCCCATATAGGACACGGACGCAGGTTGACTACATGTCAAAATTCCAATTTGGAATTTTGAGATGCGCATCTCACAAATGTTGCCTTCTAGCCAAAAAACAAACCAACAAACCTATGCATGGGTGCTATCCCTGTACTCGGGAGATGTTGCTGAACACATATTGGGTTTTTGTTTGGCACTGACATATACTGGAATCTGTGAATTCATGCCTGAAGTACAATGTATGTGGAAAAAAACCTCCCAAAAAAGTACTACCACAAATTTTTACAAAGGCTGGTGGTAGAATTAGTACCTATACAGTATTAAAATACCACCATTTGAAATACCTTAGGATGGTATTCCAAGTTGGAAAACCAAAAAGCGCACCTCTCAAATGTGGCCTTTTAACCCCCAAATAACCTAACCAACCTATACATGGGGGGTATCCCTGTACTCAGGAGATGTTGCTGAACACATATTGAGGTGTTGTTTGGCACTGACATATAACAGGATCTGTGAATTCATGCCCAAAGTACAATGTATGTGAAAAAAAATTACTATCCATAACATTGACATAGGATGGTGGTAGAATTAGTGCATGGAAAGTGTTAAAATACTACCATTTGAAATACCCTAGGGTGTCTAGTTTTCAAAAATATATGGCTTTGTGGGGTAGAATACACTTTTTGGCTTCAAAAATGTCCCAAATTGGACATGGGCGAAGGTTTTCTGCACGTCAGAATTCCAAGTTGGAAAACCAAAAAGCGCACCTCTCAAATGTGGCCTTTTAACCCACAAATAACCTAACCAACCTATACATGGGTGGTATCCCTGTACTCAGGAGATGTTGCTGAACACATATTGAGGTGTTGTTTGGCACTGACATATAACAGGATCTGTGAATTCATGCCCAAAATACAATGTATGTGAAAAAAAATTACTACCCAAAACATTGACATAGGCTGGTAGTATAATTAGTGCATGGAAAGTGTTAAAATACTACTATTTGAAATACCCTAGGGTGTCTAGTTTTAAAAAATATATGGCTTTGTGGGGTAGAATACACTTTCTGGCTTCAAAAATTTCCCAAATGGGACATGGGCACAAGTTTTCTGCATGTCAGAATTCCAAGTTGGAAAACCAAAATGCGCACCCCCTAAATGTGGCCTTTTAGCCCCAAAACAACAAACCTATGCATGGGTGGTATCCCTGTACTCAGGAGATGTTGCTGAACACATATTGACGTGTTATTTGGAAATACCCCTTCACATTTTAAGGTAATGTTTACCTAAATTGCAATATATGTGAAAAATTAAAAAAAAAAGATTTTTTGCTGCAAACTTTGGCATAGATTGGTGGTAAAATGGCTACATGAAATGTGTCAAAATACCCCAAGTTAAATGCCCTGAGTGGTCTAGTTTTCAAAAATATGTACATGTTGGGGGTCATTCATGGATTTAGTACAGAAATCAGTATTACAATGTCACTATCGCTAATTTTGAAAGAAAGGATTTTAAAATAGCTTTGCACCACTTATAGTTCTGGCCCTGTAACATGAATAAAAAAGCACAAAAACATAAAAACATGGGCTATTTCTGAACTCAGGACATATATTAGAAACTTTTTAGCAGTGTTTTTTTGTTGTCTCTTGTACATGAGTATACGATTTTTCAAATAAAAGTCATAAAAAAAAAAAAAAAACACAAACACCTCAGAAATGTTAAAACAGCCCATGTCACGAAGCGTCGGACAAGCCAAAAAAGTCATGTCACTAAGGGGTTAAGGGGACTCTCTGGTGCCCAAAATGCATCTTCCAAACGTTAATGTGTGTTAATTTGCTTTCAAAGTATTTTAAAATGCATGTTTTACAATTTGCATTGCTTAAAATATAAAAAACGTACGTTAGATGAATTTGTGAAATGACAGTAGTTTGCAAAAAGACAGGAAAGCCCACACTAGCTGAGCAAAAGATAATTTCCTTTTTTGTTGTTGTTGCAGGAACCAATGAGAATAATTTCATTCAAATGAATGGAATTTCCTGTCTCTCTCTAGTGATGTCATCAGACAAAAAGTGTTGCACTGTTAAGAGATCCTACTGTGTAGCTGATTACATTCCACACAATTCCAGGAGCACAGGAAGTGATTAAATGAAACAAAACTTTATATGCTCAGTGCCTATGTAATCAGTGCTGCCGCAACTGTAGTATACATGAAATGTAATCACTTAGGGCTTGAGTAAAATATTAAAAAGCCTGTGCTCTATACAAGCAATAATCGTCAACTTTCACCAGTTGGGGGCTAGACTCTCCCTTTAAGAGATACACAGGTTAGCAGGCATTACACTGGAGTATTTTTTAACATTTGTAACTATGTATATATGTTAAAACTTGTACACATACAAGCACACATGCTCTCAAGCTTCAAGCCCAAGCTCAGGATAGCTCCTCTCCCTGCATTTTGTTCGTTGTATTTCTGTTCCTGATCTGGTTTTTCCTTCTGACCTGGTTTAATACTTGCCTAATAAATCTGCCCAACTTCAGGCCCAGTGCTACCTAAAGTGAAGGTAGGCACTGGCCCAGATCTCCTGGGGGCGCTCTGCCAGAGGGAAATTTTCCTGCCACACAGCAATGGACTTTAAGCATGCGTGTAATAGGCATAAAACTATCGTACATATAAGGTAAGGTCAGGGACTAATACAAATATTTAGAAAATTGGCCAGCCTAGATGGGTTTAATGGTTCTTACCTGTTGACAAAAATTATGTTTCTGCTTTCACTATCCACCAGGTAGATTGTGGGACAGAGGTGTCACTGGTAAGTTTTTTGGGCACATAGATGGAATGACAGATTGTTTGACAATGGTGGCAATGCCAAGCTGGTGATAGAATTTGCACTGGCAAGCCATTTGGGGACAGATATGGCACTCACAAGCTGTTTGGGGACAGATATGGCACTGGCAAGCTGGGGATATATATGCCACTGGAAAGCTGTTTGGAGACAGATCTGGCGCTGGTAAGCTGTTTGGGAACATAAATGGAATGGAAAACTGGCACAATTGTAGCAATGACAATGACAACTATGCAATGAGAACTATGATGTTCTTCCATATGTCCACCAGTGTCTCCATGGAGATCTCCAGTACAAGATTTTGATTGAATCTTCAGCTGTCGATACCCGGGTTCGTATACCAGTGTGGTTTTGGGATCTGAGGAAATCCTAGCGTGTATTGTAAAGGAGAGTATTAGTTTACTACTTCTTGTTTCCTACTTTTGTTGGTATATACTGTTTAAATTCTCAACTTCTCAAACCCAGCTGGTCTGAGTCAACATAGTTCAACAATGTGTAATTGTTATTAGAACATGGGGAAGATAAGCAGGAATATTAGTCTAATATTATACTATGATTAATTTGTCCTTAGTTCAAATTTGTGCCTTATGATAAATGTTAATTTATTCAGCATTTCTAAAAATTGCTATCTTTTGCTGTCCTTGTTAGAGTACAGTTTTTACTATCATCCTACTAAGCATCTGTCCTCTGCTCAGCACCATATGTTTAAATAACCTACATGAAAAGCTTAATTTTTATTTTATATTTAAATAAAGATATAATTTGACTGTGGAAGAATTATAAATTTATCATACACATATTTATGATGTCATTTTTAGGTCATCCATTTTCCGCACAGTGGAAAATCTTCAGTCCTACCTCTACATAATAATTCTTAGTTTACTTTTGAGCAACAGAAACCACCTTAACTAGGTGTAAATGAACAATTATAAGAAAGAAAGAGGATCATGATGAATTATACCAACATTAATAAAGGGATTCGAAATTCATAGTCTTCTGTGTAAACATATTTTAGGAGAACCAAAAACCGTTTTGAATTTACAGTTTTATGAACGCAAATGTGCACTGTATTTATAATGGCTGTTAATTATGTCCATTGTATAATCATGATTTATTTTTTTGCTACCCTGCTCGATTTTTTAAAGGTCCACTTTAAGTTTGCAGAGTATAAAATTATTCATGCATATTAAAGATATCACTTTCTTTACTGCTGGATGATGGGATGTGTGTTGCGAAGCGTCCAGCGGTTGCCGGCCGTCGGGCCCCGACGGGAGAGACCGATGTTGTCTAAGACTTAGACATATATTAGCAAATATTGCCTTTGACAAGTATTGATCTGCCTCCCTCACCTTACTAGTTATAGTAAGGGAAAGAGACAGATCAGATAAAGTAAAAAAATAAAATAAAATAATAAAAAAAATGTTTAATAACATTTTAAACACCAAGGGCTTTTATAAAAGCCATTTAACCCCTTCCCTGCCATTGATCGCTGTGTACTCAGTGATCATACACAGCAGCACATTTTTTTATGTCTGTGCATTTTTTAGGGGTTAATTTTTTTTTACTGTAATTCATTCAATCTCTTACAGAGAGATTAACCCCTTTCTTGCTGTGGATCACTGCCTAAGCAGCGATCTGACGCAAATGCAGCAATCTTGCTGCAGAAGCATTTTTACATTTTTTTAAACTTTTTTATTACACCCGTCACGTGTTAATTATACCCGCTAGGGGACTACGTTTAACGTAAAAACATTTTTTTTAGCTGTCTGACCGCATGTTTAGCGATCAGTAACAGCTGATAAGTGACAAAGGCGGGTTGGTGTTTGCTTAGATGAGTATCACCATTCGTCTGGTTAGATCAATATTTGTAAATATTTGATCTGACCCGTGTAGATCTGCCTCCCTCTCACTTGAGTTTTAGTGAGGGAGGGAGACAGAGCTGTATAATGTAAGTTTTTAATTATAATATATTTAATAGAATTGAGACCCAAAGGCTTTTATAAAAGCCGTTTCCAGAATTTAACCCCTTCCCTGCAATTGATCGCTGTGTACGCAGTGATCTTACACAGCAGCACATTTTTTGCTGTCTGTGCATTTTTTTTAGGGGTTATTTTTTTTTACTTTGATTTATTACAGTATATCAAAGGCTCTTTTAAGAGCTATTAACCCCTTCCTTGCCGTATATCACTTCCTAAGCAGCACATATGGTCACTGCCTAAGCAGTGCATATGGTCACTGCCTAAGCAGTGCATATGGTCACTGCCTAAGCAGCGCATATGGAGCAATCTAGTCGCAGAAGGATTTTTTTTTTGCTATCAGCATTTTTTTTTGTCAGACTCGCTAGGGGTTAGTTATATCCACTAGGGGATTACATGTATTCCTTTTGAAGCTGTCTGAACGCGTGTATAGCGATCAGTAACAGCCGATCAGTGGCAAAGGTGGTTTGGTGATTTCTCAGATGAGCATCACCATTCGTCTGGTTCGTAAATATTGTTCTGACCCATATGGATCTGCCTCCCTCTCCTCACTTGAGTTTTAGTGAGGGAAAGAGACAGATCTGTATAACATAATTTTTTAATTGTAATAAATTAAATAAAATGTTAAAAAATTGTGAGTCCCAAGGGCTTTTATAAAAGCCATACCCTTTGAATAGTGTAGTGTATTAACCCCTTCCCTGCCACTGATCACTGCACAGCAGAACATTTTTTCTTGTCTGTGCATTTTTAGGGGTTAATTTTTTTTGTACAGTACTACAAAGGCTCTTATAAGAGCTATTAACCCCTTCCTTGCTCTACATGTTCAAATTCCAAGTTTGAAAATCAAAAAGCGCACCTCTAAAATGTAGCCTTTCAACACCCAACAAAGCTGACAAAGCTATGCATGGGTGGTATCCCTGTGCTCGGGAGATGTTGCTGAACATATATTGTGGTATTTTTTGTCAGTGACACATACCGAAATATGTGAATTTGTGTCTAAAGTACAAATGTATGTGGGAAAAAATATACAATAAAATGACTACCACAAACTTTGACAAAGGCTGGTGGTAGAATTGGTGCATGGAAAGTGTTAAAATAACACCATTTAAAATAGCCTAGGGTGTCTACTTTTACAAAATATATACTTTTTGGGGTAAAATACACTGTCCTACTTTAAAAAAAAGTCCCACATGAAATATGGGCTCAGGCTGGCTACACGTCAATATTCCAAGTTGAAAATGCGCAATGTGGCCCTTTTAGCCCCCAAACAACCCAACAAACCTATGCATGGGGGGTATCCCTGTACTCAAGAGATGTTGCTGAACACTTATTGGGGTGTTATTTGGCAGTGACACATACCAAAATCTGTAAATTCATGTCTGAAGTACAAGGTTTGTGAAAAAAAAACACAAAAAAATTACTACCACAAACTTTGACAAAGGCTGGTGGTAGAATTAGTGCATGGAAAGTGTTAAAATACCACCATTTGAGATAGCCTAGGGTGTCTACTTTTAAAAAATATATGGGTTGATGGGGTAAAATACACTGGCTGGTTTCAAATATGTCCCAAATGGGACATGGGTGCAGGCTGTCTGCATGTAAAAATTTCAAGTTGGAAAACAAAAAACTGCACCTCACAAATTTGGCATTTTAGCCCCCAAACAACCCAACAAACCTATGCATGGGTGGTATCCCTGTACTCAGGAGAAATAGTAGAATCTATTTAGCATGTTTTTCCGTTCACTATTGTCGATGAGGAGAAGTTGTTTCAAATAAAAGTCAGGAAATTTGTGTATTTTTTTTTTTTTTACCATATATTTTTTTTTTTTTTAAATAATATGATAAGATATGATCAAAAATATGGCATCCATAGAAAGCCCTTTTTGTCCCGATAAAAACAATATATAATATGTGTGGGTACAGCAAATGACGAAGAAGAAAATTACTGCTAAACACAAACAGCACAGAAATGTTAAAATAGCCATTGTCCAGAAAGGACAAAAATGTTTCAAAGGCTCTGTCCTTAAGGGGTTAATGGAAAAAGTAATTAAGAGGCATGCAACGATGTCCCTTTGGGCTGCCATTGAGAGCTGCTACAGAGCAGTGTGACCACATGGTCTGTGTTAGGGGGCGTGTCAGTTGTCAAATTGATGTTGGGAGAAGAGCTGGGAGGCTTAACTAGCCTGGATCTGGACGGGTGTGCGGTTACCGAAATGCTTATCATGCTGCCTCCTGAGCAATAATAATACTCCTATTATTGGCTCAGGAGGCAACAGGATAAGCATTTCAGCAGAAAAAAAATACTTTAGCCCTAAAGTTTACGCCACTGGAGCATCATATTTCCAGAATATCCATATGTGAAGTTTCTCAGTAGGATAATGCCACATGACAACAATAATCCAGGAATACAGAACCATAAACATCCAACTCAATTGGCTGGCCCATTCCGATTGGAAATCTGTGGGGTGATATTCAAAGTTTTATTCTACTAACCACCCCTACTAACTACCAGCCACCTTAACAGGTCTGTGGGATGTCAGAGTCAACAAGAGCCAACATGCACAGGGAACACTGTTGATGCCATGGTCCATGATGAATATTAGTATAACGCACATGTTCATAATACTTTGGACTTTTTTTTTATAATAATATAATGCATATATTATTTGATCTTAGCAGGGCACCCAAAAATATAATCTACAGTGATCTACACTGCTTATAATGGCAGTTCTTGTGCTCTGTCCCGCTCCGAAGCTTCTGGTTAAGTGGAAATTCACACTTGCCTCTGACTAATAAACAAAAATTCCTAAAACCAATAAAAAAATTATGGTAATTGCACCTTTTTCCTCATCAAAAATTATTTCGGAGACTTTAGTTTCAGAGCGTCGGTCAGAGGATAAACTGGCATGTACTATCAAAAGTACACACCAGTTCATCCTCATACTATGGACAACTAAAATGTCCCTTGTGCTTCTATATTATATATATATATATATATATATATATATATATATATATATATATATATAGGTTCGGTCTCGAATTTTGAGAGAGTTATGATGAGAGAGTTATGATGCTTTCTTTTTCTATTATGTTTATGTTTTTCCAACTTTATCATGGTAAGAAACTTAGACAGTTTGTAAATGATGTTTTATAAATGGTATATATACAAAAATATAGAGAAAAATAAAGTGAAATGATGTGGTTTCACCAAAACCCACACAACAAAACTTTTAAAGGTGATTACTGACAGTGTAAAAGCAAATGGTTGCTGTCATCATTATTATGATAGTTTTCTCTGTGGTTGGATTTAAGGTGCAGACAAGAAACATCTGCCGGCTGTTTCCCTACTTCCTCCTGGGAATCTGCACACAATGAACTGCTGAGTGGTTCTGTCCTGAGCTCTCGTATATTATATTCATATGGTTTGAGCAGTGTGAGCTTTTCATTACTATGTTGGACATCAATAATTACCATTGTAGTGCTCTGTCTCTTGTAGCCCCTTCCATATCGTATTCTGTCAATAGCAGTGTACCTACTGTTGCCTGGTGGTCAGGTAATATAAGTGTAGCAGAGGTTTGGGAATCCAAGCAGAACTTAATCAGACCCAGCAGCAAAATAAATAAATACATCTTGCAAAAATGTACAATGCGTGGGATTATATTGTTGTGTTACCATTTTTATTTTTAATTCAGTAGATTGTAATAGATTTCAGTCTACCTTTAACAATGTCATTAAATTAGGATAACATGGGGAACAGATGTAATCTGTAAACGATTTGAAAAAAAAAAACCAAGGTGAGCAGTCATGGAAAAGTCATGAACCTGCTGGGAATCAAAATGTACTCATAATAATGGTATAAAGATTTATTACGTTTTAATCAATAAAATGGCTTTTTTCCCAGGTGAATGATCCATTTTCAGTTATGTAAAAATTTCACTCAATCATAATGGAATCACATTTATAAGACAGACTCACTTTCCAGCATCCTTAATGGGATTTGGTTGTATTCAGCCCTGACATGTTTTGAATCAAGTGGGCCTTTGTCAAGCCAATAAAAATAATGACAAACTCTGTTCGGTGTAATTTAAAGTGATCCTGATGCATGGAAATCTATACATAATTAAGAATAAACATTACCAAGTACCACTTAAAGATGTGTTTTTCAGTGACAATGGCCCAGATTCAATAGTTAAGTTAATTAAAAAGCTGCCGTGCCAGAAATTTACCAGGCAGTTTTTACTCTATACTTATAATGGATTGTTACCGCACCTTTTAGAAGGATGCCCTAGAAACTGAGATTATCGCTCCAGTTAAGGAAAGCATGAAAAATGCTGGAAACGCATGTTAACCACTGCACTACAAGCGATCCTATAAAGGAGCAATAATCATTAACATGTACGCTAATCACATTTTTTCCCCAAACAATCAGCACCAGGTAGACAGACCATGGCCTAAGCCCAAAAAATTGCATTGAAAAAGAGGTAAATGCATATGGTCAAGTTAAACCAAACAAGTCACGCATGCACAACATGAACGAGTCACACATTTTTAACCCACAATAAAGGAACAGTCTAGTCCCCAAACTCACTTTGGTGCAAGATTACTGCTTGTATAATTTTTTCCAGTGAGTGCTTGCAGGCATTCTGCATAAATCACATTTAAATATTTGACTCCAGCCCTCCCAGTGATTAAAGTCACTTCCTGTGCTCCTGGAATGTATTACATTGTGTGGACTCTTGGTGAACTTGCTTTTGTACACAGTCGGATCTCTTAACCTCTTTGTCCCGTGTGGGGCTTGCTGTCCCGATGATACAAGCACCGAAATGTCACTTTTAGTTCCTGGCTACCGATCACAAGGTGACATCACAGAGGCGTGCCCGAACCCAGAAGTTCGGTCACAGCATGATTCGGAAAAATTCTCGCTATGAGCATCGGTTACATTTTACCCGTCAGACTGCAGCCACTCAAAGTGAGCTCATCTGACAGGTAGGATTTGAAGTAATGCAAAATGTCAAACATGCATTTTTAAAGTACTTTGAAAGCACATTAATATGCAATAACATTTGGATGATGCATTTTGGGCACCAGGCAGTCCCTTTAATGCTGAATCAAGTTTTAAAAACCATTCAAACACTGTTAAACAAAGATACACAAATCACATACCACACGTTATGAAACTATGCACATGCTACACATCAATTAGGAACAAAATCATATGCAAAATGATTACAAGACGATACCTACTTAAGAGAAAAGAAATGCAGCAGAAATGGAGTGGTAGCTGCAAAATCCTCATAGACATATATGGGATGATAGAGACACACTGCTGGTGGAATAAGCAATATTCCAAAAGAAAACCCACTGGTAGCTGCTTTTTCTTCAGTAGTTCAGAAATACATTTAAGTTGGAAGCGCTAGCCAAGAGTTAATTCAACATGCCACCTCTAATTAAGTTATTCTTTTAGGAGATCCACTTAGTGTCAACCTGATTTTTGTAGAGCACAAGTAATCTGACACATAGTTTAGCCCTCATCTTCTAGTCTAATTTAAAGATTTACAAAAAAAACCCCCATCACTAATACCCACAAGAGGCAAAGTGATGCCAATCAATGTCTGGTGCTAGAGAGGGGTAGGACACTAGAGAGTGTTTTAAATATGTTTTTGTACTCATTTGTCTAAATGTAAGATACTACAACTAAACGGATGATGTACAGCATTGGGCAAACGTTTTAGGCAGGTGTAAAAAAACGCTCTAAAGTAATGTTTTCAATAATAGAAATGTTAATAGTATATTTTTAACAATTAGCAAAATGCAACGGGAGTGAAAAGAAGAAAAATCTAAATCAAATCAATATTTGCCTTCAAAACAGTGAATTCTTGCACAAGGATTATGTACATAATCCATGTGCACATCATTCCATGCATATAGTCAGGAATGATGTGCATATAGTCAGGTGTATATAATTATACCAATCAGGTGCTAATGATAATCAATATAAAGTGTCACTAAATTTTATTTAGAACATATTTAAAACTATCAGATGTAGTGAAACCCTAAGGTGTAAATATGTTATCTTTAGTATTTACTTACTTTTTGTCTTCTTGTGCTGTCCAAATAATTGTTTTTGCATGTATATACAAAAGCCTAACCAGCTTCTGGGATTAGACCCCACCCATTAACAGGTGCCCTGTATATGGTGCCCAGTTAAATTGTATACATTATAGTTAAAGACAGATTGTCAGAGAGATTCAGTTCCAAGTAAGTAAGCTTAAGATAGGACTCACCAAGTTTGGAGTACTTTGGCGCAGTTGTGGGCTAAGCAAAATATGGACATATATTGTGACTAAATCTCCAATTATTTTTTTCATCTAAGCTAGGTGCTTTTAAAATAGCTATAATGAATTAAAAATGTAAAAAATAACATTAAGATAATATGTTGTATGGCTGCACTCTGCATTTACTTGGAGGAAGGGACATTATTTTTTAAACCCTTGCTTCTTCTAAGGAATAAAAAAAAAGTGTAGTTTTTATTTAAAAACACAACTGCGATGTAAGGTCACAGAAGAAAAAGAAAACAAATCACCCAAGAGCTACTCAACAGTTTATTTGAAACCACGTTAGTCATGTGCTATACAACAGACAAGTTACTAAATGCCTGGCATTTCCTTTACTGAACAGTGCTGACAGCTATAATAAGTTGTGCATTTACATCTGATAACGAGTACTTGTGTGTTGGGAGTCTCCAGGTCAGCCAGTGAAGGCTTTACGTAATGTTCGCTTTTAATCTAAAAAAAATAAAATAAATGACAGCTTTGAAAGAAAAAATCACCAATAAAAATGCTCGTCTCTGCAGAGAAGAGCACAACAAATTTATTTAACGGCACCGTTGTTTCACTGTTATGGTCTCCGATAAATACATACCCACATCACACAATTTGAAGGCATCCATTCTTTCTATAGAAAGATGTCCGGGCCATCAAGTCATTGAGATATAACAATGTCACAAATTTATGCAATTTATCACTCACAAACTTCAAGGTATTTTCTCAAATAGAACTATATGTATATCCCAGCATTTTGCCCTCTGGGCCTTTTTTCCCATTACAGTATTGTGCAATGTGGAACAGGGCCTAAAGCAAATCAAGCTGGTTAGTCAGCTACATTCACTTGCCATGTGCAACTAAATAAATATTGGAAGCAGATTTATAGTGTGATGGTAGAATTCTTTACTAACGAAGAGTCTTGGGAAACTGTGTGCTGATCCTAGGGCAACTGCCTGCTTATGTGAAGCCACAAGATAAAGTAAAAGAAAAGGAAAAAAATTGGCATGGATGCAAATAAAACGATAATTTTATATCCTAGCAAAAAAATCATGTCTTCTTTATTTTGTGGGGCATGCTGCATTAATTGGGTTGTATTTTACATAACGGAGTATTTTTAAAAATCTGTATTTATTTTGGAATAAAAAATATTTATATTTACTAAATGGTGTACAGCAGATGTAAGGTTTAATTAGAACATATGCAACATGCTAATTTACACAACTAAACAGTAACATTTGTGTCAAGGCCAAATATACAGATTAGCTGCTAAAACTTTCACAGTATCCTGTTTGGATTATATAAATAATAATAATATTTTTTATTTTTATAATTTCATTTTTGCATGCACTAGTGGATTTTTTGGCTTTAGATACTATAAATTACATTTATGCAGAGAACTATTTTTCCTGCGATATATATCCTAAACTTTAGGACCCCCAGTTAGGAAGGAAAGAGAATAAATGCATATTTCGCATGTGCCATTGTATTGACAACTTATCAAGCTGTGGATATAAGCAACTGGTGGAAATCTGCGGTCAGGCCAACATACTGGCACACTAAGCCTTCTTCACATTGGATTCCTTATGAACAGCAAATCTATACACACACACATTTAAATACACAAATATGTATATTTAGATACAATATGGTCATTATTAAATAATTGAACACAGAGCAAGTGAACCGGTACTGTCAATTTATTTAAGGTTATATATAAAAGGAACACATCAGTGAAAAATATATATTGACGAAGTATAGATGACCACTATAATTCTGAAGCAGCTCTGTAATTACTAATCCTTTTAATTGCATTTCGGTGTGTTCATTGGACTCCCTTTCTTGGTGGGTATTTACACACTTCATGTCCTTTTTTGTCTGTGTACACAGAGGAACACAAGTGCTGAATGTATAGACACTTAAAAAAATATTTATTCTATAAAATGTGATCAAAAATATTATCCCTAAACAATGAACCTGCCACATAAATATCAGTGCAACAAACCAAAATTTAAGTTTAGATTGCAAAAATGTGTGTATATATTTCCTCTTAAGTGTTGAAAAACACAAACACTCTATATGTGTTTTATATATCCTCCCAGGTATATATATATTTATTAAAAAAAAAAGTAAAATCATAACCAATAAAGTTCATACAGTGCTAATCGGTGCAGTGCAATATACAATGATATACAATATAACAAATACATTTCAAAGGAAGTGAAAAGACTGCACACCAGTGGTGTATCTTGATTTTGTGCTGCCCTAGGCAGACAAAATCCGGGCACCCCCCTACCCAAGCTGCACACCCACGTTACACACCCAAGACATGCCCCATCATTCAGACTCACATCAAGCTCATACTCCCATCACACTCAGTCACACACACTGTCTCCCATCACACACACTCTGACTCCCATCACACTCAGTCACACACAGTCTCCCATCACACACACTCTGACTCCCATCACACTCAGTCTCACCATCACACACACTCTGACTCCCATCACACTCAGTCACACACTGTCTCCCATCACACACACTCTGATTTCCATCACACTCAGTCAAACACACACACACACACACTCCCATCAGCACTTACCTTTCCCTGGCAGGCAGGCAGCATGGTCCCTCCATGCTGCCTGTTCGGCTTCCCGGCGATTGTGCCGACAGGTCACGTGACCGGGCGCGCGTATGACGTCAGCGCGCCCGTCACGTGACTGTCGCCACTTCCGTGTCGGCACACTGCACGGGGAGCCGAACAGGCAGCACGGAGGTTTCTCTGTGCTGCCTGTTCGGCTCCCCTTGCAGCTTGGCAGGCAGAGCGATGGTGAGGGGGGATCTTCCGATCCCCTCTCACCTCCGTCTCTGCCTGCAAGCGCGGTGGGGTTTTTTTTTTTTTTTTTTTAAAGGGCCGGATTTATTTATTTTTTTATTTTATTTTTTTTAATTTTATTTTTTTATCCAGTGCTGGGGGGCGCCCCCCAAAATTTGCCGCCATAGGCATCCGCCTAGGATGCCTCGCGGTAAATACAGCACTGCTGCACACCCCATAAATGAATAAAGTTCACAATGTGTGAATAGGGTCATAAACATTTAACTAACACAGAGAATGCACAGTTTTACAATACTTGCATACATTCTATTTTCATTCATATTTAGGTCACTTCAAAATAGGCTAAGAGGTCTTGAAATCTTGTGTCTAAATTCTTCTCAGTTTGCAAACAACTTTGCTGTATTTTCATCTGTTTTCATATAGTAATATGACAAAGGTATGGAGAATTAGCACACCCTCCCCCAATAAACTACACAGACAACAAACTGGATAGAAAAGTCACAGTATTTATTGAGTTAAATACTGCAACATAGTTTTATATTTTGTCAGTTACTTAAATATTAAATACATATTAAACATATAACCAGTCAACTCGTAGTATAACTTGTATACTAGAGATGGAAAAAAAAAAAACAGTTATTAAAACACAAGCATGTAATGGGTCAACACTGAAAATGATCTATTCCGACCAGATGTTCTCAGTCAATATATATGGCTACCCAGAGCACATCGGCCAATATTCCGGACGCAATGGCCACCAATCCTTAAACTTTCTCAGGTTATGGGACAAATACGCTACTATCACTTGTTGACAACAGATCACTTGCCCCTCTGTCCCATCTACCGAAAAATAAAATTTCCCCCAGGAATGGACCCCCTCCTCTTCAAGGCCTTCGACCAAGGAAACATTGCCAGTGTCTATGATCTCTACCATAAAGGAACACTGAAAACATATGATGACCTGAAAACGACTATTCCTTTACGAGAATCAGACTTTTTTTGATACCTTCAACTCAGACTTTGTTCTCACCCCTGCGACTAAATTAGCTGCAGATTCTAAGCCAACATGGTATGAAATTCACTTTCTGGATAACCCTAGAAGGAAAGGTCTCATATCTCAACTCTACATGCAACTTGTCTCTTCTACCGCTTGTCCCCCATTGTCATATGTCAACGCTTGGGAACGAGACCTGGGACATACAATAGACAGGGAGGACTGGGTAATGGGAGGCTACCTCTAAAATATCTCTATGTACTGTTCACACGGAGCAAGCATACAAGACCCTAATGAAATGGTACCGCTTGCCTTCCACAAAAATTATGATACTTCCTCTCCCGTGTGCTGAAAGACTTGGGGGCCGTAGGAACTTATTTCTACACCTGGTGGACCTGTCCGTACGTGCAACTCTTTTGGAAACAGATCCACGGGCTTGCGTCTCAAATCCTACTGAAACCAATCCCATTTAAACCCGAACTCTTTCTACTATCAAAACAAGCAGACCTTTGCACACGGCATGAAAATGCACTTCTAGCTAAAATTGCCCTGGCGGCTCGTAGGGCTCTAGCGCAAGTCTGGAACCAACCCAATATACCGACCTTATCCACCGTTAAAAGATTAGTTGAAGATGCGAAGGACATGGACTTATTTTTTGGCTCTATCCCATGTGAGTTTATTCCTGTTGGGGGTCACACAGTTGTATCATTTTTCTTTATACAGTGTCACACATTGTTTTGTTATTTGTGTTTGTTTCTTTGAGCCAACAGTTCCTTTTATGATAAGTATTTTTTGCGCAACACGTTTTTGTATTTCACTTCACTATTTGGGCATCTTTGGGGGAGTTGCACGAGTGTTTGTAACATTTCATACACATTTTTTAGCACTATCACTTGTTTCTGATTTACTATTAATTTCTCTGCTTACCTGTTTCTCTAAAAATGCTGCTCTCCACCTTTCTAACAATTTATTCAGTGGAACTAGCTTTCCTTACACAGAAAGCTACCTTTCACTAAAAATAGTCATAGTGGATTCTCTGTGATTATGGTGTGTTTCCAGCTGTGTGAGCTAGTCAAAGGTCAATGAAAATATGGAATAAGCATATAAGTAAAACTGAGCTCCAACGCAGAAGGAAAATATTAACCATACCCTCAATGTGGGCGATATAAGTTTTATGGAAATACTCAATAGATCAACCCTAAAGGTAAAACTAAAGTATATCTGTCAGACACAAAACAAATCTTGTGGATGAGAAGTTCAACGGAGCCTCTTTTTTAGATGCCAACAATAGAGAAGACCTAATTAAGTGACATGCATAAATGAGGATGTCTCATTGTACTATAGGTAGAGACCACTTGACCCAACAGACCCAAAGATTATGACCAAAACTAAATCTAAATTTGCCATTAAAATTAACACTGAGCTTTACCTTTGCTATGGACCACACTACTGCCCCTCAACACCATTTTGTATTTTGCTTTCATATCTAGTTTTAGCAAACTTGGATAACTCAATCTTTGTTTTTTAGAAAATTATATTTTTTCTGAATTAAACAAATATTCCTGTCATAACACCACTGAACTTACATATGACAGGAAAGATGAAAGATGATTGCTTACTTACCTACTATCGCCAGCATTTGCGACATATAGTTTCCCCAATAAGTAAACCACAATAAGTGCGGTGCAACCTCCTGATATACTATATGTGCTTCTTTCTCGTTGAATTTGCAGATCCTGAAATTAAGCAAGTAAAAATACATTTTAGAGATAATTTGCAGTCAATGCAATCATGGAAAACAACTGTATACAAAATGTCATTTGTCATTACATTTCTGTGTTCTGAATTTTTCATTTTTAATCCAGAATATGCTACTTCCATCAATAAAGAAACCAGAACAATTGCATGTACCATAGTATAAAATGATTTCTTGCTGCATAGAAAATAAATGCCTTGTTAAATAACTCTATAAACATAGCAATATTGCTTAAAGGGACACTACCACTTAATTAAGATGTAACTAGATAATCTGATCAAACAGGATCATAACTCTGTCCCCTTGTAATGTAATAGTTACATTACCCTCCCATTCAATGCGTCAGATCAGAATTCTGACTTTACTATGTATTATGTGTCCCCAGCCCCAAAGGGAGAAGTTTGTGCTGTAAAGTCACTAGGGTTGCCACATTTTCTTCAGAAAAATACCGGCTTTGCTACTGTCTCCACAGACTTAACATTGGCTTGATGCCAATTTTTTTACTGGCCTGCCATTAAAATAATTTCCGGTTGGCAACCCTAAAACTCACTAGAGGGTGGTCACACTCTTTTAGTTACATAGTTTACTAAATACAGTCACATAACAAAAACAAAAGACATATTGGAAATCAATCCAAAATGAAAAAAATAAAACCTTTTCACTTTTTGGTGGGAGTGTCCGTTTAAGACTGCATTTAAGAATCATCCAGCTTGTCTAGCTAACATCTTTGAATGATTAAATGTAAAAGGCTACCCCTAATGTACAAAGCCCTCAATGATTTAATCCCACTCCTTATATTGCCCTACATAGCCTTTGAGTTTTGTTGTTCACATGGCCTTAAGCTCTTTTCTGCACTTATCGACTCTTTCCTCTCATGTCTATCTATGGAGCTGCTCCAAAATTGTTGGTGCTATTTAGATTAAATGGCATTCTTGAATTCCATTGCAGTGTTGGGTTTTAGTGCCTCCACTGGAGGAATATTCCAGGTACCTCCTAGTCTTTCTGTAAAATAATATGTTTTTACATTTCATCTCAGCTCTCTAACTTGAAATTGTGCTCTCTTTTGCTAGAAAGTAGAAATCGTTTTTACAGCTTTATTTAATCTCTTTAACTTCTTAATATATTTCAAAGTTTTTCTTGTTACCGCTTTACTTTCTCTCTTAATGTTGGACTTACCAGACGTGTTACTGTTAAAGGAACTCTGTCACCTCAACATTGCTTATAGTGTAAATGTAGAGAAAAAGAAAATATGAAAGTGATCTACACATTGGGGGTTATGTATAAAAACTCCCGCACTGCAAAGTGTTGTGAGTTTTATAAAAAATTTTAAGAAAGCGCAATCATGTTTGCTATGTATAACGGCGATTGTATTTGGTGCAATCTGTGTGTGTGCGCTGTGTTTCTACATTGTGTTAGCAAAATTGCAAGTAAAATTAAATTAAGAGAAAGATGTGTTTTAAAATGTGTCAGTGGTGTCTTCTGTTTATGACATTGACTATAGCTTGATATGCTAGTGAGCTACGTCATAAACAGGAGATGCCCCAGGCACTTTAAAATCACATTTTTTTTCTCTTAAATGATGCATTTGCAATTTTGCCAATTCAAAGTGCAGATCATTTTTTCTTCGCTATGCTCACAGTGTAACCAGCATTGAGACCCTTTTAGACTATTTACCATTTTTAATGGCCTTTCTTTGAATTCTTATTAAAATTATGTATGTACTTTTCATGTCATGGTCTTCAGAACTAGTTACAGTATTCTAAGGGAGATCGCATCAGTGGATGATATTAATCTCAATTATCTTGTTCTAAGTGTTCTGTGTCAAAAGACCTTTCGCAAAGTAAGGCAAAAGAAGGAAGTGGTCTATTAAACTAACTTTGCATACCCCTTCTATAATAAACTGTATTGAAATAATTTAAGAGATTGCAATTATGGAGATGGTATAATAGAGGTTATATAATAGTGCCCCCTGGTGGCAATAAATACTGTAAGGAAATGTCACTTTTCTCTGGAATTTAAAAAAATAAAATGTAACTTAATACCGTATTTGCTCGAATATAAGATGACCCTGATTACAAGAGGACCCCCCAAACCTTTGATATTCCTTTAGGAAAAAAACTAAAAGCCTGAATATAAGACTACCCTATAGGAAAAGAGTTTAACTTGTATATATTCACATGTAAATGGCTTTTTCATATTCAATAAAAATTTATATAAAAAATGCATTTCTTGTTTTTATTTCCTTTTATGTGCCAATGCTGCCTCTACCCCCAGACTTGCCCAATGCTGGCTCTCTCCCCCCAAACATTCTCTCTCTCTCTATCCCCCTCCCTCTTACCCCCAAATCCACCGCTGCTTGCGAGGGGGATCCAGGTCCCCTGCAGCTCTGCAGGGGACCTGGATCAGAGTCTTATATTCAGACCTCGATCTGAGGTCAGACTATAAGACAACCTCGATTATAAGAGGAGGTAATTTTTTCAGAACTTTTGTCTGAAAAAAACCTTGTCTTATAATTGAGCAAATACGGTATTCATTAATCAATTTTTATCAGTGGTGCTCTAAATCTATTGCTAATTTTTCAGTAAGTGTTTTACATTTAGTTACATTATATTTAATAAAAATATAACATTTCTATTACTTAGAAATTAAAAGATTTCTAAAAAGAAAGATAAAACAAATAAACAAACAAAGAGAAAGCAAAAACAAACAAAAAGAAAACACAAAATGAGATATCCAGTGCCTAAAAGTGCCCGATTAGTGTCGGGAAATCGCTGCCAAACAGGGTTTGGTGGATATCCTTATTCCCACACTGCAAAGTGCAATAGCAGTTATACATTACGAATATACTCGAATTCCTCCTATAGAAGTGTGTGGAAGGAATTTGGCTGTAGTCGAAATCCTCCCAAATTTTAATAAAAATCATTAAAATATAATAAAAAAATAACATGATATATTAAATACATAAAAATAAAGTAACAAAATATAAAAATGCATACATAAATGTAATGATATAAGATTAATGCATTCTAATTCTATATGAATATTTTTGTGCATAAAATATATTTACTTTAATTATTCTAAAAACTTTTCTTTTCAATTCTCTGGAGACTTGCTCTGGGCAAATTTTGTGTATGTTTCCTGAATTCGGAAAGTGTTCGGGGTGATTGGCGCATATTGGGTAGCTGAAATTCTATGCTTTTCAAAGTGAATTGGATTAATCTGAATGCTTCTGATGTTTCAGATTCTGAACGGCCCAAACTGCCGATTCGGTCCAAAATTAGTTTGTTTAGGCACTACATGCTGAACTAAAACAGCAGGCCACATGGTCACTGTTTGCCACGGTTTAGTCCACTGCAGGTGACCACATTAAGCATAATAATGAATGTTTGAGAATGATCCCACTTGAATCAACAGCTACTATGCTCTAAAACAGTGCTTCTTGAAAAGGTCCTCAAGGACCCTGAACGGTCCAGTATTAGGGATTATCTAGTTGTGTTTTAAAAAAAAAAAAAGAATATGTATAACACCTGGCGTGCCATTACAGAACCACACCTGGTGTTATACATATTCTTATGTAAACACAACTGGATAATCTCCAAATCCTGGACCACTGGGGGCCTTTAAGGTCAGGTTTTAAGATGCACTGAACTAGAATATAGTTGTCTACCTATCCAAATGTGGAAGACTACAAATTATTCAGAGGCTTAGATTGTATGGATGAAACTGGTGGGATGAATGATCTAAAACAATGGAAACTATGAGTGCTTAAGGTTAGATAGGGAGTTGTACAAAAATCCTACAGGGCCTTCAATCTTCTAGTTTAAGGTAATAATCTATCCTTTGTGAAACACATTGCCAAAGTGGGAACAATGATTAGATTGTAATATGCATTATGGAAAATACACCGTCACTGAAATACAGGAACAAAAAACGTAACAATGTAAATTCTTCCCTGATTAAATATGTTGTGCTTGCCCTTTCTTACTGCTACCTCACAGCGATGGCCAGATGTATGATCCTTATATCTATGAACAGCAGGCCACTCCACTTCCAGCTATTAACACCTTCCAACTGTGCAGAAATTCAAAAACCAATTTGCTGGTTTCAAACAAATTACAGTAAATATTCTGTTGAATTTGAAATGAATATGTAGAAAATAGTATGTTTCCTTCATAAATTATTGATACAGTCACTGGCTTTGTGTTCAGCTTATTTATTTAAAACCTGGTAATGATTTCTAAACTTTTCACTGAAAATAAATATAAAGAGTTATTATGTCCAGTTCCCCCTGAACCTTAGATCCAGATAGAAGCCGATGTGTGGCTCCTCCGAAGTCCATCTATTAAGTAATCATGTCATAGGTCTTCATGTCACAAAGCTAGCAACAGCTAACCTTGAGCACTCCAGCTGTATGGGGCCTCATTTCCCATGATGCATTGTAGTTGCATCAGTAATCGGCTATTTTTGCTTATATTGTTTTATTTTAATCTGCAACATGCCATTTCCATATTCACATAAATACCTGCAGCCTTATTGTTGCAGAGGAAATTACAAAGGACATAAAGTAGTGTTTCTCAATCTGTTTCACCTAAGGACCTACATCAGACCTTGGTCATTAAGTTACGACCCCAAAATAATTTAATTTCTGAAACAATATAATTTATTCCACAAAACAATTTGGACACTATTCCACAAGGTATATATGCACTGTTCAATACACGAAAAACAAAACAAAGCAGGGCTTCTTCTCAAAATTAATAGTGCAGTAACCGCAGTGCTAGTGATGATGAAAGTGCATCACTAAAAAAAAAAATTAAATAAAAAGCCAATGAAGCATTGGACATTAATTAGAACTGGAAAGTTGGGAATGCTTTCTGCTCCTGATAAGTGTCTCAAAGTCTTGGTAAACAAAGAAACTCTGAGGTCGTGTCCAATGTCCATTCAATTCCTATATTTTGTCTTCAGCTGGACCAGAGCTGAGAAGTCACTTTCACAAAGATAGCTACATTAAACACTCATTGTCATACATACGTGCTGCATCAAGCCCAAACTTCACTTGACCCAACTGATTTTGAAATGTTATCCCCAAAGTAAACAAGGTTACTAGAAGAGATATCAGCGGCACTATCAAAACAACACCATCTGTACCTTGGTGGGCTTTTCAGCTTCATATTGGTAAAAGCTGTGTCGCTACCTCATAGTAACTCCCCTCAAGTTGGACTTTTTGCTGAAGCTGAAGCACACATCTGCAACCCACTGTTGAGAAACACTGATATGGAGTATGCACAGTCTCAAAGTTTATTTTTAATTAGGGATCGACCGATATTGATTTTTTAGAGCCGATACCGATACCGATAACCTGTGAACTTTCAGGCCGATAGCCGATAACTTATACCGATATTTCGTGCATTTTAATTTTTTGGGAAAAAAAACAATTTCTACACAAATCTGCTGTTAAATGAACATGTTTATTGTTAACGTTTAGCTTTTTTTTGTAAATCTTTTTCATTGCTAAATAAAAATAAATAATGCAGCAAAACAATGGTGATATGGTCAAATACAACAAATTGGACCACTTTTTTTTTTTTTTTAAATAAATATCAGTCAAAAGGTAACAAGAACAACAATGTTCAATTGCACATAGTCCATACTTAGATTAAATCTTAGTAAAATGAGCAGCAATGACATAGGCAATTATATCAAAGGGACACTACAGTAAATATAAGCAAGGCATCAAAACAGCTTAATTAACCCCTTAGTGACAAGACATTTTCACCTTGACTTTCCCTTGGTGACAATGGCTGTTTTGACATTTCTAGGGTGTTTGTGTTTAGCTGTAATTTTTTGCTTTCTCACATACAGTACCCACACAAATTATATGTTGTTTTTATCGTCATAAGAAGGGCTTTCATTAGATACCATTATGTTCATCATATCTTATAATTTACTACAAAAAAAAAATCATAAAATATGATGAAAAATTAAAAAAAACCCACTTTTTCTAACTTTGACCTAAAATATAATTTACACAAATAAAATCATTAAAAAAGACCCCGGCTAAATAGTTTCTAAATGTTGTCCCGAGTTCAAAAATATGCATGTTTCCATATTTTTCGGTATTTTTTTTGCAAGTTATGGGGCAAAAACCAAAAATAGTTTTTTTGTTTTTTTCCTATATTGATCTTTTGACCCCAACCCGAACCCAAAATTTAACCCTAACACTAAATTTAACCCCAACTCTAATCCTTATTATATCCCTTAATATTTTTTAACTTTAATTTAATTTTAACCCTATCCCTTATGCTAAAAAATATTTAATTTTAACCCTATAGGCTAATATAGCTAAATAACCTATTTTTATTTAATTAAATATGTATTTTAATTATTTTCCATTGCAATGCTACTAAACTACCACTAGGGGTAGTCAAGTAGCATATTCAGAGCGACGGAAGTGAAGTTACTTTCACTTCCGAAGCTCAGACCGGCAGAGGACTTAGCCATATTGACGGAGCAGCATGCTCCGTCAATATGGCTCCCCACGATCGCTCCGTGGGGGTCCCAAAATAGAAATATCGGTGCTGGCTATTGCCTCGATGTCGAGGCAATAGACCAGCACTGTTAAAGCGGTTTTCGCGATCGTTGATCGCGAAAACTGCTTCATTCAAATATTATCGGCATTATCGGTAAAGTTAGATGCCGATACCGATAATTTAGGAAACTGTGAATATCGGCCGATAATATCGGTTAATCCGATAATCGGTCGATCCCTATTTTTAATTACAAATCTAAATCTAGTAGGGTTTTGTCAAGATTACCATAATTTTAAACAGGGTATATGACATGCATACACACAAACTGAATTGTACGACCTACAAGTTTCCAACAGAGATGGTCAACAGCGACCTCTAGTGCGCAAAAGCTGCTGTACCAGCTTTAAACGTACAAACAAAGTTGGTATTTTCAAAAATAAGTGGTGTATGGTGAAGTATAACACATACTGTTTATTTGTAATATTATGGGGTCTGTTTACTAAAGAGTGAACAGTGGGGATTTCGCAAGAAAACTGTAAATAGCCCACTAGGAACTAGGACTATATGGCCTGATCAGAAGCCCATGACATAGGCTGGAAAAAAACCACAATATTTTGTCAGCATTAAACTATGTATCCTGCATTGCCTCTGTGTGCTCCATATCCCGGGGGGTAACAATCATAGTTACTACTGCCATTGCGTCTATCACGAGGATCAGGCGACACCTGCGACCACTTGCATATCAGCCCCTGGCATGGAGAGATAATCTAATCAGACAAGTTTGACTCATCATGAAATTACATCATATCCACTTCCTGGATGCCGGAACAGTCTTCACACAGCACGGAGGAAAAGACACACACCGTTCCTACAGGTGTGGTACAGCACGGACATCCTGTTTGGGATCAAATATGCCACTGAGAAGCAGTATGGGCCAAAAAAGCCAGTGACAAGCTGTTTGAAAAGCAACAATGTGTGGGGACTAAAATGGCACTGCCAAGCTGTTTGGGGACAAATGTGGCACTGACAAGCTGTTTGGAGGAAAATGAGGCACTAATGAGCTGTATGGGGCAAGATATAACACTAAAGCTTTGTGTGGGTAAATATGGCACTGACATTTTGGGGGACAAATATCACCTGGACAAGCTGGGGTTAAATATGGCACTAAGCTGTATGAGGGCAACAATGGCACTGACACACTGTTTGGGGGCAAATATACCAATGGAAAGCTGTTTGGAGAGCAACAGTAAGCAACAAGCAAGGAAGGATCTACCAAGATGTTTGGGGGCAAAGATGGCACTGGCGAGCTGTATTGGGCATAAGATGACACTGGCGAGCTGTATGGGGCCAAAGATGACACTGGCGAGCTGTATGGGGCCAAAGATGACACTGGTGAGCTGTATGGGGCCAAAGATGACACTGGCGAGCTGTATGGGGCCAAAGATGACACTGGCGAGCTGTATGGGGCCAAAGATGACACTGGCGAGCTGTATGGGGCCAAAGATGACACTGGCGAGCTGTATGGGGCCAAAGATGACACTGGCGAGCTGTATGGGGCCAAAGATGACACTGGCGAGCTGTATGGGGCCAAAGATGACACTGGCGAGCTGTATGGGGCCAAAGATGACACTGGCGAGCTGTATGGGGCCAAAGATGACACTGGCGAGCTGTATGGGGCCAAAGATGACACTGATCCCCTGTATTGTGCCAACAATGGTACTGACAATATTTTTGGGGAGAAAAAAGGCACTGGCAAGCTGCATTGGTCCGTATGGCACTGACAAGTTGTTTGGGGACAAAGATGGCATTGACAAGCTGTTTAGCGACAAAGATGGCCAGTATCTCAGGGGTACAAACTTCAAGCAGAGCAAATACATCCAGTTTGATTTACATTTTTCATATATTTATATCATAAATGATGCTTGACAAAGGTTTTCTATTTGTGAAACAAACAAACAGAATACTAAAATTAAGTTACATTAACAGTGAGTATAGGTTGAAAGACCAAGGAGTGACATAAGATTAAATTGAAGACTGACAGAAACCAGAAGTAAAAGAAAGGTCCTTGCTAGATTGCTGGCGCCAATCCCTAGAGTTTTGTGGAAACTTTGCAACACTTTGCAATGGTGGTTTGTGCTTTGTAAATGTTTACACAAACAAAACTCAAATGTTAAAAACAAATCTAAAGGAATTTCTTCTTTAAAGAACAATTTTGTTCTTTGAAGGGACCAAGAGCTAAAAAATAATATTCATGTATCATGAGCAAACCCAACATGTATTTTAATACCGTATTTGCTCGAATATAAGACAAGGTTTTTTTCAGAGCAAATGCTCTGAAAAAGCCCCCTCGTCCTATATTCGAGGTCGTCTTATAATCTTATCTCAAATCAAGGTCAGACTATAAAACAGGGATCCAGGTCCCCCGCAGTGCTGCAGGGGACCTGGATCCCCCTCGCTAACAGCCGGTTAGCATTACGCAGACATCCCCTGCTGCCACCCGGCACGACCGCCAGGACTTCTATCACAAAAAGTCCTGGCCAGCAGCAGAGGATGTCTGCGCGTATTGTGCAGACATCCTCCATGCTGCCCGACACTGCTATCTATTATGATGGACCAGCTGTATCGTGCAGACATCCCCCGGCTGCTCCCACTAGCCACCAGGGAAATACAAGGTGAGGTGGGGGGAGGGAGAGACACACACACACAAGGAGAGGGATGGAGGGGGGGGGGAGAGACACACAAGGGGAGGGAGGGGGGCAGAGAGACACACAAGGGGAGGGAGGGGGGCGAGAGACACACAAGGGGAGGGAGGGGGCAGAGAGACACACAAGGGGAGGGAGGGGGCAGAGAGACACAAGGGGAGGGAGGGGGCAGAGAGACACACAAGGTGAGGGGGAGAGAGAGAGACACACACACAAGATGAGGGGAGAGAGAGACAGATGTTTGGGGGAGGGAGAGAACGAGGAGGAGAGAGATAACGTTGGGGGGAAAGACAGAGACAACACTAAGTGGGGGGGAGAGAGAAAATGCTGGGGGAAGGGGGGAGGGAGAGAGAAAATGCTGGGGGAAGGGGGGGGAGAGAGAGAGAGAGAGAGAGAGGCAGCATTGGGACATAAAAGGAAATAAAAACAAGGAATGCATTTTTTATTAACCCCTTGGCGACACAGGACGGACTAGGTCCGTCCTGTGTGCCGAGGCGTTAGTGACTAGGTCCGTCCTGTGTCAAAACGAGCACTGAAAGCGGAGTTTTTCTGCTTTCAGTGCTCTAATGGTATTGTAACGATGCTTCTGTATGGAAGCATCGTACAATACTAACAAAAATGCCCGTCGGCATTTCGATCGCTCCGGAGAGCGATCGAAATGCAGTTTTAAAGGCACAGAACCTTTAAAACACGTGCATTAAAAAAACGAGGATAGGAAACGAATTTTTCGCTTCCTATGCTCAGTAAGTGTTCCTGATTGCCTCGCAAGTCGAGGCAATCAGGAAAACAAAAAAAAAAAATGCACGATCTTGGTCACTGAGTGACCAAGATGGCGCTGCCCTTCTAAGGGCAAGAGCACAGGAGGCAGGAAGTACCTGCTTCCTCTGCTCTCTGGCTGTCACACGATTGCCTCTTCACAGAGGCAATCAGTGACTGCCAGGCACACTGACAGGCAGTGGGGATGTTCTGCTGAACATCCCCACTGACTGGTCAGATCAATATTAACCCTATATTGATCTGACCAGTTATGATCTGTCTCCCTCTCCTCACATTTTTTTTTAGTGAGGGAGAGAGACAGATCAAAGTTATAAAAGTAAGTAAAAAAAACAAAAAAACAATAAACACACAAATAATAAAACAATAAAAAAAATTTTATTAAAGCAATTCCCTGCGTTTAACCTCTTCCCTGCCACTGATCTTGCGTAAGCAGCGATCGTGCACATCAGCGCATTTATTTTTGCTGTTTGTGCATTTTTTAGGGGTTCATTTTTTTTGTACTGTGATTTATTATAGTACTACAAAGGCTCTTCTAAGAGTTATTAACCCCTTCTTTGATGTCGATCACTGCTTACGCAATGATATTGACACCAAAGCAATTTTTATATGTCTGCATATTTTTTTTTATTTTTATTTTTTACACATACCCGCTAGCGGATTACATGTAAAGTAAAAGTATTTGAGATTTTTTTTTTTTAAGCTGTCTGAGCGCATAGCGATCAGTAACAGCGAATTAGTGGCAAAGGCGGTTTGGTGATTTCTCAATTAAGCTCACCATTCGCCCTGGTCAGATCAAAATTGGTCGGATCAATATTCACAAATATTGATCTGCCTCCCTCTCCTCACTTACATTTTTGTGACGGAAAGAGACAGATCAGTATTAGTGATATAAAATAACATTTTATAAAATTGGCAGGTTTAATGAAAGTCTTTCACTGTGTATTAACCCCTTCCCTGCCATTCATCACTGTATAAGCAGTGATCTTGCACAGCAACAGTATGTTTTGCTGTCTGCACTGTTTTATGGATTAATTGCTTTGTACTGTAATGTATTACAGTACTAGATAGGCTCTTCTAAGAGCTATTAACCCCTTCTTTGCTCGAGATCACTGCTTACGCACTGAATCTGAGGCCGCGGACTCAGGGTTCGATTTTGACCCTGGTCAGCTTTCTGATACATCATCTAGTGATGTATCGGTGGCTGCTGAGCCTTGCCACAAGGAGTGATGGGTGTCTACCGTTAAAAATTATATGGTTTGGTGGGGGTAAATTACATTGGCTGGCTTCAAAGATATATCCCATATAGGACACGGACGCAGGTTGACTCATGTCAAAATTCAAAGTTGGAATTTTGAGATGCGCACCTCACAAATGTTGCCTTCTAGCCAAAAAACAAACCAATGCATGGGTGCTATCCCTGTACTCGGGAGATGTTGCTGAACACATTTTGGCAGTGACATATACCAGAATCTGTGAATTCATGCCTGAAGTACAATGCATGTGGAAAAAAAAACTCCCAAAAAAGTACTACCACAAACTTTTACAAAGGCTGGTGGTAGAATTAGTACCTATACAGTATTAAAATACCACCATTTGAAATACCTTAGGATGTCTATTTTCCAAAAATATATGGTTTGATGGGGTAAAATTCATTGGACGGCTTCAAAAATGTTCCAAATGGAAAATGGGCGCAGGCTGACTACATGTCAAAATTCCAGGTTGGAATTGCGCCCCCCCCCTAAATGTGGGCTTTTAACCCCAAAACAAACCAACAAACCTATGCATGGGGGGTATCCCTGTACTCAGGAGATGTTGTTGAACACATATTGAGGTGTTGGTTGGCAGTGGCAAATACCAGAATCTGAAAATTCCTGCCTGAACTACAATGTGTGTGGGGAAAAAAATGACATCCCAACCCTTTGACATAGGTTGGTGGTAGAATTAGTACTTGGAAAGTGTTAAAATACCACAATTTTAAATACCCTAGGATGTCTAGTTTTCCAAAATATATGGTTTGATGGGGTAAAATTCATTGGACGGCTTCAAAAGTGTCCCAAATGGAACATGGGCGCAGGCTGACTTCATGTCAAAATTCCAAGTTGGAAATGCAACCCCCCTAAACGTGGCCTTTTAGCCCCCAAACAACCCAACAAACCTATGCATGGGTGGTATCCCTGTACTCAGGAGATGTTACTGAACACATATTGGGGTGTTGTTTTGCACTGACACATAACAGGATCTGTGAATTCATGCTCAAAGTACAATGTATGTGGAAACAAAACATTAAAAAATTACTAACCTAAAATTTGACAAAGGCTGGTAATAGAATTAGTGCATGGAAAGTGTTAAAATACTATCATTTGAAATACCCTAGGGTGTGTAGTTTGCTAAAATGTATGGTTTTGTGGGGTAAAATACACATTCTGGCTTCACAAATGTCCCAAATGGAACATGGGCGCAGGTTTTCTGTATGTCAGAATTCCAAGTTGAAAAACCAAAAAGCGCACCTCTCAAATGTGGCCTTTTAACCCCCAAATAATCTAACTAACCTACACATGGGTGGTATCCCTGTACTCAGGAGATGTTGCTGAACACATATTGAGGTGTTGTTTGGCACTGACACATAATAGGATCTGTGAATTCATGCCCGAAGTACAATGTATGTGAAAAAAAATTACTATCCATAACATTGACATAGGCTGGTGGTAGAATTAGTGCATGGAAAGTGTTAAAATACTACCATTTGAAATACCCTAGGGTGTCTAGTTTTCAAAAATATATGGCTTTGTGGGGTAGAATACACTTGTTGGCTTTAAAAATGTCCCAAATGGAACATGGGCGCAGGTTTTCTGCACATCAGAATTCCAAGTTGGAAAACCAAAAAGCGCACCTCTCAAATGTGGCCTTTTAACCCCCAAATAACCTAACCAACCTATACATGGGTGGTATCCCTGTACTCAGGAGATGTTGCTGAACACATATTGAGGTGTTGTTTGGCACTGACACATAATAGGATCTGTGAATTCATGCCCGAAGTACAATGTATGTGAAAAAAAATTACTATCCATAACATTGACATAGGCTGGTGGTAGAATTAGTGCATGGAAAGTGTTAAAATACTACCATTTGAAATACCCTAGGGTGTCTAGTTTTCAAAAATATATGGCTTTGTGGGGTAGAATACACTTTCTGGCTTCAAAAATGTCCCAAATGGGACATGGGCGCAAGTTTTCTGCATGTCAGAATTCCAAGTTGGAAAACCAAAATGCGCACCCTCTAAATGTGGCCTTTTAGCCCCAAAACAAACCAACAAACCTATGCGTGGGTGGTATGCCTGTACTCACGAGATGTTGCTGAACACATATTGAGGTGTTATTTGGAAATACCCCTTCACATTTTAAGGTAATGTTTACCTAAGACTTTTTGCTGCAAACTTTGGCAAATATTGGTGGTAAAATGGCTACATGAAATGTGTCAAAATACCCCAAGTTAAATGCCCTGAGTGGTCTAGTTTTCAAAAATATGTACATGTTGGGGGTCATTCATGGATTTAGTACAGAAATCAGTGTTACAATGTCACTATCGCTAATTTTGAAAAAAAGGATTTTAAAATAGCTTTGCACTACTTATAGTTCTGGCCCTGTAACATGAATAAAAAAGCACAAAAACATAAAACATGGGCTATTTCTGAACTCAGGACATATATTAGAAACTATTTAGCAGTGTTTTTTTGTTGTCTCTTATACATGAGTATACGATTTTTCAAATAAAAGTCATAAAAAAAATTGTTTTTCCATTTTTTTTCCATATTTTATTTTTTTATAACGATAAAAACGATATATAGTTTGTGCGGGTACACTAAATGAGACAGAAATAAATTACAGCAAAACACAAACACCTCAGAAATGTTAAAACAGCCCATGTCACCAAGCGTCGGACAAGCCAAAAAAGTCATGTCACTAAGGGGTTAAATATTAAAAATCTATTTACATGTGAATATTTACAAGTTGAACTTTTTTCCTACAGGGTAGTCTTATATTAAGGCTTTTAGTTTATTTCCTAAAGGAATATCCAAAGTTTGGAGGGTCGTCTTATAATCAGGGTCTTATATTCAAGCAAATACGGTAGATACACACACACACACACACACACACACACAGGTTTACTCTCTGCATTGTCTCACAGCAGGTCTGGAGGCTGGTGTGCACAGCCATTCAGAGAAGGGGGCCCGCCCCGCTTGTGGACCAGACCGGCTGCCCGCTTCCCATGGAAGAATGACAGCTGCATGTCAAAAAGATAAACTGCCATGCACTTCTAAGACTAGGAATAGCCACCTTTTCACTTGTAGTTGTCATTTGATGGTGAAAGCCTCCAGTCATTTCTACTCATGTTATACCAGTTTATAAAACTGCATGTAACGGTGCAAATGTTCATGAAATAAAATAACTGTTATGTGCTTGCCTTATGAGCATGATAGACACTTACCTTAGTCTGATACACAGAGCAAACAAGAAATCATCTTAATTCAAAATGGCAACTATTAGAATGCCTGTTACATTTTTACTTTGAACAAGTTTCTGATAAAGAGAATAATTGGACTTAATTTGGCATTTATATTCCAAGCAAATTATATCTATTCTCTTTCCCTCCCCAATCACTATGAAAGCCAAAATTCCAAATGCTCCAATTTCACATTTAATCCATGAAGGTGGAATTCAAGAATTTATTTTATCAAAGAGTGACCTCTAGTGGGAAAACAAAATATCACTAAATATATTTGCTTCACATTGCATTTACTAGAGTAGTTCCATAAACAAAAAGACAATATACTGCGCCTTTGTGTGGCGGAGTGAGCAGCACCTAGACACAGCTAGTGTGTCACTCCTAGCAAAACAAGTGTACACAAAAAAAATTAAGTGACTCTGTGCGCTGGACACAACACTTGTCACGCTAAGCAATTACCCTTTTCAGTAAGATGATCTCTTACAAGTATTATAAAAAGGGAGAAACAAAATAAACAGAATATGGTGAAGCATATCTACACAATGTATACAATACTCCACAAAGTGTATAAAATGTACACTCACATGTACCTGAGCAGTAATCTGCTCAGGAATAATGGTGTCTGGGAGCCCGGGTAATACCAGGTGGTTTTCCTTATCAGGTAGCTCCAGGGTTATCACACATGGGAAGAGAAGGCAGGAATATAAATATAAATGTTTAATGAAAAGCCACTAAAAAACACAGGTAACTCCAGACGAGGAAAAAAAACAGTAGTCTATATATAAAAAAATACATTGCCTCCCTTGAAAAGGTCAGTATTGTTTACATTGTGGCATGTCAAGTGTTGTGGATCATGATGTGCTACTAGCCACTGTGTAATGAAATTCCAACACCTGGTCAGCTACAAAAACAGTTACAAATGTTTGTAGTTGAAGTAAGCTTTAACAGTTATACCAAATAAAAATCTCCATGTGAATGATCTCCTCCCAGATCCCATTGCATGCTGTGTCACACTGATACAGAATTCAGGAAATAATGGTATTTCCTGCGAGCAGTCACTGACGGCACAGAGCACGCTCCTGCTGTGAGGGAGACCGCACCTGTACTTCCAAAGAGTAAGTCAATTATAGGAAGGGTGGAGTTAAAGCACTGTGGATAGTGCAGAATATAGGGCACTATAGAAATTGGGGTAATGTGATGCAGAACCAGACATATTTCTCTAAGGAGATTTGGAGAGGGCTATATGGCACTGGGAAATTTGGAGAGGGCTATATGGCACTGGGAAATTTGGAGAGCTATATGCATTCTTGAGAGGGTGGAAACTAAACAGTACCATTGAAAGTGGGGGTTAAAAGGCATCAGTGGTTTGGTTGGTTTGGTAGGTCAACGTGTTCCTTTGTGAGATAAGGGCTCCCCAGTGTTTATTAATTACACCTGCTACTGACCAAACTATTCATTTTACTTGTACACTCTATCTAGACATAACTAACTAACATACTTGATAACAGCTTTGCTCATTTTAACATAATTATTGCAAAGTTATGAAGTTGCTGCCAATTTATTTTAATAACTATTTTTAAACTTTAAAATCCAGTACAGTGTTAAACTCTAGTTTTTGTGGTACTTTTCATCGTCATAAATTTTTCATACAGATGGACACATTTTTTAGTTCCTCAATCCATGTTATCTAGACTGGTTTTCTTAGTAATATCTTCATCTTCCCTTTCCTGCATTAGTTCCGAGTCACATGTTGGAAGTACTGTAACCTATTGATTTAGTGTTATAAATATGTTTGGTCACAGCTCATCTGTAATAAACATGTCAGTGTAAAATGTTGTCGACAAAGTGCAATTAATTGGACGAAGGACTAATGAGGATCACGTATAAACACTGCGCACATGTAGATTGCACCAATGATAAAGCACACTCCGAACAAATTTTGGGTGTCTGCACAGCCTCCCCCAAATAGAGAGATTTTGGCAGTGTAGGTGCTAGTTGCGCCTATGTATAAAAAAAAAAATCAGGCGCTGAAAAGCACCTGCTTTGTGTCGGGGGAACCTCTGCTAAACACAGTTTGGAAATGGTCCGTCTCCCACACTGCAGAGTGGCAGGAGTTCTAAAAAGGGGCAATCATCGTTATACATAACAGATGGCAATTGCACCTTTTTATAAAACTCCCGACAGTTTGCAGTGTGGGACTTTTTGTACATAGGCAGAAATTATTTTTGCAATAATACATTGGAGGTAACTCACTCACATGTATACAACCAGTGATCAATCTTTTACCTTAAAAAAAAACAAAAAAAAAAAACGAAATAATAATTTAGAATAATAATTATTGAAATAACTGGAAAAGTGGAGAACTGAAAATAACCATCATGCAACAGGTTTTACACCTTGCTACAATGTGCATCTGGGACGTTTTATTTATTTTTAAATGTCATATTTGTTTGTTTGTTTTTTAAGCATAAAATAGAGAAGTGAGAAACGTTTACTAACAAGTTTTTAGGTGGATCTCCACAAAATTGGTAACTGACCTTGAATCATGGGAGCCCCATTCTAAAATAAATAAATAAATAAATAATCTAGTTTACAATTCAACCTTAATAAACGTACTGTGGAATATCAGTAAATTTTTCAAGAAATAAGTTAATATCAAAGTAGAGAATTTTGTTTTAAATACATAAGTGAAGCCATACAGTGTAAAGATTTAATTATATTTTATTAGGTACATACCATTTCCTTGAATGCATTCTCAAGAGCGCCAATGACGAGACACTGGTGTGGAATCTTCTTTTCTGTGAAGAAACGGGTTTGTGGTGTACTGGGCGAGCCTGGAGCTCCACCAGCCCCGCGTAGAGATGCTGCTCTGGTCAAAGTCCTACTATTGGTTGGGACGGTTTCCGGATCCTCTCCCAAGCAGGTAGGTGGTAAAACAGTGGAGTTTTTCAGGATTTCTACAATGTCCAGTAATTGCTCTGTTATGTGATGATGAAGTAGCTTGGATGCTACAACTGCTGCTCCAGCTCCAGCATGACCATCAAAGAGAGCCCAATACTGGAAAGGTATTCCCTCAGCTTCCTATATCAAACACATTAAAGAGAAAAATAAGGCAATTAGACATCAATAACAACACAGTTCAACCTCAAAGATAATTCTAATTGCTGTATAGCTAAATTTAAATATTGATTTAAGCGGAACCATTATTTTAACATTTTATCATACATGTGTATTACAATCTATGAGAGAAGAGATAATCTTGGGCAATTAAATACACTCAAATAAATTTTACAAGAGACGTGGTAGGCGGGGCGATTTATCCGAGCAACTGTTTGTGCTATTTATTTAGTTAGATCGCATGCCAGGATATCCTGGGTTCTCGGAGATCCAAATATATAAAACCTAGTCCAGTGGTGGTCATCCTTTAACTCACGCTGCATCCTTAAAACAGTAGTAGGTAATAAGAGGTGTTGCTTAGTGTGAGTATTGAACTACAAGCACCACTCCTGCATTGACACAAGGCAGGACACTGAACTAGTGGATTCCTGCAAATCATCTTGAGACTTGCCACAAGCACAGCTCTAATATAATGGTACTTAATGGGATAGGTTTTTCATGTGGAGTGATAGAATCCCATGCATCAATCATCAATGTAGTTAAAGAACAAGTAAGGTGCAAGCCAGGAGTAGACATACAGGTCTATAAGCTGCTGAGGTTGATATGCAGCAGTTTCAGTAATACAGTTTATGAACTGTTGTGACAATGACAAAAAACCTTAAAAGAACAACTAAACTTATTTTAAAAGAAGCTGTTTTTAATAGGTGGGAGGGGTCAGGGCTACTTGCCCTGTCCCTCCATGATTATTCTAGGGGTCCCACCTGGGCTAATTATTTATTTACATTTTTATTTCTTTTAAATTGTGGGAGGAATTAGGCTGTTTCCATAATAGCCAAATTCCTCCCAAGGTAAGTCTCCATCATCCTATGATGGTCGAATTGCAATGCTATTTGGGGGCTGAGAATCATTCCGGACTTCGGAGGCAGCATTTAAGCCCAGAAACCCGGTTTATATAGACTAGACCCTGCAGTGTATTTTATTTTCCAATGTATAACACAGTAGTGACAGGTCTAATTTAACCAGTACAGGAAGAGTCCACAGCAAACCTGAGAAGTGCATAGAGTATCTAATCCTATATTTAAGTCAAATTAAATATATAAAACAAAACAGGTACAAAGATACATTTTTTATAATGTCATATTCATCATTCCTGCTACTTAACAGTAGAATCTATGCTAAGTCAAGACATTGTCAAATACTGTATTCATTCTGATGTTTAGTGATTGTTTATCAAAATCAAACTGTTCCTTTGAATATGTACTTTATGTACATTATGCAGCAAATCGTTAATCACATGCATTTTAGAAGAGTTCGTTTTTTTGGGACTAGATTATGATCTGCAATCCCATCGATATTCATCAGTTAATTTATTTCTACAAGTTATGTTTTAAAACTGTCTGTGGGTGAAACGAATTTGGTGGAACAAGTTATTTACTTGACATATAAACATTCAGTGAGATCAGAATGATTCAGACACACAGCAACCAGAATGACGCAGAATCAGGTGACCGCACAAGTTTCCAAACCATGTGGATAAAAAGAAACAATGTGTTATAAATATCATTAGGAATTGTATTTTAACTCGTTTTACCACCAATGAGGTTTTACTATAACCACAAAGTGGGACCCTAAAAGATACTGGATCAGTATAAATATCCTAAAAACCATGCATCAGATGCCCTGCAGAAGCCAGCTGATGCTAATTCAGTAGGTCAGTTCTGAGTAGAACTCACAGATCAGAATAAGTTGACAGTATAGTATGTCATTTTACTTAAAGGGACTGTCTGGTGCCCAAAATGTATCTTCCAAATATTAATGCAGGGCTTGACTAAAATATCTAGGAGCCAGACAACAGCACATAAACACACGCAGTCATAGACAGACACACATAGCGAAACCCGCTACACCTTGTTTTCCTACATATACATACACACACATCCAGTCAGTCACATCCATACACACACACACACACACACATCCAGTCAGTCAGTCACATATATACACACAAACACATCCAGTCAGACACATATATACACACACACAAACACATCCAGTCAGACACATATATACACACAAACACATCCAGTCAGACACACACATATATACACACACACACAAACACATCCAGTCAGACACACACACAAAAACATCCAGTCAGACATATATACACACACACACACACATCCAGTCAGACACATATACACACACACACACACACATACACATCCAGTCATACACATATACACACACACACACACACATCCAGTCATACACATATACACACACACACACATCCAGTCAGACACATATATACACACACACACACACACATACACATCCAGTCAGACACATATATACACACACACACACATACATACACATCCAGTCAGACACATATATACACACACACACACATACACATCCAGTCAGACACATATATACACACACACATACAGTCAGACACATATATACACACATACACATCCAGTCAGACACATATATACACACATACACATCCAGTCAGACACATATATACACACATACACATCCAGTCAGACACATATATACACACATACACATCCAGTCAGACACATATATACACACATACACATCCAGTCAGACACATATATACACACACACATCCAGTCAGACACATATATACACACACACACACACACACACACACACGGCAGAAGTTTTTTTTTAAAGGAAAAAAAATAAATAAAAAATGTTCACCTATCAATGTCCCCCTCCCTGCTATAACACCAGAATTGGGCGGGGGGGGGGGTTTCAAGCCATAATAAAGGGAGGGGGAGGGGGGCGTTCCAGCAGGGTGGCAGAGAGCAGCTTTCCTGCTTGTGGCAGAGCTTCTATGTAAAGACCAATAACTTGGTAGGGACTATTGAGCTCTATAGCCATGATTCTTAATAGATGTATGCTCTATTGTTTGCTGAAAAGCAATATGACAGAAATTTAATAGGGTTTCTCAGCAGACTGAACAATTGTTTCTTAGCCAACTCAAACAATATGCAAAGTCCCTTTGAAGAAACACAGTACCAGTATTTTATTTCCTTAACCCCTTAACGCATTTGGACGTGTATATATACGTCCTGAAAAGCATGGTCCTTAAGGACCAAGAGGACGTATATATACACGTACTCCGTTTACATGTAGTGTTGCGCTTCTTAGCGCAACACTACATGCCTGCAGCTACTCTCAGAGGCTGCTTCGGATCCGAAGCAGCCTCGGAGAGTGCCTTCAGCCCCCCCTCGATCCCCCCGCGCGCATACGATCACCGCGAATGTGATCATATGCGCGTTAACACACATAGACAGTGATCAGCTTTCACTGCCTATGTGTGTAAAGTGTTGCAATGATGCCTCGATCATCATCGAGGCATCATGAAACACCTTCTGTGCCCCCCTAGGCACCGCGATCACCCGGTGATTGCGGGTGTGTGCTGTATCGGAGGAGCATGCTCCTCCAATACAGCGTGCCCAGAGGACAGAGACGGAAGAGAGAAAAAAAAAATATCTTCCGTCGCTCTGTAACCGCTGCTTGACTGCCCCTACAGGCAGTTATAAAGTATAACCGTTATAAATAGAAAATTAAATAAATAAAATAAAATAAAATAAAAAAATAAATGGAAAAAGCTAACCATTGATCTACTACTTAGGGTCATAAATAGGGTTATAATTAAGGTTACAGGGGGTTCGGGTGAGTACAAGGGTTAGATTAAGGGGTTCGGGTAGATTTAGGGTTAGGGTGAATTTAGAGTTGGGGTAAATTTAGGGTTGGGGTTAAAAGGTTACTGTAACCTTTGGAAAAATCCTGAGGCGCCCATGTCCATTGTTCCAATAACCCTTTAACGCACATGGATGTATATACACCCTGTTCCAAATTATTATGCAAATTATATTTTTCTCATTTACCTAAATAATTGATGTAAATAACAGTCAGCATTATTCTCATGGTATCAACTATTAAGAGTACAATTCAAATTTCATTGTACAAAACTCCTAACGATAACAGTATTTTTTTTTAAACATAAAAAACTTACAATGCACCTTCCAAATTATTACGCACAGTAAGTTTTAAAACACTTTATAGCTTGTAAAGAACTGAAAATTGTCATTTGTTGTGTTTGCAGCATATTTACTGAAATCAAAAACTATTTCAATCAAAGTTATAACAACATATTAACTTTTTAAACATTTTAACAGGTCACGTTACATTTTAACATAGGACCCCTTATTTGATAGCAGCTTCACAAGTCTTGCATCCATTGAACTTGTGAGTTTTTGGACAGTTTCTGCTTGAATTTGGTTTGCAAGATGTCAGAATAGCCTCCCAGAGTTTGGATGTAAACTGCCTCCCACCCTCATAGATCTTTTGCTTGAGTATGCTCCAAAGGTTCTCAATTAGGATTGAGGTCAGGGGAGGATGGAGGCCAAGCCATGACTTTTCTCTCCTTTTATCCCCATAGCAGCCATTGATGGAGAGGTATTCTGCATGATGATGATTTTTTTTTACAGAAAGCATAGTTCTTCCTTCTGTACCAGGGAAGAAAGTGGTCAGTCAGAAAGTCCACATACAGAGGTCATCTTTACACCTTCGAGGACACTAAAGGGGCCGACCAGCACTCTTCCCATGATTCCGGCCCAAAACAGGACACCACCACCGCCTTGCTGACGTCGCAGCCTTGTTGGAACAGGGTGGCTGTCCACCGACCATCCACTACTCCATCCATCTGGACCATCCAGGGTTGCACGGCAGAGGACTGTTTGAAAATTAGTCTTCATGTATTTTGCTGCCCAATGCAGCCGTTTCTGCTTGTGAGCATTGGTTAGTGGTGGCCGAATAGAAGGTTTATGCACAGTTGCAAGACTCTTGAGGACTCTATACCTTGATGTCCGTGGGACTCCAGAGGCACCAGCAGCTTCAAATATCTGTTTGCTGCTATGTCATGGTATTTTAGCAGCTGTTCTCTTGATCCGGTGCATGGATCTGGCAGATATCTTCCTCAATGTGCCTTTATCTGCACGAACCCGTCTGTGCTCTGAATCAGCCACAAATCTCTTAATAGAGCGATGATCACGCTTAAGTTTTCGTGAAATATCTAATGTTGTTTTCATACCTCGTCCAAGGCATTGAACTATTTCACTCTTTTCGGCAGTAGATCGATCCTTTTTCTTCCCCATATTGCATGAAAATGGTGCTCTGCTTAATAATGTGGAACACCGTCCTTAAGTAGTTTTTCCTTAAATTGGGCTCACCTGGCAATCTAATTATCAAAGGTGTCCGAGATTGTTTTCAGTGATCAAAAGAGACAAAAAAGTGACCCCCAAACTTCAACGGGAAAAATTGTAATAAGAAAAAGCGCACCTTGTAATCAAGTGTCCGGTCCTTAACCCCTTAAGGACAGAGCCTTTGAAACATTTTTGTCCTTTCTGGACAATGGCTATTTTAAAATTTCTGTGCTGTTTGTGTTTAGCAGTAATTTTCTTCTTCGTCATTTGCTGTACCCACACATATTATATATTGTTTTTATCGGGACAAGAAGGGCTTTCTATGGATGCCATATTTTTGATCATATCTTATCATATTATTAAAAAAAAGAAAACAAATATGGTAAAAAAAAAAAAAATATACACAAATTTCCTGACTTTTATTTGAAATAACTTCTCCTCATCGACAATAGCGAACAACAAAACATGCTAAATAGATTCTACTATTTCTCCTGAGTACAGGGATACCACCCATGCATAGGTTTGTTGGGTTGTTTGGGGGCTAAAATGCCAAATTTGTGAGGTGCAGTTTTTTTGTTTTCCAACTTGAAATTTTTACATGCAGACAGCCTGCACCCATGTCCCATTTTTTAAAGTAGACACCCTAGGCTATCTCAAATGGTGGTATTTTAACGCTTTCCATGCACTAATTCTACCACCAGCCTTTGTCAAAGTTTGTGGTAGTAATTTTTTTTTTTTTTTTCACAAACCTTGTACTTCAGACATGAATTCACAGATTTTGGTATGTGTCACTGCCAAATAACACCCCAATAAGTGTTCAGCAACATCTCTTGAGTACAGGGATACCCCCCATGCATAGGTTTGTTGGATTGTTTGGGGGGTAAAAGGCCAAATTTGGGAGGTGAAGTTTTTGGTTTTTCAATTTGAAATTTTGACATGCAGACAGCCTGCACCCATGTCCCATTTGGGACATATTTGAAACCAGCCAGTGTATTTTACCACATCAACCCATATATTTTTTTAAAAGTAGACACCTTAGGCTATCTCAAATGGTGGTATTTTTACACTTTCCATGCACTAATTCTACCACCAGCCTTTGTCAAAGTTTGTGGTAGTAATTTTTTTCTGTTTTTTTTTTCACAAACCTTGTACTTCAGACATGAATTCACAGATTTTGGTATGTGTCACTGCCAAATAACACCCCAATAAGTGTTCAGCAACATCTCTTGAGTACAGGGATACCACCCATGCATAGGTTTGTTGGGTTGTTTGGGGGGTAAAAGGCCAAATTTGGTAGGTGCAGTTTTTGGTTTTCCAAATTGAAATTTTGACATGCAGACCGCCTGCACCCATGTCCCATTTGGGACATATTTGAAACCAGCCAGTGTATTTTACCCCATCAACCCATATATTTTTTAAAAGTAGACACCCTACGCTATTTCAAATGGTGGTATTTTAACACTTTCCATGCACTAATTCTACCACCAGCCTTTGTCAAAGTTTATGGTAGTAATTTTTGTGTGGTTTTTTTTCACAAATATTGTATTTTAGACATAAATACACAGATTTTAGTATGTGTCACTGCCAAACAATAACCCAATATGTGTTCAACAACATCTCCTGAGTACAGGGATACCACCCATGCATAGGTTTGTTGGGTTGTTTGGGGGCTAAAAGGGCCACATTGTGAAGGTGTGCATTTTCAACTTGGAATATTGACGTGTAGTCAGCCTGAGCCCATCTTTCATTTGGGACTTTTTTTTAAAGTAGGACAGTGTATTTTACCCCAAAAAGTATATATTTTGTAAAAGTAGACACCCTAGGCTATTTTAAATGGTATTTTAACACTTTCCATGCACCAATTCTACCACCAGCCGTAGTCAAAGTTTGTGGTAGTCATTTTATTGTGTATTTTTTCCCACATACATTGTACTTTAGACACAAATTCACATATTTCGGTATGTGTCACTGACAAACAATACCACAATATATGTTCAGCAACATCTCCCGAGCACAGGGATACCACCCATACATAGCTTTGTCAGCTTTGTTGGGTGTTGAAAGGCTACATTTGAGAGGTGCGCTTTTAGATTTTCACCTTTGCCACTGATCGGCTGTTACTGATCGCTATACACACGTTCAGACAGCTTCAAAAGGAATACACGTAATCCCCTAGTGGGTATAACTAACCCCTAGCGAGTCTGACAAAAAAAATGCTGATAGCAAAAAAAAATCCTTCTGCGACTAGATTGCTCCATATGCGCTGCTTAGGCAGTGACCATATGCACTGCTTAGGCAGTGACCATATGTGCTGCTTAGGAAGTGATATACGGCAAGGAAGGGGTTAATAGCTCTTAAAAGAACCTTTGATATACTGTAATAAATCAAAGTAAAAAAAAATAACCCCTAAAAAATACACAGACAGCAAAAAATGTGCTGCTGTGTAAGATCCCTGCGTACACAGCGATCAATTGCAGGGAAGGGGTTAAATACTGGAAACGGCTTTTATAAAAGCCTTTGGGTCTCAATTCTATTAAAAATATTATAATTAAAAACTTACATTATACAGCTCTGTCTCCCTCCCTCACTAAAACTCAAGTGAGAGGGAGGCAGATCTACACGGGTAAGATCAAATATTTACAATATTTACATGCCTAGAGGCATTGTAGCAACACCGTTAGAGTAAAGAAAGCGACCGCTGGTCGCTTTCTTTACTCAATTTAGTGCATGACGTGCCAGGCACGTCACCTGTTGGCAAGTCCACGATTTGCCGTGACGTGCCTGTCACGTCATCTGTCGTTAAGGGGTTAAAACAGTTGGAGTAATCCTGGGCAGCAAAGACTCAATCCAAACAAAACTAACAGGTAGGAAAGCTTCAACGACTGGAACCAGATAACGTTAAAATGTAACTTAATATTCATAGTAAAACAGCATCTTGTCGATAACAGCACACTTGAAAAAGGAACATACAAAAAAACAAAGGCTGACTTGCTTGACGCGTTTCGTGTCAACACGCACATAGTCATAAGCTGGTGATCAAAAGAGCCTTGAGACACAATGCCATCCATGAGTTAAACTGAAAAACAAAATATTTAATCTTTGTGACACTTAAATAGAATTTGCCTAATAATTTGGAACAGGGTGTATACACGTCCTGAAAAGCATGGTCCTTATGGATGTATATATATATATATGTCCTGAGTTACATGCTGGCAGCTATTCTGAGAGGCTGCTTTGGATTCTTTCTTACATTTGTAATTGTGTAATAAAAAATCAGGTCAAAGTTAAAAAAAAAAAAAAAAAAGTAGTTTTTGGCATATATTATATTTTTTTTTTTTATAGTAAATTATATCATATGATGAAAATAATAGTTTCAAAATAAAGCCCCATCTGTCCTTTAAAAAATTATATATAATTTGTGGGGGTGTACTGAACATGAAGAAATAAAATGACAGTTTAGCAAACGTATAACAAAAATAATGGAATTCTGGTCTTCAAGGCACATTACATGCAGCATACAACTCTGTCACCAAGGATTAATCACATTTGTAATGGTGGTCATCATGGGTAGGATTTCCAGACTTCTCCAGGATATTGCTATAGCCCTACGGGCTGCAAGTAGAATGTATGAAATCAATTTATTTTAGGCTCTTTTGCATTGGTCCAAGGGGCATGATCACAGAACAGTATATTTCAGTTTATTTTTTATTTTTTAACAAGTTGCCTAGTCACAGTGTGGCATCTTTTTTATTTTCTACAAAGCATGACTGTCATTTTTATGCGACAGGCACACTTTAAGCAAACTGACAACCACATTGATGCAAACACATTTATAGAAGCCTGAAGGTTTTATTAAAAGGGAAAATGGCATATTAAAAAAAATGGCTTTCTAAGCAAAATATAAAAGGCAAAGGTAATCTAGGTTAATAATCTATTTAAATGCATACATGTTATGGTCATTTTAACCTCATCAGCACTGAAGCTGGTCAGAGTACATTATTTCCCTAATTAAATCAACAAAAATTCAAGCTTCTCCCCTATGACTGACTATCTTTTTTAGAATATACTACATTTCGCAGTCATGGTAGTAAGAGGGGAAAAGATTGATATGTTTTAAGATTCTAGGAGTTAAAGCCCCATGAATTTGGACACATAGGGGGAATCTATAAACACCCCGAACACGCAGACTGTGCCACATACTGGAGAAATGGTGTGTGTGCCAATGTATAAAGCAGACTCACGAGAGTCTGCATTATCTACACTGAATGCATAGATTTAGGTTGAGCCGGCGAAGCCTATACGTAAAAAAAAATCCAAAACAAATCAGGCATGTCCGGATACCTCCGAGGTCCTTCTCTCCCTCACAGACCAAATGGCGATTGAGCTTCTTTTTTTTATTTTTTTTATAAAACATAGCTTATGATAAAGAGATTCCCTTTTCCACCTCTGTATACCCGCAATATTTTATCTTTTTTTGTCGGATCCGTATCTAATACATTTTTACACACCTTTTTCATCGATATCAGGAGTCCAAGCATCTTTGTTTTCTTTTTTCATGCAGAATTTTTACATAACCCCATCATGTTTTCATTTAACATTTATTTGGAGATTTTTTTTCTGAAGCATTACGGTCACTTTAAAAATCCTAGTCCAACATGTGATGGCCTACTTATTTAGTAGCCTTAAGGCTCTACAGAGCTGCTAATGCTAAGTAAACATGGCATGACATTCCAACATAGACCCAGTGGTAGTCATCCGTTTATCGTAAAGTATTCAAATACATCACTTCTGCAATCTGCACCAACAATTTAAATGTTATTTTTTCCCTTTAAAAAAGGAATCAATATCAATATACTTTATTTGAATGTTCAATCTAGGAGATATTATTGTGAGTCACAAAAAAACCATATGTGTGGCTTACAGAATGTAATATCCTTAAGTAACTCTATTAGTAAAGGAAATAATGCGAGCGCAATGCTTTATTATCACAGGAGATCGCAGAAGCTAAAAGGATTAGGATTTCAACAAATACAGTTTCCTACTGGTTTAAGTGCCTTGGGCTAAATATATGATGATGGTTTAAAACATCAAGTAAAAGGATTATGATGCAGCTATACTTAAAGTGACTGCCACCGAAAAACACTGTTTTTACAATGAATGTGGAGAATAAGGCAGGGCTTGACAAATTTAATTTAGTTTTAGGAGCCAGCCAAAAAATTTAGGAGCCAGACAACGGCACATCACAAAATCGCACGGACACAGTGGCATACACCCACCTCACATACACAGCCAGTTACATTCACACATACATACATACATACACACACACCACATACACAGCCAGTTACATACACACACACCACACACACAGCCAGTTACATTCACACACACCACACACACAGCCAGTTACATTCACACACACCACACACACAGCCAGTTACATTCACACACACCACACACACAGCCAGTTACATTCACACACACCACACACACAGCCAGTTACATTCACACACACCACACACACACAGCCAGTTACATTCACACACACCACACACACAGCCAGTTACATTCACACACACCACACACACAGCCAGTTACATTCACACACACCACATACACAGCCAGTTACATTCACACACACCACATACACAGCCAGTTACATTCCCACACACCACATACACAGCCAGTTACATTCCCACACACCACATACACAGCCAGTTACATTCACACACACCACATACAGTCAGTTACATTCACACACACACCACATACAGTCAGTTACATTCACACACACACACCACATACAGTCAGTTACATTCACACACACCACATACAGTCAGTTACATTCACACACACCACATACAGTCAGTTACATTCACACACACCACATACAGTCAGTTACATTCACACACACACACCACATACATACACAGCCAGTTACATTCACACATACATACACAGCCAGTTACATTCACATACATACACAGCCAGTTACATTCACATACATACACAGTCAGTTACATTCACACATACATACACAGCCAGTTACATTCACACATACATACACAGCCAGTTACATTCACACATACATACATAGCCAGTTACATTCACATACATACACAGTCAGTTACATTCACACACACACCACATACACAGCCAGTTATATACACACATACACACCTTTTTTTTTTTAAAGAACAAAAGAATATTTCTTACAGTGTCCTCCCTCCCTGCTGCTTACCTCATTGCAGGGGAGGGGGACATTTATGCTGGAGCCCGATCTTCTTTCGGTTCCTGTGCCGTGTTGTCACGTGACAATCGGCACTACAGCGTGTTGCGCGAGGGGGCGGAGCTTACAGTCTGTGTGATCCGCACAGACTTTCTCCCCTCGCGCTGAAAAAGAAAGTAAAAGAAAAACGGATGGCAGCCGGCAAGGGCTCCCTGTGACAAACAGCACCCGGGCGCCAGGTCTGATTTCCTGGTCGCCATGGCGACCTGGCGCCCGGGGTTTGTCGAGCCCTGGAATAAGGAATAATTTATACAATATGTTGGCAGAATTGTAGAGAAGAATAACACCCAATACTGGCACTATCATGTGTGCTCCAAACTATAAGAAACAGGGAAGCCTGCAGGGGGTGACAGGTGATACACCTTTCATGACCCTGTTTGGGGTTTTCTTAAATAAAAAAAAAAATCTCTCACCGGGAAGGGATGGTTCATTGCGGCAGCATGAACGCAGCCGCTTCACCAGATCATCGCGCGGGAAGTCATCACTGGATCTTTCTTCGTGGGACAGTTAATTGAGGGATCGCTGAAGGCGACTATTATGAGGTGTTAATGTTAGTATTAGGGTTCGGGGAGGGTAGGATTAGAATTAGGGTTCGGGGGTTAATGTTGGTATTAGGGTTTGGGGTTTAATGTTAGTATTATGGTTCAGGGGATTAATGTTAGTATTGGGGTTCAGGGGTGATGTTAGTATTAGTGTTTGGGTTCGGGGGTTAGGGGTCAGGGTCAGTGCTTACATTGCCGCAATGAAACGGCCATGTTGATCGTTCAAAATGCTGCACTGGACTGTGAAAAGTAAAGCAGCTGCGCTGCACTGTTCTAGGCGCCCTCTCACCAGCCTCTCTGCGGGCGCGCAAGCAGCTTTAGGTCAGTGTGCTGCCCGGGCGCACTGGCAATCTCCCATGCCGACTCAAGCGCTCACCACGTTTGTTCTGAGGTCAGAGCGTCGGGGGTCATATGACCTGCCTTCGCTCAAACGTCAGACCATGTGGAAAGCAAGAGAGGCAAGCACAATAGGATGTCTGTTTGCCTGGGCAGTGCACAGACCATGAGCTCCCTAACACTAGACATCAATCCTGGGTGTGCAAAGTGGGTGAAGGGGCATATCCTGGGTGTTCTTTAAGGGAGCCCAATAATTTCTAATGGCTGCTCTGAATATAAACTCCTGAAAAGTCTGATCTGTGTGCGCCAGTTCAGAACTTCTAATGATCCGAGTATTGCACAACCCATTTGTAAGAAAAAAAATCAGGAACTTTTCAGCTGCTGAAAAGTGTCCGAAAAACTCCACCAATACCCAATAGTTTGGTTAAAGTTCCGTTCCTGTACACGGAAATCTTGGGTTAAATAAAAAAAAGGCGCAATTGCAGTTATAGCTAACAATTTTGTGTGCGGAAATTATTTCATATAAACCTCATCGGTCTCTTAATCTACACTTTATGTACAATTCCTGAAACATAGATAATTTTTATGCTCTTCCTTTACCTGGCTTCCTAATACCGCAGCATAGATTAAAATGTAGCATTTACCGCATTGTCCTTCAGCTGCAATCCCTCTCCATTCGGTAGTGATGACCTACGTTTGCCTGCAGAGATTTTGTTGGGGGTAGAATGAGCTCCACTTTTCTTCTTCACGAACATAACCTCACAGCTTGCCTGATCCTCATTATGTGTACTCTTGCCGGCATTTATCACCCTAATAAGACGATAAAGAGAAGATATGTATACAGAATGTAAAAGAGATCAGTTTTCAAATGATTGATTTATATCTGTATTGTGCATTATAAAGTAAACCTATTAAAAAACAAAAGCACATTACATTATACTACCATTTATTTATATAGCGCCAATTTGTAATTATTGCAGCACTTGGTACAGAGCGTAAAAGATATGTTACCGAGTAAGTTAAACAACTGGACACATGAAGTAGAGACAGCACTGCTTGTAAGCTTACAATATATGCTAGGTCATAGACCATTATCTTGAAGGTGAAAGTCTAGTTTAGTGGCACCATCATTTGTATTGGTTTTGGTAGGGTCTCTTTCTCTTTGCCATGCCGCCCAATTTGTGTTCCCAGTAGCATAGGACTTGGGAGAGGGAGGGTCAAACTGACCATGCTACTGTGCACATGCAGGCCTCTGCGCATGTACAGCATTCATTATCCGGTGTGTCGAAGACCATGACTGCTATGTGTTTTATAGATAACAGGGCTTTCCATTTATTTGTAGACTTTTGGACGCAAAGAGACCAGTTCAAGAGCCAGCCTAGCTAATTTTAGGAGACTGGTAAATAGAGGTCTATGTAATCCAAAAGGCAGTAAATGTTTTAGGAAGCTAGGCTTTCTGGCTCCTGGGACTTGTGCCTAATACATACAGGCATATAGAGATGTAGGGTGTACTGCGCTGGCTAAGACAGTAGTACAGTTGACAGGTTAGAAATAGAGGGATGACGTATCCAATGGTAATCACCATTTCTGCCATTTATTTTAATGTTGTACAAAGCATACTTTAATACGAGTACCCCCTTAAAGAAGAAAAGAGGTAAATGGCATATATGTTGCAAAATTAGGTCAGAGACAGGCATGCTGATTACTAAAAACAAGTAATGCAGCCAGCCAAATTACATGGAACAGACCTAAAGGAACCACATATGAAAGGCGTTCAGTTAAAGTTAGTAGGTAGTTACATGAATGATGGTTATAAATTAACTTAACTGGTACTGAGGAATCCATTAGTGCCTTTGTGCAACTCATCCCCCCAGTTCTGCCTGGTATTTGGTAGCTTAAACCTGGGCCATTATTAATTTAAGCTTAGATTCCTTTTAAATATAATAGTTTTATTCCTTGGAATCAAAGTTGCTACAGACTCAAACAAGCTTGCACACAAAAAAAAAAAAAAAAACTATTTACAAATGTATGAAGGCTTATCATGTAGAAATTATCATTGAGATTGGAATATGTTTGGTTATACAGTCCGATAACGCAATGCCCCAGTGGATTAAAATAAAAAAGGTGTGCCTAATGCACCATTCATGAATACTAAGTGCTTCAGGAAAAGTGGTCATCACCGCTACGCATTGTTGAATCTAAGAACAAATAATCATTTTGCACAGAACAAAAAATCAGCACATTACAACTGGGTGACTTCGTCTTGCATTGCTCAGGACCGTACCGGAATGGTACTGTAACCATTGCTGGGACTGAACCCTGGACCGCTGTGTTTCTGGTGCCTGTGTCTGTTCCGTGCTCCACCAGAGGGCTTGGTTTTCAGTACTGCTTTGTGTCTGTCTAGCTCCTGCCCATACTTAATTCCGCCCAGGTGTTCCCTGTCCTTCATTAACTTCCTTGTTATTTAAACCCCCTCCTCCCAGCACTCTTTGCTAGAACATTTTGCCTGCCTGTCTTTTGCTGGTGTTATTGTTTTGTTCCCTGATCCACTGTTATCGATTTGGCCTGGACCTTTTGGCTTGTGACCCCGACTACGTTTTCTGATTTGCCAGTTTGTTCCTGTTTGACAAGATGCCCAAAAGAAGACCGCAAAACCCTAATTGTGGCCGCTCAAAGCCTGGGGCTCCACCCTTGGGGGAGAGTGGTCACCCTGCACAGGGTATCACACCTGCTCCAGCCCTTGCATCTGGACTCCAGCCAGAACTGGCAACCATGCCGCTGACAGGTACTTTATGTCCTGGGCAGCCTCAGCCCGGGACAATGAAAAGTTCAAGATTGAGAACTCTGAGTGAAGGAGGTCTCTGCCAATAAGGAGAGTTGAGAAGTCCTGTCTTCAACTAGAGAGGCTAATGCTCTGAAACTGCTCCTGTCTTCAGAGGGGCTAATGCTCCGAAACTGCTCCTGTCGTCAGAGGGGCTAATGCTCTGAAACTGCTCCTATCTTCAACTAGAGGGGCTAATGCTCTGAAACGGCTCCTGTCTTCAACTAGAGGGGCTAATTCTATGAAACTGCTCCTGTCTTCAGAGGGGCTTATTTCTCTGAAACTGCTCCTGTCTTCAATTTGAGGGGTTAATTCTCTGAAACTGCTCCTGTCTTCAAATTGAGGGGTTAATTCTCTAAAATTGCTCAAGTCTTCAAATAGAGGGGTTAATTCTCTGAAACTGTTCCTATGTGGTAATGACTGTATGTATGATATATTATTAAATCTACATGGTTCCCAAGGAAATAATTTACATAATATTCAACAAGACACTGAATGGCAAAAATAAAATGTGATCACCATAATAACAATCTCTGTATGTGTCACAGTTTAGCCTAAATGTGACTGTGTCTCTATACAGCATTATAATTCCCTACTTCACACCCTGCAGGATACTTCAAAAGCTTCATAATATTATATCAGTATGGTGATTGAATCTGTCACAGTTGAATTTAGACCCATTTCCCCCCTAATAAGAAAGAAAAGAGGCAGTACTGTTTGTGTACCGTTGGTACATTTTTATTGAGTAAAATACTGCTGTGGTACAAAAGGGGAAAGCAACAGAAAAGATGGCTGATTACACCATAGGAGCTAGAAGAGGCAAAACAATATATTCTTGAATAGATCCATGAAATTATATTAATATTCCAAACCCAGTCAGAAAAAAAGGCAGAACCTCATTCTAAGGAGAGAGACACAAAGAGACAGATAAGGAAACTTTGCATCAAGAGCACAAACTCCTGTTGAAAAGTGACTGGGTAAAAGTGTGTTCAGATTGTGCCATAACATTCCATAGTAGCCAAGAGCTTCAAGAACCAAGTTACGTTTCTGTACTATCCACATATGGTCCAGGGCTCACAATGTACACGTCACCCAGCTCCCTGAGGTGAAGGACACAGAGACTACATGGCCTGCCAAGCACCTCATAATTACAGGTGGAACATGGAACAGATAGTCTGGCTCAAAGAAGCAGGATCATTGAACAACTTCTATAAAAAAGGTAAAATCCATCCAAGAATCCAGTAAGCTCACATAAACAACCATTCTCTTCCATGACACCTAAGAAATAAATAACTGTGCATTATACATCCCTGAGATGTATGCAATTATCACTTAATTATACGTATCAGTCCAAGAAATGAAATCCTTTAAATGTACAGCACTAACCCACCATTACGATGAAAATAGCCATGACTAATTCCTGGAACAGCAAATGTGTTATTAACCACGCAACAATAAAAAGTCCTTCATGGTACAATGCACTTGTACTGCTGTTCCATTTCCTCGTGTGATAGCAAGACTGTGCGAACAGATCCCAGAGAACTGACAACTAGCCAAACTGAGGGGTCAACTAAAACCTTGGAAATATAGCTAATAAAAAAAATAATGGTTCACTTGTTGGGTAAACCTGCAGCAGATTATGTCTGAAAATATTACGTATTATATTTTGTTGTACTTATTCACTTTTATATTTGAATTATGAACACCAAGGTATTATGGAATTCTGGAGCTCTCTTGATAATTTTAACTTACAAATCTCATCACACTCTGCCAACTGGGTTTCTCAAGATGGACTACGTCTCTTACCCATGTTACCAGACAAATTGAAAATTTGATGATCGTGTTTAATATAGTTTCAAGCTAAAAATAGAGAATGGGAACTGAAAATGCAGATTGTATACATGCATTGTGGCAGCCTTCTAATTCATGAATAAAGGCAGACAGGTCGATGATCAAAAAGTGGTATTTAATATAATCAAATCTATACAGGTGAACACAGCAGAGAAATGGAAATTCTTGAATAGATACAGGAAAATTATATTAATATTCCAAACCCAGTCAGATAAAAAGGCAGAACTGGTACTAGCAGACTGCCTTTTTTGTGGCAATCAGATCAATTGTACAACTTGACGCGTTTCACGCATATGGCGCTTACGCTTAAGCTCATGAGTAAGTGCTATATGCGCGAAACGCGTCAAGCTGAATGGATTTGATTATATCACATACCACTTTTGATCATCGACCACCACTAGTGCCTGTCTGCCTTTATTCATCAATCGCTGTTTACTGGCGCTTGCCACGCATCAACAGAGGCACCGGAGGCCATTAGTGGCGATACACCATTTTGCAGATTTCTTCCACATGTTTGACCGAAAAAACTTCCTTTTGTTTAGCCTTCTAATTCACCCTCATTCAAATATCTCTCTCCAAATACGTGACATATGAATGAGAAAAGTATATTCAACAAGCAACAGTCTGTACCTAAATAATTGGAGTCCAATCTCCTTACTGGAAAAAAACTTCTTCTTACTGTACATCAGTTACAGAAAAAAGAAGAAAACTGAAAGAAAAAAAAAAAGTTTTACAAAAACATTAATTTTGCACCAAAATGAGAACAAATATATAAGTTCACTAATCCAAGTAATAAATCACACATTAAGGTTGCAAGGGCACGTCTTGCCTTAACCCTAGCAAATAACGACACATGCCAAGTATATATAGTATATAGTGGAGTCCGTGGTTCATGTTAACGGAGGTTTAACAAAATGACCTGTAACTTTGAAATATATGAACGGCAGCAAGACAACTGGTTGGTGATGCAACCTCATCACAAGCCTCTCAGTCAGAGGGCCTCGGCCAGTAATTGCCCTTCATGGGCTGTCGTTCCTCCCCTTGGTATGCTGGGCAAAACCTTTATAAACCTTTATAAACCCTTGCAAAGGTTTTGCCCAGCCTCTTTTCCCCCAAAAAGAATCAGTTCCCTCCCACCCAGCCCTCTTTCTGTTTTCTTCATGGTAGCCAAGGTGGCAGGGGGTACCCGAGGTCAGGCGTCAGTGCAGGGGGGTTGGCCGTCTTGGAGTATGGCCAACCCGGGAGGCAGTAGGTCTGGTAGCTATCTGCACGGGCTATAATTTTGCTATACAAAATCAATAAGGGGATTGGAGGATCTTTGTTATGAAGAGAGAAAAAAAAGGCATCTCAGAGGGGATATGATAACATTATATAACTATGTGCAGGGCCAATATAAAGAGCTCTTAACCAAAACCAGACAAATAATCAATGCAAATAGGGCTGGTTGGGTGGGTTTTGCTTAAAGGCTTTGACTTCCCTACCAAAGCCACTTCTACTTATAATTCCATTTTGTGCCCGAATAGCACAGCACGCGCCCATTAGAGTCAGATGGACAATCAGCTGATTGGTCTACTCTACCTCTGCCATGCAACTTCATGTTCTCCTATGGTGCATGAGCAGCCCCAGTGCTAACTCAAATAGAAAAGATAATTGAAGTGTTTAAAATACATTAAATACTGGCAAAGAGAGCAGAAATAGTTGCGGGGGAAACAGAGACCATGGCGGGTGAGGTGGAGGGGATGGACACAAAGACAGGGGCGGGAGAGGCGAGGGGAAACAGAGACCAGGATGAGATAGGCGGGTAGGGGAAACAGACGGGGTGGGGAGGGAAAACCGAGACCAGGCCGGGAGGGGAAACCGAGACCAGGCCGGGAGGGGAAACCGAGACCAGGCCGGGAGGGGAAACCGAGACCAGGCCGGGAGGGGAAACCGAGACCAGTCAAATATTCTTGTCCTGCAAGAATATATATATATATATACACACACACACACAGTACTGATTCTGTGCAAGGGAATCTCAAAGTAGGTGGAGCCAGTTTGGGAGAGGAAGGAACAAAACAAAACTCCTTTCATCCACAAATCACTGGAAGTCCTGGAAAATCTTTGGGTCAAACTGGTAAGTTCGCAAAGCTATGAGATCTGATTATTCCTTCTGAACACAGTACTGTCAGTAGTGATATCCTTCAAGTCTATCTTAGCTCTCCAGATAACTATAGCATTAGGAAGCCAATCAAGTGTTCCTAGCATACATCTTTACAGACTTAACCCCATCTATCTGTAACCAACACTGTGTTGGTGGGAAAATAAATACAGATTCAGAAAATGTCTATGGACTTAATTCATTAAAAAGAGAGGAGATTTGTAGGGAATTTAAAAGGGAATTTGAGACAGTCTAGTGCCCAAACTCCCTTTGGTGCAAGATGAAAATTACTGCTTGTATAGTGCACAGGCTTTTTTCCCAGTGTTATTTGCTGCAGGCATTCTGCATAAATCACATTTTTAATATTTGACTCAAGCCCTTCCCAGTGATTACTCTGCATGTTTACTGCAGGTGCAGCAGCACTGATTATATAGACACCGAAGACATAACATTTTGTTTAATGTAGTCATTTCCTGTGATCTTTCAATTGAATACATTGTGTGGACTCTGAGTGACCATGCTCTTGTACATAGTAGGATCTCTTAACAGTGCAACACATTGTCGGATGACATTACGAGAGAGACAGGATATTCCATTTATTTGAATGAAATTATTCTCACTGGTCCCTAAAGCGAAAAAAAAAAAGGAAATTACCGTATTTGCTCGATTATAAGACGAGGTTTTTTTCAGAAAAGTCCCCCTCGTCTTATAATGGAGGTCTCTTATAATCTGACCTCAAATGGAGGTCAGATTATAAGACATGGATCCAGGTCCCCAGCAGAGCTGCTCTAACAGCAGGGGATGTCTGCGCGATGAGCGCAGACTCCCCTGCTTCCGCCCGGCACGACCGCCGGGGCTTCTGTGAAGAAGCCGGGTACTTGCGCTTTCGTCACAGAAGTCCCGGCGAGCGTGCTGGGCGGCAGCAGGGGAGGACATCCTCTGCTGCCCCACTAGCCACCAGGGTAAATCGGGCAGCTGGGGGATGTCTGCATGATACGTGCAGACATCCTCCATGCTGCCCGACACCTCCGTCTATTATGACGGACAGCTGTCCGTCATAATAGACGAGGTGTCGGGCAGCATGGAGGATGTCTTCAGTATCGTGCAGACATTCCCCGGCTGCCCCCACCAGGGATTATTACACAGGTGAGGGGGAGGGAGCACCAGAGCAACAAGGGGAGGGAGGGAGGAGGCACCAGAGCAACAAGGGGAGGGAGGGGGGAACCAGAGCAACAAGGGGAGGGGAAGAGAGAAACAGGGGGGGGGGGGGGAGAGGGAAGGGAGGGGGAGAGAGAGAGAGAGACAACACTAAGGGGGAGGGGGAGAGAAAGCTGGGGACAAGGGAAAGAGGGAGGCAGCATTGGCACAATAAAAACAAGAAATGCATTTTTTGATATCATAATTTTTTAGTTCAACTTTTTTCCTATAGGGTAGTCTTATATTCAGGCTTTTAGTTTTTTTCCTAAAGGAATATCCAAAGTTTGGGGGGTTGTCTTATAATCAGGGTCGTCTTATAATCGAGCAAATACGGTACTTTAGCTCTGCTAGTGTGGGCAATCCTAGATTTTTGCAAACTGCTGTAATTTCACAATTTGATCTAGCTGTAAGTATTTTTATATTTTAAGCAATGCAAAATGTAAAAGTACTTTGAAAGCACATTAATACGCATTAATATTTGTAAGATGTATTTGGGCTCTAGACAGTACCTTTAAGGCCAAAGTAGACGAGATGGAAAAATGGCAAGTCTCTCTTTTAGGAGTATGTTAACTAACTTTTTCAATTAAGCCTCAATTACATTTATAGATATAATTATTGGAGACATCTAAAAATCTCAATACAGGCTTTTTGCTTCCATAAGCAAACGGGGAAAAAAAGAGGAAAGGACATTTGCTCAGCTAATGTGGGCAGTCCTGGTTTCTTGCAAACTGCTGTAATTTCACAAATTCATCTAACTGTATGTTTTTTATATTTAAAGCAATGCAAAATGTAAAACATGTATTTTAAAGTACTTTGAAAAGCACATTAATATGCATTAACATTTGGAAGTTGTATTTGGGCACCATACAGTCCATATCAATTTCTACAGGTTAGTTTGCAAGGAAACCAAAAAAGAAACAATAAATAAAAAGGGAAAACATGGAAAAGACATAAAAAAGCATGCAATTCAAGACATATTTTTCCAAATATAGAAATCCAAAAATCACTTAATATGGGCACAACTAAATTAAATTGATGCAAGTGAACAAATAACAAGCACTTAAGATTCTACATTGAGTGGTTTTATTGGAACAAATTACAGTGTGAGAATGTGCGCACATTCCATCAAAAAGGTGCATTGCAAATTTTAATAATCAAGCATTATACCTCCACATGAGAAACCTTCTCTTGGCCTTTAAAGTCTTGCACAAAAGAAGCAATACTTTGTTGGGATTTGCTAATCATTCCTGTCATGACAAGAGAGAGTTTTTAAAAATAAATAACCAACCAGTCAAAATTTGACAAAGTTTCACTAAAATTCTGTACAAACAAGAAAATGTACAGAACCAGGTATATTGTACTTCAATTGTAATCAATGTAAAATATTAAGAATAAGTATTAGGATTTGAGGAACCCTGACTCCTGGTGTTCACCATGTCCTGCAGTCAGTGGTGTATCTTGATTTTGTGCTGCCCTAGGCAAAATCCGGGCACCCCCCTACCCAAGCTGCACACCCACGTTACACACCTATGACATGCCCCATCATTCAGACTCACATCAAGCTCACACTCCCATCACACTCAGTCACACACTCCTACTCCCATCACACACACTCTGACTCCCATCACACTCAGTCACACACACACTGTCTCCCATCCCACTCAGTCACACACACTGTCTCCCATCACACTCAGTCACACACACACTGTCTCCCATCCCACTCAGTCACACACACTGTCTCCCATCACACTCAGTCACACACACTGTCTCCCATCACACTCAGTCACACACACACAGTCTCCCATCAGCACTTACCTTTCCCTAGTGGACCATGCTGCCTGTTCGGCTTCCCGGCGATTGTGCCGACAGGTCACGTGACCGGGCGCGCGTATGACGTCAGCGCACCCATCACGTGACTGTCGGCACTTCCGTGTCACACTGCACGGGGAGCCGAACGGGCAGCACGGAGGTTCTCTGTGCTGCCTGTTCGGCTCCCCGTGCAGCCCGGCAGGCAGAGCGATGGCGAGGGGGGATCTTCCGCCTAGGATGCCTCGCGGTAAATACAGCACTGCCTGCAGTACATTTAATTGCCTGTCCATGGGGCACACTCACAATATGGAAGCTTAAAGGGACACTTTTATTTTTCACTTGTGCTTCTAATATAGAAGCACAAGTAAAACATTAGTTGTTCCTAATGTGATGATAAGCTGGCACATAGTTTTGACAGTACATGCCAGTTTATCCTCTGACTGGAAGCTGCCATGTCTGGCCAGCGACTGTCTCTCTGCTAGCACAGAGAGAGCCCCTCATTTTTGCATGGGATCAGCAGGGGGGAACTTAACTAGGTGCTATTAAAAAAAACAGTGTAGTGTTCCTTTAATGTCTACAGCCTTGATGCAAAGCGATTAGATTAATTGTTGATGACCATCTTGCAGCCCACAGGGCCCTTGAGCATTTTAGCGCTGCCTCTATATAGAATTTAAGAGACAGATTATATAGCATTCATAAGCAAACTTGTGTCACGTGAGAGCCACATAAGATAAACTTCATATGTTTAAGAGCCGTAAGAAATGAAACGAATGTTACACGTTTTCACTGTTAAGATACAATGTTACAAAATGTTATACAAATATTAATAAATACATGACGTTATAATATTCACATTTGTCATTTTTCAACTGTTAATTTATATTAGTTTCAATCATAAAGTACACATATATAGAAATTTTTTTGATTATTATTTTAACTATACTGACCATGGTTAATACGGAAATTAACTATGGAAAAAAAATATCTAAGAAAAATATCCAAATTCACATTAATTCACATTAAATGAGATTGCCAAAAATAAAATAAACACAGGTTGAGTATACCTTATCCAAAAGATCCACCTCGGCTGGGGTGAAACCACAGAGCCCTAATAATAAAAAAAAAAAAAAAACTGTCCCATGCCCCCAAATTCACAAAGCAACATATCCCACAATGCAATCTTTGTCCCAAAAGTGCTTCATTTTACCTTTATTTCAACAGTACAAAACATACAAATATACTTAATACGCTACAATCAATATAATACAAAATTATACATCCATCATCACATTATACACAAAACAACAAGGAACATGGGAAGAATCACTCATTTGGTCTCCGAGACAGGAAATTTCCTCCAAACAACGCTCTGTAAATCCAATTATAATTCTTGTCAGTCTTCTCAACGCACATAAAGTGATGTCTGTGCATCTTTGTCCCCCAACGGCTTGCCTGTGCTATCTGTGCACCAAATTGTTTGTGCCACCTCTATCACCAAACAGCTTGTCAGTGCCATATTTGCCCCAATCAACTTGCCAGTACCATCTGCCACCAAACAGCTTCTCAGTCCCATCTTTGTCCCCAAACAAATTGGAGGTTGGTGGGGTGAGGCAGCTGGAGAGTATGTCTATGTGCTGGCAGTGCACACAGACATACTACTTAGTGAGATCCAGATCTGTGGAGCACCTTGTAATTGGACCTCTTCTTTGAACTATGTTTACAGGGTGACCTCACATATAAGGTGAGGTTTCTTTTTCAAAGCATTTGCTCTGAAAAATACCTTGCCTTATATTTTGAGCGATAAGGCTGGTATTGCAAAAATAATGAACACATATTTGAAAAGTAAGCTCTTTTTCATGTTTCAAACAAAAAACCCCCCATAACATTTACACAGAAAATAGCTTTTTTTTTTTTTCTGTTGATGACTCTAAAGCTGACTTCAGGAAATAAAAGTAGACTTATTTTATGTGCAAACATTAAGGAAAACCAACGCAACTATGTCCTGTTGCATTGGTGAAATGATAAGTTCCTTTTATTCTCGTAAAATTATACATATAGTACATATAATAAAAGTACTTTAAATGTCACTCAACATGACCTATAAATAGTTTTTATGCTCTAGTGATCAATTCAGACCTCTTTTCGGTTCCTTATAATGAAACATGGAATCGACATAACCTCTTCTCATTGCTACGTTATGCAGGGTCAACAAAGGTTAGATGAAAGTACATGTTTGATTTGAGGCCTTAAGGGATGAGACACAAGGCAAGCTTTGATACAATTTAACAAAGTTTTTTGTTAAAAGGCACTGTACCATTTTTTGGAAGCAGATTGGATTTTTAGCCTTCAGTTATGTTTAAAGCTCACACTATTTTTAAAAGCTATTTTAGATGCGCCTTGAATATGTATATTCAAAATGTACTGTAGGCAATCATAAGAAATACCAAAGCATTTTTTTTTTTTATAATGCTGGGGGCTCTTATTGAAGGCTGGATTTTTAGCTGTTGCCATAATTACATATTAAAGCGGTGAAGCAAATTTAGTAAATTATACCTTTCAAACTTTTTTGAAAGAGGTTTGCATATCATAAAGTGTTTTGCTGGCCTAGATTTAAAAGGACTTTGAAGAAGACTAAATATTCTAACTTCCTAACATTAGATGTTCTTTCTGTGAAAATTCAACATGTAGGTCACAACACAGAAATGAAGAACAGTGGTCATATATTTTAAATTATCAGCATACTTATTATACATTACTTTTATTTATATAGCGCCAACAATTTACATAGCGCTAGGTACAGAGAATAGAGGGGGACTGCATACCAAGTTAAACAAATTAGGACAGACGGATACATGAGATAGAATGTCCTACTCGCAAGCTTATAATCATGAGTGAGTGGGAGACATGATACACACACAAGGGAGTGAAAATGTCAATGGAAATGTGGTGGCAGTAACAATATTAGGGATGGTTGGAGCTAGGTGGCCCAGCATTAATTATGTGTGTTCTAGTCGGCAGCGTCAGTTACTAACCATGTTTAACAGGTATTCTAGTGGGATCAGTAGTAAACCTCCTTGAAGCAGAGAGTTTTAAGGAAAAAAGTTTGAGAAGGAGAGAGAGAGCTGAATGCATAGAGGGGGCAGCTTAGGCAAGATTTTACAGATATGAGTGGGAAGAGGTGATGAACATTCGCCCGTTCCTCATCGCAAAGACCGCCAAAATCCTAGTACACTCGCTTGTGATCTCTCTTGATTACTGTAACAGTCTCATGACTGGACTACCTCTTGCTCGTCTTTCTTAGCTACAATCGATTCAAAACACAGCTGCCAGACTCCTCTTTCTTGCTCATTGGTCCGATTCAGGGGCTCCTCTCTGCAACACCCTCCACTGGTCCTCTATCTTTAACCTACAAAACCCTCCACTCCTTGGCCCCTCCGTACATTGCCTCCCTCATTTACTGATACTTCCCTGCATGACCTCGGTACTCCTCAAAGAGACTAAAGCTTTCATGGCAGGTACACTTTAATCACTAATCTTGCCTTTTAAAAGTACAAGAGCAGTTTATAAATTTCTGTAGTGGAAAAAATGAAATATACAATTTACCTGATAGCTAGTCACTGTGTATTAAAATATGTCATAAACAGCCAAAGACATAATATATTGCCCTAGTGATAATTAACCCTATAAGATCATTCATGTAAAGCATACCAATATATTTTATAGCTTCGTAATAAACGGACACCATGTTAGCACCATGAAAATAATTAAACTGTATCCATAAGATAGACATTTGTGAATAATGCTTACATTATACAAGGATTTACTCATTCAAGTGTTAACAATGGCCACATTCCACTACAATATAAAAGGACTGTTTTTGTGTGTGTATGTCAACATTAAAAACAATTAAATAAAAAACAGGCTTTTCTTTAATACAGGGTTTACAACAAATCTAAATGAACAGTCAATTTCCCTCAAGCATTAAAAAACACAAAGAATGTTCTATTAAAAGTATATTTTGGCCTCCAAAGTATGTAGCCTTTCAAATGTTGTTATCTGTATTGTGTAGAACACATATACCTCTAAGCAATATCAGCAGGAGGCAAACTTGGCCGAACTCAGCATATATGCACGAGTTTACTGCAAAGATTCAGTGCAACTAAGGAGAAGATATTTCTTATAAAGTTATATGTACTGGTAACTTAGACATCCGCACTAACATTTTAAATGGCCAAAGAGGGACAGCTCTTTTAACATGAGGCTCTCAACATATGTGACCTGTTTTTGATTTTTGATTTCTTTTTTTTTTTTTTATTATGAATATACAAAACATGACATGTTCATACACAGATAGGAGGCAAACATAAAAATACTTAGAATAAAGTGAGGAGTGGGCAACCCATGTTTAACTACTTAGTAAAACTATTAATATCAGCAATTAGGTGGGTCCAGTGGGACCCGCCAGGTTATCTGTAATGAGCTTCCCATTCTTACCAGCCATAACAATCCTGTCTGGCTTAACGCCACCCACATGACGCAACAAACATCACAAGACATAACTAACAGGACAAACATCACAAGACAAATCGCACCGGAGAGCCTGCTCTCACCACATCTCCAATCCATTCCATTCCCGATAACATATGTGACCTGTTGAAATGTATGTATGACATACAGAAACACTTTTTCTTCTAGAAATGCTTCTAGAAAATAGAGCCACAATTTTGGAAAGAAAATCCAGGTCACGTGACCGGTGTACAAATATAAGGATGGATATGTGAATCAATCTAGAACATATCTTGGTGCAACTCAAAAGATTATTACATAGGCAATGCTTTTTCCTCTACAGGGTCATCACATTTAGTCGATGGCATTATATATATATATATATATATATATATATATATATATATATATATATATATATATATATCGATCCAAAGTACCAGCACTCTGCCCAATTTAAGTCATAAAAAATGCCAAAACTTGCCTGGGTGCAATCCACATCAATCTACAAAATCCAAAACAGAAAAAGAATGCACTCACAGGGCTTCTAAAGACAGTCATTCAGGTTTTAATGCAGGATGATCGTCAGCATAGTTCTTTCAGCGACGTTTCAGGCTGTTAAGCCTTTTGTCAAGCACTCCAAATGAGAACAAACAAACAGACATTTATGCACATCTAATCAAACACTTACCAGCAGCAGCTGGAGAAACACCCTTCCCACACCACGTTGTGTCAATCAAGTAGCAGGGTGTGGTACGTGGTAAGTAAGTTTGCGTTCCATCTTGCGTGTCACTTATGCCTACCCGTTGCTAAGCGACGCTGTGAAGGCGTCTAGTAATCCAGCGCGTGAGCGTGTATATGGACAGAGGCTAAAGCCACATAATGACACCGGGAGGTAGTGCAAAGGCATGACTATGTGTCTGAGAGGCATACTGTTAAGCCAAGTGCACTAGCTGGACACCCGGTCAGTGACTGGGGATTCACTGCACCGGAGCTGTGTCTAGATCCAGACACAGCTGTACCTACCGTGTCAGAGACTAGAAGGGGTTGGCTCATGTGCGCGATTCCCCCAATGGGAGAAACTAATACAAGGCAGACTTGGAAGGCTGTTGATAAGATACTTACTATCTCTAATTGGGATGTAGTGGGCATGTTGAAACTACATAACCAGGTACCCTGTGACATGTTAGCAAATATAAGTGGTAACATAATATAAAAAACAAAGGAGAGAAAGAGAGTGATAATATCCAATAGTGTGTAAACTGTGGGAGACTAGAGAAGAGAGCAATGCACGTTCAAAGAGAAAAGAAGGAAAAACGAAAAAGGGAGAAAAAAGAAAAACAGAAGAAACCTTAAAAAGAACGAAAAACAGAATGAACCAAACAAGGTGAAATATAGATATGTAGATCAAATATACATAATAGCGAAAAACAGAAACAACAACCTAAATAAAAAAATAAGACAATAGCAGAAATAAGCAAAAATAAGCAAAAAGTCCAGAACATTGATTATGGGAGCAATCTGATGATGAGAGAAATCCCAAAACAAGGGACCAAAAAATGAAAAAAATGAAAACGGGTGAAAACACCTTTTTAAAGTCCAACAGTGTGTCCAGGGGCCACTGGTTGTGGAGCATCTGGGGTGCATCCCCACCATAGTTGTTTGTGACGACTCTCAAAGGATAGTCCAGTTCGCATCTACTAAGCTCTTGACGGGAGCTGTCGGATGCTCAACAACACCTATACATTGATGACCATACGCACCAATTCTTACATCAGAAATTTCCGATCTGCCCGGTTATCTACACTCTACCTAAGATTCACAAAAACCCAAGGAAACCCCCAGGAAGACCAATTGTATCGGCGAAAGGCAGCCTACTGGAGCCGATCACTCAATGGATCGATTTTCACCTTAAGGAGACGGCTCTCCAGTTGACTACATGCTTGAAAGATACTCCTGACTTTCTGCAGAAGTTAAGGGACATTAAACTACCTACATCTGAAATCCTGCTAGTCACAATGGATGTCTCGAGTCTGTACACAGTGATACCCCATGACCAAGGAGTGGAGGCGGTGAGGACACTCCTTTCTCAGTCGACTACTTATACGGGACCTCCCGTTGAATTTTTGTGTCAGATGCTCTTCTTCTGTTTATCGAATAATTTTTTTAAATTTGAACACAAATACTATATACAGACATCTGGTACATCCATGGGAGCAGCGATGGCACCCACGTATGCAAACATGTTTATGTATGTATATGAAATGCAACATATCATCTCTAAGTATGCAACACATATTTTAATGTACAATCGGTTTGTAGATGACATATTTTTGGTGTGGACATCAACAGCGGAACACTTACAGTCGATGCTGACGACTCTGAACCAGATATCGTCACCTATAAGATTCACTATGGATTTTTCAACTGAACGAATACAGTTCTTGGATGTACTGGTCTATAGAAATCAAGACAGATTGGGCTATACCTTGTATAGGAAGGCTACCGATCGGAATACCTTACTACACTTTAATAGCTTTCATCCTCCGCCGTTAAAAAAATCATTACCTTACTCACAATTCCTACGAGTAATCAGGAACAACTCGGATCCCATGAATATGAGAACACAATTGGATCAAATGGCCAAAAGATTCTATGAGAGAGGTTACCCACGCCCTGACGTACAACGAGCTCTTGCCAAAGCACTCAAATATGTACCTAAACATCAACATGAAGCAAAACAATCCCGGATAGTCTTCCCGACGAAGTTCCATGTTTCCTCTCCGTCTGTAAAAGAAGTGATCACACACAACTGGAATATCTTAACGGGCGACAATACGCTGCCCAGAATAGTGGATACACCACCGATGCTTTGCTACAAACGTGGGACGAATCTACGAGACAGATTAGTCAAGTCAGATCCAACACATTGCTATTCACTTAATACTCAATACCAACGTACAGGCTGTTACCGCTGCCTTGGATGTGTGACTTGTTCCCATATGGTATCCGGCACACATTTCCCACATCCTCATACAGGACACCAATATAAAATCAACCATCGTATTACCTGTACAACTGAATTCGTAATATACCTGATAACGTGCCCATGTGGTCTATCATACGTTGGCAAAACAATTATGACTGTCAGGGATCGGATCAGAGGCCATCGTTCATCAATACGAACAGCCTATCGAGATAAGGTGACAGACAAGCCAGTGGCCAAACATTTTTTTGAAAAACGACACTCTTTATCACAACTCCGATTCATTGTCATCGATCATATACCTCCACTCCCGAGGGGGGGTGATAGAGCAAAACTTCTTCTCCAACGTGAGTGTAAATGGATTTTCACACTGGACACAGTAGCCCCAAGAGGCTTAAATGAACAACTACTTTTCCACCCATTCCTCCCGTCAAGAGCTTAGTAGATGCGAACTGGACTATCCTTTGAGAGTCGTCACAAACAACTATGGTGGGGATGCACCCCAGATGCTCCACAACCAGTGGCCCCTGGACACACTGTTGGACTTTAAAAAGGTGTTTTCACCCGTTTTCATTTTTTTCATTTTTTGGTCCCTTGTTTTGGGATTTCTCTCATCATCAGATTGCTCCCATAATCAATGTTCTGGACTTTTTGCTTATTTTTGCTTATTTCTGCTATTGTCTTATTTTTTTATTTAGGTTGTTGTTTCTGTTTTTCGCTATTATGTATATTTGATCTACATATCTATATTTCACCTTGTTTGGTTCATTCTGTTTTTCGTTCTTTTTAAGGTTTCTTCTGTTTTTCTTTTTTCTCCCTTTTTCGTTTTTCCTTCTTTTCTCTTTGAACGTGCATTGCTCTCTTCTCTAGTCTCCCACAGTTTACACACTATTGGATATTATCACTCTCTTTCTCTCCTTTGTTTTTTATATTATGTTACCACTTATATTTGCTAACATGTCACAGGGTACCTGGTTATGTAGTTTCAACATGCCCACTACATCCCAATTAGAGATAGTAAGTATCTTATCAACAGCCTTCCAAGTCTGCCTTGTATTAGTTTCTCCCATTGGGGGAATCGCGCACATGAGCCAACCCCTTCTAGTCTCTGACACGGTAGGTACAGCTGTGTCTGGATCTAGACACAGCTCCGGTGCAGTGAATCCCCAGTCACTGACCGGGTGTCCAGCTAGTGCACTTGGCTTAACAGTATGCCTCTCAGACACATAGTCATGCCTTTGCACTACCTCCCGGTGTCATTATGTGGCTTTAGCCTCTGTCCATATACACGCTCACGCGCTGGATTACTAGACGCCTTCACAGCGTCGCTTAGCAACGGGTAGGCATAAGTGACGCGCAAGATGGAACGCAAACTTACTTACCACGTACCACACCCTGCTACTTGATTGACACAACGTGGTGTGGGAAGGGTGTTTCTCCAGCTGCTGCTGGTAAGTGTTTGATTAGATGTGCATATATGTCTGTTTGTTTGTTCTCATTTGGAGTGCTTGACAAAAGGCTTAACAGCCTGAAACGTCGCTGAAAGAACTATGCTGACGATCATCCTGCATTAAAACCTGAATGACTGTCTTTAGAAGCCCTGTGAGTGCATTCTTTTTCTGTTTTGGATTTTATATATATATATATATATATATATATATATATATGTATATTATTATTATTATTTTTATTATTATAAGTGAAAAACTATTCATCATGGCTTGTACAGTAGTTCGTGTATTTTGGCGTTCTAGTTTAAACCTTTAAAATGGAACAGAAAGGATTCTTTTACAAATCACTTTTTTTTTTTTTCATTCTCGCAGCAGAATAAACCAAAGACTTCCCAAACAGGCATTTGAAATATCCCTGACAAAAATGCACAAAATTAAGAAATTGTAATGATCCAAAATGTTACAGGCTGACAAGCCTGTATGTAATTAAAGGATATAAGTCCATGTTCGACTTTTAACATAACACATCAGGACCTACTTACTGTAGTTTGAGTTTGGTGGGCAATTTGGCGGACATTTTTTCGACTCTATTTGGAGGTTTTTAACAGTATTTTTTTCAGTTCATATTCTACTTCATCATAGAGTATATGAACTAACGGAGTTTGAAAACAACACAAAAAAGGTACTACAACCAATCAGCAAATCAAGTCTCCAGGGGACATTTCCTAAACGATCATTGGAGCTGGCTAATATAGAAACCTGCTCAATAAAAGTACCATCAGGCTTCCATGTTAAAAGCTCTACCGGCTCCACATAAAGTAATGCAAGGACCACAGAACCCTCCATTATCCAGAAGGGGGCAGTTAGATGATTATTCTTCCCATAACCCACATGGGGCAGAAAGCAAGCAGGGGTCAATTTGTCTGACATTAAACGTGCCATGTGAATACTAGAAGTTGTAATCAGCAGAGATCTGTAGTTGGGGGCTTTAACCTCCCAAATAACCCAATTAACCACCCCATCATTCAGGGTTTAATTACATCACACTCTGGTTATTGGAGGCTCCAGCAGTTCTACAATCTCACATGACTTGGCAGAGACAGATAGCATACATTTTGACTTACTCTTATTATTATAACTTAGTATTCTGGGATGTGCTAAAACAAAGATCTTCCTTTGTTTATTTTTTGCTGAATCACTCTCCATTTGGCAGAATGAGATAGAGATTAATGACGATTCAGTTTTAACACATTTTAACTACATTCTGTGCTCTGTGGTAAAATAGATGTGAACAGTTTCTTTTGTGACCTCTAAAAATGCACAAATAATGTCTGTCTTATTGAGGGACAAGAGTCCCTAGAAAAAAAATAGAAAGGTAGGAAGACTGCAACGACTGGAAACAGGTACCGTTAAAAATTAACTTCTAAATTTTACATATTAAAACAGCAGCTTGTCGAAAAAAAAACCACACACAAGAAAAAAAGACATACAAAAAAATGTATAGAGGCTGACTAGCTTGACGCGTTTCGTGCTTACACGCACAAGAGTCCCTACTTCATTATGTGTATGGCCTGCAGACATTGAACATAGCTGAAGGTTGCTAAGGTTTTCAAACAGCAGCAGGGACAATATAGCCAAACCAACTTGAGACATAAAGATCAAAGAAAAATGCCTAGCTTTTTATTTTTCTAAAGGAAATACAAACCTCAACCTCACCTCAAATACTCCGTACAAACTGCGGTAAAGCTGACACTTTTTTGCAGGCAGAGCCACCTTCATAAATCTTGGGTCAAGTACTTATTTAACATTCCGGATTCCTCCATTCCAAAATGGCTTCTCTTCCAAAGGAGGTCCAATTGTCCTCCATTGCCTTTATATATATCCCTTGTTCCTATTTGTGCTTTCTTTTACCCTCCAATAATATCAAGTTGTCAAAAAGGGACACCATTTTTATGGTTGAGTAGCAAAAGGTGCGACTATGGACAAGGCATTACTTGGATTTTTTAAAAATCAGTGTAATCTATTGTTACATATTATGGCTACTATGAGCATTTAGTTAAAAAAAATAGCAACTATAGTTCTGACAAATCCAGGCACATTTTATTTTAGATACATAGAAGGAATATTTTGTCTTTGGCAGGTTAGAAGTTGCAGGTAAAGAATAGCTGGAGAGTTACCCATTACCCCTTTTTCTATAGAAACCCAACTGTTTACATATTCAGTTGACATAAGAATAAAAATAATTCAATGTCAGCTTTTTCAGTAATCCCGATGCTCTTAACAGCTCATTCATCTGAAGTGTAATATTTTAAAATAATAATAGTTAACTGAAAACACACACTAGGGGCTTTACATAGCTAATCTGAAAAAACATAGAAATGTAATTTTTGATATAGAGATGCCAATAATGTTATTAAAAATTGTCACAAGTAATTTATACTTCTAAGCACCTGGAAATAATTCACTGATGACAAAGTGAACAGCTTAAAATTATATATATTGTATCTATTATTTTATTCTTATGAAATCCTTAATAAAATAACTTAAAATTCATACTCTTGCCACCGCAAAAAAAAAAAAAAAAACTATTAAAAGATGCACCTGTAATGAACAAATGACAATGTGTTACTTTAAACAAACATAACATTAACAAACTGAGGCAGCCATTGCAGCGGCCATTATGTGATTACCCAATTAGAGTTGGGAACACCAGCCCAGCTCATAAATTCAGATTGACAAGGCATGAAGGGATCATCAATATGTTTTTTTTTTTTTTTTTTAGATGTTTAGCAGGGGTGTTCACTTTTGTGATTGCATCCCTGCCCAACATTTGTTAGATTTCTATCAGCTTCTAAGCACTAGTAATGGAAAAAGGATATTAACAAGATCAAAAATAAAATGAAGAGTTAAAAAGGTGCATGAATGCATCACTGCTATTATAAAATATTACTACAGATGAAAATTAAAATAAATGTGTTGAAATACTACCTGATGATTTGATTATCCCACATTAGTGAGGTCTATGATTACAAGAAATGGAATATGTGAAACGGATATACAAAATTGGAGTTACATTTATTATACTGTCATTTAAATGTGCATGTGCAGAGGCAGGACAAAATAATGGCAACACTAAACACTTGGAAAGATTCTTGTAAAGATTCTTTGTAAATTGTGAGTAGTAATTTAATGGGATATTCTGACATTCTTGAAGAAAAAAGTATTCCAGTTCTTTGAGGGATAAAGGATGCAGACATCTACTTTGCACACAGTGGTCCAGAACTTCCCCTAAATATTGGAGATGTAAGGCATCTTTTCGCTTTCTCAAGCATAACTCTGTAAGGATGTAGGAAATAGAGTGATCATCATGCCAGAGCGTCTTTTTTTCTGTTACTCATGGCTTTAAGTGTTTTTTGACCAAGTTAAGAATCTTTATGTGTTGGCATTGTCTTAAAGTGGTTTCCTAATTGCAGACTTCTGGTAAATTCTACATTTGTAAGGGTACAGCCTTTATTGACACTGTGACAGAAGTACAAGTCAATTCTGCATTAATTATTGAGGCTGTACTTTTGGAGAATTAAGTGACTACCTTGCTGAGAGAGTTTTGACTGGTGATCACTATTCCTCCTTGCCAACCCTGTTTTTCTTCCATGTTTTGGCATTTTGGAGGATGTTATCATGACACATTACACAAGCACCTATTAGTTGGCCACTTTAAAACCTGTTAGTTGCATCATGTTTCCTGTGAAATCACACATCAAAGTCCTGATTTGTACACCTCACCCTTATGTACTGCTATTTAGTAATGAATCTAATAATACTCAATTGTCCAGGGGAGGTCCATGGTGAAAAGTGGAGGTGTAGTAACACAAAGCAAGGTACAAAAAAGGTGGTTTAGCCTCATTTGTGCATCCAATAAGGAAACATAGCAATGAAACTAATGCTTAATGCATTTCGCAAACACATACCTAGTCATAAGGCACTTTTAACGAAGCATGCGTTTCCAAAATGCATTAAGCATTTGCTTCATTGCTCCGTCCCTGCAATTTATGGTCTATGGACTTAATAAAGTAATTGGACTTTACCACTTTTGGGCACCTATCATTATTATAGATATCCAGATTAACTGGTGCAGATTGTTACAATGTTCCAAAATCTAGTCTCTGAATATTTTCCAAATCTTATTTGGTTACAAAACTCAAAATATGATTTTAAGAAGAATGTGGAGTGACTATGTACGGTGTACTTCATGTAAAAAAACCAAAAACACAGTAGAACAAAATGTATGTATTACTTATGAATGAAGATACGTTATTAAGAAAGATTTAGTTGGAGGATCAAAGTTGCAGTTGTGTTTCATGGAGTAGCGACTTAAGTGCAAATAACAAGTGTGCTTGGATGGTTACGTCATGCTTCTTTTACTAAATTGAAAACACTTCAGTTGTCTGAAGTGGAACATATTTCTAAATTGTACACTCAAGACCGTCTTTCATACAATTTGGGCCCTGGGCAAGCATTTTTGTTCGTCCCCACCTCACATCCCCCCTCCCTTGACAAAAATAGTGCAGACAAGCCCTTTGGGGACACAGGTAGCCAACAATGTGCCCCCCCGATCATGTGGCCCACTTGCAATAACTTAGACGCTCCTGCTCTATTGCTTGGTTTGCAATACAATTAAAGTTCTAATTCAAATAGTTAAAAAGTAAATATCACAAGTGTTTTCTTGAATTATGATCACCACAGACATAAAGGGTCTATACCCCAGTTCCAACCATCTTGCAATTGGAAGGAAGAATGTGTTCCTGCATCTTGATAGATAAAGTCAAGTGATGGTTTAGTAACAACATATGTAAACACTTAACACATACATTCTGAATGGTGTGAAAGTATGTATTTTATTTACAATATAGATGGTCCCACCATAACCATGTTTTCAAGCAAATGTTATATATTTACAGATTAACCCCTGTACAGATGCATAAGACATTGTAAGTAGTGTAAAAGTGGGTTTATACATTTTCTCTTTTAATATTACATAGCTGCCAACATTCACATTTTTGAAGGTCTAATTTTGGGTCTGTCCCGGCTTATCTGCAGCCTATGCACAGTACACAGTAATTTGCAATGTGTTTAAAGTGTTTATGTCTAAAACACAAATCAATACAAAGCAGGAAATAGGGTGTGCCCCTTGCCATAAGGAAGACACAGAAGATGATTGTGTCTGCAAAAAGTAAATTCTTTACTGCTCCATCCCTCGGACAGCAAATTCAAAGTAAGGTGTGGATAACCATCGTGAGGAGAGAGAAAAGGCCCCCAAAATGAGGGATTGAAATGCCAGACGTGTTCAGCACTCAATAGTGCTTAATCATTGCCATAATAGACCCCAATCACCATCCAGCTAAAAATAAGTGAGGAAGTCACATGGTCAGAGTGACATCACCACGCATCAAGTCTAAGACACACATAGCCTGATCGCAAATAAACCAGGTCCAGAAACCTGGTATCTGTACAAAGTAGGTTGCAGATTAAATATCCCAGGGTCACACAAAACTGCATGATTTCATGCAACTGCACCCACTTTGGGACTTTCCTGTCCCAGGGCCATATCAGTGGAAGACAGCAAGTTGAATATTATGATCATACTGCTCCTTTAACTGGGAAAAGTTAAAAATAATTAATCTTGCAAAGCAGCAAATATTTTAAATCCATATACATGTTTTAGAAGTGTCTATAACTAAAGGGACAACATGGTGACCATATCTAGGATACCCCGTGACACTTATCACATCCACCAAGTTTGTTCCTGAACAATGCATAGTTAGTTGATCTGGTGAGATGATAACAACTCACCTTTTAGTGAATGAACCCATATTTCTGCAATATGAAATGCAAAGCATTAGGAGTTTTCATGCAACACGAATAAAACATGTTCTTCTAGGTATCTGGCTTTAACGCGTTGTCGACATGGGACAGACCTATTCCCTCCTGCTGTTAAATGAGCGGTGTTTGCGATTTATGATCACAAACACTGCTAAAATGGAAATGCTTTGATGCCTTGAGGTCAAGGCATTAAGCATCCCTGAAATCTGGTGCCTAGGGTGCCTGCTTTAGATCCACTGAGCGATTTGCGGCGCAATATTGGAGAGCAGTACTCTACTCCATTATGGCTGCTGCCCTCTTGTGGGTAGAGCAGTTAGCAACATTGCAATGTAAAAAAAAGACTAAATTAGCTAAAAATCTAGGGTTAGGGTTAGAATAATGGTTAGGGTTACAATTAAATTAGAGTTAGCATTAGGCTTGGGGTTAACATTACAATAAATTAAGGGTTAGCATAAGGGTTGGAGTTAGGGATAAATTCAGGGTTAAATAGAGAGTTCGGGTCAGGGTTAAAAGGTCAATGTAGGTGAAAAAACCCTGCAAAAACACTATTTTTGATCATTGCCCTATAACTCACAAAAGAACTGCAGAAAAACATCGAAACAAGCATATTTCTAAACTCAGGACAAAATTTAGAAACTATTTAGATGGGGTATTTTTTAATGATTGTATTGGTGTAAATTATTTTTTAGGTCAAAGTAAGAAATAGTTTAAAAAAATCATAATATTTTATGATTTATTCATAGTAAATTATAAGATATCATGAATATAATGTTCTCTAACAAACACTTTTTTTATGGCGATAAAAACAATATATAATTTGTATGAGTAAAGTATGTGAGAAAGATGAAAATTACAGCTAAACACTAACACCTCAGAAATGTCAAAGCAGCCCATGTCACCAAGAGAAAGACTAGGTCAAAATGTCACGTCACTAAGGGGTTAAAGAGAAAATGTAAAATTATGAAAAATGTCACACAATTCTCTTCATGTAATCTTTCATGTAGCGGCTCCATTGAACAGTGGGAATCCTGAGCAGGTATTGGTCACCATAGCCCGGTCCATAGCCAGGTCTCCACCCAGCTTGGAAATAGGAGGTGTCTGCACGAGCGCAAACAGAGTTGTGCATACAGAATTATAAAAGTAATTCCTTTATAACGGTGAGAAAAAAAACAACACCTGTCACCTAATGTATCGTTAATATCCCACACAGCGAAAAAATGTGCTGCGAGCTAAACAGTTTGAGAACCACAGCTATACACATACTGGATTTTTGATAATGGTATACATGTGTAACACATTAGACCAGATTAAAAACACCAGAATTACCCTTCAGAACAGAAAAAAAAAGTCCACATAGTGCAATCTAACTCTTTAGTCCAGAGGTTCACCAAGTTTACCACACATATTGCCCAGCCTCTAGGGCTGTGACTGGGGTTGCCAACTGGCCGGTATTTTACCGGCAGGCCGGTAAAAAACTGGCTTCAGGCCAATGTTAAGTCTATGGAGACAGTACCAAGGCAGGTATTTTTCTGAAGAAAAGGTGGTAACCCTAGCTGTGACTAAGAGCCTAAATAAAAGATTTGTACAAGTAGCATTTCCCACAAAAATGCGGACACTCTCCATCCATTTTTTCCCATTTAATATACAACTCCATTACCATTCCAAACAATGATATAAACAGGAGGAATTTCTGAAACTGAGGAACGTTATAATAGTGTGCTTTCTAGTAACACATGGGGTAGGTACTTCTGTCTGCCCTTACTGTGAAGAAAAGCCATTAGTCTAATCAGGCCTAAAACCAACATAAGGAAACAAAACAACTAAAAAAAAAAAAAAGGAGATTGCTCTATTTTTTTTTAAAGCAGCAATGCTTTGAAAGCTATGAATGCTATTTTGAGTTAATCAGCAATAAGCCAATCCATTCATTAGTCACTCGCATTTAGGAATTAGCTTATCGCAGGGTCCAATGTATTTCTGTAGCTATTCAACATACAGAATGAAGCTACTTTAATACTGAAGGAATAAACTAAAGATAATATAACAGCAGCTGAAGTTTCCAAATGAAGTAGATATAGAAAAACATGTACTTTTACTTCAGTCTGATGGCCTAATGTGTAAGGATCACATTAATTGCCTTATTTTGATTTTACCTGCGGCTGTATCTCTTATAACCAGACAGGAAACCAACAATGTACAAATCTTCAGCAAATTGGAATTTTGATTACAACTAATTTACAGAAAATATAAGATATTATCAAATGGAATTTTAATGATAGGCAAGTTTTCGAGTACCTTTGGGTATGCGCGTTTACAAAGTTCCTTGGTGAGCATTATTGTGCCAAAGCCTAATAACGTCTAGCATTATGATTAGTAATTTATTAACAAACCCTTTATCTCCATATCCAACTAGTGAAAATTAAATTGCACATGAATAAGTATGAAGTATCAGGATTAAACAGACAAATTTCCACATAAAATATGTTGCATTAAAAAAAAAAGTCTAAAGAAGGCAAACCCATCTCAATAATGCAAAAAGAAATGACAACATCCAAATTATTTTGATGGCTAAAAAGAAAAAACTTTACAATATGATATTTATATCTCCAGTTCTACACACACCCACAGTATAAACAAAACAACCATCTGCCTCCTGGGCCTTGAAAAACAAGACAAGCAGGAGGTGTGTACACACATTCTCTCACCCACACATTGCCCTTAATAAGTGAGAGGCGCTGGTGGGTATTTATATATTTAATATTACAGGTCTGTGATCGCTAACAAATGACTCTTCAGGTGAGGACTACGTCGCACAGGATGATTAATCAGCCACCTAACCTAGAGGCTGCTTATCCTGGGAAACGTATTCCATAACATCTGGAGTGCCATTAGTTAGCGATCACTGGTATAGTACACACAACAGCATCCTTTACTAGTGATGTGACCTTGACAGATGCCTGCAGTCTTATTGCTACTGAAGCAGAAGTTACACACAGAGAGAGGCCTGGATGAGCGGCGACTTGCTCATCGTACTGACTGTACTCACTCTGCATAGCCGGTGCTCCAAGGTAACCTTTTTGTCTCCTTTAAGATCAGAATGGGTCTGGCGATGTGGTCAGCTGAGCACTCAATCTCATCCTGTGAGAGTCCCAGGAATTCAGGTCTGCCATATGGGAACCTCACCGGCATGTCACAGCCATTAGCATGATCAGAGCTCGAGTTACCAGCCATGATTCCTCCCATGAAATTGGCCACAGCAGATTTCACCCTCGTGAGCATATTATTATAAACAGCAAACTGGTAGACGAAACATGAATAAAACAGCAACTGAATAAAAGCTTGCAGGCAATGGGCTCACGCCAGCAGATATCCCTTCCCCCTCTCCACACGCAGGGCGCTGCATGGATCAGGCTAGCAGCAAATATCACGGAAGAGAAAATGTATGAGACGTTAGCTGTACTCCATCCAGGTCTGCAGGTTTCCAGCACTGTGATCGTGGAGCTAAACCTTTGATCATGTGACAAGGCAAGCTGTCATGTGACTAGCAGGCTGGGTTAGAGCTGGAAGGAACTGAGAATTAGGTATGATTATATGAGTCTTCCAAATGCCGATACGTCCTACCTGATTACATCCGAGGTTTAGTCTTGTCTTATCAGCAGGAAACGCCACAGACGGTTAAATGGGCAACTCTTAATAAATAGGAGAGAAATAATATAGAAGGTGAAGAGATGCAGACAATGGTGGATAGTTATGCCATTTGCGAGGTTAGCCGATTTAGAATTATGATACAGTTTTGTTACATCCATTCTAAGCACACAGCAGTTATAAGGTACAAATCTGGAAAGCTTTTCTATCTCACCATGCAAGTCATGTTACAATCAAACACATAGTGATCAGATATAACAAAATTGCAAACATGTAAGCACTGTAAAATAACAAGTTGTTATTTAAATTCAAAATTAATCTTTATGCCAGTCTCCTTTTTATATGCTTATTTTTTTCTTTTGTTTAACTTACTTTTATCTCCATTTTATAATTTACATTCTTTATAATGGATTAAAATAATTAAACCGTTTCTCTTACTTAATAATATACATGTGGTTGTAATGTATTGTCCCAGTATGTTTAACTTGTTAACTTCTTAACTTGCTAGCTTGAACAAAGTCACTATAGGTCATTCTGGGGGAGAAAAAGTGCAAAGACTTGGAGAATAACATAACATTAGCTATGTCTAAATTCAGGGCAAATATTAGAATCTATTAAGCAAGATTTTTAAGTAAAAGTAAGAAAAAGTAATTTTATGTTGTAGTAATTTATAATATATGATGAAAATAATGGTATCTTATGAAAGCCCCTTTTATGGCAATAAAAACAGTTTATAATATGTGTGGGTACATTAAATGAGAGAGAGGAAAATTGCAGCTAAGCACAAACCACAGCAGGAATTTAAAAACAGCCTCCGCTCCGTCAAGAAGATGTTAAACCACAGTTCGTTTGCCAATTAAAAACATGCTACAGAAAATTTGCTAATGAAAATATGCCATATTCAGCTTGCCTGTTAATATATGGCACAGTCAGTTTGCCAACTAACCCCCTTGTGACAATACGGTTTTGAAAGTATTGTACCCTTTGTGACAATGGATGTTTTAACACGTCTGTGTTTGTGTATAGCTGTAATTTCCCCCATTAAATGTACCCATACAAATTATATGTTGTTTTTTTTTGGAATTAAAATGGCTTTCTTTAGATACCATAATTATGACCATATCAAATAACTTATTGTCAAGGGCCAATAAGATATTGGCTTGTATAAAACAGGGTATTGATTCACAGGAGGAGAATATCATCTTGCATCACCATGTATATGCTGTACAATTCTGGGCAAAATTCCTTAAAAAGTATATTATGGAACTAAAAAAGTGCAATGGAGGGCTACAAAATTAATAAGGGGATTAAAGGATCTTAGTTATGAAGAGGGACTAGAAAAGTTGCATTTATATACGCTATTTATAAATATGTGCAGGATCAATAAAATAGCTCTCCAGTGACCTGTTCATTAACAGAAACGTAAAAAGAACAAGAAGTCATCCCCTGAGACTGGAAGAGCAAAGATTTCATCGATAGCAAAGGAAGGGATTCCTTATGATAATAAAATAAAATAAAGATATGGAACTCACTGCCAAGAGAGGGGCTATCAAATACAATAGATGCATTTACAAATGGTCTGGCTGGGGTTTGTTTGTTTTTTGAAAAGCAGGACATACTGAGCTATTAATACCATATTTTCACGAATATAAGACAAGGTTTTATTCAGAGCAAATGCAATCGCTAATAAGTGACATACTTTTCATAATGTACCTTGTATGTCTGTTGTCAGGAAGGGGTTAAAAACATGCCACAGTAAGTTTGTAAAATATTCCACTGTTTGCCCATAAAAATATTCCACAGTCATTTTTCCCATTAAAACATGCTACGGTCATGTGACAATTAAATACATGTTGAAGTAATATGTCCATTAAAAACATGCTACATCCAGGTGCCCATTGATAACATGCCTGTACCGGCCTTGGTTCCATCCTTGGCTTCCTAGCCCGCAGTAGGGAAAATCCTCCTTAGGTCCCCAGAAAGACTCAGACTCAGTCAGGAATCATAAGATGGAACTTTGCTCTTTGCACAGAATAAGTAGAAAGGCCTACCAGTTTAAAATACAGCAGATGTGAACCTTTATTTGAGAAACAGCAGAACATTTATACAGACCAAGATCTGATAACTTCTAAACACATTAGCAGTAACTCAGTCATTTCAGGAATTTAGTATATGGTTTTTGAATCCACCAATGAGAAAAGAGCTGGAGCAAGGAGCAACCAATCCCCAAGCTGGTGGAGTGGTCTTGGCCCTTTAATCCTTTTAACTTCCTCGCCAATCAGAGGAGCGGCTATGTTCCTTTAACTTTTTGGACCAGTGGGAAAGGCACCTACTTCTGGAAGCTCGGTCAGGACAACCAATGAGATAAGCACCAACTGGCTGAATTTGTAACTGGTGAGGTAGCCCCAAGTAGCTTGGCTTAACCTTTATTCAGCTACTCGCTTAGGGTGGTCCCTCGCTTGGAAGAATAAGTCTGCACAGAAGGGCTAAATCACCATTGGAAATGGGGACATAAAAGAGGACATCATGGAACACAGTAACCAGTGACCAAGCTCTTTTGCTGGGGTAGTTCATAAAGGCAGGGGAAATAGCTATTTTGGATACATTTCATATCTACTTTCGTCCCTCATTCGGCTGGCTTAGCCAATCAGTGTCTGAGCTACTCCCACAGCTGGAAGGAAGGTGATTTGAATCAACCATAGTGTCAGAAACAGGGCTCTCCTTGGTCCCCAAAAGGAGTTAGCCTCATTTTGGGGAGAAAAACAAGTATATCTCTGGATGGCTCACATTATTGCCGACAACCTCCCAAAAGAGCGACGTGCTCAAGTCCAGGATGGAGGATCGTCAGCCATTGGTAGTTTCAGCAGACTGTGACAAACTCGCGAACTGCTTGAGAGTTCCAGAGGATTTCCACTAAAATACAGTTTGCAGATGGAGCGTTGCTGGGCACAGGGAGGTTGGAGACAGAGATACAGTTCAGACAGATTTCGGGACACACTTTCGGCTGACTGAGCCAATCAGTGCCCAGGCTGCCAGGCGGAAGTTAAAATGGTCCAGTCATAACAATGCCTACCCAGCACTCTACCCTGGTAGTCTCCAGTAGACAGCCTCACATCTGTAAGGCACCCGAGAGTTCCAGTAACCTCCAATGGACTGTATATAGGGTTAGCGGGCCACAGCAAGCTGAGGGTTGGTTGAGCGATTACAGTTCCTTCTGGAGGGGGTAGTTGGTGAACTGAGCAGGGTCCATAGTACTCATGGAGGTGCCTGTCCCCCAGGGCCCTGCAGGAGCCCAGTCATGGAGGCACTTAGGATTAATTTTGTGACAATGGAGATTAAAAATATGCCAAAGCCAGTTTATTTCCCATCCCCTTCCTCATTACTTACATTGCTGCCTGATGCTGTCTGACCAAGTTCCAGAAAGAGGATCTGCCTGGTGCCTCCTCCATGCAGGTTCTGCCTGGCAACTTCTTGCTTATAAAAAGGGGCAGGCACCAAGACGGAGTCGCATGACCCAAACACTGTACCTTTTTTCGTTCTTCTTTCTTCAGCCCCAAAAAAGGCCAAATAAAAATCCATAATAAGTGGAAAAAAATAATTCCACAGGTGGAAAAAAAATCCAACTTCGCCCATGGAGGGCCCCGTGCAGACCAGTGGCGGATCCAGGGGGGGGGCAACGGGGCAATTGCCCCCCCCGAGAAGAGAAAGAAAAAAAAAAAAAAAACGCTTTAAAAAAAAAAAAAAAAAAAACGACACGCTTGCAGGCAGAGACATAGGTGAGAAGGGATCGGAAGATCCCCCTCACCTTCTCTGCCTGTCTGCCAGGCTGCACGGGGAGCCGAACAGGCAGCACAGAGAAAGCTCCGTGCTGCCTGTTCGGCTCCCCGTGCAGTCTGACACGGAAGTGCCGACAGGTCACGTGACCGGCGCGCTGACGTCATACGCGCCGGGTCACGTGACCTGTCGGCACAACCGCCTGGGAGCCGAACAGGCAGCATGGGGGAGACCATGCTGCCTGCCACTAGCCACCAGGGGATAAGGTAAGTGCTGGGGAGATGGGGGGCAAATAGTCTGGGGCTTAATAAATGGCTAATAACACTGCATATTGGGCAAATTTGAAGGGGCATATAAAATGGCAACTAACAGTGGCAAATTACTGGGCAAATTGGCAGGGGAATATAAAATGGCAACTAGCACTGGCATATTACTGGGCAAATTGGAAAGGGCTTTTTAAATGGCAATGAACGCTGGCATATTTCTGGGCAAATTGGAAAGGGCTTATAAAATGGCAACGAACACTGGCATATTACTGGGCAAATTGGAAAGGGCTTATAAAATGGCAATGAACACTGGCATATTACTGGGCAAATTGGAAGGGGGTTATAAAATGGCAACTAGCACTGGCATATTATTGGGCAAATTGGCAGGGGCATATCAAATGGCAACTAGCACTGGCATATTATTGGGCAAATTGGAAGGGGCATATAAAATGGAAACTAACACTGGCATATTACTGGGCAAATTGGAAGGGGCTTTTAAAATGGCAACTAACACTGGCATATTACTGGGCAAATTGGAAAGGGCTTATAAAATGGCAACGAACACTGGCATATTACTGGGCAAATTGGAAAGGGCTTATAAAATGGCAATGAACACTGGCATATTACTGGGCAAATTGGAAGGGGGTTATAAAATGGCAACTAGCACTGGCATATTATTGGGCAAATTGGCAGGGGCATATCAAATGGCAACTAGCACTGGCATATTATTGGGCAAATTGGAAGGGGCATATAAAATGGAAACTAACACTGGCATATTACTGGGCAAATTGGAAGGGGCTTTTAAAATGGCAACTAACACTGGCATATTACTGGGCAAATTGGAAGGGGCTTATAAAATGGCGACTAACACTGGCATATTACTGGACAAATTGGCTGGGGCATATAAAATGGCAACTAATTGTTTTTGGTTATAAAAATGGCAAAAAAAATAAATAAATAAAAAATAAAATAAAATGGCAACTAGTACTGGCATATTATTGGGCAAATTGGAAGAGGCGCATTAAATGGCAAATAACACTGGCATATTATTGGGCAAATTAGCAGGGGCATATTAAATGGCAAATAACACTGGCATATAATTTATTGGGCAAATTGTCAGGGGCATATTAAATGGCAAATAACACTGGCATATTATTGGGCAAATTGGCTGGGGCATATTAAATGGCAACTAACACTGGCATATTATTGGGCAAATTGGCTGGGGCATATTAAATGGCAAATAATACTGGCATATTATTGGACAAATTGGCTGAGAGAGCCATAAATGGGAAGGGAGAAGAGAGAGACATAAATGGGATGGTAGAGGAGAGACGGACAGACATGGGTTGGCAGAGGAGAGACAGACAAACATGGGATGGCAGAGGAGAGACAGACAGATATGGGATGGCAGAGGAGAGACAGACAGATATGGGGAGAGGAGATAGACAGACATGGGAAGGGAGAGGAAAGAGACATAAATGGGAAGGGAGAAGAGAGAGACATAAATGGGATAGTAGAGGAGAGACAGACAGACGGGATGGGAGAGGAGAGGCAGAGAGATGGTAAATGAGAGGAGAGACAGACGGACATGGGAAAGAAGAGGATACATAGACGGACATGGAAGTGAAGAGGAGAGAAACGGATATGGAAGGAAGAGAGACAGAGGGACACGGGGAGTGAGAGGAGTGTGACAGACATGGGAGAGAGGATAAGACAGACGGACATGGCAGAGAGGAAAAGACAGATGGACATGGGAGAGAGGAAAAGACAGACTGACATGGGAGAGAGGAAAAGACAGACGGACATATGCCCCTCCCGAGATCAGACTCTGGATCCGCCCCTGGTGCAGACTGAGCTCTGCAGGTGGGGGAAGGCTTATAAAGTCTTCCCCCGCCCTGCATTTAAGCTCAGACCACTCTGATTGGTTGGATTTCAATCCAACCAATAAGAGTGCTCTGTGTCATTTTACACAGCGTGGGAAAGTTCTTTTGAATTTTCCCACTCTGTTTAAAATGGCTAGCACTCTGATTGGTATTTGCTCGATTATCAAACTGAGGTCAGACTATAAGACATGGATCCAGGTCCCCAGCAGAGCTGCAGGGGACCTGGATCCCCCTCTCTAACAGCAGGGGAATGTCTGCGCGACGAGCGCAGACTCCCCTTCTGCCACCCGGCACGTCCACCGGGGCTTCTATGATGAAGCCGGGTACTTCCGCTTTCGTCACAGAAGTCCCGGCGATCGTGCCGGCCGGCAGCAGGGGAGTCTGCGCTCGTCGCGCAGACATCCTCTGCTGCCCCACTAGCCACCAGGGTGAATCGGGCAGCTGGAGGATGTCTGCACGATACGTGCAGACATCCTCCATGCTGCCCGACACGGCAGTGTATTATGACGGACCAGCTGTCCGTCATAATAGACTGCCATGTCGGGCAGCATGGAGGATGTGTGCACGTATCGTGCAGACATCCACCGGCTGCCCCCACTAGCCACCAGGCATCTATTTACATGTAAGGGGGAGGGAGGGGGCAGGGAGACAGGGGAGGGATGGAGGGCAGAGAGACGGGGAGGGAGGGGGGCAAAGAGACAGGGGGAGGGATGGGGGGAAGAACAACAAGAGGGGGGAAGAGACAGAGCAACAGGGGGGGGAGAGACAGAGCAACAAGTGGAGGGGGCAGAGAGAAACAAGGGGGGGGGAAGAGACAGAGGCGAGGGGGAGTCAAAGGGAGGGGGAGAGAAACAAAGCTGGGGGCAAAGGAAAGCAGCATTGGCACATAAAAAGGAAATAAAAACAAGAAATGCATTTTTTGATAAAAAGCAATTTACATGTGAATACCGTATTTATCGGCGTATAACACGCACATTTTCTCCCTGAAAATGGTGTGTGCGTGTTATACGCCGAAAAAAAAAAATAATCTAAAACTTACCTCGTTCCTGCTCTGTCCCCCGGTGCTCTGAAGCTGCGTGGCTGTGAGGGAAGCGTTGTGAGCTTCCCTCCAGCCGCGCGGTCAATAAAGTCTGTTTTTTTTAAAACAAACTTTATTGTTCCGCACGGCTGGAGGGAAGCTCACAACGCTTCCCTCACAGCCACGCAGCTTCAGAGCACCGGGGGACAGAGCAGCAAAGAGGTAAGTACTGGGGTCTGGGGAAGGGGGGGGAGGAGGGTGGCATAACGAGCATACTAAGGCCCCAAACAACCTATGAATGAATGGACAAATCCATGGCTGATCTATCATACTGCACTATCATGCTACAACCCATGGGCAGACTTCTCCTATGTGTGTCCAGTTATTCCTGTTTGCTTTCTCTTCCTGTTTTTGTTATTTTTCATTAGACCTGTTCCTATCCCTTTCCGGTGTCCCTTTTCTTTGTCTGCCCTGGACCTTGTTAGAAGGCACTCTTGTCCTGAAACCCTGTTAAGGGAGAGTCCTATCCTGTCAGAGGGCTAGTCCATGGCCTATGCCCTATCAGAGGGCTATTCCTTGGCCTGTGCTCTGCTAGGGCTCCCCTCTATTGTTCTCTATTAGGACTTCCCTCTCCTGTGCCCTGTTCCTTTGTTCTCCTGTTCTAATCCATTTCTGTTTTTTCTTGTTGTCTGTTATTTTGTTCTGTTCCATTCCGGGTTTTCCTTGTTTCCTTCTAGCTTATTACTTTGTCTCTATATAAATGTGCTCCACCCGTTTCTTCAGTTTTTTTTTCATTCCTTCAGTTAGTCCTGCTACAGGTACTGGTATGATCTATTCAGTTATTCGTTTTAGTGTTAGGGTCTTGTCTATTGTGAGATACCTTGATGCTGGTAGCAAGTTTATCATTTAATAGCCATTTTGTGTTACAAAACCGTCACCATTTATCATCAAAACCCTCACTGTTTATCATCTGAAAGTCTGCATGTTAGTTATGTTTCCTTATTCTCTTTCCTTGAAGCACCTGAGGACTCCAGCATCTCTATCCGCTCCTCATTTCTCAGTTCTGATTCCCCTAAGGATGTCTAAGGATTCTGGCTCTTCATACTGTCCCTTATGTTCCTTACTCCTTAGCCCTGTCCATTAGTGTGTTTTATATTTATGTCTGTGCCTGTAACGGTCTTGTTCAGGAGATGGACCACAAGTGTAGATGAGGCTATAGGGACACTCACTAAGTACCGTAGGTAGCAAGTATTGGTCTTCACCTTAATGACTACACACCCTTGGTTGAGCCGCCGTTGGTATGTCACCAAGGATTTTGCTGGAACACTTACTACCGGATACTCAGCAAGTGGAACCCGTATAGGATCGTACAGGAATACAGGCAAACGGAGAGTCAGGAGACAGGCCGGGTCACGGACAGGAGAGATACGGATAAACAGGTCACTAGCAGAAATCGAGGCAGGCTGCGGACGGAGAATAGTCAGGAACAGCAGGGTCATACACAGAATAATAAGGAATGCAGGAACAAACGGATGGAGTATACAGGGACGAACCGGGTCAGCAACAGATAAACGGAGTCAATCAGGAGTCAAAACGCTAGTGAGGTACACAAGGCACTATCACAGGCAAAGGTAACCTGTGAAATGACTGTTTAAATACACTACCAATTGATCAGGACACACCTCTGATCAATTGGCAAGGGAGTGGTTAATTTAATAAATAGCCCTTTAACTGGGCTCATGAATATTCATGAAACACCCGTTCGTGCATGCGCGAACGGGTGCGTGACGTCACTGAGCGCGCGTCTTGGTATCGAGGGATGCTGGGGCTCTCACTCTGAGCCCCAGGCGACGGGATGGCGTCCTCCTGATCCACGATGGCGGCGGATCAGGAGGAGAAGCAAGGTAGGTGACAGTGGCAGTGTATGTCTCCTTTCTCCTTTAGTTCTATAGTAATGTATTCTGCTTTGCCCTGCTCATGTCTGTTTTAATTCTGCCATTGCTCCTTAGTCTATCCTGTAGCCTTGCACTTTGTATTTTGTTATTTTTGTTTCTCTTCTGTTTGTGTTTGCTTCTGTTCTGCTTGGTTTATCTGTCTTATCCTGTAGCATACTGCTAATCATGTCAGAGTTGTGTTCCATGTCTGCCCCAAGATGTCTGCAGGGTACTCCTGCCTTTCCTATAATGGATACAGCAGCTGCTCCACAGGGCCCTGGAATTTGGCCAGACGAACCTGGGGCCTTCAGCCTCAGAGGAGTGCCGTTACCCTGCATCAGGCCCTGTGACTTCATTCCTGCACAATGAACTGTATAACATCCATAGAAACTCTGGGACCTATGTCACCAGGACCCCATTCATGACATGCACTGGTTATTGAAAACATATTACATGCTGGTTTATTTAAACATGGCATTGTGTCTGTCATTTCAGCTGTTCCTAAAGGTTTTCAGGTTTTGTAAATAAATATTTTGGAACATAGATTTTCACACTACAACATATGTTTGTTTTGTAGTGAAAATAACATGGCAACTGTTTAATAAAGCCATAGAATACAAGGAGTAGTCACATGGCAACTAACAAGTTTCAAGCAAAGAACTCTTAACAATACCGTTTTTCATAATCTATGAACAGTAAATAACTCTCTCAGAATGCTTCCGATGTTTCAGTTTACACACGGCTCAAACAGCCAATTTGGTCCAGAAATCAATTATATTGAGTAGTTGAATTTAGGTAATTTAGGAAATTTGGCAATTTTGACCGATCTGGCCCCATTTTGGATCGGTCTATACTGAGTAGACCCTTAAAGTATTAAGCTAACTGTGAATTTGCATATGCTGAATGTGTTAAGTTAATGAATAAGAACTGCAGGCCAGGATTTTTTTAAAATAATGCTTTCAAATATTAAAGCTGATTTAACTGGAACGACTCTTAGAAACGCGCTCAGACTTGGAGAGAATGGAAACTAATCTGGGAAACAGGGTCAGGCATCAAATGCTTGAGCAAAATCATCTTAATATACATTTTTCTGTCAATAAAAAATATATTTGCAGTTCAGTGTCTTTTTTCATTTCGGTTTGCTCAGGGAGAAACTGTGTTTTTTATAATGTAATTTAAAATTTATGTTGCAAGACATTACTAAATATTAAGAACTCTACAGATGTTTTTTATCATTTGCATTAATATATACATTGGAAAGGTGGACTAAAATAATAGCTAGAAAAGCAAATAGATAATATGATCTGCATATTTACCTATCTGCCTTGAATTGCATATCCATTTGTTCTTCACAGTAGCTTTACATAACTACAGCTAGTAAAGCTGTAACAATGCAAAGGCACTCAAAAATGCCCCCCCAAAAAACTGTCCCTTTATAAAAAAAAACAAAAAAAACAAACTTGTTTGCTGGCAGAGATGGTGGCTGGGGAGATTGGAAGATCTCCCCTCACCACCGCTCTGCCTGCATGGGCAGACTGATGGGGGCATGTCATGGAGCATATAATGCATGTAATGACACATAAAGGGGTGATGGGGGCATGTAATGTGTATGCAAATGGGCTGATGGGGAATGTGAAGGGGGCATGTAATGGGGTGATGGGGCATTTAATGGGTATGCAACGTGGTTAATTGGGCATGTCGTTGGTGTGTTATTTTGCCACACAGACCATGCCACAGCATCACTTTGCCAATTAAAATAAACCAGTTTTCCCATTAATATGCCAGTGTTTGTCCATAAATATGGCACAGCCAATTTGCCCAATAATGTCAGTATTATTTTGTCATTCATAAACCACAATTTGCCCAATAATATGCCAGTATAATAACTCAGACAAATTGCCCAAATATATGCCAGCACTGTTTTGCTCAATATGTCAGTATTTTGCCATTAAATATGCCAATATTCTTTTGCCATTCAGTATGCCAGTATTTAGCCATTCAGTATGCCAGTATTTTGCCACTCAATATGCCAGTATTTTGCCACTCAATATTCCAGTATTTTGCTCGTTTTATGCCAACCTTCTCCACACTTCCCCGGTACTTACCTCCTGGCTGCTCCTTCTCCCACTCTCCTCCTCCGTGCAGTCTTCCCTCCTGCACGGAAGAGGGAAACACAGCCACCGGATACGATGTAAGGTCATATCTGGTTACATTCATTTATTTTTAGAAAAAAAGTTCAGCAGCGCGATTGGCTGCGGGCAGATGCCGGCAGCAGGGGCGTCAACCCTGCTGGGGGTGTCACCCGGTGCGGTCCACACACCCCTCCCCACACCCCTCTCAGGACACCACTGCCAGAATCCAAAAATGTCTGCTTTGATTGTAAAGCAGAATAAGTGTTTCTTTATAATCTTCTTAATTAGTATTTAACGACAATGGATTTTCTCGTCACATGCTCAGCATAGACAACAATGATATTATTTTGCAAAGTGAATTCATAATGTCAATATATTTTTAGAGCAGCTTGTGTCTAGAAGATGATAATTGAATTTCATGTCATTAGATTCTACTAAGGTAAATTTATATTGCTTGCTAATGTGATACAAGATAATTAGTCAAGTTCCAAGCAAATGAACATTTCAATGAAAACTGTTTTGATTCATTTCAGTTAAACATATGTGTGTGTGCAGGGCCGGCCTTAGGGGTGTGCGACCTGTGCGAGCGCACAGGGCGCAACACCCCAGGGGGCGCCTGCCCGGCCGGTATAAAGAAAAAAAAAAAGTAAAAAAAAATCCAGTAGAGGCACTGGCTGGGGGAGATCAAAAGATCCCCCCTCACCAGCCCTCTGCTCGGCATTCTCTGCTTGGTCCGGGGAGGGGACGGAGCTAACCGGCACAGCGGTGTAGCTCCGCCCCCACCCCGGGAAGCAGAGCAGCATCTGCTTCACGGTGAGCCCCGGGCAGCATGAGATAGTGCTGCTCGGCTCCCCATGCCTGCATTAAGCATGGGGAGCCGAGCAGCACAAAGTCTTGCTGCCCGGGGCTCCCCGTAATGCAGACTCTGCTCTGCTTCCCGGGGTGGGGGCAGAGCTACACCCCTGTGCCGTTTAGCTCCGCCCCCTCCCTGGAGCCACCTTTTCAGGCAAAGGTAAGGGGGGGGGGGGAGAGAGACAGAACAGGGGTTAGGGGGGAGAGACAGAACAGGGGTTAGGGGGGAGAGACAGAACAGGGGGAGGGGAGAGAGAGACAGACAGAACAGGGGTTAGGGGGGAGAGACAGAACAGGGGGAGGGGAGAGAGAGACAGACAGAACAGGGGACGGGGGAGAGAGACAGAACAGGGGACGGGGGGGAGAGAGACAGAACAGGGGACGGGGGGAGAGAGACAGAACAGGGGACGGGGGGGAGAGAGAGAACAGGGGACGGGGGGAGAGAGACAGAATAGGGGACGGGGGGAAAGAGACAGAACAGAGGGAGAGAGAGAGAGACAGACATGGCAAGGAAGAGGAAAGGGACAAACATGGGAAGGGAGAGAGACACAAACATAGGGGGGTGAAAGAGATGGGGGGGAGGCGCCACGGGGGAAGCCCGCACAGGGCGCCGGAACACTTAAGGCCGGCCCTGTGTGTGTGGATGGGGAGGAAGAAAGAGAAAAACAAAGGCACTAGCAACCTGAGTCAAGATATTGAAACGCTATTACAGAGACCAATTAGGCCCCTGCCGGCCACAACACGGGTGCCACAGGAGGAGGACAGCAGACCACAATTCTCCTCTGAGGAGATAGACCACAATTACACAATACACGTGCACCAAAAACGAACCCGATCACGGACAAGATCCCCGCGACTGAAGGGGATTTGCAAGAGCTTTACCGGGACCTAAAGGCCTTGATAAAGTCATGACTGGCTATGATAGCCAAATCCTGCCCCTATGCTTGGTCAGATCAGGGTATGTTTTGTAGCTCGAAATTCGTCTCCTGATATGTCCCCTCTGTACCTCAAATCTTTCCGGACTTCAGGCTAATTATTTCGGGTCCGAATTTCAGTGTTTTAAAAAAACCAATAAATATTCACTTTAATTTGTACAATTGTACAAAAAAATTACAGAAATATGCAGTTTACATAAAGAGCACAGTGCTGTACATGGTTGGTAACCTACTGTGCTTCTTCAGAGATTTAAAAGTGGCACTTGATTTGGATGCAGTAGACGAGATGTAACCTGTCTCATTTGTTTGTAGGAAATATGACCTCAAATGTGAGGACTATCTTCCTATGTATTTTGGTAATGTTAATTCTCCCTTCGACTGAGCTTTTGAGGGCCAGGTATACTTAAATGTATGAAAAAATCAGGTCTGATTAGTGTCAGGCAATCTATACCAAGCCCTGTTTGGCAGAGGTCCTTCTCCCACACTACAGAGTGTTGGGATTTATAATAATGAGCAATCGCCATAATGCTTAACAGACTGCAAATGAGCCTTTTTATACTTCTCCTGACATTTTTCATAGCGGGAGTTTTTATACATTAACCCCATTGTATAGAGCATTTTCAACAATGTTTTATGCCCTACATTAACAGTAAAAACAGTAGGGTCTACTCAAGATGTGAGTACTGGGTTTGTACCCAGAACCCTCTAACAAAGATATAACCCGCCCACCCTTGCCAAATGCCTCGATCATCCTATAAAAAAAGATACCCCCTGGACAAAAAACTCCTCATTAAAAATTGGGCCTTGTCAAAGACTCCCAGACCGAATCTCAATAATTCAAATAAAATTTCAAACCTTTACCTTGCCTAGTTAGGGGGTGGCGAGTCACCTATAAAAAACTACTCTTTGGGGTAGTGCCCGAGAACTAAAAAATTACCTTTTTATGAAGTCCATCGAAGATCTGCGATGCCCTCGAGTACTCAACTTCATCCCAGAGAAATAGGCCATCCAAAAAATAAAAATTAAACTGAAAACAAAAAACACACAAAAAATAAAAACATAGGATGGATGCAGAATGAAATCCCTGCTAGTCGAATCTGGATTTCATTTAAACAAAGATATCTGATTGGGTGAATGTGTCAGCAAAATTATAGCCTTCCAATCCGAGCCCTGCCATTGGCTGGTTTTCAAAACCTAGCCAATGCTAAAGCTGGGATTGGAACGCTTCTAAGATTTCTTTTTGTTTAAAAATATGAAATCCCAGCTCTACTAGCAGCGATTTGGCTACATGGTCTGGCCCCCCGTGTATATTATGGGGGCTGAGATTTTTGAACATTTGAATTTCAAATCTTCTCAAAATGGAGAATCGAAATTCCCTAAATGCGGCTATCTTAGCTGGATTTAGAGCATGTTTGGGGGTGATCGTGTCATATTGGGTAGCCGAAAACCTATATTTTTCATGGTGAAAATGTCTTGATCGTTCTTTGTTTTCTGAATGGCCCGATCTGTCAATTCGGACACGAATTCAGAGAAATTGAGTAGTCGCCTTTCGTTCATTCGTGAAATTTGTGTTCCCAACCCAAATCTATTTAGGATAATTTGGCACATGTTGAGTAGAGCATAATGTTTAGGTGATACATGCCTTCAAGTAATTGATTTCTACTTGCATTCTATATTTCACAGGGCAGCATATTAAAGCAACATGTCCAGCAAAACACTGGCTGATCTGGTAGTCATAGCTGTAAAAATGGTTGAAAACAAAAAATGCTAATCTGTTCTCTGTACAGGCTGCTGTGCAATATATCTAGGCCTACATTGAAGTATAGTTATCATTTGGGAGACTTTGATTCTTTGTTTGTTTAAAACACTTTAAAATATTGTATTTTTCCTCCCAGCTTCAGCCAAACACTGTCACTAGAAGCAGTAAACTTGATGTTTGTGAGTAAATTAAACATATTCAGAAAACAGACATTCACATTTCTTATGTATATCATTGTTTTAGGTAAACTGCAACTGCAGTCTGAATGTAAGGCAACCTCTATTTTAAGGTAAGATTGCATTTTCAGATGTATATATTTTTTTAAAATTCATAAAAGACACATGTGCATAAAGTTCAAATCTTTTCAGCTCCCTTTGCTTTTGATATTGAGTAAAGACAATAAATATATAAATATCAGTGGGATATCTGCTGTTGATGGTTTTCTGGCAAATAGTCCTGGCTTGTGCTTGTCACTCCCTTCTAAAGAATTTTTGTTCAAGATCTTACATAATTCATTTGCAGTTTGCGCCAAGTACTTGTAATGAGATACAAATAGCCATTAATACTATGCCTCTGCAGACAGTAAATTACATAATTCATATCTGAAGTATATTTAAGGGCAGTTGTAACAATTATGTTAATACTTTCTTAGCAATATTTGTTATAGCATTCTAATGGTAGTCTATCTGTTAAAATTATATACAAAGGGCATATGGTGACATCTAGTGATGATAGGTTGTGATGCATTTATTTTTTCAGTAATAATCTATAATGAGTTTAAATAAGATATTAATATCTTTAAATACTTAAAAAAATTAGTATCTTTAATTCTTTTGTTCAAACTTCAGGGCCATCTTTAACGGGGCAGCTGCCTCAGGTCCAGTGATTCCTGTGGGGGCCCCAAAGCAGCTGCTCCGTGACCCCTCTACATGGGTTCACAAATGGCAACAGGGCCCACTGCCAGTGTGACGCGGAGACAGTCACGGCAGGGCAGTGTTAGCATCCAACAAAAGTGTGCCATATTTAAATGGGCAAACTGGATGTTGCATAAGTTCTTTTTTTTTGACACTCAGTCATTCAATTATTCGGTTAACTAAATTGTATAAACCTGTATATAACATCATTGTGTCAGTTTTAGTCTGCAAAGAAAAAAGAAGAGAGTGATTCCCAGCCCTATCCCTTTGCTTCCTCTTGATCTCTCTTTTCATCCCCTTCCTACTACTCATTCATATGTTGTTAGATAGGTATGACCGGAGGGGGCGCATATCTCTTCCAAAAAGCAAAGCCTAAGGGGCTGCATTGTATAGCGTGCAGAACATACAGAAAATCACATAAAACATATAACCTACAGACATTTACAAACTTTGCCCAGAACTGAGGAGTTGGTCTATAACTCAAATCGCTTTAATTTCAGGAACTATTGTCGTCCGAGAGAGCGCCCCCCAGGGGGCAATACGCTCCTCTCCCACCTACACCTGGGGGAATCGCTCCCACCATTGCTGCCAGATTGCAGAGTATGTTGCTAAATTATAGTAAGCACTAAAGAATCCCCTTTCCATCTCCCCGAAATGACTCATTTGGTCCCTTACACTGTCCCAGGTAATGTTTTCCATATGCTTCCAATTGCGGGCAATGGTAAGTTTAGTTGCTAAAAAAAGTTGTATAGCCAACTTCTTCCCCTTACAATTTAGTCCACCCAGATTCCTATGCAGGAGAGCAGCTTCTGGGTTCATAGGTAAATGACATTGAAGGATGGCGGAGATTACCAAGATGTTGCATAAGTTAATGGCAAAGTGACTATGGCATGTTCTGTTGGGCAAAATAACATGAACTATGGGGCAAAGTGACATGGTGGCATGTTCTGCAGGGGCAGTTCAGTGGGGCCATGTGGTATGTTCTGTAAGGCAAATTGTAATGCACGGGGTCCAGGATGGAATTAGACCCCGAGTTCCCGAGAGGAGCTACAATGCAGTAGTGGAGACACAGGGCACTGTGTCGGGTAACTACACTTATGTGGTAGCTTGGGGCTCCAGGTTTTGTGCAGGCCTGTGGAGGCAGCTGTGTATCCAGAATAACATAACTTGGACTGGAGAAACCCTGCAGACATCCTGGAAGATGGAGAATAACTTGACAGAAAAGTAGGATATTGCAGGCTAGGACGGGCAGATAGACCAAGCAGAGTGATAACAGAAAAGAAACTGAGGCAGAACAGAACTGAGTACAGAGTGCAGGCTACAGGACAGAGGCAAAACATACGCAAGATAAATTGGAAGCCAAACTAAGGATAAACAATACAGGTTTACATATAATAACAGAGATAAAGAGAGGGCACAAGCAAAATACATTATTACAGAACTTAAAGGGAAAGACAGATATAACTAAGACTATATACAGAGGACAGGGCTAAGAAAGACAAAAGAACATACAAACATATACACAGGAACTATCGATTGTAACAGTGAGGATTTGGTTAAATTATGGCCAGAAGAGGAAGCTTGCAAACCACGTCAAGTTACCTCATCCTATGACTTAATAGCAAGTCCCTATGTTATGACTTAATATCAGCAAATTAATAATAAATAGACTCTAAAAGACATACATTGAATTGACACTTAAACACAGAGAAACACATGTACTGCACTGCACAGCAGAGACTGGAAAATGCACAAACGTGTGGGGTTGCACATTTATAGAGAGCACATAAACTAGGTAGAGAGAAACAGTGAAAAACAGAACTGGATGAGAAAAGAAGAACAAGTAAACATATACCAGGAGTCTAAGACATGGCTGAACTATGACAAGGAGATAATTTGCTTGAATATAAGACAAGGAGCAAATGTTCTGAAAAAGACTTATATTCAAGGTCGTTTTATAGTCTGACCTCAAATCGCGTTCTGACTATAAGACTGGGATCCAGGTCCTGCACAGAGCTGCAGGGGACCTGGATCCCCCTCTCAGGCAGCCGGTGGATGTCTGCGCAATGCACGCAGACAACATTGGGGGGAGAGAGATTATGTTGGGGCGAGGGAGGGGGGCGAGAGACAATGTTGGGGGTGACTTAGTCACCCCTTTGACAACAGCATATTCACGCAAACATACACACACAGAGACAGGTCAGTCACATACACACACAAACAGACAAATAGTCACATACACAAAAAAGACAGTCATATACATACACACACATACACCGAGAGACAGTTACATAAATACATACACACACAGTTACATAAATACATACATACAGAGACAGTCACATACATACACACACACACACACACAGACAGTCACATATACAGACAGCGATAGTCATATACATACAAAAACCAGCAGTTTGTTTTTTAATAAAAAAAAAGGACGGTAATCACTTGCTCCAGCAAGGTCAGGCATGGACTGTCTTCACGATGTTGGTGAGCGGTGGGATGTCACGTGTCACCCACCGCTCCGACATTACAGCGTGAGGGGGTGGAGCAGGAAGTATGTGCAGTGCACACTTCTCCCCCTTGCGCTGCAATCATTTTCTTTTAATAGCTATTTGTATTTTTTATCGCAGTGCGAGGGAGCGGAGTGTGCGCTGCACATAGTTCCTGCTCCGCCCCCTCGAACTGTAGTGTCGGGGACCCCCGGGCTGTGATCATTTTCTTCTGATAGTTATTTGTATTTTTTTTTCGCAGCACAAGGGTCACTTTGTTTATATATGATCCTTTCCAGGCGCCAGCTGTAATTTCCTAGTCGCCATGGCGACCTTGCGACCTGGCGACCAGCGTTTATCAAGTGATACAATATGGTGATGACAGCGCTAAATTCACTAAACCAAGCTGCACTAAAAGCAGTGTGTCCCTAATAAACACACAATAAAAGCATATAAAAAAGAAAGGTACAAAAAGTGCGCTAAAAGTAAACTGTGGTAAATGAGCAAATAATAAAACACCTAATAGGTGAGTATATGGTGATGATATAATTGAAGAAATAGAGGCTGGGGGAGGCTGCAGCAACTCCCCTCTAATTGTACACTCACAGAACTCCCAAGGGGAAAACGACTTCTCACAGAAACACACTGTGTACACAGGGGGTAATCTTTGATTCTTCCAGGTTCTCTGTTTATCAAGCCCTGCTCTAGACGGTAATGGATGGCTGCTGCAACTGGAACCCTGCTCTCTTGGGAACCCATCTGAGGGCTCTTTTAGAGAAACATGGGGATGTCCACCTTACATGCACAGAATATTAATCATGTCCCACAAAATCTATCTGTCTGCGAAAACAAATCCATTTAGGGAGTTACCTGTACTTTTTTTGTACTGGAAGAGGTTCAGTTCAAGTATTTAGTTCAAGTAAACAAGAGTAGGACGAAGCTACAAACAGAGAACATTGAGATATTTAAGTAGTATCTGTATGAATTTGGATGCATACAATATATATTTAAAAGCACAGATAGTTATTTACTCAAAATTGTAACTCGGTTATAGTCTATTTTGTTTGGTTTTGATGACACATTTACAAATGATTTGTGTCACACCCTTGTGCCAATAAGGGTGTGATTACTTTTTAAAAGACAACTAAACTTTTTTTTTACTCAGTTATTAACTTAAGTGAACTAATTTATTTTGGGGGGCGACAACGACTTACTTAATGCTTTATTTCATTCACAGAGTCCCCAGCCCCTGCTAGGGACTCTATGAATGTTACTTCCGAATTGCTTTGCTGATAATTGTGTCGCCAACTCAGTTCGGAAGATATCCAAATGGTGAACTGTGTGCACACGCGAAAAATATAAATACGTTTAATTAAGTCAATTATTGACTCAGTGTTGAAAAGCAGTGAGAAAAAATATAAAGTTTAATTGTCCTTTAAGTTACATTATAGGAAGCCACAAGCAGACACTACACAGTTCGTTTCAATACCAGTTTTAATAGGATGTTCTAAAAATAAGCAGCAAGCTGCAAGGAGCAACACATAGTGCTATGATTCATTGATTGTAATAATGATAGGATGGCTATAGCACAGTATGATTGCTGTGCTCACTCACCATGACAACAATACCTCTGAGTTACGTATGAAGTCTGACAGCATGTCTGTATAGATCATCTAATCATCTACTAAATGCCTAAAAATGTATTATATTGTGAATAAATAAACATACATATTAAAAAAGATTACGCAATGTCCTTAGTTTTGCCAAATTTAATACTTTTTCTTTCAATAGCATCGTCCCCTTTTTAAAAACATGATATTCCATTAAAACTTGCATTATTCCCACAGAGAAAATGTAGATTATTTATATTTCAACCCATCTTTAATGTGAATGGGTCCCTGGGCCAATCTCTTCTAGTGGCCTCCTTTACCACTACTATCCAGAACTATATGTACTTACAGATTTTCTAGGTCCACTTGCACCTTCTCTCTCCCATCACTCCATCCTAACACATGCCCTTCTCTGTACCTATTTCTCTTTCCCTATCATCGTACCACTGTATCCTTCAATGTACCTCTTGTACACAAATCCCTTTCTCCATTTTTGCACCCACTCCTCTCCTTCATATTCATTCCCTGCAAAAAAAGTTAACGGTGAGCACTCTTTTGCCTTTATATCGACTTTAAACATGAACCTCTTGAAACAAATACCCGATGTATGAGTCAGTCTTTAAATATAATCTGGGACAGAGGTACAAATCTAGATAACAACTCGTGGACAACTGTTTCATCCTTAATGGGATCTCATCAGCATGAGGCTGGTTGCTGGCTTACTGCTTTAAGATTGGAGCAGTATAAGAAACACACACAACATTATGGTTGGGGTAAAGGTGATGGGAAAATTCTGCCACTTAAAATTAAGGGGTACCAGAGGTGTTATTAAACACAAATCTACTCACACCAGATGAGCCAAAAGAAATACTAAACTTACAGTTCTGGATAGGCATATGCAAATGAGGTTAACTCTGCTACCCATTTGATTTTAAAAATAAATGTTAATGCACTTGGATTCCTCAAATATTCATACTTTTCTTTAAAGGTATACTCCAGAAGAAAATAAAACTGGACACATCCATGAATATTAAAGTTACCTTAAAAATATCTCTATTTTATCATGCGTTGTAACTCCACTGTACCTACCTTACTTTCTCGATTCTAAGACACAATTTTTCCCTATTTTTCACAGCTCTGGGTAAGGTCTGTGTCTCGATGGCATCTTACATTCGGTGACTAAATTCAGGCGCCAAATGTAAGACATGATTTTCCTCTCGGCAGCCCAAATTCTCCTTAAAGCAGCCGATAGTTCGAGGTCATGCTGGTAAGTATGGCTGTTTTAGATTTCCTCAATTATAAGACATTTTTTAAAACCCGTGGAATTTTAACACTTGTGGAAAAGGGTGTGTCTTAGAATCTATGGTATTTTCCTTCCTCTCTGCACCTTTGCCTCTCTTATTGGTGCAATACTTTGAGCCATACTGTGCAATACTTTGAGGCCCACTTTACCTGTTACATGCTTAACACATAGGGTTTCCGAGCTTTCAGTAGTTGGCCATCATTTTCACAAGGTCCCTCAATTTATCATCATTTATCTCTGCTGGATCATCAACCCTCAGTCAATTGTAGGGAAACTAGTGCATCTCTTTGCACACTTTTGTTGGTTATTTTGTTTAGCTCTGTTTGGTTTCTTTTGGGGCTAACAGTGAACTGACAAGTGCAAAAAATAGGCATTAGTAGATGGGTTTGAAAAATTCACCAAATTGCCTATCTTTTCATCTTTCCTATTAACCCCTACATAACTGGACTTTTTGGTCATGACTTACCGTTCATGGCCTTCTTTAGCACTTCTGCGGTTTTTCTGTTTTGCTGTAGTTTTCCTCTTTCTCATTTACTATCAAGACACAAATTATATATTACGTTTTTTTTTTCGGGATAAGAAGGGCTTTCTTTAGATGTTGGTACCTGGCTTTGACAGTTAAACATTGAATCGCTGTGATTGGCTGCCACAGCGATCTGATATGATGGAGAGGTCCACAGCACACATGGCTGGAGTGCCTTGGACCCGAGACTCTCAGCCATGTTCGTTTCACTCCGAATATGGTATACCTGCAAGTTTTGCAAAGCACATCCTATTTCAGTAAGGGAGTTTCTCTCAGTACGTGCCTGGCATACCCTTTGTCACAAAGGGGTTAATGCTTGATTTTTGAAGTTCACATTTAGTGAATATTTAATTTAGAGATAATTATTACTTTGAATAATTGTTCATAATAATATGTATTTAACCAGGAAACAGACATTGAGAGGTTATGTTTTTTTCAAGTAAGTCCTGGTGTTGTTACTGTTGCCCAACATCCAGGGAATGTTACTATTACCCAATGTCAGATACTCATATTATCTACCTTGGAAGAATGAGGCTGAGCCTACCAAACTGAATGTATCAAATCCTTGAGGATTGAACAGATTCTGCAGTTGATGAACAAGTATACTGGGCCATCTCACTGATTAAAAATCACTTTAGGTGGTTGTTAGGTGGCTCACTACATCACAAGCAGTGAGTAGATCAAGTGTAAGTTTAGAAATTTAAAACCTTTGATATGAAATGTAATTGCTCATGTATTCTCCAAATTAGCCACTAGAGGACAATGTTTTCATAGGTGACACAATGCCATGCAGAGGAGAAATGAATTGAAGGAACAGTGTGGTAATAAAAGAAGAATAAAAAGTTTGCCACGTTGATAAAGATTGTTTTATGTTAGATTTTTCACTGGCATCCACTTTTATGGGTGTTTACTTTAATCCTAAAATTGGGCACAGTATTGGATCTCCTGTGCTGTGTGGCATGCCGTGTATTGTGTAGCAAGCAGTGGTATTTTAGCCCAAAGAACACCCCACAAGACGTGTTTCGTTAAGACTTCCGCAGCTGGTGGGTGTTGGTGCATCAACACCCACCAGCTGAGGAAGTCTTAACGAAACGCGTCCTGTGGGGTATTCTTTGTTTGTGTTAGTGCAATATTGCATTTTCTTGCGGATGTTCAATACCTGGCCAGGAGAACTAAAAGTGGGTAAGTGGGTTATCTATTTACTCCCCTTCTTTGTCTGTTTGTATTTTGTATTTTATTCTGACTGTTATTTTATGTGTCCTTGTGACCAGCTCTGTATTTTACTTTAAGTGGCACTGGACTTACTTTTGTTTTATATGTATACACATTTTATTCTATGACCTATAATAAACTACTTTTGTATTTTTATACTATATGATCTGTTTTTGGAGTTTTATTTTTAGCTCTGTCTTTCTTTTTTGTTAACACTATTCTCTACACTACATAATTAAATAATTACTTTCAGGAAGAAGTGGAGAGTTAGTTCAAATAAACCATTTGTGCTAAAGCATTAGACACAAAATATACACACCGATCACTCATAACATTATGACTGCTGACAGGTGGCAAGCCAACGGAGGCAGTATGATGCTTTGGGCAATGTTCTGCTGGGAAACCTTGGGTCTTGACATTCACGTGGATGTTACTTTGACAGTAACCACATTAGCATTGTTGCAGACCATGTACACTCTGTCATGGAAACTGTATTCAATGGTGGCATTTGACTCTTTAATCAGGATAGTGCACCCTGCCACCCTAGCAAAAATGGTTCAGGAATGGTTTGAGGAACACAACAATGAGTTCAAGGTGTTGACTTGGCCTCCAAATTTATACATATACATTTTATTGCAAGCTACCATGGAAAAGAAACAAGATGTTACCCAACTGGTTAACCATAACTTTATTTAGGATGACAGCTAATTAATACCTACATTTATTAATTATTCTAAAGACTAATTTAAATGCTGGGCATTCATAATAACGAGATGCTGTCCTACAGCATAATTAGTTTGATCTTCAGTGTTTATATTGCAAGTTGCATGTCTTTTGTCTATTATAAGCTATTTTACTGTCTCTTAAATATCTTATTAACTTTGGAAGTTAAAGAACCAAGTTTTATTCTGTCTCATTAAATGTTCTTTTTGCTGCTTTACAAGGAAAATGTTATAATCACTGATTTTAGTAAGGATGGGAGCAACACAGAAAAGAAAGGCACTCATTGTGAACAACAATATATTTTATTATAGCAAAGACACATAAAATAGACAGGAGCTACGTAACTGAGCTTCAGTGAAGTTCCACAGCTCGTCTTACTGTAACCATGAGTAAGAAGGCAGAAACAGTCATATGTGGACCTGGATAACGTTGAAGGCGGTATACAAAAACGCCCAAAACTGTCTGCACGTCTTACACTAATACATTTTTTTGTTTTATGAATAGGCCCAATAGGCCACATAAGTCACTTTCTCAATAGAGCGCAAATCTACTCTCACCTCCTAAATGATGGGCACACATTGTAATTTATACTGCTACCAAAATCGTTTTAATGAGTTGAGGGAGGTGCAATTAAACCTCCTCCCAATTAAGCCCTTGACAGCAAGCTCCAACCATCAAATAAGATAAATGTGTAAAACGAATTCCGATTGTCTACTTTGATGGTATGTATGATTTCACACCACACTGTTTCTGAAAGTGCTGCCAGCTGAAGGACGGCACTAGGATGACCACTGCTTTATATTTGTTTATATAATTCTTTATGTTTTGTATGGTAATTAAATAATTTTCTGTAGATGACAAAATAATGTTATTCACTATTTCAGCATCATTCTGTACGGCCTGTTTTTGTTCACTAGATGTCAGCAAATGATAGCTTCTACTTTAAGAAAATCAAACAAAGCAGAAACCATATATGGGTGAGGTGTATTGTTGGTGGGGGCTAATGAACTCATGGAAATACTATTTAAGTAAAAAAGTTAAATTATAATGAACAATTACATAATGAAGATGTTTTATGATACTTAAATGTGCATACAAACAATGAATACCAACAGTGTTTGTCATGTTATATAGTTCCCTATAACAACCTGTATTTTTTTTTTTTGTAACGTGACGATCATCAAACAACATTAATAACACATGGGCAGGTCTTGCAGTCAGTGCTGTAATTAGCGCTAGGCAGACCCTAAGCACTTGCCTTGGCTGCCCTTTAAAAACAAACAAACCAGCTTGCCATCAGAGGTGTTGGTGTCACGAATAAACCTACATGCAGGTGCATCCATGCTGTGTCCAGGCATTTCTGTATCCTTTCTTGCTTTGCTATCTTGTTTATTGTTTAATCTTGTTCCTGTCTAGTCTTTTTTTTGTATCCACATGGTTCCACCTTCTTATTCTGGCCACATGGTGGCACTTTCTTAGTTTGGCCACAGAGTGGCACTTTCCTAGTTCGGCTTCATGCCCAGGTCTAGTCACAGACCAGTGCCTGGCAAAGTCTAGCTATAGTCTGGCACCATATACGCCTAGCCAAATCTTTTAAATGGGATGCCCTGTCTTAAAGTCCCATCATTTGGGTGCCCTGTCACAGTATAGCATTGTCATAGTATAGCCCTGTCACAGTATAGCCCTGTCATAGTATAGCCCTGTCATAGATTTCCAGCCCTTTTAAAGAGTCCCATTGTTCTCTGGTTCTTAGTTGTCTTTTACTTTATTTGTTGTTCCACTGCTTTATATTTCTTTAAATGTATTCTTATTTCTTGTCTCCTCTTGCTTTGCTCCCAGTTCCTCTATTTTAATGCGCAGCACAACCCATTTCTCTTTAGTGGTTTGGTTTCCAGTTCGAGCAGTTCTGAGACTTCTATGGGATGATAGAGACTCATTTTGGGATGAAATCGGCTGTTATGGAAATAGCCATATTCCTCCTGAAATGAAAAAATAAATAAATAAAATAATTTAAGAATTAGCCCATAAAACAATCATGAGAGCCAGGGCAAATAACCCTGGGTTCTGGGGCTGACCAACTGACCAATAAATATAATAAATACAAAATGTCCATACTTACCCCCTCAACTGTAGAAAAAAATCCACGATTCACCTGTAGATTCACCTTTTGGGTGCCAGGCTGGTGGGCAGTGAAAATCACTGTCCATCTCACAAGCACCAAAAGATCACCTTGTAAATAAAATTATTACCTGTATCCAGGTTCCAGTTGCGATCCAAGATGCCCTCAATCTCAATATTGATTGATAATCCACATATTCTGGAAAAAATCTAAATAATCCACATATTCTAGGAAAAATATTCTGCCACTAAACAAAAGTGCCATGGCCGTATCTAAGCATCCATCCCCGACAGATGGATAATGAAATCCCTGCTCTGAGAGTGAGAATTTCATTTTAAGCCTTTTCATTAGCTGGGAATGCATACTGTGCATGTGCTGAATTATGCGCATTCACAGTAGCGCTGTCAATTTGAATGACAGACACTCGACCTGCCCTGCACCCTCCCCCATATGCCTGATTCGGCGGGAGGAGAAGTTGGGAGGTATGATATTGTGTGTTTATTGCATTCCAGCACTTGGTTTAATAAATCTTATTAGATCACTGTCAGTCATTAAGGAGTGGCATTTAAATTAATTACGGAAAATATTAGGCATATATTTAAATATAATTTCACTTGCCACTCAAATGGTAAAATGTAATTTTTCAGTTCTTTTCTAGAAAGATTGACTGCAATTCTTTCTTAATAAAGCCAACCTATACCATATTTATCAGCTAATTATTTGCAAAGTTCCCACTAGGAACAGTAATCAGCATATTCTTAGAATCATATTTTGATTTTAAAATAGTCTAATCAGTGTAGTGAAATGTCCTTACTAGTTTTCATTCATTTTTAATTACATTATTTGATTGCGTTAGACTTTTCATCAAATGTGCAGCCTTTGTTTCTCAGTCCTTTTAAAAAAAATTTAAAATCAAACTAACCGGTTACCTTGTTTTTCAGTCATGTTACCATCAGCCCATGTTCTATCTTAGATGTATATATCAGTATCAGACTTGCATAAAATTGTAATTCCTGTTTTCTATGTGACCACCAAGAAGGCCACTGAATCAACTGCAAGCAAATAATCAATTAATAGGCTGGTCTCCTTAAAAGGGTTTCTATAGCAAACCAGTCAGAGATTTCTTCCCTAATTGCTTTAATGCTTCTGGTAATGAGTTCAGCAATGACAACCATTTACCAAAGAATTTTGATGTAAGTTTACCTTTATCTAATTAGGCCTCGGTCAAGAAGATGTCTATCATACATGATAGCAAGTGACAGGGGGATCGCTACTGTTCCCTGTGGAAATGACACTATCTATTGATATACCTTCCCTGTGACACAAAGGAGATGACAAATATACCCTATAAAGAATTTTGTAGATCATCTCACCGTACAATTGTAAATTTACATTTTTATTTGTGATGTTAAAAATCCTCATTAGGTCTGGACAACAGATGTAGCATTCATGGTGTAACTCCGTCTACGTTATTGTTTTGTCAGGTTCTGTGTTGCTACTTTGATAAAATGATGTATTTAAAGGTAGGGAAGCTGATGTAATTTAAGTGAGTTGAAGTGGATTGAGAGGTCAAGTCACATCATCTGGTGAACCAAACCTATAAAGGAAATTAACTGTAATGTATGGGGTCCAGGATGGTAATAGACCCCGAGTTCCCGAGATGATGAGCTACGATGCAGGGACGGAGACAGGGCACTGTGCTGGGTAACTGCACTTGGTAGCTTGGGGCTCCAGGTTTTGTGCTTGGGGCTCCTATTTTTGTGCTTGGGGTCCTGGTTTTGTGCAGCCACATACAGAGGCCCTGTGGGGTCCTGGTTTTGTGCAGCCACATACAGAGGCCCTGTGGAGGCAGCTGCCGTATCTAGTATACATGGCTAAGACTAAAAAACCCTGCAGACATCCAAGAGCAGGTATGAATAATAACCTGACAGGAAAGCAGGATGTTGGAAACTAGGAAATAATTAACTAAGAGACAGACAGACCAAACAGAGCAAAAGGAGAAAAGCTCCTCCCATCCCAGACTAGGATATAATTACCTTTATACAACACAAAACTCAAGGGGGACTATGGCTCCCAGACCTGGAGACAAACCATCAGGCCTCACTTTTGACGAGAATACTGGAATGGACCAGACCGGCCCATAAATCTCCATTGAACAAAGATCCCTAGAAGTCCCAATACCAAATGTAGCTTGGTTCTCCAACACACGACAAATGACATGCCTCACCCCACCATCTCACCTACCGTTCACATGTAGAAAAAACTCCCAAGAGGGTATCCTCAATACCCCATCACCACTTATCTCCCTCTTTGCGAACGATGACTTCCAACCAGGAAGATATGAGAGGCCATTTGACTCCCTATTCACAGAAAATATACCCTACCTGAGAATAGGTCATCTACTAGCGGATAATGGTTCCCTCAAAGCCCTGACGGAGCTCACCCCCCCCCCACCATACCCAACGGAAAACACTACTATACACGCAACTCACACATCACCATAGATCACTCATGAAAACACGCCCATTCACCCCTACCCTTACACAATTCAAGAACCAATGCACTTCCAAAGACACCCCTCAAAAAATTATCTCCACACTACACCAAATGCTCACCTCGCTCCGACTACCACAAAAACCTTATTTCATACGACTATGGGAGAAAGACTGTAAAATAACTTTCACAGACGCACAATGGAATAAGATTGCCACCTTAGCGCACAAATGCTCCACATCTTCCAAAATTCAAGAGAATGCGTATCAATATCTCATCCGATGGTTACAGAACACCTTCAACATTACACAAATTGCACCCCTCCACTACTGAGATGTGCTGGAGATGTTAGAGCCAGAAGGGAACGTTCCTGCACATTTGGTGGGAATACCTCATAATTAAATCTTACTGGAGCACAATACACACAATCATTACCAAAGTGGCAGACGAATCCCTACCACACACGCCTCAGGCATCACACTACGTCACTGATTCAAAAATATAAGAAATCTCCCACAATACACCTCATAAATGCTGCTAAAGCACTACTACCCTGTCTATGGAAGAAAACAACCCCTCCAACGATTAAGCAGTGGATTGCCTCGGTTGAGAAGATTCACACTTCAGAGGACCTACTCCTTTCCTCTCAGGGGAAAAGTGAATCCAACCATAAACAATGGTACTACTGGAAGGACTTTATAGACAGTGAGGACTGTTCAGCTTTATTTTAAAAGGACTACGTAATACCGGTCTGCTCTCCTTTGTCCTACTGTAATCTATCTCCTTAAACCCGCCCCTGCCCTGAGTTCTCTCCCCACCCTGGCATTTCGCCCCATCACCCCCCTGACTCTGGACACCCTCCAGTTTGAAAGAACTAAGTATAAATTCCCTCCAACATGATATACCTAATGTGCGAATTGATCATATATATACATGTATGCATTTTTCTTATTTCTGCTGTATACTTGGAATTACTTATCTCTTTCCCCTGCAGCATGTTCCCCCTCTCCCCTGTGATCTTAAATGTCTTATTTATTTTGTTAAAAATTCAATAAAAATATATTAAGCAAAAAAAAAAAAGCAGAAAAGCAACAGCACTGAATGGTGCAGGGCTAAGAACAGACTAGAGAAGGACAGAGAAAACTAAGGATAAACAAACAATACAAGGCACAGGGTTGCAGAAAAGGACATGTATATATGCCCTGCATTATATCTAACACACACAGGCCAGGGATAAGGAACATGGAGAAACATACAAATGAACAGGCATAAATACAGGAAATAGCATAACACTAAAGATGTTCAAAATGGTGAGGGTTTGGTTCACAACTATTGGCCAATTAGATATTAGCTTGCAATCACTTCAAAATACTCCACAATTAGGAAAGTTCCTAATTAAAATTAGCAAATGAATAACATGAGTTTAAAGATTTACATTGCACAGAGATGCAGGGATTACCTGTAGCAGCACAGACTGGAAGGCTGCAGAAACTGAAAGGAACACAAATGAGTGGGGTTGCACATTTATACAAAGCAGAGAAACAAGCAGTGGTGTATCTTGATTTTGTGCTGCCCTAGGCAGACAAAATCTGGGCACCCCCCTACCCAAGCTGCACACCCACGTTACACACCTAAGACATGCACCTAAGCACACCCAGTCACACACTCCTACTCCCATCACACTCAGTCACACACTCCTACTCCCATCACACACACTCCGACTCCCATCACACAGTCACACACACTGTTTCCCATCACACACACTCTGACTCCCATCACACTCAGTCACACACTGTCTCCCATCACACACACTCTGACTCCCATCACACTCAGTCACACACACTGTCTCCCATCACACACACTCTGTCTCCCATCACACACACTCTGACTCCCATCACACTCAGTCACACACACTGTCTCCCATCACACACACTCTGACTCCCATCACACTCAGTCACACACACTGTCTCCCATCACACACACTCTGACTCCCATCACACTCAGTCACACACACACACACACACACACACACACACACACACACACACACACACACAGTCTCCCATCAGCACTTACCTTTTCTAGTGGCAGGCAGCATGGTCCTTCCATGCTGCCTGTTCGGCTTCCCGGCGATTGTGCCGACAGGTCACGTGACCGGGGCGAGTATGACGTCAGCGCGCCCGTCACGTGACTGTCGGCACTTCCGTGTCGGCACACTGCACGGGGAGCCGAACAGGCAGCACGGAGGTTTCTCTGTGCTGCCTGTTCGGCTCCCCATGCAGCCTGGCAGGCAGAGCGTTGGTGAGGGGGGATCTTCCGATCCCCTGTCACCTCTGTCTCTGCATGCAAGCGCGGTCTTTTTTTTTTTTTTTAAAGGGCCGCGTTTTTATTTTATTTTATTTTTTATTTATTTTTTATTTTTTATTTTTTCCAGTGCTGGGGGGCGCTGCCGCCCCCCAAAATGTGCCGCCCTAGGCATCCGCTGTGCTGTATTTACCGCCTAGGATGCCTCGCGGTAAATACAGCACTGGAAACAAGGTAGAGAGAAGCAAAGAAAACCTGGAATAGAACTTAATGAAAGGCAGAAAGGAAAACCAGAAATGGATCAGAGCAGAGGACAAAGAACTAGAAGCTAGAAACAACATACCAGGATACTATAACAGGGCTGAAATACATGATAGGGCTAGAATACAGGACCGGACTGTAGCCGGATTAAGTAGGTGCCGCTCTGAGGCCAACTGGGCAAGTGCCATACTAGGATCAGGCAGGTGCCACTCTGGGAACCCACTATTCTGCGCCATTCTGCTTTTTGCTTTATATTGTACTATAAGCATTCCGGAGAGTGTTTTCAGAGGGCTGCGTTTAAGTGTGGTATTGCAAGTATTATCTCACCATTTTGCACTTTGCCTATTCAATTATATATATCACTATTTTTGCAGGTGCCACTCTGGACAGATGTTTCTCTGGTGCCAACTGAGCAGGTGCCATACTACGGACAACTGGGCAGGTACCATTATGTGCCAAACAAGGAAAGGGTGCCACTCTGTGGCCACACAAGTAACAGCTCAGGACATGGCAGGAAAACATGCAGACAGGAATGAGCGTACATAATAAACAAGAAAGCAAGACAAAAAGCATACAGCAATTCCTGGATATAGCTTGTATGAGCCTGCATATAGGTATAGGTGAAGGGTTACATTAACCTGGGGATCAATGGGCTGTGGGGGAAGGGAGGACATTAAACAGTCAGATTTTGCAGAGGGATGATGTGAGTGTATGTGCGTCCAAGAGCAAAAACCATTAAACACATGTAATGCACAACTCCATCCTTCAGATGCTAAATCTTTAGATATTTTGTTTTAGTTGTCCCAACCAAAACAATTGTTGTTTTAAGCTCTTCTGCAATTGAAAAGAGGACTGTCATACTAAGTTATTATTTTAAAAGAACAACTGTGGGTAGAAAATGAACTAATGTTTAATTAAAAGATTCCATCTAGTTTTCACTTTTTATATGAGAATGCTTTAATTAACTGAAATTTGCTGCTGGATTGACCTGGTTGCACCATATTGGAAGGCAACATGCCATTTGAATATGGCGCTGCCCTGTGGGCCATGCCAGATTGATTTATTATATCATTTATTATTACATACGCTTAGCTTGCATGGCTAATATTTTGTAACTTAAAAAAAAAATTGTATCTTGTTTTTAATCAGCATCCTGTGCATCTAAGATAATGTCAGTAACAGAAACCACAGGAGAAAAATGTCCTCTATAAACACTGATATCAGATGTATTTACCAGCAATGGCAATTCTATTTAAAAATATATTCAGTGGAAAATTACCAAAGGAATAAGTGGAGTATTTTTCCAGTAAACATATTTTATTAAAAAAAAAATCCTTATTTTAATATTATTTCCAAATAAACATTTTTATGTACCATAGATTGAAACACTGCTACCCAGTTATTAACTACATCCATAGGAGCTTAAAATAATGTGAATCCATTGTTCTGTCTAGGCAGTGGCACTAAACCAAACATGAATGTGTTATTGTGGGCTATTTACTGACAACTGAACTGACAAGTGAACTGCTGAATCATGCATTAATGGCTTAGTTACAAAAAGATAAGCTAGACAAATGCTTGATCTTTGCATGTCACTTGCCAGTTCATCTTTAAACTATAAACTCAGTCTAAATTATTGTCATAGGGGGATAATCAGTAAAAGGTGAGTTGCAGGTGAGACGAGGGGAGCTGAGATGAGATGAACAATTCATCTCACCAGTTAGCTATATGTTGTACATACCTACTGAGGTTCCCCTGCACAGCAAACTCACTAGTTTTGTCCCTGCACAAAGTATAGCTAAACTGGTGAGATAGTTAAACGTTTGGTGAATAGCCCCTATGTCTTTCATCAATGTAGATGTTTAATTTGAGAAAATTAAAAAGAACACATTAATTATGGTCTTAGAAGTTGTTGTGTTTAGCTCTCTACATCTTACACTCATTTGAAAGGTTTGCATCTGACATAAACTATAAAATAGATTTATACCTAACCAACAAAAAGTCTAAACTGGGTGGTACTCTACATAACCCATATTGGTGCACAATGTGTTGCAAAATCTAGTGTAATCTTTCATTCAATGAATTTCCCATATATTATACTTCTGAAGATACCGCTCCTTGAAGTCAACTGGCAATCACCTCTGATACTCCAAGTATCAAACAGAATGGTAAAGTATATAAGACAATGGTAATTATGCAGTAAAAACAACAATTTTTTCACCTGGATGTTTTTAGCTTTTGTGTAGTGGTGAAATCGTACAGTCATAAATCCAGGAACAGATATTGACCTTAACCTTGCCCCTTAATAACATAATAACAATAATATTTGAATGTTGACAAGATTCTGTGAGTAGTGTTCTGTGGATGGCCATTTGACATTGTTTCTGTGTGATTAGAAAATGCATTGCTTCCAGCAAGGTTTCTGTGGGCCGCATCGAGAGCTTTGACATGATCAACCCATTCTCGTGAGACATTGAAGTTAACAGCCTAGTGTTTGTCATGGAAGGTTAAAAAAAATGGTAACTAGTAGAGGCACAGGTTTTCCATATTGATGATCATCAACTTCAACCTACTTAAAAATAAAATATAGCTCTCTTCATGCTTATGCTCTGAGCGGGGCTTGATTGACTGAGGTCTGAGCATGTCATAGACACACATACACCTACTGTGAGTCTGACGACTTCCAATGCAGGACCATTAGAGTGTCTTAATCTCCTTAATACATAATGGTCAGAAGCAGAATTGTCCTCTCAGTTGTTACAGTAGCATCATTGCCTGCGCCCACAAATACTAGCATAAACGTTACATATTTTGCTATCGTACAAAATACAAGAGATCATAATCATGATGACAAGATACCAGATTTTTATTTATTTATTTATAGCTGTATCATTAAAAGCAGTAATTCTTTATTTTTTTTGTATTTTTTTTTATTTGATTACAAATAACAAACACCACATAATCTGATCATTCAACAGTATTCAGAAACTGTTTACAAGGATAATTAGCAGTTGTTAAATCATCAGAGTTTAGACAATACAGTATACATACAACATATAGTACAAGTTCACTGAGAGAGCCAGAGGGGTGCGCAGCAGACATTCATGGGTGGGGGGGGGAGGGGATTAGGTATTTATATACCAGTTTTTATTATCATGCTATATATAGGTAGGTTACACCTATCCAGCTATATTTATTATTCGTTTTTGTATTTTTTTTTTATCATGTCCAGGGTCAAAACCTCCCTCTCCCACTTTTTCACTCTTCCCATCTAATCTAATTATTACCGTAGTCGTTTATCCATTTAAACCATGGCTTCCATTTTTCTTCGAATTTGGTATTACTTTCATTTTGAAAGGATATTCCCCTTTCCATCTTATATTGGTAGTGCACTTGTGATTCTACTTGGAGCCAGGATGGTTTATTTTCTTGTCTCCAAAGTCTAGCCAAAACAGACTTTGTGGCTAAGATAACCTGAATTATTAGGTACCTCTTTTTATAGGGAAGATGTGACATATTAAAATGCAGTATCGCAACGACCATCTCGGGATTAACTCTGCATTCCAATATGTCCGAAATATTTTTAAAGACCTGACGCCATAGAGGAACTATTACTTCACAGTTCCACCATATATGTATAGAGGTGCCCTCCTCCCGTTTGCATCGCCAGCACAAACTCGATACAAGCGGGTCAATTTTATTCAGAATTTTTGGGACTAAATGCCACCTATGTATGATCTTATAGTGTAATTCTAGGATGTTTGTACAGTGAATAGCCTTCTTAACTTCTCCCATCGATTTAACCCAGGTTTCTGTGGGATCTCTGCTTTTATATCCTTTTCCCAGTTCAGCCAAGATCTTGGTTTATTATCTTTATCCTGAAGACCTAAGATCTCCAGACACCGTGAAATTTTTATACATTTTAACTAAGTATCAAAAAAGTCAAGCAGCTTAGCGGACCTCTTATCTCCCACGTCTCTGATCAAATGTTGATTTAAATAATTTTTTTGACTTAGGTAATTAAAAACTTCTTTAGTCGATAGCAGCTGTTCCTGTTGGATCTGTGAGAAGGCTTTGGGCCACGAGTTTTCCAGAAGGGCTTCTATCTGGATGGAAGGATATTTTTGCCACCCTACTAGTCTCAAATTTTCAATGTTTAATTCCAGTATTTTTATCGTACACGAGGGTGGTATTTTGTCCGATAGGTTGTTCGCCTTTTTAAACAAAAGCCAATCAGCCAGCAGTTCCCCCAGATGGGGACAAGTTATTTCGGCAATTATTTTTTTTGTAGATTTGGTATTTGTCCATAATGCTTGAGAAATGTCTTTAAACCCGAGTATATAGGACTCAATATCATACCATGGGTCCTTTATGGCCGTAGGGTCCTGCCATCTCCACAGATGGAACAAACGAGTCACCTGATAATATCTGGTGACACACGGGACGGCTAGTCCTCCCTTGTTAGATTGTTTTAACATATGGGACTTGGCTATTCGGGGTCTTTTTTGAGCCCAAATATATTTTAGAATGAGATTTTGCAATAATCTTAATTTACAGATTGAGATCCTTAACGGAACCATTCTAAATAAATAGGACCATTTAGGCAGTAAATAAGATTTTATTATATTCACCCATCCTAGCCAAGAGATACCCAACTCTTTCCAGTCTTTTAATAATTTTTCTTGGGAGTATTTATATATAGTATCAAAATTTTTCAACATTAGATCTTTCAGTCTCGGGGTTATATATATTCCCAGATATTCAAGTCCATCCCGCGACCAGGCAAATGCAAATTCTTAGCTGGTCTATTGTCAGACTGTCAAGGTTAATAGGCATTATGTGGGATTTCCCCATATTTAATTTATAATTAGATACTACCCCGTATGCTCCAATTTCCAACATCAAAGCCTCCAGAGAATTTCTGGGGTCTGATAGTGTTAAAACAATATCATCAGCGTAGAGACTGATTTTAAAGTTACGCTGACCCACTACAATACCCTTTATCTGGGAGTTATTTCTGATTTTAACTGCTAAGGGTTCCAGGGTTAGGACATATAGTATTGGAGCAAGGGGACACCCCTGCCTAGTGCCATTATGGATCTTAAACCAATCCGCGGAGATGCCAGGACCCACGGTTCTAGCCACAGGACCAGAATACAGGGCCATAATTGCAGTCCTGATTGACCCATCCAAACCAAATCTTTCCAAGATCTTACTCAAGAATCCCCAGCTGACCCTGTCAAAGGCCTTTTCGGCATCCAGTGACAGGACCAGCTGGGGAGTCCACGTTGCCTCTGCGTGTCCCAGGAGATCAATCAGCCTCCTTGAGCAACTATCTATTGTGCGTCCAGCCACAAAGCCTACCTGGTCCTGATGGATCAACAGCGGAATAACTGCTTTAAGCCTATTGGCAATTACTGCAGAATATATTTTTATGTCGGTATTGATTAATGATATAGGCCTGTAATTGGCCGGATCTGTTGGGTCTTTGGATGGTTTTAATATTGGGGATATTGTTGCCTGTAGTAATTCGGATGGCATTATACCTTTATCCCTTATTTCATTAAAAATATCTGTAAGATGTTGCCCCAATTCCATCCTAAATTTTTTATAGAACAAATTCGGGTATTCATCAGGACCAGGCGCCTTATTTAGCTTTAAATGATCTATCACTTTCATAGTTTCTTCTAGATTGAATGACATGTTTAAGTCAACTAGTTGCTCAGCCGACACTGAAGGCAGGTTCACTCCCTGCAGGTATTGATCTACCTCGGACCCGGAATGAGACACCGAAAGGCCGTACAGCTGTGAGTAAAATTTGTTAAATGGATTCCCGATATCCTTTGGGCTTAAATTACTTTTTCCTTCCATTTTAATGTTAACCACTCTAGCTCTGGCTTTCCTATTTTTTAACTTATTTGTTAACATTTTATCTGCCTTATTACTCTTATGATACCATTTTTGATTTAGCCTCATAAGGGAAAAATTCACCTTAGCAAGCAGAAGATCGCTTATTTCTTTTGTGATCTTGTCTATTAATAAGGCCTGGGTTTTGGATGGGGATTTTTTATTATCAGCCTTCAATTTATATAGATCTAAATAAAGTTGGTTAACTGATGCGCCTTGTTTTTTTTTTATTTCAGAGCCCAATTTTATCAGGTAGCCTCTAGCAACACTTTTGAAAGCACACCACACTGTTAGACCAGACATATTCTTAGTAATATTTTCTTTAAAATAGAGTTTAAACATTGAAGACAGGAAGTCTGTATTTTCCTTATCGGTGAGTATATTTTCATTTAATCTCCAGTTTGAACGTTGTTCCCGTGCATTGGTTATTACAAGTTCCAAAATGACTACCGAGTGATCTGACCATGCTATATCTTTTATGTCTATTTTTTTACAGAATCTTAATACATGGGGTCTGGTTAGAAAATAATCCAGCCTGGAATACGAAAGGTGGGGGTTAGAAAAAAAAGTATAATCTTTTTCTCCTGGATGGAAGGATCGCCACACATCGTATAAATAATTTCTGGAAATTATTTCCTGAAATTGATGGGCACCCTTCCGCAGGGAGGGATTCAGACAGGACCCACTGGGAACTTTTTTATCCATATCCACATCTAAGATGCAATTAAAATCTCCTCCCATTAAAAGGATGCCTTGAATATAGGGTTGTACTTTATTAATTATATTGTTAATAAATCTGTGTGGATTTTCATTTGGGGCATATATATTCAAGAATGAGTATCTATGACCCTGTATGTCACAGATAAGGAATAGATATCTACCGGAGCTATCTTGCAGTCTGAATATCTCACTAAAAGCCAGGTCTCTTGAAACTACTATTGCAACACCTCTCCTTTTCTTCCTATAGTTGGAGTGGAAAATATGAGGGAATAAGTTATTCTTTATTAATGACGTGTCACCTTTCCAGTGGGTTTCTTGTATGAAACCCACTGAAATATGGTCTTATTTAAGTTGTCGAATCAGTAACTGACGTTTTTGGGGGGAGTTTAGTCCCTGGACATTCAGGGAAGCTACCTTGAAATGATTAGTATCCCCTCCAACCGACCCGGGAGGCCCGCTACTCAACCAACTCTCACAGACAACAATACAAACACAACATAAAACCCATAAAATCGTACTGGTTTGCACCGGTGTCAAGTACATACCCATTTTGCACTTTTTTTTGTGTGTCCTACCCCTGTTACCCTCTGGACACTTATTTTGGCTCAATTGTGAGCCAGTCTTTGTGGACCGTGAGTTAGTAAGGATCTTCCTCCGGCCAAGAGAGGAGACTTGTCTTTATCTTAATCACAATACCTTTATTTAAACTATTAAACTACCCCATTTCCATTGATAGTTAGGTTATTGATAGAACCTCCATTCTTTTTCCCTCCCCTTTTATCCCAATCCCCTCCCCTATCTCTTTAATTCCTTCCCGTCGTCTTTCCCTCCTCCCTCTTTCTCTCACCCCCTTTCCTTTATACTTCCATCTAATTCCTCTTCTTCTTCACTGTTTAATCTTTTTGTTTAAAGTGTCTATTCCCCACCATATTGCTGTAAATCCCTCCTTCTGTCTTGTCTAAAAAAGTTCCCCGTGATATGTTACCTTCCTTGTTTCAACTCAACAGTTCTCTTTGGGTTATGGAAAAAAAAATTTCTCCCCCCCCCCAGTCTGTTGTATTATGCAGAATGAAACTGTGTTGCTCTAATTCGTGTGCCGTGTACTTACTGATTGGTATTAATGCTTTCTGTGCTTAAATTGTAATTACCAATACTATGGCTAACTATTATGTGAGTCTATATATTTTATATAGTGAATCCCGTATATTTATTTTGTGTATTTAGTATATGTGTATTAATTACTGATTATAAATCATGTGTCCTTATACTATAATCGTGAAAATGTTTATCAGTACTATACTTAAACTCTAAAAAACTATATTTTGTGAGACTATATATTTTGTGTAATGAATTCGTATATATTTATTTATGTATATAATATATGTGTAGAATTTTTACTAATTATACTAATTATAGATCGTGTGTGCTCATACTCTGTGAATGTATTTGTCATACTGTGATTAAACTCTAAACATTATTATGTAGACTATACATTTTGTGCAATGAGTTATTAATTATCGCCTAATCGGAAGTATTTTTTATTTTTTATTATTTTTTTTATTTATTTAGTTCATTATGAATTATAATCTAGTTCCTTATTTATCCCAGGGTATGTCATATCAAACTAACGCTGATAGAGCAACACAGGATCAACTAACTGCATTCCCACTGCAGTGTATGCTGATTGTATGCAATTCCTTTTCCTAAGACTTAAACACAATTATGAATCTGTAGGGAACATTGATTAAGGGAATAGTGTTGACACAAGTACAAGTTAATGGCAGAGCAAGGGGCAATGTTTTAGAAAGAGGCTCTGAGGGAGCAATACCTCTTAATCCATTGTTATTAGTTCTATCCTGATGCAGGTTACCGCTACTGTTGCCTCAGTACCCCAGCCGGTTTCAACAATTGAGGGCCACTGATCAGGGTAGATAATTAAAGAAGTAATCCCATTAATAATCCCCTGTTACCAATGTTAGCGTGCATAATAAACCTGACGAAGACCTTACTTTCATGGCATCTTCTTACCTTCAGAGAGCATATAGATATGGTGCTCTTTGGTTGTCCATGGGTATAGTATGCTCACACTAGTTTAACAAAATTTAGGGAGTCCTTTCATTAGATCGGAACACTAATCATTAAGGGTTCAATTCTCCAGCTATAAGCATACCATGCCCCAGTGAACAGGGGAGATGAGGGGCACCGAAGGAGCTCGCCAACTCTTACCAGCCTATTGAACTATCCCCGAATTATATATCATATTTTACATTGGATTCAAATAAAGTTATCACCTGAGCAACAGAATTATCATAACAGTATCTAAACCGCGTGCATCTATAATGCCAATTCATGGGACATAATCGGTAATCGTACCACATACAGTTGCCCCCGGCGGACAATAACCCAGGGAGTAGATGCATAGAAACACCCCGCAGCATGCCCCTTTAAGCTGAAAACACCCCTGTACAGAACCCAAACGTTATTTAGCTAAATTATTTAGCCACAACAAAACTTTCTCTGGGGCATCAAACACCAAGGTTGAGTTCTCATAGTGAATCAAAATTTTTGCGGGGAAGCCCCATCTGTAGCTGATGTTCTTTTCTCTCAGTAATTTTGTACTTTCAGAAAAGGACTTCCGAAACATTCTTGTTGCTTTTGAGAGATCGTTAAAACATTTGAGATGCTGAAATCTTTCGGGAAGCTGTGAGGTTTCTTTGAATGCCTTAACGAATTTCTCTCTAATCTTAATAGAATGAAATCTTATGATAATGTCTCTTGGGGAGTCATCGCGTATACCCCTTGGCTTTTGGATTCTGTGGAGTCTTTCGAAAAGAATGTCTGTTTTAGAGTCAGTTATCTTAACTTCTATACAAAGGGCCAAAAAGTATTCTTCCAAAGCGTGTTGGGCAATATCTTCGGAGAGACCTCTTATCCTCAGGTTAATTCTTCTGTCTCTATCTTCATAATTCTGTAGAGCAGCTTCGAGGGATTTAACTTTAGTGTTCATCTTTTCTAACTTATCCTCCATCTGAGCAGTTCTTTCTTCAGATTTTTCTAATATCTTTTCATTTATTTCAATTCTTTTCCTAGTTTTTTCAACTCTGTTGTAATTTCTTTCGTATTGTTAGACATTTCTAGGCGAAGTTGTATAAATTGGTTCTCCAAGAATGTTTTTAAGGACTCCATCGTTGTTTCTCTATGCTCAATTTCGCTGGAGGTGTCAAATGATATTTTAGAATGTTCCGTTTCATTATGCACCATCGAAGTATCTGTTGGTTCTTGTAGCGCCTCGTAGATCTTGGTTTTGGGCGAAAAAATTGAGGTCAGTTTCTTTTCTTTATCTTTTGGATCAGAACCTTTGTCTATTTTTTTCCTTTGCATTTTACTATCCGATTTCTTTGATGCCATTTCCGTTTTCCAAGTCCCTCTTTTTTAAGAGGATATCAGCATTAAGTTCTGCCTTCCACTCACAGCCAGCAAGTATATAAAATGTTAATATTTTTATTTATTTTATTTTATTTTTAACCAATGCCCCACAGATGGTTAAAAAGTGCCAGTATTTTGTTGGATGCTGGGTTTGCCACAGGTTAGTGTTTTTATTCTGTTGTCCACCAGTGACAAGGCTACCCCAGTATGATTATTTCACTCCGTGCAATATATTAAGCAAAGGTTATAGTATAATTTGCTATGATTTCCTGTAGACTTTATTCTTGATTTAGAACCAATCCAGCCCTTCCGGTAACATTCAGCAAAGGGCCGTTTACTTACGTCCAGTAACAGAGCTGACCCAGTGTGGATAGTTTTCTCCAAACCAAATCATGAGCACAATTGTAATTTAGTTAATAAACTTCCCTGTAGGTTATATTTTGATATAGTCAAGCCCTTCCGGTAACATTCAGCAAAGGGCATGTATTGTCCTGGATAAGTTGTTTGTTTAAGGCTTCACAAAAAATTGTTCTGAGGTTATGTTATTACTCAGAGAGACAGGTATATATGGACCCAGTTGTTCCAGCTCCAACTCTGTGTTTAAACAGTATATTGAAATTAATAGGCTTCACCTGGTGCATATCAGCTTTGATTGTTCACCCCGTGAGGCCTGAAGGAATTTAGCACCTACTGCCTTTTACAGTTCACTTGGGATAATTCACTCAACTCCCATTTTTGGTTATATAAGAAAAAAAAGGGAACAATATCTTCCTTTTATACAGGAGGGAAAAAAGAACTTAGAGCAAACAAGGTAATTTGATGACTCACGGTTTGTCGTTTCTTCCAATCCGACTGCACTTCACCTCCCCGGGGCATAGGTGACCACCGTCTTCCTATACCCTCATGGAAGGGGTGCGCTGAATGGCCGTGGTGGATATGAAAAGAAAAAAACCTCCCTTTTGTTTGTAAGTCCAGCGAAATATAACCGTGGGGGAAGTGGTACTTCTTAGCTTCCAGGTAGAGCTTCTTAGAGTGGGGTTGCCGTGAGGTAAGTTCCGTAGTTAAGGCATGTATGACAGGATCCAAATCTTTGTCGGCTCGAGGGGTCAGGCTCATGGAGAGAATCAATCCTAGTCGACCATCTCGTGGCAGCAGATACTCGGCTCACCGGCCCGCAAACCACGCCCCTGGTGTTCTACATCCGGCTGCTCACATATCCCATTCTTACAAAAACAGCACTGACACCAACACTCAAAAGCAGTAATTCTAATGTACATTAGGTTGTACATTATAGTAAGCTTTTCTTACAATATTGTTTTTTAGTCACACCACTAAAATCCAAATGTTAATGCATATTAATGTGCTTTCAAAATACTTTAAAATGCATGTTTGCATTGCTCAGAATATTAAAAAAGTACAGTTAAATGAATTTGAGAAATTACAAAAGTTTTCAAGAAACTAGGACTGCCCACATTAGCTGAGTAAAAGTAATTTACTCTTTTTTTGTTGCAGGAACCAAAGAGAATAATTTCATTCAAATTAATGGAATTTCCTGTCTCTCTAATGATGTCATCAGATAATGTGTTGTACTGTTGAGAGATCCTACTGTGTACAAGAGCAAGGCAACTTAGAGTCCACACAATGTGTCATATTCAAGCACCACATGAAGTGACTAAATGAAACAAAACTTTATATGCGCAGTGTCTATATAATCAGTGCTGCCGCACCCGTAATATACAATATATGCAGAGTAATCACTGGGGGAGGGCATGAGTCAAATATAAAAAATGTGATTAATGCAAAATGCATGAATCAAATCACACTGGAAAAAAGACTGTGCACTATACAAGCAGAAGTCGAAACATGCACCACGGTTTGGGGAATAGACTGTTCCTTTATTAACTCCTTAAAGATGGTGACTGATACTCTATCATTTGTGAAATTAAGGAAATAGCGCAGGTGTTTTTGATAATGGAGAAAAAAAACACCAGTAACAGGAATAGAACAAATTGTTCTAAAAAAAGTAAAGTGATATATATCCATTATCATAATTATCACATTTGCTCTGCAGTAAAATAAATATTTTATTAATGTGACCAGCCCTCCACTCTAATCAATGCACCAAATCATATATTATCTCTGTTTTTCTTAGTTCCACGATCAAAGATTTCTGTCTGTAATCTAAAAGGCTTAGATTAGTTTCAAACATGAGAAGCTATTCATACTTCTCTGGGTAATGTAGAGAGGTGGTTATTCATGAAACCTGTTTACAGCTTTAAATGTTAAATTAAAAAAGTAACTTTGCTTCATCCTTTAAAGTCTGTTACTCCTATAATATAACGAGTGTATCTGTTTCTTGTTAAAATATTCTCCTGCAGCTTTTTACTGCAAACAAAAATGTATATTTTCTGGAAATGGAAGATCAATTACATTGAAAAATATACTTAAAAATCTTTTTTTCATCATGTTGACAATTGTGCAACCAGAATATGTAACATTTATATGTACTGAGATAACCCTCAATTGAATTCACTAACAGACTGTCATCTTCCTAACCATAGCTCCAGAAAAAAACACTTTGGGGTAAGTTATAAAACTCAATTCTGGGAAAAAGTACTGAGACTTACTGGAAGTGTAATACATATGGTTGGAGTACCTTAGTCAGATATACCTAACATTATTTGCCCTCACAGAAATAAGGGCAAGGTGACTGATGCACTAGGGGCACAGGGATGTTAGAGGCATAACTAGACCATTGCTCTATCATGCAACGCAAAATGCAGTACTAATCAGATTGGAGTGTTGCATATGAAACCATATAGCCACATCTAGAGCCAGAATGCAGAAACCAACCACTGCATGAACAGGATCAAGTCTCTGCCAGGTAAAGGCAAACCCCCACAGTCAAAGGACGAAAACGTATGCACTCCTTGTTTCAGTCAAAAAGTAATTGATTTATTAAATAAGGATCCGACAGAGAGTATAAGTCAGCAGTAATACATGTGTGGGGAAAAAAGAAACCGACTTGCCTTACGCTTTTCGCGTGGAATCACGCTTAATCATAGGCTTGTGAGAGAGTAAATACAATTTTCTTGAATAAAATTCTGCAAAAAATGAGTGAAAAGGTTGAATCAATTATGGTAATTAGATCACCTAACAAACACACTCTGTGCACATATTGTCCATATAAACGGACCAAAAAATAATTGTGCTGTAATATACATGTGTGCAAATAAAAAAGAGGCTTATATGCCACAGTGTGTACATGATGATAAAATATATATATATATATATATATATATATATATAATAAACAGTAACATAAAAAAAGGGGAAAAAATCGTGTTAACATATTAGTGAATATAAAAATACCAATTTGGGATATCTTTTCCAAGCAGTCACCATGAGGAACATATCCAAAAGTTCACGGATTAAAAAAAGGGCTCAATATTGTGAAAGATTCCTTAAAATCAATAACTCTAAGTATGTTTAATAATAAAATATGAAGAAAACCTTAATATTCTTATTAGACGTAACATGTTCCTAATGATGTATACGTAGACAAAGACTATTGGACAATATAAATAACTCTTAAACTCATCCTGGCTGTTAGAATAGAAAAGTAGTTGAAAGATAATTGGTACATATGAATATAAATGTACATAGTAAAATCATAAAGGACCAACTAAAATCAAAATATGAGATAATCATGTAATGTTAGACGCATGTATTAGATAAAAATATAGAATAATAATATTACTAATATAAGAACATCACACTAGCCATGCATGAATGACAGTAAAGCATCTATCAAAATATAGGTGTAGATATGACATATAAATGTCAGTATTTAGTAGAAACAGGAGATGTCAAATTCTGAATTCATGCCCATTGGATACCTGGTTCCCAAATGAAAAATCCAGTATGCCTCTCGTCGGCACAGGTGTCTATGTGTGTCTCCTCCTCTTATACTTCTGTCGATTTTGTCTACAACTGATACTTTGAAAAATTGAATGTTATTGGTATTACAACAGTGAAAGTGTCGTGCTACTGAGGTGTTAGTTTGATTTTCAATATCGTTAAGATGCTCTCTGACCCGACACTTAAGTGCTCTGCTTGTGCGTCCCACATACTGTTTGTTGCATTGGGTGCAGGATATGACATATATCACATTCATTGTATTGCAGTTAGTGTATCTTTGATTAGGAAAAATCTTTCCGTTAGCATGGGAAACAATGTTTTGTTTTTTTGTGACATGTCTACATGTTCTACATATCTTGTTCCCACATGGAAACGTCAGCGCTGTATTAAGTGCGGGGCAAACAAGGCAAGTGCCTAGGGTGGCACTTGCCTTGTTTGCCATTAGGGGCGGCACAAAAAAAAAGCTGCCCCTTTAAATAAAAATACGCGCTTGCCGGCAGATAAGGTGGTGAGGGGAGATCAGAAGATCCCCCCTCATCATCTCTGCCTGCCAGCAACCTTCACAGGGGGGGTCGAACAGGCAGCACAGAGAAACCTCCGTACTGCCTGTTCGGCTCCCGGTGCAGTGTGACAGTGAAGTGCCGACAGGTCACGTGACCCGGCGAGCGTCTGACGTCAGAGCGCCGGTCACATGACCTGTACAACTGCCGGGCAGCCGATCAGGCAGCACGGAGGACACCATGCTGCCTGCCACTAGCCACCAGGGAAAAAAGGTAAGTGCTGGGGACAGATTAAATGGCAAATACAGGCATATTAATGGCAAATTGGCAGGGGCATATTAAATGGAAAATAATACTGGCATAATATTGGGCAAATTGGCAGGGGCATATTAAATGCCAAATAATACTGGCATATTATTGGGCAAATTGGCAGGGGCATATTAAATCACAAAATAATACTCGTGGGGGAGGGGTTTGGCCAAATTCTGTATGCCTAGGGCAGCACAAAACCAAGATACACCGCTGGGAAACGTACCCCTACAGCATTAAGCCATGTACGTCAATTAATATCAGAATTGACAGTGTGTGAGGAAAACAGGTTAGGTGAAAGCAGATCTTTTAATATATTGGATCTCTGAACCGAGAAATGGACTCCTGATGACACAATTTCATTATATGTGTTGTCTGCTGCTAGAATGGGTAAGTTTCTATTTATAATTTATTTTATTTTGGGGTATTCCAAACTGTAAGGTGTCACAAAAGCAGCTTGTTGTATGTTGTTATTTTTCCTCAAATATTTGTTATTATTTGACTTCTTTTTGCCTTGTAGAAAGCAGTCTCTATCTCGTAATTTAGCTATGTTTATAGCCCTATTGATCATCCACATTTTGTAACCTCTGTCTAGTAATCTATTAGTAAGTTCTGAAATTTTTTTGTTAATTATTGATTATTTTGCATTCAGTCTTTCCATTTCTCTCTCTGTGTTCAATTGCTTGCTTTAGTCCTCTTATGCGTGCAGTGTTCCCTTATACTTAGCTTAATATTATCCTTTATGCTTGCTTTCGTCCCATGTTTGTTTTACTATTTATTTTACCCTTATCAGTTCCTGGTTTTCCTTTAGCTTATTTCTCTGATATTATGGTCCCCACCCTTTTGTGCTCTTTGTTTCAGTTACAAGTTTGTGCAGTCTCAGATATGTTCTGTGTTTCTGTTTAGTGCAGTTCTATTTAATTATTATCAGGAACTTAGTGCTAGGAGCTTGCCTTATCGTCAAGTATCTTGTTGTGATTGGCAAGTTTATCAACTCATGGTCATTTGGTATTAGTATACCCTCACCATTTAACATCATAGAGTTCTAGGATAGTTCTGTGTTTATATGTGGTTTTGCATGTCTCCTTAGTTCTGCTGCTATTCCCTGTCTGTTTATTCCCTGAATTACTTTTGAGTCCTATCCGTATGCCCTGTATGTCTTATACTTGTTTCAGTTTGTTTTCTGCTTTGACCTGCTCATGTATGTTTCAGTTCTTTTTTTGTTCCTTGCATATGTCCCCTGTCCCATTTCTGTGCAAGTCATTCCTTAGCCCTATACTCTGTATCCGTTTTGTAGCCTGCTTTATCTCATCCTGCAGAATCCTGCATACTACTCTACAGTGCTATCCTCCATACCTGCTCCAGGGTGTATGCAACCACTGCTACCTAAATGCCCTAATATGTGGCAACACCAACCTGGGGGGTCAAGTCCTCAGGGGTGTGCTGTTACCCTGCACCAGGACCTGTTACTCCATTTCTGCACCTTAACCCCTTAGTGACATGACTTTTTTGGCTTGTCCGACGCTTGGTGAAATGGGCTGTTTTAACATTTCTGAGGTGTTTGTGTTTTGCTGTAATTTATTTCTGTCTCATTTAGTGTACCCGCACAAACTATATATAGTTTTTATCGTTATAAGAAGGGCTTTCTTTTGATACCATTTTTTTTATAATAGCATATAATTTGATGTAAAAAAAATAATAAAATATGGCAAAAAAATTGAAAAAATTATTTTTTTATGACTTTTATTTGAAAAATCGTATACTCATGTACAAGAGACAACAAAAAAACACTGCTAAAAAGTTTCTAATATATGTCCTGAGTTCAGAAATAGCCCATGTTTTTATGTTTTTGTGCTTTTTTATTCATGTTACAGGGCCAGAACTATAAGTGGTGCAAAGCTATTTTAAAATCCTTTCTTTCAAAATTTGCGATAGTGACATTGTAACACTGATTTCTGTACTAAATCCATGAATGACCCCCAACATGTACATATTTTTGAAAACTAGACAACTCAGGGCATTTAACTTGGGGTATTTTGACACATTTCATGTAGCCATTTTACCACCAATCTATGCCAAAGTTTGCAGAAAAAAATCTTTTTTTTAAATTTTTCACATATATTGCAATTTAGGCAAACATTACCTTAAAATGTGAAGGGGTATTTCCAAATAACACCTCAATATGTGTTCAGCAACATCTCCTGAGTACAGGGATACCACCCATGCATAGGTTTGTTGGTTTGTTTTGGGGCTAAAAGGCCACATTTAGGGGGTGCGCATTTTGGTTTTCCAACTTGGAATTCTGACGTGCAGAAAACTTGTGCCCATGTCCCATTTGGGACATTTTTGAAGCCAGAAAGTGTATTCTACCCCACAAAACCATATATTTTTTTAAACTAGACACCCTAGGGTATTTCAAATGGTAGTATTTTAACGCTTTCCATGCACTAATTATACTACCAGCCTATGTCAATGTTTTGGGTAGTAATTTTTTTTCACATACATTGTACTTTGGGCATGAATTCACAGATCCTGTTATATGTCAGTGCCAAACAACACCTCAATATGTGTTCAGCAACATCTCCTGAGTACAGGGATACCCCCCATGTATAGGTTGGTTAGGTTATTTGGGGGTTAAAAGGCCACATTTGAGAGGTGCGCTTTTTGGTTTTCCAACTTGGAATTCTGACGTGCAGAAAACCTGCGCCCATGTCCCATTTGGGACATTTTTGAAGCCAAAAAGTGTATTCTATCCCACAAAATCATATATTTTTGAAAACTAGACACCCTAGGGTATTTCAAATGGTAGTATTTTAACACTTTACATGCACTAATTATACTACCAGCCTATGTCAATGTTATGGATAGTAATTTTTTTTCACATACATAGTACTTTGGGCATGAATTCACAGATCCTGTTATATGTCAGTGCCAAACAACACCTCAATATGTGTTCAGCAACATCTCCTGAGTACAGGGATACCACCCATGTATAGGTTGGTTAGGTTATTTAGGGGTTAAAAGGCCACATGTGAGAGGTGCACTTTTTGGTTTTCCAACTTGGAATTCTGACGTGCAGAAAACCTGCGTCCATGTCCCATTTGGGACATTTTTGAAGCCAAACAGTGTATTCTACCCCACAAAACCATATATTTTTGAAAACTAGACACCCTAGGGTATTTCAAATGGTAGTATTTTAACACTTTTCATGCACTAATTCTACCACCAGCCTATGTCAATGTTATGGATAGTAATTTGTTTTTCACATTCATTGTACATCGGGCATGAATTCACAGATCCTATTATGTGTCAGTGCCAAACAACACCTTAATATGTGTTCAGCAACATCTCCTGAGTACAGGGATACCACCCATGTGTAGGTTAGTTAGATTATTTGGGGGCTAAAAGGCCACGTTTGGGGGGGTGCATTTCCAACTTGGAATTTTGACATGTAGTCAGCCTGCGCCCATGTTCCATTTGGGACACTTTTGAAGCCTGTCAAAATATTTTACCCCATAAAACCATATATTTTGGAAAACTAGACATCCTAGGGTATTTAAATTTGTGGTATTTTAACACTTTCCAAGTGCTAATTCTACCACCAACCTATGTCAAAGGGTTGGGATGTAATTTTATCCCCACACACATTGTAGTTCAGGCAGGAATTTTCAGATTCTGGTATTTGCCACTGCCAACCAACACCTCAATATGTGTTCAGCAACATCTCCTGAGTACAGGGATACCCCCCATGCATAGGTTTGTTGGTTTGTATTGGGTCTAAAATTCCACATTTAGGGGGTGCGCAATTCCAACCTGGAATTTTGACATGTAGTCAGCCTGCGCCCATGTTCCATTTGGAACATTTTTGAAGCCGTCCAATGAATTTTACCCCATCAAACCATATATTTTTGGAAAATAGACATCCTAAGGTATTTCAAATGGTGGTATTTTAATACTGTATAGGTACTAATTCTACCACCAGCCTTTGTAAAAGTTTGTGGTAGTACTTTTTTGGGAGTTTTTTTTCCACATGCATTGTACTTCAGGCATGAATTCACAGATTCTGGTATATATCACTGCCAAACAACAACCCAATATGTGTTCAGCAACATCTCCCGAGTACAGGGATAGCACCCATCCATAGGTTTGTTGGTTTGTTTTTGTCTAGAAGGCAACATTTGTGAGATGCGCATCTCAAAATTCCAACTTGGAATTTTGACATGTAGTCAACCTGCGTCCGTGTCCTTTATGGGATATATCTTTGAAGCCAGCCAATGTAATTTACCCCCACCAAACCATATATTTTTTTATCGGTAGACCCCCATCACTACTTGTGGCAAGGGCTCAGCAGCCATCGATACATCGCTAGATGATGTATCAGAAAGCTGAATAGGGTCAAAATCAACCCTGAGTCCGCGGCCTCAGAATCAGTGCGTAAGCAGTGATCTCGAGCAAAGAAGGGGTTAATAGCTCTTAGAAGAGCCTATCTAGTACTGTAATACATTACAGTACAAAGGAAGTAATCCATAAAACAGTGCAGACAGCAAAACATACTGTTGCTGTGCAAGATTACTGCTTACACAGTGATGAATGGCAGGGAAGGGGTTAATACACAGTGAAAGAATTTCATAAAACCTGCCAATTTTATAAAATGTTATTTTATATCACTAATACTGATCTGTCTCTTTCCGTCACAAAAAATGTAAGTGAGGAGAGGGAGGCAGATCAATATTTGTGAATATTGATCCGATTAATTTTGATCTGACCAGGGCGAATGGTGAGCTTAATTGAGAAATCACCAAACCGCCTTTGCCACTAATTCGCTGTTACTGATCGCTATGCGCTCAGGCAGCTTAAAAAAAAAATCTCAAATATTTTTACTTTACATGTAATCCCCTAGCGGGTATGTGTAAAAAAAAAAAAAAAAATAAATAAATATGTTGACAGATAAAAATTGCTTTGGCGTCAATATCATTGCGTAAGCAGTGATCGACGGCAAATAAGGGGTTAATAACTCTTAGAAGAGTCTTTTTAGTACTGTAATAAATTACAGTACAAAAAAAATTAACCCCTAAAAAATGCACAAACAGCAAAAATAAATGCGCTGATGTGCACGATCACTGCTTATGCAAGATCAGTGGCAGGGAAGGGGTTAAACGCAGGAATTATTATTGTTTTATTATTTGTGTGTTGTGTATTTATTGTTTTTTTTAACTTTTACTTACTTTTACAACTTTGATCTGTCTCTCTCCCTCACTAAAAAAAATGTGAGGAGAGGGAGACAGATCATAACTGGTCAGATCAATATAGGGTTAATATTGATCTGACCAGTCAGTGGGGATGTTCAGCAGAACATCCCCACTGCCTGTCAGTGTGCCTGGCAGTCACTGATTGCCTCTGTGAAGAGGCAATCGTGTGACAGCCAGAGAGCACAGGAAGCAGGTACTTCCTGCCTCCTGTGCTCTTGCCCTTAGAAGGGCAGCGCCATCTTGGTCACTCAGTGACCAAGATCGTGCATTTTTTTTTTGTGTTTCTGATTGCCTCGACTTGCGAGGGAATCAGGAACACTTTCTGAGCATAGGAAGCGAAAAATTCCGACGGGCATTTTTTTTAGCATTGTACGATGCTTCCACACGGAAGCATCGTTACAATGCCCTTAGAGCACTGAAAGCGGAAAAACTCCGCTTTCAGTGCTCGTTTTGACACAGGACGGACTAGGTCCGTCCTGTGTCACTAACGCCTCGGCACACAGGACGGACCTAGTCCGTCCTGTGTCGCCAAGGGGTTAAACTCCTGCATATTTATGGGCACTCTGGGTCCTGTGTTCACCAGAACCCTTCCTTGACACATGTCCACATGTCCTGATAGAGCTATAGAAGCAGAGAGGGTTCAATAAGGTGCTTGATTCATATTCTTTCGATAAAGTATTGCTATATAAAATGTCTACACTTAATGTAATCTGACAGTTGTCTTTTAATAAATCCAGGCTCCTGAATAGCATAGCATCGATGTTGAGTAGTGGTGGAGTATAATAGGGGTACAATTAAATATGAAGGCAATGTGTAAACAATGGTTGATTATTATTGGCCTTACTCTTTAGTATTTTTTAATCTTGCATTTGTTTGTTGTTATATCAATGGAAGTTCTACAAACCGCAAAGTCTTATGTAATTTTTTTTCACAGTGTAAAATAGATTTTGTAGTCTAACTCTTACATTAGATACTACACCTCTTGTTTCATTTGTTCTAGTAAGGCAGAATGAATATGCCTTCTATTTTCTGTAACTTTTCTCTTGTTGTGCACCAAATAACCAGCTAGAAAATTTTCAGTGCAAATCAAGATAGGAGCTATATTTTTCTTACAGCTTCCTGACCTTTGTTAACACTCAGGTGAAGTGATTTACGTATTGTATCCTTTGAGATTGGGTCTTGCTGTGATTCTGTTTTTCTAACATTTTGGGAATGTGAAATTATTTATCTGTTAGAGCATTTTAAAATGAAAAGCCATATCTTTTGTTCCCCAGTCGCCCCTAAGTACAAAGAAAATGAATCCATTTCATATCTATTGCAGACATTTTATTGTCTTTGACATAAACTAATAACTCTAGGCACTACGTATCAGTGGCAGAGTCCTGTCAGACAGTAGTTTTCATTTGTTTTTTTAATGTCCTTGAGAGCTATGTTATAAGTAGTATTTTCTGTTGCCCGAAAACCATGTAAGGATGAACCTGTTCCACTAAACAAATCAATTAGAAAATGCTAGCAAATAGCCATACAGAAAATACAATCTGCTGGGAAAGGTTAAAAAAAACAAATCAAATTTTGATGAACAAACAAGTGGCATTTTCCAAGTAACAGCAAAAAGTAGTTCTTTAGCTGGAAACTAAGACAATTTTAGACACAATACATTCTAAACATTTTAGAAGTGCATTGTCATTAATCATTTTAGAATGTTCTTTCAATTTGGAAAATGAATACAGTATTTTTCCTTGAAATATATCCAGCCCTGTCATTAGTTGGCTATATTTCATTTGATTCCTTTATTTTCTGAAATTATTGAAAAAAACTTGTACAATAATTCTGCACCAAGCACATCTATTGATCTGTGAAGGAGCAGTATACAACTATTTTTCATTATTGTGTTTACTACTCAGTACTTTTATTCTCTATGGCATTCATATGACAAACCCAATTAAACTGTTCATCTAATAGTGCATGTTCAATAAAGTTCCCCTGCCAATTGTGCATTTATCGCAAATAGCACATTTATGTGTACATTTTAAGTAAAGGATAGCAACTAGGGGTTATGTTTTAAGAGTACCATGTTGTACCCAGCATAGCAGAGATAATATTAAACATATATCGTGAGAGACCGGACACATCAGAAAACAAAATATGCCTCAATATCCTTTTTATAGATGGACCTCTTGGGGCATCTAAGAAATGTACAAACATTTGTCAGATTTATTTATTTTGTACCTAGTGTTATGGTTTTAGAAATATGTGGCTAAAGATTGAAGTGAAGTGAAAATTACTATACTTTTTCATGAATATTCAGGTTAAATATTTATAAAAATGTAAACATTTATTTAAAATGTGAATAATATATTCCAAATATGTGTGTTTTTAAAAAAAAAAAAATCTTGTTTGTGATTTATACTGACCATCAACTCTGCATTTTACTTGAGTCAGGAAGCAACGTTTTAGTGTTTCTATCATGCAAATAGCAAAGTCTCACAAAAGATATCTATATGTGCTATGTGTGCAGAACAATGTTGCACAGGATCCTTACAAAACACATACCTGTAAGATTTTTTCCTTCAGGAGTACAATTAGGATTGCAGGTATTTTGCTGGATACATAACTTTTACCTGCTTCCCTATAGAATGTAGAATGCAAGTGTGTCCAATTCATTAAAAAAGCAGTACATCCCATAGGAATGCCCTGGACAGTGGCGTCGTTATGGGTGGGCTACTGGGGCTGAAGATAGCTGTCTTTGATCAGAGCCGGCACTTTAATGGGTGGCTCTGCTCAATGACAGCAGTCTCCATTCGGGCACCCTGGCATTGCAGCACTTTTCTGCCCCATGCAGCATTTTTTTTCTTTGTTCTATGTCGGCAATGCAAAGTCCCAGATTGAGAGCTCTGATAGAAGGATGTCTCAGCCAATGAGGTGAGACCTCTCAACTCTCCTAATTGGCTGAGAGTTCAATCTCTGGACTGACTCAGTCCCTCCTTCACATGGAGCACAAAGCTAGAGATGCACCAGGTAAGGTAAGACCTGGATATGCGTGTGTGACAGTGTGAGTGTGAGAGAGGTGTGTATGCCAGTGTGAGTGAGAGAGAGAGAGTGTGTGTATCAGTGTGAGTGAGAGAGAAAGTGTATGTGTCAATGTGGCAAACTGCCTGTGTATGATTGTGTGTGTAATGGATAAAATAACTCCTCTACCACTGCCTATATCTGTCTAGCCTCCTGGGGGTTAACTCCTCTGACACTGCCTATATCTGTCTAGCCTCCCGGTGGTTAACTCCTCTGACACTGCCTATATCGATCTTGATTTTGTTATAGGTCACTGGTCACATATTATGTTTTAGGGAATTGCACAGCCTATTATCATAATAATGTTCTACCATTACTTTCTTTTCACCTTATGGGTGAGCTCTTTAAAAAATATAGTTTATTATGTATATAAGAAGTGCTTTAGTGGGCAAATAAAAATAAAATAAGATCTCACCCATGAGGTGAAAAGAAAGTAATGGTAAAACAACATTTTCCTATGAAAATAGGATATGCAATTCCCCAAAACGTATTATGTGACCACTGACTCATAACATGACTTGTTCAAAATTTGTTCATTAAGTTTAAATGTGTTAAATGCATGCAGTGTGTGTGTGTGCATGTATTTGACAGAGACTGTGTGTGTGTGTGTGTGTGTGTGTGTGTGAGAAAGAGAGAGATTTCCTCTGAGCGCGTGCACACACACACACACACACACACATATATATATAGTACATTCTGCAATGAAACAGGTAACCCTCAAAAATGGAATATGGAATAAAAGTAGGAGGAGTTAACGTAAGTTGTATTCATGTTCATAACATGATAAAAAGTAGCACTTCAGAGGGGAGCTATTCACTAAAAGGTGAATTGCAGGTGAGGTGAGAGGAACATTTCATCTCACCTATCTAGCTACAGTGGATATAAAAAGTCTACACACCCCTGTTAAAATGTCAGGTTTCTGTGCTGTAAAAAAATGAGACAAAGATAAATAATTTCAGAACTTTTTCCACCTTTAATGTGACCAATAGACGGTACAGCTCAATTGAAAAACAAACTGAAATCTTTTAGGTAGAGGGAAGAATTCTTATAAAAATAAAATAATGTGGTTGCATAAGTGTTCACACCCTTAAACTAATACTTAGTTGAAGCACCTTTTGATTTTATTACAGCACTCAGTCTTTTGGGGTATGAGTCTATCAGCATGGCACATTTTGACTTGGCAAGATTTGCCCACTCTTCTTTGCAAAAACACTGCAAATCTGTCAGATTGCGAGGGCATCTCCTGTGCACAGCCCTCTTCAGATCACCCCACAGATTTTCAATCGGATTCAGGTCTGGGCTCTGGCTGGGCCATTACAAAACTTTAATCTTCTTCTGGTGAAGCCATTCCTTTGTTGATTTGGATGTATGCTTTGGGTCGTTGTCATGCTGAAAGATGAAGTTCCTCTTCATGTTCAGCTTTCTAGCAGAAGCCTGAAGGTTTTGTGCCAATATTGACTGGTATTTGGAACTGTTCATAATTCCCTCTATCTTAACTAAGGCCCCAGTTCCAGCTGAAGAAAAACAGCCCCAAAGCATGATGCTGCCACCACCATGCTTCACTGTGGGTATGGTGTTCTTTTGGTGATGTGCAGTGTTGTTTTTGCGCCAAACATATCTTTTGGAATTATGGCCAAAAAGTTCAACCTTGATTTCATCAGACCATAACACCTTTTCCCACATGCTTTTGGGACACTTCAGATGTGTTTTTGCAAAATGTAGCCTGGCTTGGATGTTTTTCTTCCTAAGAAAAGGCTTTCGTCTTGCCACTCTACCCCATAGCCCAGACACATGAAGAATACGGGAGATTATTGTCACATGTACCACACAGCCAGTACTTGCCAGATATTCCTGCAGCTCCTTTATTGTTGCTGTAGGCCTCTTGGTAGCCTCCCAGACCAGTTTTCTTCTTGTCTTTTCATCAATTTTGGAGGAAGCTCACTGTTGTGCCATATTTTCTCCACTTGATAATGACTGTCTTCACTGTGTTCCATGGTATATTTAATGCCTTGGAAATTCTTTTGTACCCTTCTGCTGACTGATACCTTTTAACAATGATGCTTTGGAAGCTCTCTGTGGACCACGGCTTTTGCTATGGGATGCGACTAAGAAAATTTCAGGAAAGACCAACTAGAGCAGCTGAACTTTATTTGGGGTTAATCAGAGGCACTTTAAATGATGGCAGGTGTATGCTGACTCCTATTAACCCCTTAAGGACAGAGCCTTTGAAACATTTTTGTCCTTTCTGGACAATGGCTATTTTAACATTTCTGTGCTGTTTGTGTTTAGCAGTAATTTTCTTCTTCGTCATTTGCTGTACCCACACATATTATATATTGTTTTTATCGGGACAAAAAGGGCTTTCTATGGATGCCATATTTTTGATCATATCTTATCATATTATTGAAAAAAATAATAAAATATGGTAAAAAAAAAAAATACACAAATTTCCTGACTTTTATTTGAAACAACTTCTCCTCATCGACAATAGCGAACGAAAAAACATGCTAAATAGATTCTACTATTTCTCCTGAGTACAGGGATACCACCCATGCGACAGGTTTGTTGGGTTGTTTGGGGGCTAAAATGCCAAATTTGTGAGGTGCAGTTTTTTGTTTTCCAACTTGAAATTTTTACATGCAGACAGCCTGCACCCATGTCCAATTTGGGACATATTTGAAACCAGCCAGTGTATTTTACCCCATCAACCCATATATTTTTTAAAAGTAGACACCCTAGGCTATCTCAAATGGTGGTATTTTAACACTTTCCATGCACTAATTTTACCACCAGCCTTTGTCAAAGTTTGTGGTAGTAATTTTGTTGTGTTTTTTTTTCACAAACCTTGTACTTCAGACATGAATTCACAGATTTTGTTATGTGTCACTGCCAAATAACACCCCATTAAGTGTTCAGCAACATCTCTTGAGTACAGGGATACCAGCCATGCATAGGTTTGTTGGATTGTTTGGGGGGTAAAAGGCCAAATTTGGGAGGTGAAGTTTTTGGTTTTCCAATTTGAAATTTTGACATGCAGACAGCCTGCACCCATGTCCCATTTGGGACATATTTGAAACCAGCCAGTGTATTTTACCCCATCAACCCATATATTTTTTAAAAGTATACACCCTACGCTATTTCAAATGGTGGTATTTTTACACTTTCCATGCACTAATTGTACCACCAGCCTTTGTCGTAGTAATTTTTGTGTGTTTTTTTTTCACAAATATTGTATTTTAGACATAAATTCACAGATTTTGGTATGTGTCACTGCCAAACAATAACCCAATATGTGTTCAACAACATCTCCTGAGTACAGGGATACCACCCATGCATATGTTTGTTGGGTTGTTTGGGGGCTAAAAGGGCCACATTGTGAAGGTGCGCATTTTCAACTTGGAATATTGACGTGTAGCCAGCCTGAGCCCATCTTTCATTTAGGACTTTTTTTTAAAGTAGGACAGTGTATTTTACCACAAAAAGTATATATTTTGTAAAAGTAGACACCCTAGGCTATTTTAAATGGTGTTATTTTAACACTTTCCATGCACCAATTCTACCACCAGCCTTTGTCAAAGTTTGTGGTAGTCATTTTATTGTGTATTTTTTCCCACATACATTGTACTTTAGACACAAATTCACATATTTCGGTATGTGTCACTGACAAACAATACCACAATATATGTTCAGCAACATCTCCAGAGCACAGGGATACCACCATTGCATAGCTTTGTCAGCTGTGTTGGGTGTTGAAAGGCTACATTTGAGAGGTGCGCTTTTTGATTTTCAAACTTGGAATTTGAACATGTAGAGCAAGGAAGGGGTTAATAGCTCTTATAAGAGCCTTTGTAGTACTGTACAAAAAAATTAACCCCTAAAAATGCACAGACAAGAAAAAATGTTCTGCTGTGCAGTGATCAGTGGCAGGGAAGGGGTTAATACACTACACTATACAAAGGGTATGGCTTTTATAAAAGCCCTTGGGACTCACAATTTTTTAACATTTTATTTAATTTATTACAATTAAAAAATTATGTTATACAGATCTGTCTCTTTCCCTCACTAAAACTCAAGTGAGGAGAGGGAGGCAGATCCATATGGGTCAGAACAATATTTACGAACCAGACGAATGGTGATGCTCATCTGAGAAATCACCAAACCACCTTTGCCACTGATCGGCTGTTACTGATCGCTATACACGCGTTCAGACAGCTTCAAAAGGAATACACGTAATCCCCTAGTGGGTATAACTAACCCCTAGCGAGTCAGACAAAAAAAATGCTGATAGCAAAAAAAAATCCTTCTGCGACTAGATTGCTCCATATGCGCTGCTTAGGAAGTGATATACGGCAAGGAAGGGGTTAATAGCTCTTAAAAGAGCCTTTGATATACTGTAATAAATCAAAGTAAAAAAAATTACCCCTAAAAAAATGCACAGACAGCAAAAAATGTGCTGCTGTGTAAGATCCCTGCGTACACAGCGATCAATTGCAGGGAAGGGGTTAAATACTGGAAACGGCTTTTATAAAAGCCTTTGGGTCTCAATTCTATTAAATATATTATAATTAAAAACTTACATTATACAGCTCTGTCTCCCTCCCTCACTAAAACTCAAGTGAGAGGGAGGCAGATCTACACGGGTCAGATCAAATATTTACAAATATTGATCTAACCAGACGAATGGTGATGCTCATCTGAGCAAACGCCAATCCGCCTTTGTCACTTATCAGCTGTTACTGATCGCTATACATGCGGTCAGACAGCTAAAAAAAATTTTTTTACGTTAAACGTAGTCCCCTAGCGGGTATAATTAACACGTGACGGGTGTAATAAAAAAGTTAAAACAAATTTAAAAATGCTTCTGCAGCAAGATTGCTGCATTTGCGTCAGATCGCTGCTTAGGCAGTGATCTACAGTAAGAAAGGGGTTAATCTCTCTTAAAAGAGCTTTTTTTTATACTGTAATGAATTACAGTAAAAAAAATTAACGCATAAAAAATGCACAGACAGCAAAAAATGTGCTGCTGTGTATGATCACTGCGTACACAGCGATCAATGGCAGGGAAGGGGTTAAATGGCTTTTATAAAAGCCCTTGGTGTTTAAAATGTTATTAAATATTTTTTTTATTATTTTATTTGATTTTTTTACTTTATCTGATCTGTCTCTCTCCCTTACTATAACTAGTAAGGTGAGGGAGGCAGATCAATACTTGTCAAAGGCAATATTTGCTAATATTGCCTTTGACTGTATGATAAGTGCTCATCAGAGCACTTACCATACATGCCTGCACACAGATCACATAGATCTGTTGTGCCGGCATCGATTGGCTCCCCCTAGAGCATCAGAAGTGAAATACTTTCACTTCCGATGCTCTTGCCAATAGAAGGGAAGCGCTGCCTGTACAGGAGAGCGACCACCATCGGCTCTGGCCAGCCTGAAGGTGTTAAGTACCTCGCTGGCGAGGCACTTTAACAACACCGGAGATGCTTAGAAAGCGAACGATCGTTCGCTTTCTAAGCACATGTGTGCAGTGGGCGCAGCCATTTTTAAATGGCTGCTACGATCACTCCGTGGAGTGATCGTACCGTGCCCCTGCACATTTGGGGGGTGTTGCACAATGCGACCGCTGGTCGCTTTCTTTACTCAGTTTAGTGCATGACGTGCCAGGCACGTCACCTGTCGGCAAGTCCACGATTTGCCGTGACGTGCCTGGCACGTCATCTGTCGTTAAGGGGTTAAACATGATTTGGAATGTGATTGCTTAATTCTGAACACAGCTACAACCCCAGTTATAAGAGGGTGTGCACACTTATGCAACCACAATATTTTGTTTTTATATTTTTTCTTCCCGTTATCTAAAAGATTTCAGTTTGTTTTTCAATTGAGTTGTACAGTTTATAGGTCACATTAAAAGTGGAAAAAGTTCTGAAGTGATTTATCTTTGTCTCATTTTTTTTACAGCACAGAAACCTGACATTTTAACAGGGGTGTGTAGACTTTTTATATCCACTGTATATACTGTGCAGGGGCATTCCTGGTGATGTTGCTTAGCAGATGGAACTCACCAGGTTTGTCCTTGCACAATGCATAGCTAAATTGGTGAAATTCAATGTACATCTCACCTCAACTCACCTCATCTCACCTTTTAGTGAATAACCCCAACAAAGTGTGTTTGAGAGGGATGGCTGACTAGGGAACACGTAATAGAATGGTGGGATTTGTATTAATTTAGCTTGGATTGAGCCTTTAAATAGAACTGAGTAAAGTAGTTCTCCATTATGACCCCTATTCAACAGTAACTAGCTGAAGGTGATCAGAGTTGTAGTGCCACAAAATTGTAACATGGCATTGGATGATTCCCTCCAAAATTTTGAGACAACTTTTCAAAATATGTCCAGGCTTTTTTGTATGCAGTCAAGACTATCTGACTATTCTTGTGTCAAGAAGAGTAATTGCAGACTCAAATTCTGTAGCACAGAAAAGAAAGGGAGATAGACAGTTAATGAGCCACAAATTAACAAGTGACTGAACACAGAAAAGCATTTGGCATTACTGAAGAGTCCCTTAGTTCCATTTTTTAATTTGTCTATGTTTCAGCTGATACAACATGCTCTTTGGCTTTATGAAGGGTAGAAATGCAGCAGTTCAGTGGTTATGTTATTCAGTCCACTAATTCATCATGCTGCCATGTAATAAAAGGTACATCATTTAGTAATTGGAACATTAAGTATATATTCTGCAAATCATTTTCTTTCACAGGAGGATAATAGTTTTTAGAGAAAAAAATATAAGAAGAATGCAAAGAGATACATTTGTTCTAATGATTACCTTATTTGCTCGCATAAAAGACGACCCGGATTATAAGACGACCCCCCAAAACCTTGGCTATTCCTTTTGGAATAAAACTAAAAGCCTGAATATAGCCTATAGGAAACAGCTTAACTTGTATATATTCACATGAAAATTGCTTTTTCATATATAATAAAAATGATATAAAAAATGCATTTCTTGTTTTTATTTCCTTTTATGTGCCAATGCTGCCCCTATACCCCAGACTTGTCCAATGCTCTCTCTCCCCCTTCCTCCCACCAGACTTGCCCAATGCTGGCTCTACCCCCTCCCTCCACCCCCCCAATGCTGGCTATCTTCTCCCCCCTCCCTCCCCCCAATGATGGCTCTCTCCCCCCTCCCTCCCCCCCAACACTGACTCTCTTCTCCCCCCCTCCCCCCATGCTGGCTCTCTTCTCCATCCCTTCCTCCCCTCAACATATCTACTCTCCCTGGTGGCCAGTGGGGGAGACTTCCTCCATGCTGCCGACACTTCCGTCTATTATCATGTGACCTCCCAGCTTTCATCATAGAAGTCCCAATGGCAGTGCCAGGCAGCAGTGGAGGATGTCTGCACATATGTGCAGACATCCACTGACTGCCCCAATCTCCCTGGTAGGTAGTGGGAGCAGCTGGTGGATGTCTGCATGATACAGTCTGACTATAAGACTGGGATCCAGGTCCCCCGCAGGGCTGCGGAGGACCTGGATCCCCCTCACAAGCAGCTGGTGGATGTCTGCGCAATGCGAGCAGACATCCTCCGCTGCTGCCCAGCACTTCCGCCATGACTTCTACGACTGAAGCCTGGAAGGTCACACGACCTCCCGGCTTCCATCATAGAAGTCCCAGCAGACGTGCCGGGCAGCAGCGCAGACATCCACCAGCTGCTTGTGAGGGGGATCCGGGTCCTCTGCAGCCCTGCGGGGGACCTGGATCCCAGTCTTATAGTCAGACCTCGATTTGAGGTTAGACTATAAGACGATCTCGAATATAAGACAAGGGGTCTTTTTCAGAGCATTTGCTCTGAGAAAAACCTTGTCTTATAGTCGAGCAAATATGGCATTACTTAAATAGAGGAAATATATAAAGAAAAAAGGCACAAGATCAGTTCTTGAATCTTCCTAGATAATCACATGGGGTAGAGCAGTATAATGGAAAAGCGAAACCACTACAGAATGTTCTGAGCTCTTTGGATCCCCAGCATCATTAAGTAAATCTTCTGCAGTGGTTAAGAGTGTGATCCCTTGCACGACAACCAGTGTTTATGGGCAGCAGCATGTTGAACAGTGAAAAGGATACGAAGTTTGTTCATGTTTTTTTAAATTAAGCGATTGTGTTAATTTCCTATTAAATACTTTTTAATTTTTAGATTAGATGTATTCCGTCTCCACATATCTAGTTATTGAATGGTTGGAGGAAGCCGTGTTTTTAATCAATAAGAAGATTGATCATTACTTCTGATTTTAAAGGCCACCCATTGAGCGCAATTGCCATTTACCTTCAGGGAAGATTCAAGATCTGATATTGTGTCACTAAGTATTAGTTCCTTTTGTTTTTATATATTTACTCTTTTTAAGTAATAATCATTAGAACCAAACGAGCATACTAAGGGGCAATATCCTAGCATATTACATGGCATATTGTGGGCAATATCCTGGCATATTAAATGGCATATTGGGGGCAAAATCCTGGCATATTAAAATGGCATATTGGGGGCAATATCCTGGCATATTAAATGGCATATTGGGGGCAATATCCTGGCATATTAAATGGCATATTGGGGGCAAAATCCTAGCATATTAAATGGCATTTGGGGGCAATATCCTGGCATATTAAATGGCATATTGGGGGCAATATCCTGGCATATTAAAATGGCATATTGGGCTTCAAAGTTCTTTATTTGAAATGTAAGTTTTTTTTCCTGAAATTTCCTTCTTAAAATGAGGTGCGTGTTATACGCCGTTGCGTGTTATACGCCGATAAATACGGTACCTTTTCTCTTTTTTCTATTACAGTGGGGCTAGTGGTATTTCCCCATGTAGGAGTGAGCAGCACCTTATTCAGATATCACACAATATAATCTGTGGCTCCGGACTATCTCTAATTCTCTACCTCTAATTTTAACGTTATACAGTCCATTTAAGAATATCAAAATCCTTTGGGTATCACATATATAAAATATTCAGAGCAGTAGCGAGGGTGAAGCAACTGAGGAACACAATTATCACTAGTTTACATTTGTTCTGGGATATATTGTTCATTTATTCATTAATTCAGAAACTGAAGTTTAGGGGAAGATAATTTGTAAAGAATAAATGGTAATTTTATGCAAGGAAATCAACACCAAACTACATCTAGACTTGGGATTTTTTTGTTATATTGTTAGGCCAAAGCATAATTGTTAAAAGTTCGATATCATAAATCCAAGTCATGACATTTATTTATTTATTTTTTGGCTAATTAAAAAAAAAACATTTTGAACAGGAGCACTGTTCAAAAGTGATTCTATTTATTCTGGAAATCTAAATCAGATTTCTAGACTGCCATGTCACAGAATTATATGACATGTCGGCAGTGAATAATGTGTGTCGGCATGATATCCTCAACAGTAATTGGTTGTTTGCAGCACTGTCGATGCACCCATCCACTCACCCACGAAGGACAGAGAGAGCCTGTTTCAGTCAAATATCCCAGTGTTTTGTTTTTTTAAAGACTAAGGGGCAATTGTTTGCTCACCATAGGTGAGAAGTATTCTGCCTGATTATAACTATTTTTAAGGTTTAGTTCCTAATTAAATACTACTAACTGTTTGACTATGGCTGAAGTGATAGTTGGCAAGTGGACACTGGGAAGACAAAGCACTATATAATATATCAATACAAAATTACTTTTTGGTCATGGCCTATGATTAAGTACCTCTGGGCACGAAACGCGTAAGGCATCTGCTCACCGATTTGGATTGCTTGTACTGCCAGTCTGTATTATTTTACAAAATTTATGATTAAAGCAATATCCATTCACTTTGAACCAGCTCTCTGAATCCTTTCTTTTTTGTTTACTGCTTTTAAAAGGACCTGGGTTGTCTGGCGTTGAAGAGGTGTTACAAGTCAGGGGGGCGGATCACATGTGCTGAAAGCTTTGGAGAGGTGAAAGCCATTTCACAGTCCCAGTCTTCTATCTAAAAATAATTTCAGCAAAATATGATCCCCAAACCTATCTACAGCAAGCAAACACATGCTAAGTAACACACACGATTAGTCAATTATGTATGTTAAAACAACGTGTAAAAAAGATTCTTTTATGACCGTTAATACCTCAATGAAAAATGACTAAACTGTGCAAAGCTTGCTTATTGCAGCCGATTTTTGAGAAACTAACCCTTTCAGTGCTGTAGGGAACATAAACCATGCACTAGCAGAGAGATACCCTCTCATACCACAGACCCCGATTATGCAAGTGGGTTGATCCACCATTCTGATTGGCTGTGCATATACTGACACTGTGAGCATGCTCCAGCATCCAGAGAGAGTAAACCTGCGTGTATCTATTAAGATAAATGTCAGCTTTACTTCGGAGAAGCAGGACACGTTTTTTAAAGGTAGCGGGTTAAAACATTTTTATTGTCCTATAAGGTATTTCAAATATGCAAAAGAGAAAAGTTTCCCAAATGATAAGTATTCTTAAAATGTGAGCATACATATATCGCACAGGCAAGGCTGCTACCTCAGCCATTTTTTACCGGCCACATATAACTTTTGCATGATACCTTGCAGTTTGTAGAAGTCATATGTGACCAGAGGGAAATCAATTAACTAATTAACATGCTTCTGCAGGATCCACTACTTGATTAGCTAATTGATTTCCTTTCTCCTTCTGAAATGCAGCATGCGAAAGTTATAAGGGGATGGTAAAAAATGGCCAAGGTTAACCCTAAGCATGGGGTGGACTACTGGGGTTAAAGCCCCAAATATCCAGTCCATAGCCCCCAATCTCTGAGGCTGCTGTCCTGCTTTATTTTATTTTTTTGTTTCCCCCAGCCATGCGCACAGCTTTTTTCTTCCTGCCGAGACACTGTCCCGGACTCAGAAGTGTAAGCTTTCACGTAGGTGAAAATGAGAACTGGCCCCCTGTCACACTAACATTCGGTGTCGGCACTTTAATGGGCGCATGCCGACTTCCTTGTCTTTCTGTTTTTATTTGCTTTCCGGGTGTGGTCCTGAGCTTCTGAGACAGCAAGTGTGTGTGAGACAACGAGTGTATGTGTGAGACAGCGAGTGTGTGTGAGACAGCGAGTGTGTGCGAGACAACGAGTGTATGTGTGAGACAGCAAGTGTGTGTGAGACAACGAGTGTATGTGTGAGACAGCGAGTGTGTGTGAGACAGCGAGTGTGTGTGTGAGACAGCGAGTGTGTGTGTGAGACAGCGAGTGTGTGTGCGAGACAACGAGTGTGTGCGAGACAACGAGTGTGTGCGAGACAGCGAGTGTGTGCGAGACAGCGAGTGTGTGTGTGAGACAGCGAGTGTGTGTGTGAGACAGCGAGTGTGTGTGTGAGACAGCGAGTGTGTGTGTGAGACAGCGAGTGTGTGTGTGAGACAGCGAGTGTGTGTGTGAGACAGCGAGTGTGTGTGTGAGAGAATGTGCATTTATAGCCCATAGTCATCATATAAATTATTTAGATATTCCCATTGGTATAAAGCCTTGCATATAATGTTATTGTTAATTGGCATCATATACATCATTTATGTTTTATTGCTTGTTGCTTATATTATATATACCTATTACTTATTGGCATCATCATAAATCATTTATATGTATTTCTAGTTTAATATTATATATATATCCTATATATCAAACCTGCTATGGGCTCCAGCCCCAGATCTTTTGGAGACCTAGCAACACCCCTGACCCTAAGCAAAGGAGCTGTACAAAACACACATCGGCAGGTTTTTTTCCCTTCAGGAGTACACCTAGGACTGCCAGGTCAGCCAGTGAGTTGCTGGAAACATTTCCACATTACCCTGTAGAATGTACAATGTCAGGAGGAGTCAGTCAATCAATCCAGAAGTAGATTCCAAAAGAACTAAAAATATGGCTGGGCATTTATACATATTCTTGGAATAAAAAGTTAATGTAAGAACAAGAAAACAATGATTAAGAGGGATGGCTGCTTAGAGTATAAGAAACAAAACAGTGTAAACATTTTAATTTTCTTGTAGTGAACCTTTAATACATACAAAAAGAATGGATAAATGAGCCGCTTCTCTGCACATCACTTAAATATTATATTTCCAGATTTCTGGAATTGGACACTCTATACTTTGCAAAGCTAGCTTGGCAAACTGAACATGCATATTGATTATGACATAATGACTTTATCAGGCATTTAGTAATCCAAGATTACAAAACTATTTAAATGTAAATTAAGTTTTTATTTTGCATTGTCATCCATATTAATTTTAATTGCCTCCAACCCTTATTTTATATGATTTATAATTGTATTTTATTTACAAATGAACCTTTATTTTAAGCCAGTTAACTTTCTAACTGAAGATAAACTTTAAAAAAAATAGTGTTCTTTCTTAAATCTGAGCCCAGTGCTGACGTGGTTTCTTAAGCATTCAATTAAGGAGCCCATTAATGAATTCGGAACAATCAACATCACTCAATAGGTAGAACTAACCTTTCTCTCAACCTTAGAAACCACAACTCTTGGACTACATTTAAAGACCTTTCAAACATGTAAGTATGGTTCAGTGTTAAAGACTTAAAAAAAAGAAAGAAAAGAATTTTCTCTGATTACCGTCTAGTAAATGTGATTAATGTTGAGATTTGTTACTATGCTATTGCACGGATACACCATGTACTATTTTAATGTTTAACTATTGTTAGCTAAAATGACTGTTGTATACCTGACAGAATAACTAAAACCAAAACAAACACTGCACCTTAACAAGACACGTTGTCATGGCAATTGGTAAAAGACATTAGCCTTTCAGGCTCAGCATTAATGTCACAATCATCTGTGATTGTTCATCAGACCATATGTGGATTTTTGTTTGGTAATGTGAAAAACATAACCTTATAATGACCCATATGTTGGATGGAAAGTGTTTGTCCATGTCTAAGCTTTTTGCATATTTAAAGAGCCACTAAGCTTTTTTTTCACTTCTGCTTCCAATGTAGACACACAAGGGAAGTACTCAATTTCCCTAGTAAGAAGATAAACTGTATATTGTACATTTTAAAGAAAAAGGAGAATTTTTAGAGTTGCATACACTAAATATAATTGCAATAGAAAAGCAGATATTTATTTAAACAAAAGTATAATAAAATATATGCAAAAAACATCACTCACATGTAAGAGCATGCAGACAGCAATATAAGAACAATCCTGGCAGTGATAACTGAGCTATACCATGACAAATCCCCCAATATTTTGGTGAATTTCTTTTTCTTTGGAATATAGAAAGACACTTTCTGGATGATCAAATATCCCTTACTAACTGAACTCTCTTTTGATTTAGAGGAGACACATCATCCTTCCGTTTTGTGTGTATCTTCTTTTCACCCCAAGAGGAGAGAGCTTGATCAAAAATGTACCATACGCATTTCTATGTGTATGACGTTTTATTGATAGTGAGGCTAGGATCGAAGCAAGGTTAGAAAAACTAACTAGATCTTTCATTACCAGAGGCTACAATGCTCAGCATCTATTGTGCAGCAAGATCCAGACAAAGAACATGCGATTACTGTTCTTTGCTTATATCGTATTTTTCTTTTGTTTAACCCCTCAAGGATCCACCATTTATGGTCCTTCTGGACAATGGTTGTTTTAACATTTCTGCTGTGTTTGTGTTTAGGTGTATTTTCCTCTTATTCATTTAAAGTAGCCACACATATTATTTACTGTTTTTATCACCACCAAAAGGTCTTTCTTAGATAGCATTATTTTCATCATATTCTACAATTTACTATAAAAAAAAATCTAAAAATATGATTAAAAAATGCAAAAACTTTGACCCAAAAAATCTTTTATACAATTACAAATGGTAAAAAAAAGACCCAGTCTACATATTTTAAAATGGTTGCCTACATTTTTAAATATGCCTGTTTATGCTTTTCTGTTTTTTTTTTTGGTAAGTTATAGTGCAATGACCAAAAATAGTGTTTTTTTTAGTTTCCTAACCTTTTTTTTTCCTACAAAGACATTATTACCCCAAAGTTAACCCTGTATCAACCCAACCATAAATCTAATCCATGCTCTAACCCTAATTCTAACTCTAAGTGTAACTAGTAGAGCTAGGGTTAGCTTTTTTCTTTTCTTTTCAATATAATGTTACTGACTGCTTCTATGCCCAGTCAAGGAACAGCAATAGAAGGGAATTTTGATCACTTCCATCGCTTTTGGCAGATAGGGGGCAGTGTCATATTTTAGAAGCACGTGTGATTACCATGTGGGGTGATTGTGGTGGCCTGGGGTTTGCAAATTTTGGTGTGGCATACAGTGGCGGATGCTCCATATGTGCTAGGTGTGCGCCGTGCAGAGAGCACACAAACCCCAGAAATAAATCAGAAAGACGACGCTGCATTGAATTCGGCAACAGAGTCACTCAATTTTCGTATACTTTTCATGCTTGTTGAATTGGCATGTAAATTGTCAGGATGGGGTTAAGTAAAAACCATCTTTTCTGTTGCAATCAAGTATAGTGTGTGCACCTCCAATTTCTCTTTTTTTCAATATGTACCCACTCCACATTTTCTTTTTACTTATGTACTTTTAAGGTATATAACATGTGCATAAGTGAAAAGAAATTGTATAGTGGTGCAACACCCCACTGCCACACCCCTAACAGACTTTTGAGATGAGCCTCAGCTCTGATTGGCTGAGCACACACGAATACTGCCAGCATTGGATGAGCTCTACCTCAGGTAAGAGGCAGAGCTCACATTAAATCTTATTGAATCTGCAAAGATAAACAGCAGGTTAACAATAGGAAGGTGGAAAAGGCTTTAACTTGACATTCTAATTTAATAAAAATGAAAAAACCCCACAGTGTGATTATTAACAATACAATAATCTTCTGACCATTTTTTAATGTCTTCTTCGAAACACCCCTAGCAGGACAGGAATAATCACCACTACATCAAATATACACAGCCAAAGATTTTCCTACACAGGCTTAAAAGGGCAGTACCACAGTGATAACATACATTTTAATGAACATATAATTGGTATGTGAATACTATGTGCTTTCTATACAGTTCTTTTTGATGAATACAAGATGCCTTTATGTATTGGGCTATGCAATATTGGGATAGTCTGTATTTAACTGCCAAATGTTCCTGGGCTATTGTGTTGACCCTAAGCTAAAATACGCCACATTGTTACAACCCTCTTCAAAGCAGAAAACTGTTAAACATTTACAATAAAAAAACAGCTGTGCAAACTCAGTGTTCCAAGTGAACTTACTAAATGTTAAGGAATGTATTCATAAAAGAGAGAATTGCAGGGAATTGAGAAGGGAATTTCAAATCTACGGCCAAAGTAGCAGAGTTGCAATAATTCCCTTTCGTTGTGAATAAACTTTAAAATATTGTTTGTCTTTGTCTGCCTTTCCCATTCTGGTTCTCCATATGAAACAGTAAATAAAATTACCGTGTTTGCTCGATTATAAGACAAGGTTTTTTTCAGAAAAACATTTCTAGATTATAAAACAGGGATCCAGGTCCCCAGCAGAGCTGCAGGGGACCTGGATCCCCCTCTCTAACAGCCGGAGGATGTCTGCGCAATGAGCGCAGACTCCCCATGCTGCCGCCCGGCACGACCGGCGGGACTTCTATGATGAAGCCAGGTGTCCGTCATAATAGACTGCCGTGTCGGGCAGCATGGAGGATGTCTGCACGTATTGTGCAGACATCCCCCGGCTGCCGCTACACTAGCCACCAGGGATCGAGTTACAGGTGAGGGGGAGGGAGGGGGCAGAGAGACAGGGGGAGGGAGGGGGGACAGAGCAACAAGGGGAGGGAGGGAGGAAGAGACAGAGCAACAAGGGGAGGGAGAGGGGAAGAGACAGAGACAGGGGTCAGGAGGGGGGGACAGAGCAACAAGGGGAGGGAGGGGGCAGAGAGACAAGGGGAGGGAGGGGGCACAGAGTAACAAGGGGAGGGGAGGCAGAGAGAAATAAGAGGGGGGGGAGACAGAGGCGAGGGGGGAGTCAAAGGGAGGGGGAGAGAGACAAAGCTGGGGGCAAGGGAAAGAGAGAGGCAACATTGGCACATAAAAGGAAATAAAAACAAGAAATGCATTTTTGATATAATTTTTTATTAAAAAAGCAATTTACATGTGAATATATACAAGTTGAACTTTTTTCCTATAGGGTAGTCTTATATTCAGGCTTTTAGTTTTTTTCCTAAAGGAATATCCAAAGTTTGGGGGGTCGTCTTATAATCACGGTCGTCTTATAATCGAGCAAATACGGTATAGAAGTTAATATTCTGTTTATTTATTTATGCTTGTCCAGAAGTGTCAGACTTGATCTTTATGGCTACAATATTTGCAGTGGTTTAATATTTCTTTATTTAACATCTAGTCAATTAATTAACGTTGTAAATCACTGAGCAATTGTTTTCCCTTCAAACCAATTATGCCTGATTTCTATAGTTCAAACTTTGTTTAGTAAGGGAGGATATGGGTATATGCCTTGTAAAAGAGTCAAGATTTTAAATTCCATTTGAAAGTGGGATGTGCCTCTGCTCTTTTAATAGATGGAAGGAGCATCCCAGAACTTTAACCCCTCCACGCCATTTTGTATTCTTGTAGTTTGCATTTATGATAAATATAAGGTTCCATGGGTATGTGATACAACCTTCATTTAACAGAGATGATCCTAGTTCTGGAGCAAACCTGTTTCTGTTTATATTGAGTGCTATTGTTCATGCCTTCCGTTTTTGGTGCAGTTTTCAAGATTTCTTTATTCTGTGATTTTAAGGTTTTGAGATGGGGAGATAGGATGTATAAAGGGCTATAGGTCTCCTATGTATTGCGAGGGGGTGCACCATCATTTCATCCAACTGACCAAACCTCCAGCACGAGGAGCTCAGTTGGTGATGAATAATGCATCACTTTTATGCAGCACTAACTCTGTTCTCATGTAGGAGGAACTCACAAGGTTTGTCCCAGCCCAATGCTTAGTTAAATCATATAAACTCAACTTGCTTGCAAGTTTATTTTAAGTTAATAGACCCTAAATACTTCAAAAACAAATCAACGAGAAATTGATCTTCACAAATCTGTTTAGCTAATATGAATTCTTCAAAAGGGTGCTTCAGCAGAAAACGTCAATTGTTTTAAACTATTTAACCTTCTTTTTAAGGGTTAATAAAATGTTTCCAATATTGGGCTATTTATGTTGAAATATAAGCCGCTAATGCTCTTGAGGATTCAGTCAATTAGGTCTGATGGAAATGCTATTTTGTCTGCCCTACTTGATGTTACTTTAATCTCATTGATCTTGAAATATCTAACATTTTTAATTTTCCAATTAATCAGAATTAATTAGGCATGAAAAATGGAAAAAAAATGAAAGTTGCTTTCAAAAGCCATTGGTTATAGACAGTTAATACATCAATGTCTATTATAAAAAACCAACACACACATACATAAAGTTGGCCCATTTTAAAGCTTACATATTTTACTTTTATTTTGCTACATGATTTTTTGCAGCAATTAACTTACAATATAACATACAAAATGAATTATATTTTAAAGATTAGGTTCAATTGAGACTGCATACAATTATATTCTGTAAATATGTATAATGTACTGCATGGCTAGCCATGAGGAGTATGTTCATAATTTATAACTAATATGTATTTCTCACATGTTACCTACACATGTAATAATAATTAATATGATAGAAGTTAGACAGACACAGGTAGTGGTATGACCCAAAATGACTCCGTGTAGCCCCAGAGACACCAAATTTTCCCTAATAGGAAACTAGATGAGTAACTACACGTTTCATCTGGCTACATTCAGGACTATAGGTGAAAGGTCAGTTTTTATTTGTTTCTCCTCTACACTTACAACCTACATCATCGGTCCTCCACTTGTGAGCTACACTATCAGTCCTCCAGGTGGTTACTGACACCGGAGAACGGCTTAATAACGTAAGTCTGACCGAGGTGCTGTCATGAAAGAACAGGCTAGAATGCAGTTCCTATCGAGGACATTGTGTATCCCTAACATCATCTGAAACCTTACTAGGTTTTACAGTCTTACCCTTTGAAGTCAAGATTTAGAGGAAGAACGGCATTAACCATCTGCCAGGGAGATTGAGAACCCCTACCAGGTGTCATTGTACAAGCGCTGTTGCCTTATCAATAACTGAAATCTTTGAGTTTGGATTTCAATATTGTTGAATGGATTAGACAATGGCTAAGTTACAGGCAACAGAGGGTTGTAGTCAATGGGGTATATTTGATGCAAGGTCTTGTTACTAGTGGGGTACCTCAGGGATCTGTACTTGGACCCATTTTTACTAGCGATATTGCATAAGGTCTTGTTGGCAAAGTATGTCTTTTTGCTGATGATACAAAGATTTGCAGCAGGGTTGACATTCATGGAGGGATAAGCCAAATGGCAAATGATTTATCTAAACTAGAAAAATGGTCAGAGCAGTGGAAACTGGCATTTAATGTGGACAAGTGCAAGATTATGCACCTTGGGCGTAAAAACCCAAAAGCAGAATACAGACTATTTGGTACAGTCCTAACCTTAACATCTGAGGAAAGGGATTTAGGAGTAATAATTTCAGAGGACTTGAAGGTAGGTAGGCAATGCAATAGAGCAGCAGGAAATGCTAGCAGAATGCTTGGTTGCATAGGGAGAGGTATTAGCAGTAGGAAGAGGGAAGTGCTCATGCCATTGTACAGAGCACTGGTGAGACCTCACTTGGAGTATTGTACGCAGTACTGGAGACCGTATCTCCAGAAGGATATTGATACTTTGGAGAGAGTTCAGAGAAGGGCTACTAAACTGGTTCATGGGTTGAAGGATAAAACTTACCAGGAAAGGTTAAAGCAACTTAACATGTATAGCTTGAAGGATCCAGCTCTATATACATTAAATATGCAAAGATAACATACATTTATAAGTGAAAATGTTTGGATCCAGGAGGATCTGGCTGGATCCGGCAGATCCGCCTTTTACCCAGTTCCTGAGTAATGTACTGGACAGTTACATGGCAGGTGAGATTCAATAGTGATAAACACAATCCATTCTTTGAGTAAAAACAACCTTGCAACATCCAGTATGTGCTAAATGGAATTGTGTTATCCAATAAATAATTGAAAATATAATTGACCACAAACATATAAAGAGTGTGCACTATCAAAAGGCTGCTTCAAGGGCTACTAAGATTATATAATGAAAGAAGAGGGGCGTTGTCTTTGCTTTCACATACTTTATCAAAACCAGCATGAAACCAAATGCAAGTCATCTTTAATGTGTATATATCTCAGTAGCTAATCCCAGAATAAAACACACAGTGCATTTAAAATTGCCTTTGACTATTTTGGATTGGAATAAAAAAAAATATATGCAAATTGTATATTGTACATTGTCAAAACCCAGAAACCAATGTATTGCAAAAGATCTGTACCTATTAGTGAGCATTCTTGCAAGTTATGGAAAATTATTACATAATGGAAAATTATGCACACAATTTGAAATACATTCCAAAGACTTAGACAGTATTTGCCGTGTGGAGTATACAAACTATTTATGAGATATATGTTTTTAATTTTAGATAAAACCAGCCCACCATGACATTTGTAGCTCAAACAAAAAATTGATATACCTAAGCATCTCTTGGGAGTCAATAAATGGTCTCCTATACGGATGTATAGAGATGCTCACTGCCCATGTCCAGTCCCATCACACATCTGTTTTGTCCATCCAATCACTGATGTACAAAAGCAAATCAGAAAAAACAGTTAACAACTAGAGTTGAGCGGACACCTGGATGTCCGGGTCCGTGCTCGAACTTGACCCCGAACCCCATTAAAGTCAATGGGGACACAAACTTTTGGCCATTAAAATGCCTCTAAAAAAGTCCTGGAAAGGGCTAGAGGGCTGCAAAATGAAGTAAAATGTGGGTAAGAGTAGGACAAGTGCCCTGCAAGCAAATGTGGATAGGGAAATAACTTAAAATAACTTAAAATCACATAAAATACAAACAAATTACAAATACAGCTGAGACATAAAATAGCACTAGATGGAATCTTTGATTTTAGCTTTGGAAGACCATAAATCTAAATCTAAAGCATGGCTGCCAGGAGGATCAACAGAATTATCCATTTGAGAGAGGATTAGAGTGCAAGGTATTCTCTTTTAGTTTATACTAAGTGACCCATAGGTTGAGGAGGCGGTGACCGTGGCTGTGTAGGTGGAAGTGGCGCTGGAGGAGGAGGAGGAGGTAGCCAGAATTTTTTAAAGTGCGCTGTAAGCACAGTAGTGGACTGTTCTATTTGACTCTCAGATATGAAGTGCACCGCAAGACGCAAATGTACTATTTAGCACCCAAAACAATTAGAATTTTTCAAAGTGCGCTGTAAGCACAGTATTGAACTGTTCTATTTGACTCTCAGATATGAAGTGCACCGCAACACGCAAATGTACTATTTAGCACCCAAAACTATTAGAATTTTTCAAAGTGCGCTGTAAGCACAGTATTATGCTGGGGGGGCATATACAACATATTCTACACAGTGTTAATTACAAAATTGATGAAAAAAGAAAAATATGCTGATATTTATACATGTTTAAGTGCCCGGGTACTTTTTTCTGTTAAAATTCTCTCTTGCTTAACAAAATGTCTTTAAATGGCTTTCAGCTCTGCTATATGAAATACCGTTTATTATTTTTTGCATTTTTTTTTATAGTTTGTTACTTTTTAAAGTCAAGTTGATACTTGATCTGATTAAACAAATAAAAGTACAATGACAATAATTCTTTATAGAATTCCAAGTCTGTGTTTTCTTCAGCCCAAAAGTAGGGTTTATTTATAACAGATGATTTAGAAGGATTTACGACTAAAGGGATTAGCTTTCTTATGGAAAACCTTAGGACACACTTATCGACTCCAAAAAAAAGTCCCATTTTAGTAGAAAATAAAAAAATGTAAATACTTAAATGGTGTCAACCAGTTGTAGGTTTTGTTTGTTATGTTTCCTAGCTTTTATGTCTTTCCAAGAACATTAAACATATAAATCATTAATATAGCTGTGAAATTCCATATTTTGTCATATAGGACAATAAACATATGGAAGGAATTATGAGACCTTTATATGATTTTACACGTTGTTGTTCATTTTATAAATAATTTAGCATATTTTTAATTCAATCAAAGGATGCCTTGTCAACTTTAATGTGATACATGTAAAATAACATCACCTGTTGATGATATGAAATATGTATAGTAATATGAAAAATTAATCACACTGGGGTTCTCTTCACTAAACAGTGAATGATGATTAATTGGCAAGGGAATTTAAAAAAGCAACAACTCATTATTAGTAGGAAAAGATAAATTGGAGAGTTTATCCAGCTCCTCTATTAATGCCTTTTGTTGTACTTTGTAAGTTCACCCCTGTCCACTAGTGAATACAACTCTCTGTTTTTAACTCTTTGTGCCAAATTCAGGACACATACATTAAAAGTACCATGCCATTTAAAACCATCCGTGCAAGAAAGAACAGTGTTATGCACACACTGACAGAAATACAGTTGTAAATTAGTGCAAACGTGTATGTAAATAACAAATATGCACTCATGTAAGACAAGTACACGCTCAAAAGATACATGAAAATGATACTTAACTATTTTTGTTGAAATGTTACAGTCTCCTGGGAATATGTTTTGTACGTTTTTTTGTAAATCTACATTATTCAGCTAAACATGATCTCTGGACAATGTTAACTACCAGGACATGTCAGACAACTGAGAAATATTTGAGGTGTTTAGTTTAGATAATGTATGGTTTTACTAGGGTTGAGTAAAGTTATGGGATTGTTTTGCACTTGTTTAACACTTAATAGACATTTTGAGTAAAGCCAGCCTGTTTCAAAATGTCTATGTGGCTCCTGCCACTTTAAGATTTATATTGACCACCTACATAAAAACAAACTGATGTTCTCATAAGAGGCTGAGCCATTGGTATATACCAGCATATAATTTACTTCTTTCAGTTTGACGCTGTTTAGGTTGCAAATACTATTTATGTATTATAGGGTCAGTAAAGCCTTGATATAATTGACTGATAAACATAACTCTTTGAAAGATGTTCAGACATATATGAAAATGTTATAGGCCTTGTCTCTTCTGCATTTTGTTCACACAAGAAACTCTGCATTTTAGAGAAAGGAGGTGATGACAATGGCAAAGACACAGCAAAGAAAATAAAACAATTGACATGTTTGAATTGATGGCTGTATTCTGATTAACTTCTTGCTGTTTTGTGGCCAATCATAATTGTAATAAATACAATAATGGTAACTGGCCATAAAAAGCACAAAGCAGATTTTGCAAGACAAAACTTTTGCAAGACTTTTTTAGGGGCAGAAGAACATGGCACTGGTGAGGGAGCTGTGCCAACACTACAACTAGGTGATAGGGTCAGCAGCCAAGAAGGCAGGCCTTAGGATAAGAAATTACATCTGGCAGGAGGTCATGGATTATGTATACAAAGTTGGTGAGAACAACCGATCTGTGGAGGTGGTTAGGAAAAGGTATGTGCATTTAAAATACACCATAGGCCTCATGTAAAATTGCAGTACACACATGGTTCACACAAGTGTAGTTCATGTAACACATGTAATAGTTGTGTCAAGGATAGCTTGGACTATACAGATAAGGAATAATGCATGTGGCTGCACATGTTAAAATAAGTGTCACACATAGAAAAGTTGTAAAGGTGTGTGTAGAGAACTGTATCTGTACAGTTAGATGGAGAGAGGGTGGGCAAGCAGCACATTGCAGCAATTTACATATACAAACAAATGTCAGTGTAGTAGTAGATATGTGGTAGTACATGTACATAGGTGTGTATATATGTAACATACAGATGATCATTGATAGTAAACAAATAGCAATGTTCATATATTTCAGATACTCCGATATCAAGAGACAGATGAAGAGTACGCTAACCAGGGAAGCTGCCACTCTGGTGCTGGATCTCCAGAGCCAGTTCCTCCTCAGATTTCACCAGATTGGGCATGGCCTTGGTGGCAGCTTCCTCTTCACGTGCCTCAGGTAAGTAAAACATACAAATATATGAGCATGTATTGTATTTGCACTTGTACTTCACCAACAGTAGAAACATGTGCAACAGACAGGCTTCATTCTTGAAAGAGGGAATTGTATGGAATATCTCATACAGTTTCCTCTTTCATGAATGAATCCCAATGTCAATGTCGATGTGATATGTTGTGCACCCAATTATATGCACTTACTACATGTAAAGCATTCTTCCCCATCTCCAACATAGGTAACTTCACCCCCTCCCAGACTTGATGATCCCCACCAACTTCAGGCTCTTGTATCCAACACTTATAATTACATCATTCTAGTTCGGTGTTAATGAAAATGTAGCTAATTACTAGTAGAAAACCATCTACTTACATCTTACAAAAATTTGTACAGTAGTATGACATCTGTGTATTTGTGCCCTAAAGTGAACAGAATGTTTAAATCTTCATAGGTGCAATCAAAAGTTTTGTGAGCAATGAGTGTAGCATAGGTTAAATTGATGTATCTTGCAACTTATTTAGGAAAACCACTTTGGTGGCGCTGCTTTATTGCCTCAATGTTGAGGCATTAGGCAGAACTGAAATTTTTGTTCTGGGGACACCCACGATCGCTCCACGGAGAGATTAGTGGGCGCCATATTGGAGAGCAGCATGCTCCTCCTATATGGCTTCTGCCCTCTTGTGGGTAGAGCAACGGAAGTGAAAAAAATGTCACCTCTGTCACTCTGATGCTTTTTCTAGACTAGAGTCAGTAACATTGAAATGAAAAAAATATATTAGCTAAAATCTAGGGTTAGGGTTATAATAATTGTTAAGATTGCAATTAAATTAGTGTTAGCATAAGGGATAGGGTTACAATTGAATTAAAAATAGAATAAATTCAGACTCAGCATAAGAGTTAGAGTTAGGGTTAAATTTAGGATTTGGGTTGGGGTCAAAAGGTGAAAATGGTTATAAAACAAAAACACTATTTTTGGTTATTGCCCTATAACTCGCAAAAAAACTGCAGAAAAACATGGAAACAAGCATATTTATACACTCATGACAAAATTTAAAAACTCTTTAGATGGGGTTTTTTGTTACCAATTGTATTTGTGTAAATTATTTTTTTGGTCAAAGTTAGAAAAATGATTTTTTAATTTATTTTTCATAATATTTTATGATTGTTTTGTAGTAAATTATAAGATATGATCACATAATGGTGTCTAATGAAAGCCCTTCTTATGGAAATAAAAAGAAAAATATCATTTGTGTGGGAATAGTATGTGAGAAAGAAGAAAATTAGAGCTAAACACAAACACCCCAGAAATGTCAAAACAGCCCCTGTCACCAAGGGAAACGGTAATGTCACTAAGGGGTTAAAAAGGATTGTAATTATTATTAGTGGAATGTCAATGTACAATTGTTCAAGTACATGTAGACAACCCTGTACTTTAAGTGTACATGAATCTTCCTTCTTTTCCTGCAATAATATCTATTGAGGAGGTAAGCATCCTCCTCACAATGGTTGATCCCAGCTTTGATGTCACATGCCAAAGATGGAGAGGCAGGATCAGCTCCTTAGCCAGTTATGTGAGAGTTTTGAATCTGGAGCACATGCGATTGATGTACCAGTAAAAGAGGTGAACATTGCCACCGGCATGCTCTTTTAGAGGGTACCACACCACTTTTTCAAATTCAATTCCCCTAACCTTCCTCCATCAGCACAGGTAATTGGAAGTCAGGCTAGTGAGGAGGACGATAATACTGAAGGTTGCCTAGCTCATCGTTATCAGATGATTAGTAGATCACACTGTTGTCTCTTGGTAGTAGCCATTCCTATCCCCTAGTTGTACTCCTCTGCTGAAAAACTAACTAACTTGTCCATTTTAGGACAATCACTGTATATTGAGTAGACCCTTTAGTGTTTAAGCTGTACATGGATGGGAGCCAATGCAGGTACACATGTGCATGTATAATGCACATTTAATTACTGTGCACAGATAGGTATATATGTGTCATGTTAATGCATTTGAAACAAAAGCGCTGTAACATTTAAATTTTCCCAAGCTGAAAGCTGAAGATTTTTCTCTACCCTTTTTATTGTATGTTTTCATTGATACTACTTATCCTAAATGTGTGATCGAATCAGCAATTTGTGAAATTGCCAAACATGTACATGTTGTAGGGACTTCTTGCTGATGCACTGTGCTTAATAATACATAAACACATTATTTAAAGTAAACATCAAGATTATGTCAACCCTGGGAGAAAAGAGTAATCTTTCCTCATTTTTTCTTTTCTCTCATCTCAATCAATAGGGGTTGAACTGGGAAATTCGTTTTAAAATTGCATCTCTTCACATTCTTATACGCTTTGATAAATCTTATTTAGTCATAGGCTAGATCTTGAAAAACACACCCCCTGTTAAGTTTTCACAACAGAGGCTTTTTCTAGGTGAAAAACCAAAAGCTTTTTCACCCACATGTTTAAAAACAGCCCGCTGCTGCAATGTAATCTTAGTCTGATGGTACAGTTACAATTTTAGATCTGAATCTACACAGTAACATTAAGTCATAAATAAATATATGGAAAAACACTGTAAACATAAATAAATAGATACAAATAAATGTATGTACACATGGATAGGCAAACATAAACTGTACAAAACCCCACTAATCTCATAACTCTATACATAACTGTGTTAAGGGACAAATGAAAAAAAATGCAGACATATAATTTTGTGCCGTATATCAACATCAAAAATGGCAGAAAAAGATGGGGAAGGGAAGGATGTAGTGCATATGGCTAGTATGATGTGTGAAAAATATTTGGGGTGTCCTAATATGGGAGTTTCGTCATCCTTTTTCTTCCCTATTTAATGTGGATATACCATATCCTTATATTTGCCTTCCTACCCTGAGGCTATTTTAAGTTGCACTTTTGTCATTACCACAGGTTTTACCTTGTGATTGAGCCCTTTATTTGTTAACTCATGCATGAAGAGTACAAGTCTCTCAGTTAACCATCAGGACCTAATATCAAGAAATGATGGACTAAAAATTCAATGCTATTTATCCAGTCTTTCAGGATTATGGGAGATGTCATGCAAATATAGCCAGATTTAGACCACAATTAGATACCTAGGTGATGAAAAATTTAGTGTTACATCATCATTGAGATAAAATGCCATTAATATAGTTTTATCTTTAAAGGGACTGCATGGTGCCCAAAATGCATTCCAAATGTTAATGCATATTAATGTGCTTTCAAAGTACTTTGAAATGCATGTTTTACATTTTGCATTGCTTAAAATATAAAATGCTTAGCTAGATGACATTATGAAATTACAGTTTGCAAGATACCAGGACTGCCCACACTAGCTGAGTAAAAGTAACATTTCCTTTTTTTTTTTTTTCCGGCTGCAGGAATCAATGAGAATAAATTTCATTCAGATGAATAAAATTTCCTATCTCTCTAGTGATGTCATCAGACAATGCATTGCATGTTTAGGATGTCCTATACCGAAATAGATTTGGTTTATAGACTTTGGGTTTATGCAGGGGCGTTGCTAGGTCTCCAAATGATCTGGGGCTAGAGCCCACATGGGCTCTCACACACAAACACACACCTAAACTCTCTCACACACACACTCTCTCTTTCTCCCCCGCACACACTCTCTCTCTCTCTCGCACACACCTCTCTTTCTCTCGCACACACTCTCTCTTTCTCCCCCGCACACACTCTCTCTCTCTCTCGCACACACTCTCTCTTTCTCCCGCACACACTCTCTCTTTCTCCCGCACACACTCTCTCTCTCTCTCTCTCTCTCACACTCTCTCTTTCTCCCACACACTCTCTCTCTCTCCCTCATACACACACACTCTCTCTCCCGCATACACACACACACACTCTCTCTCCCTCATACACACACTCTCTCTCCTGCATACACACACTCTCTCTCCCGCATACACACACTCTCTCTCCCGCATACACACACTCTCTCTCCCGCACACACACAGACTCTCTCTCCCGCACACACACACACACTCTCCCGCACACACACACACTCTCCCGCACACACACACACACACTCTCCCGCACACACACACACACACTCTCTCCCGCACACACACACACACACACTCTCCCCCGCACACACACACACACACACTCTCCCCCGCACACACACACACACACACTCTCTCCCGCACACACACACACTCTCCCGCACACACACACACACACTCTCCCGCACACACACACACACACTCTCCCGCACACACACACACACACACTCCCGCACACACACACACACACACTCTCCCGCACACACACACACTCTCCCGCACACACACACACTCTCCCGCACACACACACACACTCTCCCGCACACACACACACTCTCCCGCACACACACACTCTCCCGCACACACACACACTCTCCCGCACACACACACACTCTCCCGCACACACACACACTCTCCCGCACACACACACACTCTCCCGCACACACACACACTCTCTCTCCCGCACACACACACACACTCTCCCGCACACACACACACACACTCTCCCGCACACACACACACACACTCTCCCGCACACACACACACACACTCTCTCCCGCACACACACAGACTCTCTCTCCCGCACACACACACACACTCTCCCGCACACACACACACTCTCCCGCACACACACACACACACTCTCCCGCACACACACACACACACTCTCCCGCACACACACACACACACTCTCTCCTGCACACACACACACACACACTCTCCCCCGCACACACACACACACACACTCTCCCCCGCACACACACACACACACACTCTCTCCCGCACACACACACACACACACACTCTCCCGCACACACACACACACACTCTCCCGCACACACACACACACACTCTCCCGCACACACACACACACACACTCCCGCACACGCACACACACACACTCTCCCGCACACACACACACTCTCCCGCACACACACTCTCCCGCACACACACACACACTCTCCCGCACACACACACACACTCTCCCGCACACACACACACTCTCCCGCACACACACACACTCTCCCGCACACACACACACTCTCCCGCACACACACACACTCTCCCGCACACACAGACACCCACACTGTCAGACACCCACACTGTCAGACACCCACACTGTCAGACACCCACACTGTCAGACACCCACACACACCCACACTGTCAGACACCCACACACACCCACACTGTCAGACACCCACAAACACTCACATACACAGACACTCACTTTACCTTCTAGGGCACCCACCAGCAACCATCATTGGCTCTTCTGAGCTCTGGGATGTTACGTGAATCCCGGAGCTCTAACCGGACGTCAAGCAGAGAAGGCGGAGCCGGAAGTTCAGTAACATGCGTGCTGTCCAGGAGAAACACAGGACCGCACGCAAGGAGCCGACAATTAAAAATTGCAGCGGCAGTGAGGGCGGCATGCCGCTTCTTAAAGTGCCGGCTCTGCTCTCAACCCCGCGAGAGCTTGAGCCTCCAATTCCGGGACCATGTCCCGGAAGGAGGAAGTCTCAGCGTGCGCAGGGGAAAAACATTTACATTGATAGCCCTGGGGTCTCGAGTCTCCATTCGGGGCTATTGAGGTGGGATTCGGGGCTATAGCCCCAGTAGCCCACCCCTAGCGACGCCTCTGGGTTTATGTAATACATGTAATGCTATTGCTATTCTATAAACCGAAATAGAGTCCCCATTCATAAGAATAGGTCAATTGACTCATTGAATGAATGGGGACTCTATTTCGGTTTATAGAAAGCCAATAGCATTACATATATTACATAAACCGAAAGTCTATAAACCGAAATAGATTTGGTTTATAGACTTTCGGTTTATGTAATACATGTAATGCAATTGCTATTCTATAAACCAAAATAGAGTCCCCATTCATACGAATAGGTCAATTGACCTATTCGTATGAATGGGGACACTCTTACCCACATTTTACTTCATTTTGCAGCCCTCTAGCCCTTTCCAGGACTTTTTTGGAGGCATTTTAGTGGCCAAAAGTTCGTGTCCCCATTGACTTCAATGTGGTTCGGGGTCAAGTTCGAGCACGGACCCGGACATCCAGGTGTCCGCTCAACTCTAGTTGTTAACTGTTTTTTATGATTTGCTTTTGTACAGCAGTGATTGGATGGACAAAACAGATGTCTCAACTCTAGTCCTAACGTGTTAGAATTAGAAGTACAATTGAAATACCAACTATCGATCGAAAGGGGAATATGTTATAACAGCAATATTCCGTCCAGAAAATACAAAACTTGGGATAATTGCATTTCCTTCTTCGAGAGACAAGTGTTAAGCACCTAAACTAGAACTCGAACTTGACTGATTATGAGTATCTACCACAAAACACAAAAGCACCCATTAGGAAAGCTATAGATAAATGTGATATGCATATCTCACTAATTGTTAAGGTTTATCAAACAACACATACTCTTTTATTCCTCTATGATATTCCCATTCCTTTGTAATGTTTTATAATGTTTTGTAGTGTTTTGGATTTTGTATGTTGAAAAATATAAAGAAATATTTAAACAAAAAAAAGACATCCTAATGTGTACACGAGTAAGTCTATTACAGTCCACACAATGTATTATATTCCAGCAGCACAAGAAGTGACTAAGTGAAACAAAACTGTATATGCTTAGTGTCTATATAATCAGTGCTGCCGCACCTGCAGTAAACATGCAGAGTAAACACTGGGGAAGGGCTTGAGTAAAATATTAAAAATGTGATTTATGCATAATGCCTGCATCAAATCACAATGGGAAAAATGCATGTGCACTATACAACAGTAATCTTCATCTTGCACCAAATTGAGTTTGGGGACTAAACTGTCCCTTTAATGCTGAACTACATTTTAATAACATTTCAGCTCAGAGATGAAAAAAATATGCTTGTAGTAAAATTAGAAACACACCTGCAGCACTTTAAATATCTGAATATAATTACATGTTCAGATTCAATAGTTTTCCATTATTCCTGGGAAGCATGCATAAACATAATTCATATTATCTAGTATGTTTTCATAGCTTTTTTAATCATCAGCCGCATTATTACTATTACTTAGGTGCTATTTAACTTAATGCTTTTTACCCTTTGAGTGTTAAGGGTCATATAATGATGTATACAGGGCCAGCCTTATGCTGCGCGGTGCTCCCAGTCAAGTAAGAAGGAGGGAGGAAGAGAAAGAATGGATGGGGTGGGGAGAAGTGGGAGAGAGAACGGATGTGGGGGTGGAGAAGGGTGAGAAATAACTCATAGGGGGAGGAGGAGAGAACGAACTGATAGGAGGGGAGAAAACAAGGGGAGGATGGGGAGAAAGAACTGATAGGGGAGGAGGGGGAGAAAGAACTGATAGGGGGGGAGGGGGAGAAAGAACTGATAGGGGGAAGAAAGAGCTGATAGGAGGGTGAGAAGGAACTGATAGAGGGAGGAGGGGGAAGAATTGATATGGGGAGAAAGAAATGATATGGCGAGGAGGGGGAGAAACAGATTTGGGGAGGAGGAGAGAGAACAGATATGGGGGGGAAGGTAACCAATATGGAGGGTGTAGTAGAGATAACAGATATGAGGGGTGGGGAGAGACATACATGGGGTGAAGGGCAGGCACCACCATAAAGCAGCCTAGGCAGCTGCCTTAGGGCGCCGCAGTGGGGGGCGCCAGCGGGGAGAGCACTAGAGGGGGTGAGGAAATTCTGGTAGAGGCACTGGCTGTGGAGATGATCTCCCCTCACCAGTCCTCTACACGGCCAGAGTGGAGCGCCCTTGGAGCAGGCGCATCTCCCCAGGTGTGAGGTCCATCCCTTCCCCATGAAGCAGAGGAGGGGGGTAGAGAACAGAGATGGGGTAGAGAACAGAGATGGGGTGGAAGGGGAGAGAACAGGGGAGGGGGGAGAGACCAGAGATGGGGTGGAAGGGGAGAGAACAGGGGAGGGGGGAGAGACCAGAGATGGGGTGGAAGGGGAGAGAATAGGGGAGGGGGGAGATAACAGAGATGGGGTGGAAGGGGAGAGAACAGGGGAGGGAGACAAGAGAAAAGAGATGTGAGGGAAGGGAGAGAACAGGGGGAAGGGGGAAAGGGAGAGAACAGGGGAAGGGTGAAGGGGAAAGAACAGGGGAGGGGAGGAGAGAACAGAGAAGTTGTTCTCTCTGGAAGTGGAAAGAACAGGGGAGGAGGGGGAGAAAACAGAAATGAGGGGAGAACAGAGGAAGAGGGGGAGAGAACAGAGATGGGGAGAAAACAGAGGAAGAGGGGGAGAGAACAGAAATGGGGGAGAGAACATAGATGGGGTAGGAGGGGAGAGAACATAGATTGGGGAGGAGGGGGTGAGAACATATGGGGAGAGGCAGAGAACAGAAGAGGGGGGAGAAAACAGATGTGAGGGAGGGAGAACAGAGATGGGGAGAGGGAAAGAGATATGGGGAGGGAGAGATAAGAGATATGGGGAGAGGGAGGATAGATAAGGGATATGGGGAGAGGGGGGAGAGGGAGAGTCATGGATTGGGGGGGGGGGGGGGGGCACCAAAAAGCACTTTCGCCCGTGTGTAGCAAAAAATCCTTCCACCAGCCCTGCTGGGATGGGAGAGGAGAAAGAGACATGGAAGGGAGAGGAAAGATACATACATGAGAAGGGAGAGGAAACACATACATGGGAAGGGAAAGAGACATACATGGCAAGGCAGAGGAAATATGCAAACACAAGAAGGGAGAGGAAAGAGACAGACATGAGGGTGAGGGCAGGTGCCACCACAGGGCGCCTGAACAGTTAAGGCCGGCCCTGTATGTATACATCTCTCTGGTTCCTAGTGGTTTCCAATGTTACTAGGTTAGTGCAGTAACAATGCTCCCATAATAGGTAAGCAGTAAAGTAGTAGCATGGGCATGTGAGGAGGACCAGACAGCCAAACATAAATCAACATCATCAAGAAACCATTTACAATGCACACACTATTGTCCACAAAATACTTCTGAATTTTCTGGTATTAACAGTAATAAAATCTAGTAAAGAAAAATAATAATTGTGGGTATTTCTAATATATAATTGAAATCTCATTATGTTTTTGTATTTAAGGTGCTTGAATTATTTATTTAAGTTCACAGCATTTTCTAAATAATAGGGGGAAGTAAGCTTCCTTGGCAGTATCACTCATTTCTTATACTATGTTTGCATTTAGGAATTATTTGATTTCTAAACTATATGAAAGAGCAGTGGACAAAGTTCTATATGTAGGTATGTCAATGGACATTAAATATTATCATGTCAAGAGGAGAGATAAAGCATGATATTTGGTTGATGGATTTTCGTTTTTCCTGTGTGGGCAACGCTGAATCAACATTACTGCACTTTGAATAGAATGTTTGGTTGAGTTGCTTGTATTCAGTTTTTTTGTTGTTTTTGGGGCATGGACATTCGTGTTGTCTTGTTTTAAAATAATTTTGAAGCATATGGTTTGAGTTTATTTTCTTTCTCTAAGGGATAGAGTTCTGACAGCAAAAATTGTAATTTATGTTATACATATATTTTTTTTGTATTGTAGTTGCATATTGATTAAACTGTCCCCTCGTGGCTGGCTGCTTTGAGCGCATTCTCCAAATACTTTATTTTATGTTGTTTTGGAAATATGACTTACAATAGCTGTTGACTAAATTGTTGTGTTAATACCAGTGGAGGATTAACAACTCCAGATACATGAATGCATGGAGGATAATACTTGCTTAGTACTAAGAAATATACAATGGATTCTCAAATAGAGAAATGTAAAAAATATTTGTACAGATAAAACGCTTTAGCTAACCTAAACCATCCTTTAATATAGCAGACTAAGTCTTTTCAAAGCAGTTAGATGAACAAGTGAAATGAGGAATGCTTCACAATACCACAGATCGGTATGAATTCAATGACATCAAGAGTAGAGTAGAAACTTTATAAAGTTTAAGACTATATAGCTTCTCAGTTCTTGACAGATTTTTATACTATAACATTTGTATTTTACCATTGTAAAAATATGTTATCTGTTTATATTGAAACACAGTATGCACCTATTTTTAAACCCATTTAAGATACATTTCAAAGAATATTGTCTCCTATGAGTGCATTCATCTCCCGTGTCTATTACACTTCATTCATTTTTAGTATATTACTTTTCTCTGTATTATTTTCTGTTTTAAATGCTTGAATTGAAATATGCAGAAAAATAGAAAAGATAAGACATTATAACACAGAAGTGCATAGGAGTGGATTTTACAATAGGGAACATTTGCAAATCCCCAACTGAGGAGATGATGCACTCATTATATGGAGGATAAATCGTATTGAAAAACTTAAAATTTTATCCTACCTTTTTTTTTTTACAAAGCCTTTGGAAATTTCAAGGTAGGTTTACCCATTTATCCCATGTAGATAACTGGGAATGTGACAACATTTTCATTTTTATTGCAAGGATAACACTGTGTTTATTTGGGTGTCATGCTTTGAACATTAATTAAAAGAGCAATGGAAAGACAATGGGTCAGCTAACTAAACTTATTTGTGAGTTCTTCTTGGTTATTAAAGCCATAGCTGATTTTAGTCAGGACAACCAAGCAAATCCTGAGCCTGGACGAATCCAAGTGAGAACTCATAAGTGAAGAAGTTAAAAAGAGTGTAGAAGGAGTTAAAGGCAATAAGGATGGTATTTGTGGGATTGTGTTACATCAATCACTATGTTGGATAATACCATACCTTGCAACATGCATGCACTCTTGGAGTGGGTTCCCAATGTGCCATACCACTGCTGCAAGTGTGAGTAGGTTGCTGCATTGGAATGTAACATGTTGGCCAGTGTGTGTGAGGATGTTGGGGAGATTGGTTCAGAGGAAGCATTTATGGGGCAGGCCCACTCTCCTCCAGTCATGTAAGTAGCATCTAGATAGGGTAGATAGGTCGTGTTGGTTGTGGTGGTGGTAGAGGTTTCAATTATAAGGAAAGTATACAGGTTAATATGTTACCAGGACACGCAATGCTGAACAGTATGCTGTCTCCTGAATGCTCGGGTTCTGCATGTAATGGACCAGGTAGACAGCTTGCTGGGAGGGGCTGTGAATGATCTAGCTAGCTTAGTACACATTGGTACTAATGACAAAATTAATCACAGGTGGTGGATCCTGAAAATGATTTTAGAGAATTGGTCACACGCTTACGCGAAGGACCTCCAAGGTAATGTTCTCAGATTTATTGCAAATACCTCGTCAGGGTGACAGCAGGTGCTTATGGAGATCAATGCATGGCTGAGAAGCTGCTAAATTACATTTATTATTATTATTATCATTTTTAATTTATATTTTATTGACAGTGTAACAAACCATCTCTCACACAGGTAGGATTTTGTAACAGATCTTACAGTAACCACAGCCTTCTAGGGTATACAAAGTCCAGGACACAGCCAGTTCAGTTATCCTTTTTTATTTGATGAGCAAACAGGTGCTTTAACCCCTTAAGGACAGAGCCTTTGAAACATTTTTGTCCTTTCTGGACAATGGCTATTTTAACATTTCTGTGCTGTTTGTGTTTAGCAGTAATTTTCTTCTTCGTCATTTGCTGTACCCACACATATTATATATTGTTTTTATCGGGACAAAAAGGGCTTTCTATGGATGCCATATTTTTGATCATATCTTATCATATTATTAAAAAAAAAAAAAAAATATGGTAAAAAAAAAAAAAATACACAAATTTCTTTGTTTTTATTTGAAACAACTTCTCCTCATCGACAATAGCGAACGAAAAAACATGCTAAATAGATTCTACTATTTCTCCTGAGTACAGGGATACCACCCATGCATAGGTTTGTTGGGTTGTTTGGGGGCTAAAATGCCAAATTTGTGAGGTGCAGTTTTTTGTTTTCCAACTTGAAATTTTTACATGCAGACAGCCTGCACCCATGTCCCATTTGGGACATATTTGAAACCAGCCAGTGTATTTTACCCCATCAACCCATATATTTTTTAAAAGTAGACACCCTAGGCTATCTCAAATGGTGGTATTTTAACACTTTCCATGCACTAATTCTACCACCAGCCTTTGTCAAAGTTTGTGGTAGTAATTTTTTTGTGTTTTTTTTTCACAAACCTTGTACTTCAGACATGAATTTACAGATTTTGGTATGTGTCACTGCCAAATAACACCCCAATAAGTGTTCAGCAACATCTCTTGAGTACAGGGATACCCCCCATGCATAGGTTTGTTGGATTGTTTGGGGGGTAAAAGGCCAAATTTGGGAGGTGAAGTTTTTGGTTTTCCAATTTGAAATTTTGACATGCAGACAGCCTGCACCCATGTCCCATTTGGGACATATTTGAAACCAGCCAGTGTATTTTACCACATCAACCCATATATTTTTTTAAAGTAGACACCCTAGGCTATCTCAAATGGTGGTATTTTTACACTTTCCATGCACTAATTCTACCACCAGCCTTTGTCAAAGTTTGTGGTAGTAATTTTTTTGTGTTTTTTTTTCACAAACCTTGTACTTCAGACATGAATTTACAGATTTTGGTATGTGTCACTGCCAAATAACACCCCAATAAGTGTTCAGCAACATCTCTTGAGTACAGGGATACCACCCATGCATAGGTTTGTTGGGTTGTTTGGGGGCTAAAAGGGCCACATTGTGAAGGTGCGCATTTTCAACTTGGAATATTGACGTGTAGCCAGCCTGAGCCCATCTTTCATTTGGGACTTTTTTTTAAAGTCGGACAGTGTATTTTACCCCAAAAAGTATATATTTTGTAAAAGTAGACACCCTAGGCTATTTTAAATGGTGTTATTTTAACACTTTCCATGCACCAATTCTACCACCAGCCTTTGTCAAAGTTTGTGGTAGTCATTTTATTGTGTATTTTTTCCCACATACATTGTACTTTAGACACAAATTCACATATTTCGGTATGTGTCACTGACAAACAATACCACAATATATGTTCAGCAACATCTCCCGAGCACAGGGATACCACCCATGCATAGCTTTGTCAGCTTTGTTGGGTGTTGAAAGGCTACATTTGAGAGGTGCGCTTTTTGATTTTCAAACTTGGAATTTGAACATGTAGAGCAAGGAAGGGGTTAATAGCTCTTATAAGAGCCTTTGTAGTACTGTACAAAAAAATTAACCCCTAAAAATGCACAGACAAGAAAGAAATTTCTGCTGTGCAGTGATCAGTGGCAGGGAAGGGGTTAATACACTACACTATACAAAGGGTATGGCTTTTATAAAAGCCCTTGGGACTCACAATTTTTTTAACATTTTATTTAATTTATTACAATTAAAAAATTATGTTGTACAGATCTGTCTCTTTCCCTCACTAAAACTCAAGTGAGGAGAGGGAGGCAGATCCATATGGGTCAGAACAATATTTACCAATATTGATCGAACCAGACGAATGGTGATGCTCATCTGAGAAATCACCAAACCACCTTTGCCACTGATCGGCTGTTACTGATCGCTATACACGTGTTCAGACAGCTTCAAAAGGAATACACGTAATCCCCTAGTGGGTATAATTAACCCCTAGCGAGTCTGACAAAAAAAATGCTGATAGCAAAAAAAAAATCCTTCTGCGACTAGATTGCTCCATATGCGCTGCTTAGGCAGTGACCATATGCACTGCTTAGGCAGTGACCATATGTGCTGCTTAGGAAGTGATATACGGCAAGGAAGGGGTTAATAGCTCTTATTTAAAAAAAAAAATTAAAAAATTACGTTAAACGTAGTCCCCTAGCGGGTATAATTAACACGTGACGGGTGTAATAAAAAAGTTTTAAAAAAATTAAAAATGCTTCTGCAGCAAGATTGCTGCATTTGCGTCAGATCTCTGCTTAGGCAGTGATCTACAGCAAGAAAGGGGTTAATCTCTCTTAAAAGAGCTTTTTTTTATACTGTAATGAATTACAGTAAAAAAAATTAACCCCTAAAAAATGCACAGACAGCAAAAAATGTGCTGCTGTGTATGATCACTGCGTACACAGCGATCAATGGCAGGGAAGGGGTTAAATGGCTTTTATAAAAGCCCTTGGTGTTTAAAATTTTATTAAATATTTGTTTTATTATTTTATTTTATTTTTTTACTTTATCTGATCTGTCTCTCTCCCTTACTAAAACTAGTAAGGTGAGGGAGGCAGATCAATACTTGTCAAAGGCAATATTTGCTAATATTGCCTTTGACAGTATGATAAGTGCTCATCAGAGCACTTACCATACATGCCTGCACACAGATCACATAGATCTGTTGTGCCGGCATCGATTGGCTCCCCCTAGAGCATCGGAAGTGAAATACTTTCACTTCCGATGCTCTTGCCATTAGAAGGGAAGCGCTGCCTGTATAGGCAGCGTTCCCTTCTACTGAGCCGATGGGGTCGCTCAGGAGAGCGACCACCATCGGCTCTGGGGCAGCTGAGGGTGTTGTTAAGTGCCTCGCTGGCGAGGCACTTTAACAACACCGGAGATGCTTAGAAAGCGAACGATCGTTCGCTTTCTAAGCACATGTGTGCAGCCGGCGCAGCCATTTTTAAATGGCTGCTACGATCACTCCGTGGAGTGATCGTAGCGCGCCCCTGCACATTTGGGGGGTGTTGCACAATGCCTCTACCTAGAGGCATTGTAGCAACACCGTTAGAGTAAAGAAAGCGACCGCTGGTCGCTTTCTTTACTCAGTTTAGTGCATGACGTGCCAGGCACGTCACCTGTCGGCAAGTCCTCGATTTGCCGTGACGTGCCTGGCACGTCATCTGTCGTTAAGGGGTTAAATAAAAATAAACAAAACAAAATTCCTTGCTCTTACTTGAGCTCTTAATAGACAAAAACATCTATCTGTAATTGGGTGGCTTTCCCCACTTACCAGTTTCCAAGAAAACAAAGGGAATTTGCAGTAATCACAATTGTGCTCTCTCCTAGCTGGCTTTTTCTCTCTCCCTGCAGCATGCTGATTTCTTTCTTTAAAAGACCTGCCTGCTAATTGACCAGCTACAGGTGAGTGTCAATTAGTTCACATCTCTGGAACTCTTAAATCAAATCCAAGTTGTGGTCAGTTACAGAGCAACTAGTGCTGTTGGAGCACTGGCCCACCCTGCTCTCCAGATGCTCTGCCCCTGGGACCCATACGTGTTTTTCAGAGTATCAGCAATGTATTTTGCAAACCTAACATCTCTCCCTGGGACATTTAACTGAACAATCTCTGGCTGTTGTTTAGCAAAGCAGGCCTGATATAACTCCCTTATATATCTCCCTTCAACCACTATTCCACATTTTTGCTCACAACAGTTATAGGGATATATATCACAATGAATAGAATTGTTTGTAATAATTAAAATAATGGATGTCTGTCTGGATACGGTGATACCTAAGACAATAGGAAAAAAATAAGAATGGTCAAAGGATGTGTGGTAGCACTGCAAATCGACATACAAAAACACACAATAAAAGTTGTCTGTGGCTTGTTTGTTCCTGCCTCAGGGAGAATTGCGTGTGCACCTTCATCTACTATTACCTAGGACTAAAGCAGTAGAAGTAACCACATTGGAGTGTAAGAATATCAGCACTTCCTGTTTTCATTAATTGAAGAGCCTGACTTCTGGGGAGATTCTTAAGGTTAGTAGTACTGCTTCAGAATGGTAAGAGCAGACATCTATAACCATGTCTGCTCTCATGGGAATAGTTGGGGCTTAGGTAGGTTAGGATAGGGTTAAGTTTTTAGTTAGGTGGCTCGCGCTGTTAGTTTACAGCTGATTGGCTGTAGCACAGCGCGAGCTCTAGTTTGTTACAATATAAATTAACCCCTTAAGGACAGAGCCTTTGAAACATTTTTGTCCTTTCTGGACAATGGCTATTTTAACATTTCTGTGCTGTTTGTGTTTAGCAGTAATTTTCTTCTTTGTCATTTGCTGTACCCACACATATTATATATTGTTTTTATCGGGACAAGAAGGGCTTTCTATGGATGCCATCTTTTTGATCATATCTTATCATATTATTAAAAAAAATAATAAAATATGGTAAAAAAAAAAAAAATACACAAATTTCTTTGTTTTTATTTGAAACAACTTCTCCTCATCGACAATAGCGAACGAAAAAACATGCTAAATAGATTCTACTATTTATCCTGAGTACAGGGATACCACCCATGCATAGGTTTGTTGGGTTGTTTGGGGGCTAAAATGCCAAATTTGTGAGGTGCAGTTTTTTGTTTTCCAACTTGAAATTTTTACATGCAGACAGCCTGCACCCATGTCCCATTTGGGACATATTTGAAGCCAGCTAGTGTATTTTACCCCATCAACCCATATATTTTTTTAAAGAAGACACCTTACGCTATCTCAAATGGTGGTATTTTTACACTTTCCATGCACTAATTCTACCACCAGCCTTTGTCAAACTTTGTGGTAGTAATTTTTTTGTGTGTTTTTTTCACAAACCTTGTACTTCAGACATGAATTCACAGATTTTGGTATGTGTCACTGCCAAATAACACCCCAATAAGTGTTCAGCAACATCTCTTGAGTACAGGGATACCACTCATGCATAGGTTTGTTGGGTTGTTTGGGGAGTAAAAGGCCAAATTTGGTAGGTGCAGTTTTTGGTTTTCCAAATTAAAATTTTGACATGCAGACCGCCTGCACCCATGTCCCATTTGGGACATATTTGAAACCAGCCACAGCCAGTGTATTTTACCCCATCAACCCATATATTTTTTAAAAGTAGACACCCTACGCTATTTCAAATGGTGGTATTTTAACACTTTCCATGCACTAATTCTACCACCAGCCTTTGTCAAAGTTTGTGGTAGTAATTTTTGTGTGGTTTTTTTTCACAAATATTGTATTTTAGACATAAATTCACAGGTTTTGGTATGTGTCACTGCCAAACAATAACCCAATATGTGTTCAACAACATATCCTGAGTACAGGGATACCACCCATGCATAGGTTTGTTGGGTTGTTTGGGGGCTAAAGGGCCACATTGTGAAGGTGCGCATTTTCAACTTGGAATATTGACGTGTAGTCAGCCAGAGCCCATCTTTCATTTGGGACTTTTTTTTAAGTAGGACAGTGTATTTTACCCCAAAAAGTATATATTTTGTAAAAGTAGACACCCTAGGCTATTTTAAATGGTGTTATTTTAACACTTTCCATGCACCAATTCTACCACCAGCCTTTGTCAAAGTTTGTGGTAGTCATTTTATTGTGTATTTTTTCCCACATACATTGCACTTTAGACACAAATTCACATATTTTGGTATGTGTCACTGACAAACAATACCACAATATATGTTCAGCAACATCTCCCGAGCACAGGGATACCACCCAAGCATAGCTTTGTCAGCTTTGTTAGGGGTTGAAAGGCTACATTTGAGAGGTGCGCTTTTTGATTTTCAAACTTGGAATTTGAACATGTAGAGCAAGGAAGGGGTTAATAGCTCGTATAAGAGCCTTTGTAGTACTGTACAAAAAAATTAACCCCTAAAAATGCACAGACAAGAAAAAATGTTCTGCTGTGCAGTGATCAGTGGCAGGGAAGGGGTTAATACACTACACTATACAAAAGGTATGGCTTTTATAAAAGCCCTTGGGACTCACAATTTATTAACATTTTATTTAATTTATTACAATTAAAAAATTATGTTATACAGATCTGTCTCTTTCCCTCACTAAAACTCAAGTGAGGAGAGGGAGGCAGATCCATATGGGTCAGAACAATATTTACGAACCAGACGAATGGTGATGCTCATCTGAGAAATCACCAAACCACCTTTGCCACTGATCGGCTGTTACTGATCGCTATACACGCGTTCAGACAGCTTCAAAAGGAATACACGTAATCCCCTAGTGGGTATAATTAACCCCTAGTGAGTCTGACAAAAAAAATGCTGATAGCAAAAAAAAATCCTTCTGCGACTAGATTGCTCCATATGCGCTGCTTAGGCAGTGACCATATGCACTGCTTAGGCAGTGACCATATGTGCTGCTTAGGAAGTGATATACGGCAAGGAAGGGGTTAATAGCTCTTAAAAGAGCCTTTGATATACTGTAATAAATCAAAGTAAAAAAAAATAACCCCTAAAAAAATGCACAGACAGCAAAAAATGTGCTGCTGTGTAAGATCACTGCGTACACAGCGATCAATTGCAGGGAAGGGGTTAAATACTGGAAACGGCTTTTATAAAAGCCTTTGGGTCTCAATTCTATTAAATATATTATAATTAAAAACTTACATTATACAGCTCTGTCTCCCTCCCTCACTAAAACTCAAGTGAGAGGGAGGCAGATCTACACGGGTCAGATCAAATATTTACACATATTGATCTAACCAGACGAATGGTGATGCTCATCTGAGAAAACGCCAACCCGCCATTGTCACTTATCAGCTGTTACTGATCGCTATACATGCGTTCAGACAGCTAAAAAAATTTTTTTACGTTAAACGTAGTCCCCTAGCGGGTATAATTAACACGTGATGGGTGTAATAAAAAAGTTTTAAAAAAATTAAAAATGCTTCTGCAGCAAGATTGCTGCATTTGCGTCAGATCGCTGATTAGGCAGTGATCTACGGCAAGAAAGGGGTTAATCTCTCTTAAAAGAGGTTTTTTTATACTGTAATGAATTACAGTAAAAAAAAAATAACCCCTAAAAAATGCACAGACAGCAAAAAATGTGCTGCTGTGTATGATCACTGCGTACACAGCGATCAATGGCAGGGAAGGGGTTAAATGGCTTTTATAAAAGCCCTTGGTGTTTAAAATTTTATTAAATATTTTTTTTATTATTTTATTTTATTTTTTTACTTGATCTGATCTGTCTCTCTCCCTTACTAAAAGTAGTAAGGTGAGGGAGGCAGATCAATACTTGTCAAAGGCAATATTTAGTAATATTGCCTTTGACAGTATGGTAAGTGCTCATCAGAGCACTTACCATACATGCCTGCACACAGATCACATAGATCTGCTGTGCCGGCATCGATTGGCTCCCCCTAGAGCATCGGAAGTGAAATACTTTCACTTCCGATGCTCTTGCCATTAGAAGGGAAGCGCTGCCTGTACAGGCAGCGTTCCCTTCTACTGAGCCGATGGGGTCGCTCAGGAGAGCGACCACCATCGGCTCTGGGGAACAGCATGGTGTTGTTAAGTGCCTCGCTGGCGAGGCACTTTAACAACACCGGAGATGCTTAGAAAGCGAACGATCGTTCGCTTTCTAAGCACATGTGTGCAGCGGGCGCAGCCATTTTTAAATGGCTGCTACGATCACTCCGTGGATCGCTTTCTTTACTCCATTTAGTGCATGACGTGCCAGGCACGTCAGCTGTCGGCAAGTCCGCGATTTGCCGTGACGTGCCTGGCACGTCATCTGTCGTTAAGGGGTTAAAAGTGCGGGAGTCTATTCCAGTCAGCCGGCTGTCCAGCTGAAGAAGCCCCACCCTCCCTCCCTTCATTGAATGTTTTTGATATTTTGTCGTGATCTTTTAAAGGGGGGGGGGGGGGTATAAGTCACCCTCAGGCTTTCAGGGCAGAACTGAGTGGTAAGAAATTTGGTATATGTTAAGAGAAGTTATGCTATGGTTTTTGGTGGTTATATACAGTTTGGTTATTAAGAGCTAACCCCTACCCCTATTCAATAAAGATCACAGCCTTTCTCCAACATATTTCTTGTGTTTGTCTTTTATTTATAAATATATTTGCACCATACAATTCCCATGTGAAGACTACTTTCTACTGCTAATACCTCTCCATTTGAAACCAAGCATTTCCTCTCTACATTGTCTACCTAACGTTAAGTCCTCTGAAATAATTACTCCCTCCTTGCCTCAGATGTTGAGGTTAGGACTGTATCAGATATTCTATATTCTGCCCTTGGATTTTTATGCCCAAGATGCATTATCTTGAACTTGTCCACATTAAATGTCAGTTTCCACAGCTCTGACCATTTTTCTAGTTTAGTTAAATCATTTGCCATTTGGCTTATCCCTCCAGGAACATCAACCCTGTTGCAAATCTTTGTATCATCAGCAAAAAGACAAACCTTACCAATAAGACATTCTGCAATATAAAAATATTAATAAGGATGGGTCCAAGTACAGATACCTGAGGTACCCCACATCACACAGCCAGTAACGTTTGTCTTGCTACTTCTAAGGTACCTACATCCTGAGAAACTCGAGAACCAAGGAGACACCTGGTTGAACAAAAAAAACTAAGTGGGGGCACCAAGGACAGGATGGCATGGGGTGGAGTTTAAAGCATAAACTATAAAACCACTACAATATATATTTAACTAGAAAAGTTACAATTTCTGGGGAAATTGTGTGAAGTGTTCTTGCCTCCACCTGTAGTCTACAACTGGAGTGGGCGGAGTAACTGTTATCATTTACATAGCACATTTAATTGCAACGTTGTTGCACAGTTACATTAAACCATACATTTATAAAAACATTAGCAGGTGTTCAAAAGGCCCTGTCTATGACATCACTTGCTGCTGCAGCTTGACACAGGTCAGAGTATTTTGGCGGTTGCCATATTCAAACGGTCGTATTTTAAAAACTATCAATCCTACAGCGAAGAGCTTTATATTGTGAGAATCACAAGACCCAGACCTACATTTTGATGCATAGTATGTCTCTGAAGTATTAAAAATGAAGGCACAGCCGCAGTTTAGAAATTTCACTTCAAATTTGAGCTTTGCAGAGTGAAGTTTCAATGAATGTCAATGGACGGCGTTGGTTGCAAACAAATGGTCATATTGTGAAAACTATCAGGACTACGGCTTAGCCGTTTACATGTTTAGTGGCACCAGGGATAGCTGAACGTTTTGATATAAGATTTGTGTAGGTGGGCTTGAAAATGAGGGAGTGGTGGCAGTTTAGAAATCATGTCCTGATTTTTCAGCTTTTGGCAGCTCCCACTCTAGCTTTGCCATTCATTCCTATGGGACAAATTGCGCCACAAAAACGACGATATTCCGTGAACCATTCGGCGAAACGTTCCACAAAGTAATAGCAATCCGATCGGGAACAATCTGCACGTTTTGGTAAATTTTTGTCTATGTAGTGTAAAAACTGTGGGAGGAGTTAGGGTGGCAAATTTTGCTATAATAATAATAATATATATGTGAGATAACATTAAGTGGTCTTGCTATGCAAGAACACTTAATAAAGAAAATAAACAGTTGAACTGGGGAACAACATAAATTCTCTTGTGCATGGTATTGTCATGCTAAATCAACAAGTAGTGAAAAGTTGTATATACAAGAGAAAAACTGGCTTACCACAGTCCATGAGCGATCCTCAGGAGCAGCATCCCAACCACTTAATCCAATTCAGAGGAAAAGCCTATTGATGCAAGCCAAGGCGTCAGAACCACAAAAAAACTGCATGAATGAATTTCACTGAAAGATCCACAGTGGTCAGAGGTCTCATAAGGCTTTTATTAATTTTTGTGTGCTTTTTTGTAAAATGTGTTAATTTGCTTAATTTTCTATTTAAATAAAATTGATTACCCAGAGTTTGCAGTATACAGGGAGTGCAGAATTATTAGGCAAATGAGTATTTTGACCACATCATCCTCTTTATGCATGTTGTCTTACTCCAAGCTGTATAGGCTCAAAAGCCTACTACCAATTAAGCATATTAGGTGATGTGCATCTCTGTAATGAGAAGGGGTGTGGTCTAATGACATCAACACCCTATATCAGGTGTGCATAATTATTAGGCAACTTCCTTTCCTTTGGCAAAATGGGTCAAAAGAAGGACTTGACAGGCTCAGAAAAGTCAAAAATAGTGAGATATCTTGCAGAGGGATGCAGCACTCTTAAAATTGCAAAGCTTCTGAAGCGTGATCATCGAACAATCAAGCGTTTCATTCAAAATAGTCAACAGGGTCGCAAGAAGCGTGTGGAAAAACCAAGGCGCAAAATAACTGCCCATGAACTGAGAAAAGTCAAGCATGCAGCTGCCACGATGCCACTTGCCACCAGTTTGGCCATATTTCAGAGCTGCAACATCACTGGAGTGCCCAAAAGCACAAGGTGTGCAATACTCAGAGACATGGCCAAGGTAAGAAAGGCTGAAAGACGACCACCACTGAACAAGACACACAAGCTGAAACGTCAAGACTGGGCCAAGAAATATCTCAAGACTGATTTTTCTAAGGTTTTATGGACTGATGAAATGAGAGTGAGTCTTGATGGGCCAGATGGATGGGCCCGTGGCTGGATTGGTAAAGGGCAGAGAGCTCCAGTCCGACTCAGACGCCAGCAAGGTGGAGGTGGAGTACTGGTTTGGGCTGGTATCATCAAAGATGAGCTTGTGGGGCCTTTTCGGGTTGAGGATGGAGTCAAGCTCAACTCCCAGTCCTACTGCCAGTTCCTGGAAGACACCTTCTTCAAGCAGTGGTACAGGAAGAAGTCTGCATCCTTCAAGAAAAACATGATTTTCATGCAGGACAATGCTCCATCACACGCGTCCAAGTACTCCACAGCGTGGCTGGCAAGAAAGGGTATAAAAGAAGAAAATCTAATGACATGGCCTCCTTGTTCACCTGATCTGAACCCCATTGAGAACCTGTGGTCCATCATCAAATGTGAGATTTACAAGGAGGGAAAACAGTACACCTCTCTGAACAGTGTCTGGGAGGCTGTGGTTGCTGCTGCACGCAATGTTGATGGTGAACAGATCAAAACTCTGACAGAATCCATGGATGGCAGGCTTTTGAGTATCCTTGCAAAGAAAGGTGGCTATATTGGTCACTGATTTGTTTTGTTTTGTTTTTGAATGTCAGAAATGTATATTTGTGAAAGTTGAGATGTTATATTGGTTTCACTGGTAAAAATAAATAATTGAAATGGGTATATATTTGTTTTTTGTTAAGTTGCCTAATAATTATGCACAGTAATAGTCACCTGCACACACAGATATCCCCCTAAAATAGCTAAAACTAAAAACAAACTAAAAACTACTTCCAAAAATATTCAGCTTTGATATTAATGAGTTTTTTGGGTTCATTGAGAACATGGTTGTTGTTCAATAATAAAATGAATCCTCAAAAATACAACTTGCCCAATAATTCTGCACTCCCTGTAAATGTGGGGCATAGAAAATGATGTCTCTATTATCATAGGAGTGTAGAGGCATGAATATTAAAGAGAGGCCAAAGCTTCAACTGAAATTCAACTTTCATGTTAGAACCTATTTAGAAAAGTAAAAAATCAAAAATGCCAAAGTTCCGAGACTTGTCTATTTTCACTATTTTATTACTCAAGAAAAACTTGCATTCTGTGGTTACTGGCAATGAAACCAACTGGATTTGATTTTCAAAGCGTCCGTCAGTTTTTCTGAATATCTGCACACCTCACTGCAGGGCAGTGATGAAATAACAAGTAAGCCCTTTAAATTGAATTTCAAATAACGATCTGATTTTCGTGTAGTGGGGTTTTTATAAAAAAAAAAATAAAAAGCTATTTATATATAAGGATTACTGCTAAGCGTTGAGTATAAATGTTGGAGACTGCTGGGTATTTAGAATAAAGTCCCATGAACACTTTAATATGAAACTGCTTAGTTTCTAACATTTGTTTAGGGACACCCTGTGGATGGACTGATGTTAATCATGAGGAAAGATATGGGTATTGTTCTGGTGAAAGGTACAAAGAACATTCTATTGCAGAAAAGCAGCACCAAATAAAACAGGATAAAGTTGTAAATAAAAAACTTTCATCATTCATATCTTTTTCAGACAGCTGTGCTGAACTTTTCTAGTGATTGGTAGCACTTTGCAAATCCTAAAGTGTATTGGTGAATGATCCAATCTTGTTTGTTTTGTTCACTCCTATTATTGTATTTCTATTCTATGCAATCAGACAAAATTACTTGTTTGTGTAACTTCAAAATGAATCAAAAGTATGAACTTACGCAGAATAAATTTCTTATGTAAATATGAGTTGGGAATAATTGGTGAGAGGCGTTATCTGCTTTGAGACGGGATTATATCTTTCCTGTCTCTTTAACAAAAATGACTTTTTATAAGCACTGTATTATGATTATATGGTAATATTAACAAATAAGTAAAGCTCAAAAAAACAAACAATGTATACATTGTACAGCCAATCACACTGTGTTTGCAGCATGCTAGCTACTTGTTTGGTAGGCTTCATTTTATACATTTAAATTATTATAGCTTAGCGAACAATCATTTTCTTTTTACTGGTGGCATATAAGTAAACACAATTGTCATTTTTTTTCTATCTCCATTTTCCCCTTTTTTTTTTTAAAAAGAGTGCTATACTTTATTCTCCCTAGTACCTATTTTGTTTTAGTCCCTTGTAGACCTACGGTAACACCGCTAGTACTCTAGCTCACCCCTGGTAGGAACATATTAACTGTCATATACTTATTCAAATAGGGCCACCAGGCAGTAATAACAAGCCTCTTTTTCTTGTCTAGTCATTTACCAGATTTCTACATAAAAATATTTTATCCGTATCTGAAGAACTCATCATCTGTCCGAAAAATATTTTCCTTCTATTCCAACAGGCACTTACCTTGTTTAGAATAGAAGTTAGAATTGTCTAGAATAGATTTGTTTCAAACTAAAGCTAATTGGATTAAATAATGTCGAACATCAAACACAGGCAGTATATCATGCTCTGACCATGCTCCCGTCTATATACTAATTTCCAACAATCCACACTATTCAGAAAAAAATGGAGATTAAATAAATTCTTAGTGAACTCAGGACTAATTAAAGAAGTGCAAGATTTTCTGATCCGTAATGCCAATGACTCTGTAGACAATGCTACATTAAAATGCTCAGAGGGTATCTGATTAAGCTGGGATCCTTTATAAAGGAAAACCCATAGGGAAAACCCTGAATGGCTTGTACATCTATTTAGCAAAATCAGAAACTCTTTATAAATTTAGTCCATCCCAAGACTTGATTAAATATTTCAACGGTATACAGTCCCAAATTAATATTAATCTCACTTATATGGCCAATAAGGCAGTATGTGACTTAAAACAAAAATGGTATCATAATCATAGTTCTAATCATTCAGGGAAAAACTGAAGTTAAGAACTGAGAGAAGCAGGATTCATAAATTAATAAGAAGAATAAACGGTTATCTCCAGTTCAAATCAGTGACACATTTAGACACTATTCTAACTCATCAAATAACCTGGAAGAAGTTAAAAGGTCTGACGTCCAGGTAATCAATTTCTTCCCAATCTAGAAGACCACAAATTGAAAATCATGAATTCATCCTTATCTGGTCAAATTGGCAGTTTCTTTAAAGCTAGTATATTTGTTCTTTATATAACATCTAAAGCTAAAATGGCTGTACTCACATTGAACTCAGATGTATTCTTTATGAATAGTGGAACAAGGCAAGGCTGCCCCCTGGCAACTCTAGTCTATGCCACCACAGGTATGATCCTGTAACAGCCAGTTCACCCTTCTGCTTACCTACTTCGGACCCTCCGTGGTCTAAGACATCAACACTCAGGGCCTTCTGCGGGGGTTCCCCACTCCACATACAGCATCAGCCTCACTGTGCAAGCTACTATAGCCATCTCCTTTAGCTTTCCTCAAGCCAAATGGAGCATGCATAGCTCTGTTTCCTGTGCTTACATAGTACAGTTTTAGCCTTCTGCCCTTAATGAAATTAAATTATTGGGTTCTCCCATTACTTATTAAAAAGCTAGTTATCTTTAGCCATATTATGAGATATTTTTGTTTTCATGCACATAATAAGGATATAATAAGCACCTACTTCACTTCTTCTGATCCCCTGAGAATATTAAATATATATATACAGCATTTAAATTTAGTCAAAAAGCTACATTGTTCCCTCATTAAATTAGACAACATAACAGAAGATCAATCTATATTACCATTTTCAGAAATCCAATAAGAATGTTCTCTTCCTTTCCAGGAAATATTTAATTATATTAGAATTAAACACTTTCCAGGGTCTGAGGTAATTTCTCAGAATTCTGTTGAGGATCAATTTCTTGATAGACATCACAAATTCAAACTTGTTTCAAAAAAAGTTAAAAAATTTCAGTCAGTTTAAAAATAATGACAAACCATCTAATATAAATTGGGAGTCAAATCCTTTGACATGGATATTTGGTCTGATCACTGGAATAAAATGAGTCTAATTATACAGGAGAACACATACAACATTCTCCTCTGATGGTATCTGGTCCCTAACCAGGCTGACGGGGCATTTTTCACATCTATTGTTACTGTGAAGCTTTAACTAGGACTAAAAGGATTCTTCATACAATCCTTACTGTAGTATTTAAAGGGGACTTTCCCTTAGATCCACAAACATTTCTCTTTAATTTTGAATTAAAATTGAAAACTAAATGTCATAGTTTATCAGTGGTTAATATCATCTCGTCAGTTAAAACAAGCCTATTAGATATTGGAGAAGTAATTCTACTCTAACTTTAGCAGAAGTAATTAGCTAGATATCATATTAAGCCGATATATATATTTCCAAAAACTTGGAAAAAAGAATGTATAACAACTTCCCGTATTATGCCTAACCAGGCTTCTTATCCTTCAGAGACTTAGATTCCTCTTACACAGACAACTACGAAGAGCAGTTTGAATACAAGATGAAATGTGATGGCATGATTATTTGTTTTAACTCATTCTTTTCAGATTCAAAATAATAGGGTAACATGTTTAATTTAAACTCATGTGTGTGTGTGCAACATTTTATGTGATGTAATTTACATGTTTGCTTCAAATACCATATATGCAAACTGACTAAAATCTAACTTTAATATTTCAGATGTCCTATTTTTGTACAATGGAAAAAAGGAACAATGGAAAAGAAAATAATGATAAAACTTTAACTCTTGGGCTCAAGAGACTTAATCAATGATATCATCTAGGTGAATTCTCCTGGCTTACCAAAATGTAGCCACATTTACCAACATGTGGACTTTCGAGGGTGTAGCTTGGAAGGGGGAATGTCAGTACTACTTTGCATGCACAATAGCATTTTCATTATGTTGACTGTACCATGGCAGAGTGTTTTCTTCTGCACATTTTGGTGGGTGAGGGCAGACATTGTAGGCGCCTGGGCTACAGGTATTGTGAGGTCCCCAGTAAATATAAGATAACCTACGTGGAAAAAGTTTTACTAGTAAATAGTAATTCACATGTAAAATGCATTTATTGTTTTGATTTCCTTTTATTTACCAATCAGACTTGCCATTCTGCCCCACAGACTTGACAGTGCATTCCCAAACTTGCCAGTCTGTCCCTCAAATCTGTCAATCTGCACCTCATACTTGTTTATACACCCCTAGACTTGACATTCTGCAACCAAACTTGCCAAAATATTCCCGCAGCCTCGTTTCCCATTAATATGCTACTATTTGCCCATTAATATTCCACAGCCAAATTGACCATTAATATCCCATTGTTAGTTTGGCCATTAATCTGCCACTATTTGCTTATTAATATGCCACTGTTAGTCTGCCCATTAATATTCCACAGCCAATTTGTCCATTAATATGCCACTATTAGTATGCCCATTAATATTCCACTATTAATATTCCCATTAATATTATCAATATTATTCTGCCCATTAATATGCCACTATTATAATGCCCATTAATCGGCTACAGCCAATTTGCCCATTAATATGCCACTATTCATATGCCCAATTTATGCCACAGCCAATTTGTCCATTAATATGCCACTATTAGTATTCCCATTAATATACCACAAATAGAAGCACAAATGAAAGGTTAGTTGTCCCTACTTGCATGGGCAAGTCAGTGGGTACAATGGCAGGTCCTTTGAGTGCAATGGAAGGTCCACAAGTTGCAATGGCAGGTCCAATGGGTGCTTCCAGTGAGTCCTGCAATGTGGTGCAAGGGTGAGTCCAGTGGGTGTTTCAGTGTGAAGCAGATGGACCCAATGTTTCTTATCTGCTGACACATTCTATGCGAAGAACTGGAATTAACGGACAGCGGAGGGACAGCGGAAGGAAATTAAAAAAAGAAAAGCATTTTTTCAATAATATTTTTATATTTATTAAACATGAAAAATAGTTTACGTGTGAAGGCATATTTACTATCAAAACTTATTTTCCTATAGGGCTGCCTTATATGTTAGGATTTTTCTTTTTTTCATAAATTAAGATTCAACGTTTGCCTTATAAGGGATGTCTAATATACAAGCAAATATAGGATATTTGATTTATAGAAACTGGCAAACCACTTAGGGGGTCATGTGCTAAAAAAGTGCAGTGGGGAAAAAAAGTAGGTAAAACATGAGTAAGGAGAAATTTGCGAATATTTGTAACATGTTGCGCTTGTTTTCCCTGATTTGCGCCTCTTCCATTTATTTTTATTTAGCGTGCATTTTTCCAGTTGCGCTAATAAATTGCGATTATATTTGCTCATGCTAAAGAGCTTTGCAAATATTTTGTGAAAAATAATTATTATTTGTGTATGAAAATTACACCCGCTTTTAGCGAGTGCTATCAAAAGAGGTAGAACAAATATTTGCAAACATGCCTGTTTTTATTCGCAATTTGCTTGAATTTACAATTTGACTGTTAAAAGTTTAGTAAATTGCAATAGGAGCAAAGGGCAAAAATAGTTTTGCAAATAAAATATATTTGCGTTTTTTAGTTCATACCCCTCTTAGTTAATGAAGAAATAAATAAAGGAGGGAACGAAAGGAGGAAGAGAAAAGAATGAAGGAAAGATGGAAGAAAGGAATTTCAAGTAAAATGAGTGAAAATAAAGACAAAACTAATACGACATCTCTGGGTATTTAACTCCTTGGTGACAATGGCTGTTTTGACATTTCTGGGGTGTTTGTGTTTAGCTGCAATTTTCTTTTTTCTCAGATACTGTACCCACACAAATTATATGTTGTTTTTATCGTCATAAGAAGGGCTTTCATTAGATACCATATTATAAAAAAAAACATTTTTTCTAACTTTGAACTAAAATATAATTTAGACAAATACAATCATTAAAAAAGACCCCATCTAAATAATTTCTAAATGTTGTCCCGAGTTCAGAAATATGCATGTTTCCATATTTTTCGGTATTTTTTTGCGAGTTATGGGGCAAATCCCCAAAATAGTGTTTTTTGTTTTTTTCCTATATTGACCTTTTGACCCCAACCCGAACCCAAAATGTAACCTTAACACTAAATTTAAGCCCAACTCTATCCCTTAATTTATTTTAATTTTAATTTAATTTTAACCCTATCCTTTATGCTAAAAATTATTTAATTTTAACCCTATAGGCTAATCTAACTATTTAACCAGTTTTTAATTAATTAAATATTCATTTTAGATTTTTTCCATTGCTATGCTACTTAACTACCACTAGGGGCAGTCAAGTAGCATATTCAGAGCGACGGAAGTGAAGTTACTTTCACTTCCGAAGCTCAAACCGCCAGAGGGCATAGCCATATTGACGCAGCCTGCTGCTCTGTCAATATGGCTCCCACGATCGTTCCGTGGGGCTATCGTTGGTGCCCCAGAATAGAAATGTCGGTGCTGGCTATTGCCTCGACATCGATGCAATAGACCAGCACCGTTAAAGCAGTTTTCGCGATCGTTGATCGCGAAAACCGCTTGATTCTCTGCAGGACGTGCCAGGCACGTCCTTTGTCGTTAAGGGAGTTTCTCCCAGGATGCAAGGGTTTAAGGGAACTGAACTAACCTTCTTTTTTTTTATCCTTCCTTGCTCATGTTGTAGGAAGAGTATTATCTTAAATTATGGTATTCTCTTGTGCATTAAAAAAAAAGCTATGTAATAGTGAAAATGAGGTGGAAATGAGTCCTACAATGTTCCACCTAATATCCCTGCCTCTTTAATCTTTACTGCTAGAGATGATGAAAGGTGAAAAAGATGGTTACACTCTGAGGTCTACTTTTTAAAACATCAAATAAATAATTATGCAATAATAAAAGATGATTTTAGCCCACATCTGAAGGAAAATCTCACAGCCTCATCGTTATTGCATTTCCCTTACAGAATATAGCTGGCTTTATTGCACACCGTTATTTGTTAGAAATATAAAAATATTTTAATATGGCAATATTTTTATATCTCTCAATTGTCCTTCTTTGAAAGGGCAGTTCCTACTTTAGAAGCAAAGCAATCTTCTTTTGCTACTCCTTTTCTGCAGTCTGCATTTACAAACATTTGTGTGAAAAAATGGGTCGCTCTGAAGAGCTCTGTGAATTCAATACTGTGAAATGATGGTAATTTGCGTTAATTCAGTTCATGAAATTCCCTGCTAGATATTCCATGGCCAACTGTAACTGATATTTTTGGAAAGTAGAAATGTTTAGGAACAGCAGAAACTCTGCCACAAAGTTGAATGCTATGTAAAGGAGCACAGCAGAGTCACTGAGTGCTGAGGTGTATGGTGCATAAAAGTTGCCAATGCTGGCATATTAATATCTGTGTGGCGGGAGCTTCATGGAATGGAGTTTTCATTGCTGAGTAGCTGCATGTAAGCCTTGGATGGAGTGGTGTAAAATAGGCCACCACTGGACTCAGGAGAAGTGGAAATTTGTTCTATGGAGTGATGAATCACTCTTGGCAGTCTGATGTGCGAGTCTGGGTTCGGCAGATGCCAGGAGAACATAACCTGGTTGACTGCATTGTGCCAACTGTAAAGTTTGGAAGAAAAGGGAAATCTTAATGCTTCAGCATACCAAGACATTTTGGACAATGCTATGATTCCAACTTTGTGGGGACACTTTGGGGAAGACACTTTTCTATTTCAGCATGATTGTGCCCCACTGCACAAAGCAAGGTCCATGAAGACATGGTTGGATAAGTTTGGTGTGGACGAACTTGACTGGCCTGCACTGAGCCCTGACCTTAACCTAGTTAAATACCTTTGGGATGAACTGGAAAGGAGATTGTGAGCCAGGCATTCTCGTCCGAACATCAGTGCCTGACCTCACAAATGCTTTACTGGATGAATGGGTAAGAAAAACTCCAAAATCATTTGGAAAGCCTTTCCAGAAGAGTGGAATCTGTTATAACTGAGACCATATTAATGTCTGTGTATTTAGACTGCAATGTCATAAAAGACCCTTTTAGTGTAATGGTCAGGTGTGCCAGTACTTTTGTTGATATAGTGTGTAGATCTAAGTGATTTTAATAAAGGTGTTTTAGTATGGAGGATCAAAATATTGACTCTACTCTATTCACATGTGTGGGAATGAATGAAAGCATGTAAATAAATAAATTAGATGGATGTAATTTGCTATAAATATGCGGCCTGAGAATTTTTCTCAATCAAAGAAATAATCTCGCACTACTAATTTATTATGTTTGCTAACTGTTTTTTGGCACATGATGTTCTGATATTTTTCTGATATAATTCCTCAGAAATAATTTTCCTATATGGTTTCTCATGTTCTGTTTTCTTCCACGTACCATAATTGAAATTGACACTTTAGCGTGTTATTGGGAATGCAATTACATTAATTAATAGCAAATGCCTTTGTTCTTTTTTCCTGTATATATTTGACAAAATATTTCAGTTGTGTTGCATTATATTTGACATTCTAGTTGAAAACAAAAGAACATTTGTTATAAATAAAATATAGTGTATTTATTTGTAATAATATTGTGACATTTTGTTTGTTTTATTAAGCATTTGTGTGCAACTTTCCTTTATGATGTCTAAATTGTTATTGTAATGTATTATTCAGTGATAAATATAATTAATTTTCTTCAGCAGAATCACAATTATGTTACACAGGTTTAATTCAAGGAAAAGGTAAGACTTACTGGGAAATAAAGTGAATAGAAGTGAAGTTAGGAAAATCATTAAAATCAATAATTTTATTTGAGTTCTACAATGGTTTGTAAACATTGCGCACTGCCATTTTAAAGATAACAAAACAAAATTGTCAAATGTACTTTCATTTACAGTTGGAATCCAATCTAGAGTACTTTGTTTTCACAAAGCTTTGCCATTATTTTCAGTTATTTGCCATCAGTGAGAAAATGTTATATAATCTTTATTTAATACATAAAAAATAGACTTTTCCTTTCATTCAGTTAAAATGTGCATTTTTATTTATTTACAATACCAATAGTACTGTTTTTAAAATGATAATTGTACTAGGTGAAAATACAGATACAGTTAATGCAATTCAAATGGGTCAAAACCATAGCTCTAAAACAAAACTTAGCACTTTTTTTTATTATTAAACTGTGTTCACAATGTAATTACAGGAAGTATGTTTAGCATTAGTAATTTGATTAAACCACTTGTCACGAATGCACCCTACTCCAAGAGTGCATGTGACTGGGTTATGGTGGTGCAAGGGTTAAAATTAACTCTTTGTCTGCCCTAGACTAGAAATAATGGTAAAACACCCTTTAACACCACCCACACTTAATTATACTGATATAACTAATGTCCTAACACTGCCACCACCAAGACAATTTATAAATGGGGTGCCTTGGTCCCCCAAGCAAATAAGACTTAACCCACAAAATATGCTTTAACACAATATCTATGCGATTGGTTTAATCAGGTAACGTGAGTCTCTATACCAGACAAAGGCAGAACTTAATAAAGGAATATTTATTATGAACAAAAGAAGTCACAGTGCATACAAAAAATAAAACAGAAGACAAATTATTTACACCAAAACAGATAAAAAATAAAAAGGAGAAATTAACAGAAAACCTAACTACTCACTTAGATAGAAAAGTACCAGTATTTTCTGTCCGAGGGACTGCGGCAAGGAAATGACGCAACTTACACAAAATTAGATCTTGGCCCCTAGTAAGCACACTGCCCATTATTCCATCATTAGATTTATACCTTGTCAGGTCATCTCAGGTTTCCAAGCTGGCCCAGAGGTGGGAAGGTGTACCTAGACGTGTCCTCCCCCATGTGTGGTGGAACTACCCCAGTCAAAATATGGAATCTTGTGGCTAATTTCCCTCCAGTGCATGTCACATACATAATTCTTGCCTCTATTAATTTGTTGTTTGTTATGAAGTCCATAGATATGTCACACTTGCTACCCATGACCCTATACCACAGACTTTACAATAACTTCCAAATGGCTCAAGTTGCACCAGCCATATTTGTACTCATTTTGTAGGGTGTACTATTCCCTGTCTAAATATTCCCAAATGGAGGCATGATTAATAATCTGTGAGTTATTATTAATGCATGTTTAGGATATGACTTTTGCAGGACAACACTTCTAACTGTAAGGGCCACTTAGCATATCCAAAGAACCTACTATCTATGAGGGGATACAGATCTATGCAACATAGACTTACTGGCAACTAACTCAGTGTAACATTTCACACCTTGTACCATCAGTTCCAGCTTCAAAGGAAACACTCAAGTTGTAAAACTTTTCAGATCACAAAGGTCATACCAGCTCTACCAGATAGTAGATGCAGGTATGCACTACCGCAATTGTTGTGACACCACTACATTCATACTTGTGTGAATAGCCATCTAACCACATAGCAAGTGAATCTACTGAGTGACTGGATTGGAGCATCAGCCTACTTACATGGCATAATATTCAATTCCCAAAATAATAAAATTACTCTGTATGCTGACGACGTTCTTCTGACCTTGACCAACCCCTTGCAGTCAATTCCAATAGTTCTAGATCAAAGAAAATATTATAGTATTTATTTGAACTATAAGATGACTTAGGTAAAACTCAAGTCTTGGTATTTAACACCTCAGAAAGAGTAATTGGAATGCTGAAAACCAGGTCTCAATTTGATAGGAACAAGGGTTTGATTGACTACTTGTGTATCAAAATACCAACAAAACTTAAAGAACTAGTCTCCTGAAATTATTTGGGCCTTTTTTCAGAACCCAGAAAGGTGAGCAATGCTTGGAAGGGTCTTGAACTATTCTGGCTAGGAAGGGTCAATATGGTAAATGCCTACTTGGTCCCTAAACTTATTTATCCCTTTAGGACTATACCTCTTAGAGTAAATAATAACATTCTACAACAGTATCAGAGAATGTTCTTGGAATTTATATTGAAGGAAACTTGATTTCGCAAGAGATTCTTAAAAAAAAACCCCACCAATGGATGCATCTCATTCCATAATATTCCTGAACTACATGCCTCATCTATGATTTCTGACTTGGGGGCTTGGGACAATCCTTCTGGTGGGAATCTCTCATGGTTGGGTATGGAGAGGCACAATAGTGGGACCCAAGATCAATTTTTTCTATTCTGGGCAAAATCTACCTTCAAAAGTAAAGGAATTCTAACTAACCCCATAATCAAGGATATCCTGAGGACAGGTACCTTGTTAAAACATTTTTTAAAATTGCAGATAATTCATTGATATCTACCCCCATTTTGGCTATGTAGCAGTTCACTGGGGACATTGATTTAAAGGATGTGGTCGATAAGGGGTTATCCCAGGTAGGAAATTTACTGGTAAATGATACAATCAAATCTTTCACAGAACTACAGTTGGCCTTTGGGATTCATCAGAAGGACATATTTACATATGTTTTGTTGGTTGTATGGTGTGAGACAACAATGGTTTAAATGTCGGACAAAACACAAAAGGTTGTGCAATACCAATTTATTGGGCATAAAATCACATATATACAAACAAAACAGGTCCATATGTAGTAAGCACTAGGGAATATAACATTTTATACTTTTGTTTAGTAAAATAAAGTTAATTTGTTTGATCATGACATTTTTCAAAATTCTGGAAATACAATTAATAAATTGCCAATTCAGGCAACTGAAATGTTCAGCAAAGGTTTTGGCATATTTTGCATTATTCAAGTTGTTATAAATAAGTATGCATATTTCACATAAAAGACATTTCCGGTTGGAATTCAGACCATTTTCTGATGATTGAAAGCAATCTCTTTGTTCAGCTCGGACCCCTGTAGTCATTCCACAATTTAATTAAAGTCAAATATTAGAAAGCCTATATCCCAAATAAATCTCACCATAATTAGGAATACATTCAACAATCAATTCACGAAATAGAAATATGATTTATTATATTATACAAATAAATGTTGACCCAATCCCAGCTTGTGGGAGTTTACAATGCTTTTTGGTTGATATGTAAACAAAATGTAAAGAGAAATATTACAATAGATAAAATAAAGATGGAGCATGGAAAATTGGGAGCATGGGAGTTAATAAGATGGACATGGGGAAAATGCTCTGTTCAAATAAGAACAAAGTTACAGGTCACATACTGTGAGATGGTAATTGTTAATATATTTAAATGAGAACTGGAATGTAGTGAATGTAGTACTGGCCATTAGGATGACCAGTAACTCCCAGTCTCCCACACCATAGCTTCAGCAGTGCTTGGGCTTGAGAAGTAAGAGATGAGGTGAAGGACTTCCGTCTCTCCCTGTCATTTGGACAGGATGGTGCCAACTGCAGTTTCCAAGGCATCCACCTCTAAGAAGCCTTACTTGCGATCTGGGATCTGGTGCTTGAAATCATTAAATGCCTGTTGGACTTGGGGTGTCCATTTAAAAGGGATGGCTTTCTTGGTTAAGGAATTGATTGGTTGGACTATTCAAGAAAAAACCTCTAATGAAACGCCTGTAGAAATTGTCAAACCCCACAAACCTCAGCACTGCCTTAACGAATGTTGGTATGTCTTCCATGGGCCCCTTCACCAGGAATGTATGTGTGCGTGGGCCACATTAATTTTTAATTGGGAGAAAATGATATATCATATATCATATTCATATTCATATATATAAATAAAATTTACATTAATGTGTATTGTGTGAGTGTATCACAGACTCCACAGCAATAAAACGCACATTGCTGTATCACAATACACAATAAGAGTCAGAGCAAAAAACTCACATTAATTACACAATCTACCTACACATACACACACCCTGACACAGTTACCTACACACACACTCCCTTACACAGATTCCTACACACACAAACTCCCTTACACAAATACCTACACACACACACACACACACACACACAAACACTCCCTTACACAGATACCTACACACACACACACACACACACACACACTCCCTTACACAGATACCTACACACACACACACTCACACACACACATGCTCCCTTACACAGATACCCTCCCCCCACACACACACACTCCCTTACACAGGTACCTACACACACCCCTCCCTTACACAGATACCTACACACACACACACTCCCTTACACAGATACCTACACACATATACACACAGACTACCTTTCACAGATACCTACACACATACACACACAGACTCCCTTACACAGATACCCTTACACACATACACATACACACACACAGACAGACATATACTCCTACACATACACAAATATCCTTACACAAATTTATTTTGTTCTTTTTTTTTACCCAAAAAAATGATATGCCATTGTCGAGGTTAGGCACACTGTCTACCTCCTATCTGGAAGTCATCATCTTCTGAGCGCCTCAATGTCACCTTACCCCAGGTGCTCTGGTCGTATCAGGGAACATGGGGGTGGAGCATACAGCCCTTGTGCTGCACGCTCCCCTAGTCAGCAGATGTTTGCACTGAACAGAGGTGTGGTTACTGCATCCAATCTCATGCAGGCCGCACCTCCGTGTCAGGCAGGCTGGATTTGGCCTCATGTTGGACTGCCCTGGTATAGGCCATTGGAGGATGGATGAGACTTTTTTGGGCCCATCTCTATTCTTTCAGGGGTTAAAACATATCCCAGAAATTCCACAGATGTTGTTTCAAATATGTATTTCTCCAATTTGGCATACAAGTGATGTTGCTAAAGACAAGAGAGTACATGTGTCATGTGTCTTCTATGTTCGGCCAAGGAAGGAGAATATACCAAGATTTCATCCAGGTATACTACCACAAATGTGCCTAACATCTCCCTAAACACATCATTGACAAAGTGCTGGAATGTGGCTGGGGAATTACACAGTACTCTGTACTCAAAGTGCCCATATCTTGTCCGGAATCCGGCCTTTCATTCGTGCAACTTATTAGGTATTCTTATTAGGTTGTACTCACCCAAAATGTCAATCTTGGAGAATATACTAGGGTCATGAAGTCAGTTCATAAGTTTGGGTATCAGAGGTAGGGTAAACTTGTTTTTTATTGTTATGTTGTTGAGTTCCTGGTAGCCCAAACACGATCTTATGTCATCATCCTTTTTGCAGATGAAGAATATTTTCAAGGGAGGTTGATGGTAATATGAAACCCTTTCTTAAATGGTCCCCTATGTACTCCTTGAGGACTGTCAGTTCTGGTTCGGATATTGGGAATATTCTCCCAAATGGCACCGGGTAGGAGGTCGATGGGACAGTCATATGGCCTCTGTGGAGGTAACTGTTCGGCTTCTATTTTAAAAATATCTTGTGAATGGATGCATATTTGGGTGGTATCTGTGACTTAGTGTTGCTGTGCTCAGATTTGTTAATCAGTGCCATCATGCATGGGGTTACACAGTGTTGTTCACAGTGAGGAGAATAAATGATTTTACTCGTAGACCAGTGTTGATGAAGCCATGGTAACCCCAGGATCTGGGGAAACATCAGGGATTGGATTAGATTGAACCATAGCGTCTCTGGATGTCTGATGCTTGTGGTATATCACCATATTAATATAAATATATATCACAAAGGTTTGGCTACATTAAAAGGTATTTATTACAAGGCAACAAACACAATACTACACATTTATCACAAACACACACAATCCCAATCCCCACAGTGCAACAACCCATTTAACCTCTCTCTATCATATAGTAAACCCATTCCCCACACGTTTGACCCAGGGTTAGGCCTCCACATCTAGTAATGGATCACTGCTGCAAGTTCAGGCTTACCACTTCCACCAAGGAAGAAAAGAAACTGAATGATTCTATGCCTGGCTATAGCTTATAAAACGTTAATTAAGATTATGTGTTTTACATCACATCCTCGTTTCCAGTGTATTCATGCATCACTTCCTTTAACAAAATAGTGGGAGAGAGGGAAAACTTCTTAGCCCTCCCACCTAGGCCTGTTTACTTTTGTTTAGAGAGATCCTGAATGCAAGATAAGTTACCACAGTGTTGAGTGTTATGGAAAGGGGTATGGTCTATATTAGAACTGGTCCCAATTGGATTGGATTCCCAACAACCAGGTCGATTGTTAATAGATGGCTTTTGGTTCATGTGGATACTTGCAATGAATGAACCATGTGATATCAATACAATTTTAACTTGCACCAGAGTCTATGATAGCAATCAGGGTTTTCTTCTTATTTTCCCATTGTAGTAGAACAGGGAGAGGTAAATTAGGTTCTGTGCAACCCAGAAGTAATTGAGAAGTAAATACCTTAGGATGTTTGTTCTGGGCAGTTGCATTGTACTTGCCCGGGGCCACTTCAATAAATACACAAATTATCTCTTCTTCTCCAACTCTCTTCTGCTTCAGATTTCCTCGTGTCATCCCAGTTTGCATCAGTTCTTCGGCTGGAGTAACTACAATGGAAATAGCAGAGCGATCTGTAGCTGTTGGAAGTGGATTAGAAGGAGTGAGAGAATTCCACTCCATTCTTCGCTCTCTAATTCTCTGATCCATGGCAGTAACAAGGTGGATGGTCTCTTCCAAAGAGCCTGAGACTCCAATATGGGCAAACTAATATTTAAGTGTCTCCAAAACTGATGGTGAAGTGTCGGTTCATTCCACCCTTCTAAATTCAGATATATAAACTTCCACGGGGAGACAACCTTTTCTCGAGGACCATATGATCCATTCGACTGATGGGGATCTTTGTATAGGGCGTGCATCACCTGCCGAAATGTATTCCATGCAGTTAATGTTGGATGGTTGGTTTGGAGATGATGTGCCCATGTCATAGGCCCCCCAGACAACAGAGATATGGCTGTACAAACCCAAATGAGGAATAAGTTCTGAAATTAAGGACAAACAATAGTTCACAAGACATGATGAACGTTTGGAATAGAGTGCGATCTCCATCAACCCGTTCTTAAAGTTTGATGTGGGGTTCTGGAGCAGCCACTCTTCTCTCCATTGGTGTGATAGCCTAAATGGGTAGTGGAGAAGGTGCTCCAGTGGGAGGACCAGCTAAGAGTGCTTGGACCTGTGCTTGAAGGTTGTGTTGTTGGTTCTGCACACCTTGGATGGTGTTACTTAAGCCAGCAATTTGCTGGGTCAGAGCGTGGATGGCATCGGTCAACCCTGCAGGCTCCATTGGCTTGAATATTCTGTTGAGCAATGGGCCACAGGAACTGAATATACAGGCAAGAGGTCGGTGCAGGCAGCAAAGGTGCAAAAAGACATCCACCCCTGCCACCCGGCATGACCACCGGGACTTCTATGATGAAGCCGGGTCCTTCCGGCTTCATCATAAAAGTCCCGGCGGAGGTTTTGGCAGCAGCGGGGGATGTCTGCGCATAAACAGAGGGGGGGGGGGGGGGAGAGACAGAGGGGGGGGAGACAGAGACAAGGGGACGGAGGTTGGACAGAGACAAGGGGAGGGAGGGGCGAAAGAGACAGAGACAAGGGGAGGGAGGGGGAAAGAGACAGAGACAAGGGGAGGGGGGGAAGAGACAGAGACAAGGGGAGGGGGAAGAGACAGAGACAAGGGGAGGGAGGAAAGAGACAGAGACAAGGGGAGGGAGGGGGAAGAGACAGAGACAAGGGGAGGGAGACAAAGAGAGACACAAAGGGAGGGAGAGAGAGACACACACAAAGAGAGGGAGAGAGACACAAAGGGAGGGGAGAGAGACAACACTGGGGGGAGGGGAAAGAGAGAGGCAGCATTGGCACATAAAAGGAAATAAAAACAAGAAATGCATTTTTTGATATCATAATTTTTTTTAAAAAGCTTTTTACATGTGAATATATACAAGTTTAACTTTTTTCCTATAGTCTTATAGTCAAGCTTTTAGTTTTTTTCCTAAAGGAATATCCAAAGTTTGGGGGGTCGTCTTATAATCAGGGTCTTATAATCGAGCAAATACGGTAGTCTAGTAAACAAAGCCGAGGTCATGTACCAAAAAGACTATTGTAGATAGGAAATGCAGGGGGCAAATAGGGGTTAAGCAGGGAGAACCAAACTTGCCAGCTCAACATTCAAGAATGGAATGAAGTGTGTGAGGGGTTTTATAGGGTTGTCAGTACAAGCTCCTTCCCTCGGCTACAGTGGTACCGTCCCCTCACCATAGGTCTCTATGGGACACTTCAGGGAAGTGACAACCTATTCCCCCTCTTCCCCCATAATAAACCCTGATAAGCGCCCCCTGGGCTGAAGGTGAGGGGCCTGAGATCCTTTTATGTGTCCAGTTATTTTCGCTTTGTTCACTTGCTTATTATCTATGCTTGTTCCTGCTTCTGCTTTGCTTTCTTAATTTGTTATTACTTATGCTCAGTCCTGCTCTTGGTTTATATCTTTGTTCCTGGCTCCTTACTTGCTCAGTCACATAGTGTATCCCCCACAGAGTGGCATCCCTCCTTTCTTGGCCGCATACTGTATCCCCCACAGAGTGGCATCTTACCCTGTTCAGCCACAGAGTGGCACTTGACCTGATCAGTCATAGAATGGCACCTGCCCTACCTAAGCAATTGTCTCTCACCTGCCTAAGCCTAGTCACAAACTGGCACCTGATAGGTAGACCGGTATCTGCCTAAGTCTGGCTATTGTCTGGCACCTGATTATGCTTAGCTTCAGTAGGCTCCTGCCTAATTGTGAAACCCTGTAATAATTCCTGCCCTATTATAACTCCTGTCTTGTAATATTTCCTGCCCTGTTATAGTTCCAGCCCTGTTAAATTCCTGTCCTGTTAGAGTTCTAGCCCTGACGCAGTATGTGTTTTTGTATGTATATGTTCCCTTATCCTCTCTCCCTGAAGTACTTGAAGATCTCAACTCCTATCCCCATGTCCAGCTTGGTTCCCCTTATGAAGCGTCCAAGGATCTTGGCTCCTCACTTCATCCCTAGTGTCCCTTTAGCCCTTACCCTGTACTCTGTATGTTGTCCTGTGGTATACATGTATCTCTGTATGTCTCCTTAGTTCTGTAGTTGTGTCTTGTGCTTTGCCCTGCCCATGTGGGCTTTAGTTCTACCATTTCTCCTTGGTCTGGCCTGTAGCCCTGCAGTCCTGTAGCCCTGTTTATCTGGTTTCTGTTCTCTTTGTACTCACTCTGCTCTGCTTGGCTCATCTCTCTGCTGAAGCCAGCAACCTCTTGCTAACCTGTTCTAGGGTTACTCCATGCTTGCTCAAGGATGTCTGAAGGATACCTTCAGTTTTCCCTTAGCTACACTGGATATAAAGGCAGCTTCACAGGACCTGGGAACATAGCTACATAAACCTGGGGACCCAAACCACATGGGTTAGCTAGCAGTTACCCAGCAGCAGGCCCTGTGTCTCCATTTCCAGAGCAATCAGGAGTTCATAGTCAAATAACATCGAGGTCCTTATTCATGGAGGGATAAGCCAAATGGCAAATGATTTAGCTAAACTAGAAAAATGGTCAGAGCAGTGGCAACTGGCATTTAATGTGGACAAGTGCAAGATTATGCACCTTGGGCGTAAAAACCCAAAAGCAGAATATAGACTATTTGGTACAGTCCTAACCTCAACATCTGAGGAAAGGGATTTACAAGTAATAATTTCAGAGGAATTGAAGGTAGGTAGGCAATGCAATAGAGCAGCAGGAAATGCTAGCAGAATGCTTGGCTGCATAGGGAGAGGTATTAGCAGTAGGAAGAGGGAAGTGCTCATGCCATTGTACAGAGCACTGGTGAGACCTCACTTGGAGTATTGTACGCAGTACTGGAGACCGTATCTCCAGAAGGATATTGATACTTTGGAGAGAGTTCAGAGAAGGGCTACTAAACTGGTTCATGGGTTGAAGGATAAAACTTACCAGGAAAGGTTAAAGCATCTTAACATGTATAGCTTGGAGGAAAGACGTAACAGGGGGGATATGATAGAAACATTTAAATACATAAAGGGAATCAACACAGTAAAGGAAGAGAGTATATTTAAAAGAAGAAAAACTACCACAACTAGAGGACATAGTCTTAAATTAGAGGGGCAACGATTTAAAAGTAATATCAGGAAGTATTACTTTACTGAGAGGGTAGTGGATGTATGGAATAGCCTTCCAGCAGAAGTGGTAGAGGTAAACACAGTCAAGGATTTTAAGCATGCGTGGGATAGACACAAGGCTATCCTAGCTATAAGACCAGGAACGGGGGACTAATAAAAGTACTCAAAAAAAATAAATGGGCAGACTAGATGGACCGAATGGTTCTTATCTGCCGACACATTCTATGTTTCTATGTTTCTATGTTTCTATACCTCTTTATGGATCAGGTGATCCTGCTGCACTGCCCTCAAGAAAGACAATGATGTGCACCATGCAATAGATTTTCATGCAATCATAAAATAAGATTTTGCAATCTTATTTTAATAGACCTTGTAAAACATTCAGTTACTAACCCAATTGCCTGCAACATGTGTAGATGATGTTGGGAGTATATTTAGAAGGGGACTTTGTCATGCTATACATGACAGAGACCATTGAACAAAAAGCAAAGAGAGTTGCAAAAATACCTGTCTTATAATGCTGGATTCTGAGTTGTTATGTAATAAATAAAACAGAAATTTGTTTTATCAGAGCTATTTTAGGATAATGCATTGCTTCATGTTATTCTCATGTTTTTTTTATTAAGATACAAAAACAGTAGTTATTCAGCATAAATGCAATACATTAATGTAAAAAATATTAAATTGAACCATTATGAAAATGTGTGAACAAACTCTATGAAATATTATTAGAGAATATTCTTATTATTAATTCTGATTTTTTTTAATTTTTTTTTACTGTAGCTTGGAAACCTATATGGTGTGACTCATCACAGCAGTACAATATTTGAGTCAATTATTCATATTGCTTATTTTCCCCTAATACCATCTAATGAATAACACAATGTGTCACAAAACTAGTTTCGGACTTAATAAAACCTGTTTATCAGTTTTAGTTTATAAAACAGTGTGAGCGATTCTGAGACTAATAACAGAGGATTATGGGACTATAGCAAACCACAAATAATGAATTGCTAGACAGTGCAGTCTGAGTTATTTAGAAGTGTAGCCCAAATAGTCTTACATGTTAAAACTTTAAAGTGAGACTCCAACCTAAAAAAAACAGATTCATTATTGAGTATGAAACCTTACTTTAAAACACTGCTTTTATTGATAATACTTGTGTTCAATCCATGTATGTTATTTGCAGATTCTCTGAATGACAATTGGCCCAAAAGACCTCTTATTAGCCAATCAAGATGTTTCAGTAGAAATTAATGGGTACTTAGAATAAAAAGTCATACACAGGGGCATCTCTCTGGGAGATCAAATGTGCATGTAGCATGCACATCATTATTGTGTGGAAAATGAACAATTCACATGAAAGTGTTTGATTATGAACCACATTAGACGCATATATTATTTTCAAGCTTCAACCCTGCTCACCTCATAGCCATAATATAAACTTTGCCTTTTCAAAAGCTTTTACAAATTATGTCCTCCTAGTAGTGGTATGTTCTTTTAGTCTTCCTCCTCTCTTGGTATAGTCCACTATTTTAGAGGACCCCATATCCTAGACCAGTGTTTCTCAACCAGTCTAAATTCAGGACCCACATTTGTCCTTAGTCATTAAGTCACGACCCAACAATAATTTCATTTCCGAAACCTAATTTATTCCACAAATTAATTTGTACAGTATTCTACACTGTGTATATGCAGTGTTTAACACCTTCGCGACAAGGACGTGCCAGGCACGTCCTGGGAGAAACTCCCTTAATGACATAGGACGTGCCTGGCACGTCCTGAAGTGAATCAAGCGGTTTTCGTGATCAACGATCGCGAAAACCGCTTTAACGGTGCTGGTCTATTGCGATTTCTATTTTGGAGCACCCACGATCGCCCCACGGAGCGATCATGGGCGCCATATTGAATATGGCTAAGCCCTCTGCTGGTCTGAGCTTCGGAAGTGAAAGTTACTTCACTTCCGTCACTCTAAATTATGCTATTTGACTGCCCTAGTGGTAGTTAAGTAGCATTGCAATGGAAAATATTTAAAATAAATATTTAATTAGTTAAAAACAGGTTATATAGATAGATTAACCTATAGGGTTAAAATTAAATAATTTTTAGCATAAGGGATAGGGTTAAAATTAAATTAAAATTAAAAAATATTAAGGGATATAATAAGGATTAGCGTTTGGGTTAAATTTAGTGTTAGGGTTCAATTTTGGGTTGGGGTCAAAAGGTCAATATAGGAAAAAAACAAAAAACACTATTTTTGGTTTTTGCCCCATAACTCGCAAACATGCATATTTTTGAACTCGGGACAACATTTAGAAACTATTTAGATGGGGTCTTTTTTAATGATTTTATTTGTGTAAATTATATTTTAGGTCAAAGTTAGAAAAAGTGTTTTTTTTTAATTTGTCATCATATTTTATGTTTTTTTGTAGTAAATTATAAAATATGATGGACATAATGGTATCTAATGAAAGCCTTTCTTATGACGATAAAAACAACATATAATTTGTGTGGGTACTGTATGTGTGAAAGAAAAAAATTACATCTAAACACAAACACCCTAGAAATGTCAAAACAGCCATTGTCACCAAGGGAAAGTCAAGGTGAAAATGTCTTGTCACTAAGGGGTTAAAACATAAAACAAACCGAAAAACAGGGCCTTACAAAATGAATAGTGCTGTAATCACAGTGCAAGTGAAAATGAAAGCAGTAGCGAGTTAAAGCCCAAGAAACTAAAAAAACAAAATTAGATAAATTAGAACTAATAGGGAAGCTGAAGATGCCTTTTTGCTCCTGATAAGGGTACAACTAAACCCAAAACATTTTTCAAGTATGTTAACACTGATTATATGAAACCAGAGGTACTCAATTCGTAATTATTTTCAGTTTATTCCTGTAAGGAACCAGTGACAAATAAAGGACACCAACTTCATGTTGATAGCTGACACTGGCCAAAATACAAGAGCATTATATAGTTTACTTAATGCTCTTGTAATGCTTGGTTACTTAAATAACTTAGTTCAGCAATTGACTAAGATTTTGTGTAAGGAATTCATTTAATTGGAAGTGTTTTATTTCAATAGGAAAAAATGTGATGCCTTTGTTCAAGAAGGGAGAGATGTTTGAAGGAATTTTGAGAAATGCAATCCAGGACTTTGTTACAGATAACAATATTATTACACATAGTCAAGATGTATTTATCAATAGTAGGTCATATCAAAAAGACTTACTGACTTTCAAATCAGACCAAAGTTATGCAGTGTATAATAACTAGATTTTGCAGAGGCTTTTGATACATTGTCACTCAACAGGTTACTGAGTAAATTAATGAAAATAGGAAAAGGCAGAGAACATTCAAGCGCACATCCAGGTGGGTAATAACTCCAAAAGTGAGTCACAAGTCTGAGAAAAAATGTGTAAATTTCATTTTATAAAAAGTTTAAAACCATGACAGCATGATGAGGCAACAGTCTCACGCGTTTCACCAACATTCAACATCATATTATGTGTGATAATTAGACATGTGCATTCATTTTCGGACAAATGCATTTTCGGCCGAAAATAGCAGTTTTGTCCATTCGTCCGAAAAACGAATAACTAAAATGCTAAACTAATGAAAGCCGGATGAACGAATGGTTAATAAACGAAAATCATTCGTCCATTCGTCCATTCGTGCTATTGGCATTCTATAAACCGAAATAGAGTCGGTTTATAGAATACCAATAGCATTACATATATTCCATAAACCGAAAGTCTATAAACCGAAAGAGAGGTTAAAATAGGTCAATTGGTACGAATGAATAAAACGAAACAAAAATAATGAACAAATTTCGTCTGAAATGAATGCAGTAAGGAACTAAATTTGTTTTGGACGAAATAAATAAAATTTTTGTCCGAATGGACGAAAACGAAATTACAATAATTAACTATAATTGCTCTTTATTACTTAAAAAAAAAAGATATGAAAAATAAATTATTCACCAAGACTTAGATTGAGACCTATGGGAATCAGAAGTATCTATTAGGCTGTGTAAAACAAAAAGATAATGAAAATGTTCAAACTAAAGGCTGACAACAGAAACAAAAAAAAATCCAAATATATTAAGAAATAATCTTAAAATTGTTCAGTCAAAGTGGAGAAAATAACTTACAATTAATACAAATAAAGGCACAAGGAATCATATCTTACCCAGTCCCTGAGAACCAACTGATAATAAAGCCAAAAATAGCAAACATATTGAGAACACTTGAGAAATGGCATTGGTGCTTGAATTTGGTGCCAGGGATCTTTAAACTTCTTGAAGGTCCTCCACCATCAATCATCCAGCATTGGGCTAGCCAAGGTCAGAGCATCAAGTAACCATGAGTGAATGGAGGCCTGATCTGTAAACGGCGAGATGCCGCCAATTAGAAAAAAAGGACAAATTGTTGACCACAGTAGTCGTGGGGAGCCAAAAAGAAGGGCATAAAACATAAGCCTGAAGTATGTTAGCAGGCGAATAGAACAGCTCTCTTATACACCAAACTTTACTGTAGGCGATAAGACATGCTTTATGAGAGGTATGTAAAATGAAACTTAGAGAGACCATTGTATAGGAACCTGACGAGTCATGAAATCTGGAGAAAAGATGCCTTTGTGGGGATATGATAAACTTTTAAAATTATGTTCATGGTACATGCAAAGATGTTTTTGAAAATTTCTTTATAAATTGTGCCTTCCAGACAACATGTGGGCATCCCTAATGATTGAAAGAAAAGAGCAATTGCCTTAAACATCAAGAAAGTTGTTTTACTGCTAGGACAGTTAAATTGGGGAATATACTGCCATTTGAAGTTGTTTTAACAATTCAATCAATATATAACATAAATAGTTTGATGTTCTTCTAGATATTGAATGGATACAGGGTTATCACAAGTAAAAGTAGATCAGGCAAAGTTGATCCAGGTTAAATCGACTGTCAGGGAGTTAAGAAGGAATTATTTCCCTTAGAGATGACATTTTCAGTGTCTCAGTGGTATCTTATTTCCTTTGACTGGGAAATATTGGTGTGTGCATGGGTTAAACTTGATGGACCTAATTAACGATGTAACTATGTAGGCTGGCCAGGTCAGTCAATTTTTGCTTCACTGAAGATTGTATAATGCAAATGTGTACAGGGGGAATTAGCTAATTAATAAAGGAGTGGACCTTGTTTAATTTATTCATTGATTTACCTCTGAAAACATGAATTATACATTCTGCTGGACAACATGTAAAAGTTCCATGTTTCCCTCAAAAAAATGTCTAAACATATGCGTGGAATCTGAAGTAGGGAAGTTAAGGTAAGATCTATTCAGGTTAATAGCAGGGAAATGTGAATAAAAAAAAGTGTGAATAAGAGGAATAGCTGCATAGCATACAAGTAACACAACAGTGGAATTGTTTTGTTGCTTGGCGTGGGCCTTTCATTTTAATCTACCTAACAGTCTTTATCCCACTGGGAGTAAATTCATAGACTCTGAGTTCCCTTTTAATTCGTTTTTAATTTATATATACTTACTTATTGATAAGGGAAAATGAGATAATGTTGACACGTAATTAACACATTTATATGATTCTCACAAATAAAAATATGTATTACATTTCCAAACCAGGAAATCGGGAATGTGTCAACAGCAAAACATTTTTTTATATGCAGTATCATTTGACATGACTTAAAACAGAAATAGTTGGAGACTGTTTCATATAAAGAATCTGTATGGTCTTTATTTAATTTCACATAAGATTGTATTGTCATTAAGCAGACTTTTACAAGAAAGAGCCAAACATGCAGCTAAAGGATGCTAGCTGAGAGCAGCTCATCAATGTGCCGTTGTTCTTCCATTTTTCAACCATGGAATGAACTGTGCATGCGTGCTATCATTCAAATCAGTGGTTTGACATCTCAGAGAAAATGCACACCAGCGGACACCAGGCATGTGGGAGCTGTTCGGCAAAGCCTGAAATACTGGCAACTACCCTTCCCATGATACCTCCTGCAATCTGAGCAAATTAGACCATGGAGGTTAGGGTTAGAGTGAGGTTAGGGTAGGGTTAACTCTATGGGGTTAGAGTAAGGGTAAGGGTTAACACTATAGATTACATCTAACCCTTATCCCAACTTTAACCCCCCTGGTCTAATTGCTCAGACTGCATACCTGATTTGAGTAATCAAGCTAATGTGCTGTTCAGTCAATGGGAACATGTGAATTCCAGGATAAAATGGCAGAACACTGTATTCACCTTTTATGTGCATTATGATTATTACCAAGTGAGCAGAAGCACAGCTTGGTAGACTGGGGCATGTATGTGTGTGCGGTGCTGTTTTCTTTATGATGGGCTTCTGTGTGTAAGGGGGTGGGTTTAGGTTTGTTACTTAATATGAACTTTTACAGGATGGATTTGACAAAATTGGACAAATTGGGTTGCCAAACAGCTTTTTTAGCTTCCCTTTCTTACCCAATTTGCATGTCTCTCATCTAGGTTCCATTTCTTAAAACAAAAAGGAAAATACAGGAAAGGAAAATACTTACACCTTATTTTTCCTGATTTGTTGCTATGTATTTTGTGGACATGTGTCTCCTGATTTCCTTTTGAATACTTTAGTTAATTCTTGGAGTGGTTTGTTTGTTACTAATCAGGATTGAATGATATTTATCATTATCTTGACAACTTTCTCAGTGTCTACCTTGAATGTTTCACAGTCTGTTCTGATAGTGCTGTGCATCACGCAACAGGTGACTAATGCTTTCAGGGTTCCTCTCGCACCAGAAAAAAATGGGTGTCTAACCACCTGCCTTAAATGCTCCCTTACATTCTGATCTGGTGGTATGGGACTCCTTTTTGGAGTTAAAACAGATTTTCCCTTTGGCAGCCTTGGGAAGTATCTTTATCCAAACTGCATTTACACACTGATGCGGCTAAGTCCGCTGGCTACGACACCATTCTGGGGAAGAACTGGAGTTCAATTACATTTTCGGAGTACAGTCATGCTCCTGGTCTTACCCACCATTGCCCATGTTGGTGTCTCTGGAGCTTCTTGCGGACAGTGAAGTTTTTTTTCACTCTGACAACATTGGTATTGTTCACGTATTTAACCACCTGACTTCTCTCATCTCCCCTGTGGTTGAGCTATTGTGCAGATTGGTCCACCACTGCCTCTGATTTAACCCTTTAACGCATAAGGACGCATATATACGTACTGAAAAGCATGGTCCTTGAGGTCAGTGTTCATGTAGCGTTGCGCTCCTTAGCCTACATGCCAGCAGCCTCTGAGTGTGCTTTTGCCCAGCCCCGCACACTTACGATCACCGCGACTGGAATCGGATGCGCTTTACACACATAGGCAGTGAAAGCTGATCACTGACTATGTGTGTGAAGTGTTGCAATGATGCAACACCTTCTGTGCGTCCCTGGGCACTGTGATCACCTGGTGATCTCGGGTGGGTGCTGTATTGAAGGAGCATGCTCCTCCAATACAGTATTTCTTTTGTGTATGTGTGTGTCCCTGTCTGTCTAGTATGTCTCTTTTGTGTATGTGTGTCCCTGTCTGTCTACTATGTCTCTTTTGTGCATGTGTGTGTCCCTGTCTGTCTAATATGTCTATTTTGTGTATGGGAGTGTCCCTGTCAGTCTAATATGTCTCTGTTGTGTATGTGAGTGTCCCTGTAAATCTAATGACACTTTTTTAAAATGTTTTTTGACATGGTCATAGGTCCACGTACGAAACGAAAATTTTAGTTTTGCACATGTCTACACTCTACTCTCATTGTGTTTATTTGATTAAATAAAATGAATGGTTAAAATATACCCCTGCTTCCATGAGTGTTTCAATTAAGTTGCTCTATATTTACACACTTCACACTAGTGAAGGTTAATTTCTATAATGGTTACCCATTCTAAACATACACCATTCATTAATTGATAATTATTTTAACAGTCCCATGCCCAGTACTCTGTTCTGAGCTACATGAAACTGGGAGAAGCAGTCAGATATGAGATCTGGAGAGCTTTTGTCTGTGCATTTTTCAGCGTACTATCACTGTAATACAATATTTGCATAATAATTCTACCTAATGGGGTCTGTTCACTAAAAAGTGAACTTAATACCTTAATGAAACAATTACTTCACTTCAGTGGAAACTGTGTCCTGGTCACTTTATGTCTTAAATATACAGTCAGTCACCTTTTTGTTTCAGTGACCAGTAAAGCAAATAATGATTTGCTTCACTGACTCAGCTTTGTCATTGGATGAATGAACCTGATCTGTGAAGAAAACATAGGGCGCAAGCAGTTCTCTAATGCCTGCTCAGTCTTTGCTGGGTTTAATAATGAACACAAAAGGCATCCTGTCAATGCTAATTACATGCCAGCCTCCCAAGAGAAGCTTGGGAATTGACCTAAGGAAACATATCTACATACATATTTACATACTGCCAATTTTTTAAACATGTACAATTACTGAATATGCCAAAGTGCAGACTATAGACAGTTATAATAAATATATTAGATGATTTTGACAACTATATTGATAACAACTCCAATTGATTAAGAATGTTAATTAAAATACATCCTGGTCATTCAGTGGACATGCTAATTTAATTAATTAAATTATTACTGACAATGCAGCCCCTGCCCTCAGACTCTGCTCTCCGATGAGGCTTGTTTGACAAATGTATTGAATATTGCTAAACCCACCTTATATCCTACAGTCAATTTAGATTGTATGAATTTGACAGCATGCCAGTACCACATAATTAGGTATAAACTGATTATTTAACTATCATTTCATTTAGTCCTTTTTCTCTTAACCTTTAAAACAGGAAAAGTAGAGACCACTGATAAAATCTGAAAAAGAAAAAATAATGTGAATGTCTAAGTGACATTGTGACAAGCTTTTAACAAGGCACAGCAGAACAGTAAGTGCTTATGTGTTTCTCCTTATTCTAACTTTTACATTATGAAGGTTTTTTATGACTATGCAGCTATTCTTTTAAAGTCATAATCCATTTTTTACATTTAATGTCCAGATTTCAGACACTTTAACGTTCTATTCATTGAAACGTTGACAGTCAGTATGCAAATCATATATTTCTCTATGCCCGAATGTTAAATGTTATTTACCTCTAAATTTTGATATTCAATGTAGTTTTTTGGTACATCCAAGATTCGACTAATTAAATCAATAAATAAATAAATAATACATTTTAGGATTCCAGTAAGGCATGTTAGTCAACTTTCACAAATTGCCAAAATGTGGCTACTTGGTATCCCTGAATTCGGGTCCAAATCTGCAATTTGGAAATCAAAGCATCAAAGGCTTTATTTTGCAAAACAAGATGATATTTGCACATACACGGACCTATGACCATGTCAAAAAACATTTAAAAAAAGTGTCATGCAGCAAAATACATGTGCAGCACACACACCAATGTGTAATCGCAATAAAATGGAAGGTGTACCCATGTATTTATCAATATTCACTGTTATTCACAATCACATGTGGAATAACAAGGAATACGGAGATATCATAGCCATAACACATCAATGCAAGTAGACAACCCCAGAACTAACCCTATTACAAATCTGCACTGTACCTATCATACACATAACACATTGTACAAATTATGTCTTCTCCTGGTGATCCTGTGAAAGCTGGTTTCACTGTTTGCCTGCCAGTGTGTCTTCCTCTTCTCCTGTTCACATCTTCCCTCTTTTCCTGGTCATGTCTATGTCAATGCTAACTGTGTAATTAACCTGAACTGAAACAACCCCATGCCTCCCACTGATATAACCAAGGCACACCTATACCCTTCTAACCATGGACCCTTGCATTTGTGATTGATTATTTATAATACCAGGCATGTCAGCTCTATGCTGGCATCACATCACTGGATATTCATCAGAAGTGACAACTGTTCTGATATGTGTATAACCCCTCCACATAGAATGTTTAGTGATGAATTATATCAGTTCTAAAGTTTAGATGCCAACATTGATGTACAATGCAACATTCACACTGTGGAAATAAATGGGTACCGTTACCTGTGGAAGTATGTGAGGTGTGGATATATCTGAAAAAGGATAAAGTGCCAGATGTAGTGTGGCTTCTACAGGCCATAATGCCCTGTGATCTGTTGTTTCTGGGGGTTGGAGGGGCTTAGCAGAAAATGCTAGAAGTAAAGTTAGAGAACTGTGTTAATACATATGAAATCACCTACAGAAAATATGAATGGATGTTCAATACTTATGACCAGCTATTTCCTGGTCTGGTCCAGCAGGCCAGTTGGCTGGAGAGCCACTATGAGTGTGTTTGGTGGTCACAGCTGTCTTCTTTTAACTTCCTCTTTACTTGCCTCTTGAAATTGTAGTATCTGAAAGGGGTTTAGGACAGTTAATTGCAGCCATCTTACCACTGACAATTCAATGCATCAGAGGTATATGACAGTACAGTGTGGCTGTTTCAACACGGCAGTGTAAGCACTGACAGTTCAGCGCTGAACTGTCAGAGCTTACAAATAGACAGTAGCAAACCACCTAATAGAGTAACCCCTCCTAAAACTAACCCCAAGCTCTAATACCAACCCTAGAATTAATCCCTAACCACCAACCCTAGTACTAACCCCAAATCCTAATACTAACCCCAAATCCTAATACTAACCCCTAATAATAACCCCAATATTAACCCCCGAACCCTAATACTAACCTTGATATTAACCCCTAATACTAACGCCCAAACCCTAATACTAAGCCCTAAAATGTATCTAACTCCAGACCATAATGTTAACTGGTGAAATGTCCCGCGCCAGATGTCTCACAATGAACTGTCCATAACGCTGAACTTCTCGGGTTGAAGCAGCTGCGAGGAAGCAGCCGTGATGGGACAGCCGCAACGATATGAATATAAAATAGCAATTGCTTTAGTATCTTTGGTCATCTGTAAACATTATCCTATTCACACATATACATCTATATCTATCTATCTATCTATCTATCTATCTATCTATCTATCTATCTATCTATCTATCTATTTAGATATCTATCCATTTATGTACATACTGATATCTATACACTTATGTACATGTGCTCCTGTACTACTACACTGACATTATGTACTCCAACACTCATTGCCCTTAGCTACTTGCAGCATTTGTACATGTTCATTCCTGCAATGTGCTGCTTTCCCACCCTCTCTCCAGCTCACATTCTCTGCACAGCTACAGTTCTCTATACACACCCTTAGAGTTTATATATGTGTAGCATCAATTTTAACATGTGCAGCCACATGCAACATTCCCTTTCTTTATAGCTATATCAGGGGGTGACGGGCCCAGGTCACGCCAGCAAAAAAAATTGCTATTAATTTCTATTAAGCCGATCCGCGGCTGTGAGAGGAGCGTTGTTCGCTCCCCTCCAGCCGCGTGGCTTCAATAAAGTTTATTTAAAAAAAAAAAATGCGACCGGTAGTTACTCAGGTTGCATTTTTTTTTTTACAAACTTTATTGAAACCACGCCGTTGGATGGGAGAGCACAACGCTTCCCTCACAGCCGCGGACCTGCAGAGCACCTGGAGACAGCAGCAAGGAGGTAAGTACTTGGGAAAGGGGGAGGAGGGTGGCACATAACGAGCATACTGAGGGGTAAAATCCTGGCATATTGAGAGGCAAAATCCTGGCATTTTAATTGGCATAATCCTGGCATAATAATTGGCAAAATCCTGGCATATTGAGGAGCAAAATCCTGGCATATTAATTGGCAAAATCCTGGCATATTAATTGGAAAAATCCTGGCATACTGAGGGGCAAAATCCTGGCATATTAATTGGCATAATCCTGGCATATTGAGGGGCATAATCCTGGCATATTAATTGGTAAAATCCTGGCATATTTAGGGGCATAATCCTGGCATATTAATTGGCAAAATCCTGGCATATTAATTGGCATAATCCTGGCATATTAATTGGCAAAATCCTGGCATATTGAGGGGCAAAATCCTGGCATATTGAGGGGCACAATACTAGCATATTGAATGGCAAAATAGTGGCATATTAAATGGCAAAAGAATGGCATATTGAGTGGCATATTAAATGGAATATTGAGGAGAAAAATACTGGCATATTAAATGGGAAAATAATCGCATATTGAGGGGCAAAATCCTGGCATATTAAATGGCAAAAAAATGGCATATTGAGTGGCAAATTATTACTGGCATATTGAGTGGCAAAATATTACTGGCATATTGACAAACTGCTCCCAACCACCCTCCATATTACATTAGACCGGGATAACATGCTTGTGAGGGTAGGTGGGGCGAGTGGGAGATATTGTCGGGGGCGGGGGGGGGTTGGTGGACAGGTTCTCCTCTGCACCAAATCTCTGGGCATATGTCTTACAGTGTCCTGGTCCCCTCCGCCATCATCCCTGGCTTGCCATTTTACAGGTGTAAATTTGCATTTCCTACTGGATGAGATCCAGCTCTAAAATGATGGTCTTACCATGTGGTCAGTGTTTATACACACATTTTTTTAATCCAGCCTATTTCATATGGAGGTTTGGTTTATTTTGGTTGAATTTTGTATCTCGGGTTATTTTTTAAATGTTTGAAATCTCCCATAGGATATAATGGGGCATTTGAGGCTACCACTTTGGTTCAGTGCATTTAGGATATTTTTCTGCTGAATTTTGTTTCCGAAGCTATTGGTGTGTAATCGGCTATGATTTCCAAATTGCGAACATATTTGGAATCACTCTGGGCATACTGGGTAGCCGTAATTCGGTCCCTGAGGTGTCCTGAATCAGTCCAGGAAATTGGCATATAATGGGTCGGCCCTATAGTGTTCCCCATTCCCCAACTAAGTTAGATTGCCTAAAGTTTGTATAGATAAACATCTACCTCGCCAGCTGGTTTGCAGGTATATAGTTCAGTATTAATCTGTCTCACAATAATTCACCCACAGATCTCATATTCTCTTATTTAGACCCAGTAGTATAATACATCAAGCTCTCAATCTGGCATAGGTTATTTACCTTTGCACTGCACTCTGTAAGTAGGGGCCATAGGTTGTTTTTAGTATACTGGGAAAAGCTCTTTAGCCATGTTAATAACACATATTGTAAGGATGATCTAGCTGTCTGGATCAGAGTAGATGTATGGAACGAAAAAATAAGTTCCAGGGACGCTGAGATTCCTAAGTTGAAATCAAATTTTTATCATACTCTCTATCTTAATCCAGTAAGGTTTTATCTTATGGCAAGACCACCATATTTGTAAGATAATTCCTCTATAGATGCTTCTGCTGCAGTGGACTTGTTTATATCAGTCAGGACCCTAAACCATTTTGTGAATAATTTACATGCCGGTTCCTGGTACTTAATTCTGAACAGGTTGTTACATCTACTACACTTGCCCAAAATATTTGTTATGCTTTTCTGTTAAGCTAAAGAGCATAAAATGGGGGACTGTGGAATATGATATTAAGAAGGAAGGACTATAATCATGGGAGTTTTGAGTGGAATTCAGTTTCTTGGCTTTAATTGTGATTAATCATTGATCACGCTGTGTCTGTTGAATGATTGTTTGTGAGAGTGCTAGGGAGATCGGGAGGTTTAAGAATGTATGAGTACCACAGAAGGCTACAGCCAGCTGGTTTCTGCTTCTATCTGGGCAGTATATCCTTCCTTTATAAGCATGCATTCAGTTTTAATCCAGGAGACTACCCTTTGACCCTTGCATGTAATCTCTCTTGGCTGCCATTGTATTACATGGGGAACACTTGAAATACCTGCCTTCTTTTAATTGCTTTTCTAATTCTCCCTTGGGGCCCTATTCCTGTCTGGGTGTTTCTGTCTGTCTATATCTGCAGACCAACAGACAGTGGTGTCTTGCAAGAATAGTCCTCTCTGCTTTACAACACCATATTAATCCCTTGACAGATAGATATGAATATGTATAATTATCATTTCCTTCTCAGATGAGGTACTCAAAAAATTACATTTACACATTGCGTAGATCTTGTTAAATGGATATTTATCCACTGCAACATAATGCAACATACATTTAAAAAGTATTTATTGATTACAGTCTGCAAATGATGCGTGTCACGGTACCCATCGTGACTCTTAACCCTGCTAGGCACAGAGGCCACTTCCTGCCTAGACACTATGGACCTTGTCTGTGCCAGAAGCCAAAAGATCCTAGAAGAGCTATAATCACTGACCCCTTGACAGGCTTCCTTTAACAGACAGATATTCTGGCACCAAAGTCAATTATGTTTTCTATTGTGTTTGAGTTAAACTGTTTAAATATCATTGTTTAATCTATTTTTATCTGATCTTGTAATGTATTAATAGTGTATGTGTGTTACTAAATAATGTGTGCTCATTTTGTTTAACCTAACAAGACCGGTCTCATCCGTTATGTTGGGGGAATACTGAGCACGGCTGAGAGTGATTAGAGCAAGAGACATCCTAGCGCTTGGCATCCCGTTACAATGAGTATTCATGGTATAGCAATAAAATCCTCCTGTCTCCATTGACCACTCCTGTTAAAAAGCATACATCTCAATTCAGATATTGTATGTCTTGCTGAGAAAAAAATGCCTTGATTGCGAGTGACAGAAATTTCAATAATTTGATTACTATGTCATACAGTCATTTCATACATGTCAAATACCCAAGCCCTTCCTTTAACTTATATTATCCCTGCTCCCAAATAAACTATTATCCCAGACCTTCTGCTCCTTATCTTCTATGCGCTGCACAAACAGTCCTTCACCAGCTAAAGGAGCTCTTCTGGTTTTTCCAACTGCCACATGGCTCTGAGTATTGCCCCCCAAGGACCAGTGCCCGAGCAAAAACCTAGCATACCTGACTATGCCTATATATAGTGAATATAGTATTAGTATTTAGTATTTGCACATATTCATTTTGATCTACTACAGACCTCCTGCCGGATATTTGTATGAAATAAACTTTATACTATATCACTTTTAGATATATTTTCTTTTTTGACAAGTACAAGTTATGCTTTACTACAACAGAAAAAAATACAGGGTGTTTTCAGTTGAGTTAGTATTCCATAGGAATGTTCTATAATAGATTGTTTGTAGAGTTATTTGGCAAGTCAGCTGTACACATGGAAGTAAAAATGAGATATGACATTTTTGGCAAGTAATCTCTCAATTTAATCAGAAAGCTTGTGAAATGTTTTTATTATTACTATAACCACGCATTAACATGACTAGTATTCTGTGAGAATTATTTGATGTTTTAAACATTTGTGTATTTTGTAATGAAATATGAGTAATGGGCAACCATTTCAAAATCAAATAAAATGAAACAATTTAACAAAACTCACAATGACCTTGAATAAGTAATAGTGTATGCCTGCGGTCATTGAGTACAAGTGACTTATACGACTTTTATAAATACAATGCTTGTATAACACAGAATAGGTCACATCGTTTGTTTATGCAGCAGGGCATTAATTTCTGTTGTTATTTTTAATTTGTTGATATAAACAAAATCAGTGTCTTTTTTCAGGAGGGATCATCCAATCACTGCCCACCCCCCTGGCACAAAAAAATATACCTTTAGAAAATATCCCCTGATGATTAGTCAATTATACTGCATTACATTGGCAAGACATTTTCTTTTGCACTTTTTTGTTTGTACACTTGTGCACTGTATACATGTATCAAAAGAATGTATGCAAAATAAGTGCTTTGCATTTGTGTGTTTATACAAAGTGTATATATAGTGGTTATAGATTCACAGATTTCTGCAGGTTGTTATTTTCACTGCATTAGTTTTTTGCACTTAGATAGCACATTATGCTTTTTAGCACTGTTGTGGTGTGTATTTGAATACACATATATTTTTGCATGGTATTGTCTTGACCCTATGTGCTTGTGTTTCTTTTGTATTCTGCATTGTGCCTGTTTTTTTCTCATGAGCTGCAGGGGTTTTCTTGGACAAATGTTTTAGCTATTATTATTTGTTATTTATGAACTGAGTTTTCATTCTGCTATGATCCCCATCAATTTATATATTTTTGCCGGCGTGATTTATTTTTATGATAGGAGGATTTTTTGGATGGTCCTTTTTCTTTGGGCTGAAGCTGTATTTATTATTTTTAATCAACTAATTTATGGAAGAAGTGGCCTTTGGGACAGTACCTATTCCATTTATTATTTGATTAGGGGTTATTACCGGCACTGATTATAATATATGGGGAGGGGGGCAGGCCATCTACCCTGGTCCCTTATATTTAATATAGGGGTCCAAAAATCTTTATACAGCTCCTTGACTCATTATGGCAAGAAAGGGTCAGGGACTGCTTTATTAAAAAAAAAAAAAAATCTTTTTTTTATAATTTAATTATTTAGTCAATATTTTCCATTTATAACATACATAAAAATAGAGATAACATATACAGAACATACATCAAGTCATACAATACAAAACAGTACCGTAAGGTATCACAATCAACACATGAGGAAGGATAATATATACAGTATCTTATCAGTACTATTAACTGGAACCTTATAAAATGATTCTTAAGTGTTACTAAAATAGATGAGCGTAGAGTTCAGATTTGAATTGCTGACTTTGGTTGGTACTGATAACATATAAACAAATAACAAACCAAAATATTCATACTTCCGTACGTACAACTTCACATAGATGTGCAGGATTCAGTGTAAACGAGGGTGCGGAACCTAGACGAGTTATTAAGCTGTTTTAAACCTTAGGGGAGTGGGCGGGGACAAACACAGGGTCTCCAGATCTATGTCTATGAGCGTCCGGGTTGACTTACCCAACTTATTAGTAAATAATTATAATAATGCTCTAGATAAAATAACAGGATTCCAAATTTTAAAGTAGGAGGGAAGGGACAAACTGTCCAGATAGAAAAGTTTTTTCAAACTACATTGATACTGAATTTGGGATCGGATCTCATTTTCGAAAGGGTATCTCTGTTTTTCTCCAATATCTTGATATGCACATCTTGGTTGCCATTAAGACATGCACTATTAGTTTTTTAGAGGAGTTATTCATTTCTGGCAACTCAAGATGAAACAAAAATTTCCCTGAAGTTAGAGTCCCCAGATCCAAATTCAAATCCAATAAAATCTTGGATAAAGCCGTACAGACTTCATTAAGTTTTGGACAGTCCCACCAGATATGTTTTATATTACCAATTTCACTATTGCATCCCAACAAAGTGGGGATGCATTAGTTTTATATTTTGCTAATCTTGACGGGACCCAGTACCATCTATGAAGCACTTTCATATACAGCACCTGTAAAGCGATACAGTGAATTGATTTTTTAAATAAGTCGACTGCTCTAAACCAAGACTGTATTGGGTAGGATTTGCTCAAATCAGTTTCCCACTTAGTTATTGTGTCATATTTCTTCTCCTCCCATTCCAATTCCTGCATAGCTTTGAAAATTTGAGAAGATATTTTTTTTGGTGGGAACTGTACATAATTTTATCTAAAGGTGACTCTGGTTTAAGTTGTATTTTTTTAAGGAAATCTTTAATCCAGATATAAGAAAACAATTATTTCGTTGGTAACTTGTATTCTTGTTGCAGGTCCGAAAAAGAAAGAAGATCTAGATTACAAAATAGATCCCCAATCTTCTTTAAACTCGATTTATGCCAGTTGTCTAAGTTTAGATCTTCTAAAAAGAGTTTCAAAATGTTTATGGAAACCTGAGGGGTTATTTGTGAACCGCAAAAAAATTAGATTTAATTGGGGCAATAGATAGAAAGACATTGTGTATAACCGGGTTTGTGATCTTTAAGTTACCGAATTTTTGGTTATCCAACCAGAAAAGGAGGAAGGGATCTATACCACCACATGCCTCCCTTTCGTGTTGGTAGCAAATTTTATTCTTTGATTTTGCATTGCCCCACAAAAGAAAATGGGAAAACATTATTGAGTCGTGTATATGATATATATTAGGAAAGGACAAGCCACCCTGAGACATTATAAAAAATTGGATTCTAGGCTTTTTGTCCTCCCAAACATATCTAACAAACAATATATGCAACATAGACAGATACTTCCTTGGGACTCTAAGAGGAATAGTACGTAAAATATATTCTAGTTTAGGGAGCAGATATGACCTAATCAGGTTAATTCTTCCTATCCATGAAATTTGGATCTTCTTCCAGAATTTGATTTTGGCCTCAAACTCTTTATATAAACCAAGATAATTGTGTTCTACTATAGTCCTTATTTCAAATTTAATAGTGATGCCTAGATACTTAATTGTATCATTTGACCAATTAAAGTGGTAAGTATGTTTGAGGAAAGTATCTTGAATTTGAGAAAGATTTTTACAAATGATCTGGGTCTTAGAGAGGTTGATCTTATAATGTGAAAAATAACTAAATTCCTCAATACATTGTAATAAATTCTGGCATGGAGTGTTCCGGTTGCGAGAGAGTCAATATTACATCATCCGCGTAAAGTAAGATTTTTTGCTGATAATTCCCACATTCTATACCATAAATTGTTTGTGTTTGTCTAACATATGAAGCTAAAGGTTCCATCGTGAGATTATACAAAAGGGGCGCCAATGGGCAGCCGTGCATAGTACCGTTTTTAATTGGGAACTATCTCGAGCTAAGGCCACTACCATTAATTTTTGCCTCGGGCTATGAATACATGGACAAGGTCAAATTTTTAACCCCTTAACGACAGATGACGTGCCAGGCACGTCACGGCAAATCGAGGACTTGCCGACAGCTGACGTGCCTGGCACGTCATGCACTAAACTGAGTAAAGAAAGCGACCAGCGGTCGCTTTCTTTACTCTAACGGTGTTGCTACAATGCCTCTAGGTAGAGGCATTGTGCAACACCCCCCAAAAGTGCAGGGGCGCGCTACGATCACTCCACGGAGTGATCGTAGCAGCCATTTAAAAATGGCTGCGCCGGCTGCACACATGTGCTTAGAAAGCGAACGATCGTTCGCTTTCTAAGCATCTCCGGTGTTGTTAAAGTGCCTCGCCAGCGAGGCACTTAACAACACCGTTCTGCTCCCCAGAGCCGATGGTGGTCGCTCTCCTGAGCGACCCCATCGGCTCAGTAGAAGGGAACGCTGCCTATACAGGCAGCGCTTCCCTTCTAATGGCAAGAGCATCGGAAGTGAAAGTATTTCACTTCCGATGCTCTAGGGGGAGCCAATCGATGCCGGCACAACAGATCTATGTGATCTGTGTGCAGGCATGTATGATAAGTGCTCTGATGAGCACTTATCATACTGTCAAAGGCAATATTAGCAAATATTGCCTTTGACAAGTATTGATCTGCCTCCCTCACCTTACTAGTTATAGTAAGGGAGAGAGACAGATCAGATAAAGTAAAAAAATAAAATAAAATAATAAAACAAATATTTAATAAAATTTTAAACACCAAGGGCTTTTATAAAAGCCATTTAACCCCTTCCCTGCCATTGATCGCTGTGTACGCAGTGATCATACACAGCAGCACATTTTTTGCTGTCTGTGCATTTTTTAGGGGTTAATTTTTTTTACTGTAATTCATTACAGTATAAAAAAAAGCTCTTTTAAGAGAGATTAACCCCTTTCTTGCTGTAGATCACTGCCTAAGCAGAGATCTGACGCAAATGCAGCAATCTTGCTGCAGAAGCATTTTTAATTTTTTTAAAACTTTTTTATTACACCCGTCACGTGTTAATTATACCCGCTAGGGGACTACGTTTAACGTAATTTTTTTTTTAAATAAGAGCTATTAACCCCTTCCTTGCCGTATATCACTTCCTAAGCAGCACATATGGTCACTGCCTAAGCAGTGCATATGGTCACTGCCTAAGCAGCGCATATGGAGCAATCTAGTCGCAGAAGGATTTTTTTTTTGCTATCAGCATTTTTTTTGTCAGACTCGCTAGGGGTTAATTATACCCACTAGGGGATTACGTGTATTCCTTTTGAAGCTGTCTGAACACGTATATAGCGATCAGTAACAGCCGATCAGTGGCAAAGGTGGTTTGGTGATTTCTCAGATGAGCATCACCATTCGTCTGGTTCGATCAATATTGGTAAATATTGTTCTGACCCATATGGATCTGCCTCCCTCTCCTCACTTGAGTTTTAGTGAGGGAAAGAGACAGATCTGTATAACATAATTTTTTAATTGTAATAAATTAAATAAAATGTTAAAAAAATTGTGAGTCCCAAGGGCTTTTATAAAAGCCATACCCTTTGTATAGTGTAGTGTATTAACCCCTTCCCTGCCACTGATCACTGCACAGCAGAAATTTTTTTCTTGTCTGTGCATTTTTAGGGGTTAATTTTTTTGTACAGTACTACAAAGGCTCTTATAAGAGCTATTAACCCCTTCCTTGCTCTACATGTTCAAATTCCAAGTTTGAAAATCAAAAAGCGCACCTCTCAAATGTAGCCTTTCAACACCCAACAAAGCTGACAAAGCTATGCATGGGTGGTATCCCTGTGCTCGGGAGATGTTGCTGAACATATATTGTGGTATTGTTTGTCAGTGACACATACCGAAATATGTGAATTTGTGTCTAAAGTACAATGTATGTGGGAAAAAATACACAATAAAATGACTACCACAAACTTTGACAAAGGCTGGTGGTAGAATTGGTGCATGGAAAGTGTTAAAATAACACCATTTAAAATAGCCTAGGGTGTCTACTTTTACAAAATATATACTTTTTGGGGTAAAATACACTGTCCTACTTTAAAAAAAAGTCCCAAATGAAAGATGGGCTCAGGCTGGCTACACGTCAATATTCCAAGTTGAAAATGCGCACCTTCACAATGTGGCCCTTTTAGCCCCCAAACAACCCAACAAACCTATGCATGGGTGGTATCCCTGTACTCAAGAGATGTTGCTGAACACTTATTGGGGTGTTATTTGGCAGTGACACATACCAAAATCTGTAAATTCATGTCTGAAGTACAAGGTTTGTGAAAAAAAAACACAAAAAAATGACTACCACAAACTTTGACAAAGGCTGGTGGTAGAATTAGTGCATGGAAAGTGTAAAAATACCACCATTTGAGATAGCCTAGGGTGTCTACTTTAAAAAAATATATGGGTTGATGTGGTAAAATACACTGGCTGGTTTCAAATATGTCCCAAATGGGACATGGGTGCAGGCTGTCTGCATGTCAAAATTTCAAATTGGAAAACCAAAAACTTCACCTCCCAAATTTGGCCTTTTACCCCCCAAACAATCCAACAAACCTATGCATGGGGGGTATCCCTGTACTCAAGAGATGTTTCTGAACACTTATTGGGGTGTTATTTGGCAGTGACACATACCAAAATCTGTAAATTTATGTCTGAAGTACAAGGTTTGTGAAAAAAAAAACACAAAAAAATTACTACCACAAACTTTGACAAAGGCTGGTGGTAGAAATAGTGCATGGAAAGTGTTAAAATACCACCATTTGAGATAGCCTAGGGTGTCTACTTTTAAAAAATATATGGGTTGATGGGGTAAAATACACTGGCTGGTTTCAAATATGTCCCAAATGGGACATGGGTGCAGGCTGTCTGCATGTAAAAATTTCAAGTTGGAAAACAAAAAACTGCACCTCACAAATTTGGCATTTTAGCCCCCAAACAACCCAACAAACCTATGCATGGGTGGTATCCCTGTACTCAGGAGAAATAGTAGAATCTATTTAGCATGTTTTTTCGTTCGCTATTGTCGATGAGGAGAAGTTGTTTCAAATAAAAACAAAGAAATTTGTGTATTTTTTTTTTTTTTACCATATTTTATTATTTTTTTTTAATAATATGATAAGATATGATCAAAAATATGGCATCCATAGAAAGCCCTTTTTGTCCCGATAAAAACAATATATAATATGTGTGGGTACAGCAAATGACGAAGAAGAAAATTACTGCTAAACACAAACAGCACAGAAATGTTAAAATAGCCATTGTCCAGAAAGGACAAAAATGTTTCAAAGGCTCTGTCCTTAAGGGGTTAAATATCCCCTCAATATCGAAAGCAGACAAGACTTCAGCCATGTATCTCCAGTTAACTCTGTCGAATGCTTTTTCAGCATTGACAGCGGCAAAGACACAAGGAGTTTTAGTATTATTCACTAATGAAATTAAATTTAATAGTTTCCTAACATTATCCCCGCCAGACCTTGATATTATAAATCCTGACTGATCACGATGTATCAGATCCGGTATAATCATTTTTAATCGGTCGGCCAGTATCTTAGAGAGGATTTTAATGTCGGTATTTATTAAGGAAATTGGTCGGTAGTTACCAACAAAACATGGGTCTTTGTCTGGTTTCGGTATAGGGGAGATTGTGGCTTTCAGCAACTCTAGAAGAATTCTTCCAAATTTGCCTATAGCTTCATTCGTTGAACAAAGAAAGGGTGTTATTTCTGGTTCAAATATCTTAAAAAACAAAGCTGTATATCCATCAGGGCCCGGCGCTTTGCCGTTTTCAAGGTTAAGAATTGTTTTTTTTTTATTTCTTCCTTACTGATCTTTTTATTTAAATTCATCAGTTTGTCATTAGATATTTGAGGCAAATCAATTTTCTTTAAGAAGGAATTCAAATCAAGAGATGTAAAGTTTTCTTCTTTGAGGTTATACAGTTGTTCGTAGTATCTAGCAAATGTTTCGCCAATTTCTCGAGGAGATAGATGAACTTTATCTGTCTCCACAATTTTTTTTATCTTTTGGTTTATACTATCATGCTTCATTTTCTTAGTAAGCATTTTGCCAGTTTCATCACTGCTATTGTACCATCTCTGTTTTGAAGACAATACCATATTATTAACCTGTTCTTATAGTCTTTTCTTAATCCTCTCGCGTACATTCCCTATGTTTACAAAATTTTCCTCCGTGGGGCGACATTTATTACTGCATTCCAACCGGGTTACATTAATGTATAGATCTGTTAAAGAAACAGCTTTGTCCCGTTTCTTTCTTGCATCCAGTTGTATTAGATAACCACGTATGACACATTTGAATGAAGCCCACAATATCTGGTCAGGGACCTGACCATTGTCATTATGATTAATAGATTCAATGATCAGGTCTCTGAGGTGTTTCTTGTCCTCTTCCTTCAGTAGCAGTGTTTCGTTTAACCTCCAATGCGGTTTTATATTATATTCAGAATTGCTCTTGATCGTGAGACTAATGGGGGCGTGGTCAGACCAAGTGATCTGGCCAATCGTAGTGTTGATTATATTCTTTAAATTAGACGAGTTGGTTAGAAAAAAATCAATTCGAGAATATGATCGATGTACACTGGAATAAAAAGAATAGTCTCTCTCTCTCGGATGGTAAAAGTGCCAAATATCATAAAGATCGTATTTAAGGAGGGTTTCTTATTTTTACTTTGATCTTTATATATTTTGAGTTGGTTTTCCCCTTTATAATATTTCTGTCCAGTTTATCGTCTAATATAGTGTTCAAATCACCTCCCATAATCAATGAGCCCTTTTTAAGTTGGTCAACTCTTTTAAAGAGGCTCTCATAAAAAAACTGACTAAATATATTAGGGGCATAAATATTCACCAAAGTGTAAAGAAGATCATTAAGCTTACAAATCAATATTATATATCTATCCATTTTGTCTCTTTCCTCCAATATCAATTCAAACTTAACCCTGCTAGTAATTATTATTGCTACCCCCCTTTTTTTATTATCAGGCAAACTGGAGGAGAAAACTACAGTAAATTTCGAGAATCTCCAGAGCCTATCCGTAGAACCCTTCCGTAGAACTCTTCCAATGAGTTCCTTGGGTATAACATATATCGATTTTCTCTCCCAGCAACATTTTATATAATAGACCCCGTTTCATCGGGGAGTTTAATCCCCGGACGTTTACTGATGAGAATTTTAAAGACATTTAATAGACCAGAGTTTGCTGTGTGTCACCGCCCATCCCCCTAGTATCTCCGGTCATCCCGTCTCAATCCTGCACATCTTTACAAACAATATAACACAAAACAAATGACAATACAACAACAGTCTCAATAACATACTTCACCTATAAGGGGATTACCCAGGTGAATCCCGATTACCAGGCTACAGTCGTTGGTGGTCATACTCTAAATGCTATCTTATTACTTATTTTTAACAGAGATACATGCTCTTCCTTTATTATTACCCCATTTTATCCTATCCTTTCTGATCCGATCCTAACCTCCCTCTCCCTAGCTAATTTATAGCAGGGGTGTATCCTTGTACATTTCAACTAAAACCAAACTAATGTTATCGAGGGGTTAAACTTAAAAAAAAAAAAAAAGTCTTAGTTGTTGCGTTAGTTCTCTAAAGGAATTACGATTCATCCTGGTGGCATAGGACAAATCTGGAAATACCAATAATGACTCGAATCTCCCCTTATTTTTATCTGGATTTGTCCGCATTTGTCGGAGGAACTCATCCTTTAGAGAGCAATTTAAAAATCTCACGATTACTTCACGTGGGGTAGGACCGGCTATATTGCCTTGTCGGGATATTCTATGGATCTGTTCAAAGGGAGCTTTACCAATGGTCAATGGGTCAACATACATTGAAAAAAATTTGAATAGATATTCATTGAGATTCACATTTTTGATTTCTTCAGGTATGCCTTTAATTCTAAGGTTATTTCTTCTTGACCTGTCCTCAAATTCTGTTATCTTATTATTACAGTGTTTAACTTGATCTTTCAAAATAGCATTTTGAGCTTGTATATTGGCCATCTCTTCTGTGATTTTTTGGATTGTTTCGTCTTGATTAGATAATTTAGATGACAGTGTTGCAATTTCCCTGGATAGGTCGGAAATATTTTGTTTAAAATCGTTTTTTAGTTTTTCATACAGATCATTCATTGCCAATGTTAGGCTTAGTTTTGTTACCATTTCGGTCAATACCGGGGTTGTATCTTTATCTGTAGAGGGGGCTATAACTAGGGCTGTAGGGGACAGAGATCTTCTATGACTTCCTACTTTATTAATGTCAGCTTTCGGTGAGAAGAAAATTGATTTATTCTTATCTGTAGAGGGTGTTTTTTTTGGAGCCATAGTTCAGCTTTTGCCCTCTTTTATTTTATTTTTTTTTTCCCTTTATTTGCTTTAGTAAATATAAATGAGGTAAGGGGAATACTGATTTGCCAGGCCTATATATCCCGAACCTAACATGGACAAAAATAGTCATGAAATTAGTGAAAATCTGCAATTCAGCTACAAACCCTGGTCTGGTCCCCGTTTGGGCCAGATCACACTATGTTGGGTAACCCCTATGATGTTTGTAATGGCTAGATTATCAGGGATTACAAGGAATTATGTAATTTAATATTTTGTGCAAACAAGTGTGTGGACCCAGGACATACTTGAGAATGAGAGAAATCGCAATGTATCCTTCCATGCTAAACTCCTATTGTTCTGTTTCATAAACAGTGTTTTGAGAAAAACATGAACTGTTTTGTTTGTACATACTTTAACAATGTTCCCATTGACTCATTAGAAAATAAACTTGCTTTATTTAATCATCACGTTTTGTTTTATTTTGAAAGTCTTTATATATACACTGGGTAAATTATTTGTGACTTAAATCACTTTGATTTAGAGACTGAAAATATTTCACTAATTGTGTGACCTTTTAAACAATTAATTTGCAACAGATTTCGCATTGCATCAGCAAAAGAGTTGTCTGTATAAAAAGGAGAATCTGTGCTTTAATTTTATAATCTTGTACGTTTGGTATTGTCTGTATCCAACAAAATGTAGACTGCATTATGTTTGCATTTCTGTGTTTGCATACAATCATTATAATAGTTAGTAAAAATGCAGAAAGGTTTCAACATAATATTTGTTTTCTACATGGCTTGATAAATTCAGGAGCCAGGAAGCCATGGCTCCAATAATCCCTATTTCTGGTTGCTTTTTTAAACCTTTTTATATACAACTGTATATAAATAGAATTCATTAGCTCCTACAATTAACAAGGATAGCCCTGTCATTATTTAATTGTAGTTCAGAAGTATATTTTTTTGCAGAAAATGAAAGAACGAACATAAATGACAAGAAAATGTATGATTAAATTAATAGATCCTTGTGCCCGATGCAAGTCACCTCACCCTCTGATCAAGTGTAATCAAACTTTTAAAAAGCTATATATATATATATATATATATATATATATACATAAATACCTTACAACGTATAACCAGGTGTGTTACACATAACCAACAACCTCACTCTTTATTTCATCTTTAACTCATTTAGGCATTCTTTTTCTTCCAGAGTTTCCATTCCTTATTTTTTCTATAAATTGTTAGGCCAGTTGTCTTTATTTTCAAGTTTATACAGAGCTACTGTTCCACCCATCTACTTAGTGCATTTCCTGCTATGTACTAACCATGTTCAGTAATTAGATGAATACTCTTACTCTGAATACTGGCACTTCTGTCGTTGTTCACTATGCAAGTATTCATATATTGATAGAGTATGAGGGACAAATGTAAATTTTACACTTTGACCTGTAGAATATATCATGTATATATCTTCAGAGGGAAATAAATGAGTTCACCTCCCTTACTAGTTACTTGGTTCCCCCATGATACACATGCATTCTATATTCTTTAGAGGATCATGTGAAATGAATATGTATCCAGCAATAAACTGGACGATCTGTCAACCTTAGCTATACATCTGCAAAACCAACTTCAGATGTGTCCTATCCAGGGGCACCCGTGCAATATGTGTGCAGGTATTTCACATATGCTTATCATTTTGGATATTTCGGATAATGGATTTTGAAACACTTTGCAAATGTTGCATTTGTTTCCTCCAATGGAGGGTCAATATTTGTTGCTAACCTGATATTTTTGAGTAAATGAACCATATGCATAGTATAAATATATCTAAATTATAATAAACATGTATATTTTTAAAATTCTTGAACTATATTATGTATTAAAAAAGTAAGCCCTGTTCAATCAAGAGTGGTCGTTTCGTAAAAAATTAAATAAAAATAATAAATGCCTAAGTTTACATGAGTAATTTGGTCACTTGTCCAATCAGCATTTGATGCTGTCACGGTGAGCTTAATGCAGTTCTATGCTCACCATAATCCAATATGATGCTGAAGTGACAATGTCCATGCCTAGAACAATCATTTACATTATTATAAGTGACTGGGAGCAAATGTATTTGTGTAGACTTGGTCCTTGCTGGTGTACATTGTGCACATTGGTTCATGGATCAATTATAGACCAATTGTATTAAATAATCTGAGCTCTGCCTATAGAAAGCCAGAGAGGAGCATTGATCTGTGCCCCATCATCCTCCACTAGACATCAGTGATGTGATATTATATGCTATACATATCCTATACCCGTAACTATTTTACACATATCGTTTTCTAACAAGGCTCACCCATTTTCATCAAATTACTTCCCTAAAAGCCTATTATATTATGAAGCAGCAAGGGAAAAATTTATATTTTTTATCATTGTTTTTCAAAATTCTTAGGAGGAAATCAAATATCTGACTGTATTCTATTTGAGGTTACACTCCTATTCTACTGTGTCTGATAAATAAAAGTATTCAAGATTAAGACAAATAATATTATTAGTTCATAAATACAGGAAAATAAATAAACTCATAGAACAACATTGATATTATATGGTATTTTATTTAAGTTAATTGATGACAAATTGAACAACTTTTTAAGAAGAGGAAAAAATGCATTAAACACCGCTTAGGCCATATGATTGGGTTAAATTAGGAGGTATATTAAGTATCAGTACAACAACTTTTTTGATGCAAAAAGCATTATTTTTATCTATGTTTTTACTATATATATGTATATATCCCTGTATATATATATATATATACACACACACACATACATACACACACACACATATATATATATATATATATATATATATATATATATATCCACACACATATCTATACATCACAACTTCATATAACAAAAAATGATTGTTTCACCTGAAAATGATGATAAAAATCCCATTAATTCTAAATGCATTGTATATAACAAAAATGTAAGCATATATTCTACTTTCTAAACATGAACTTCTAATAATTTTATTTATTCTATAACTACTATTAACTTTATAAACATGAACCGCCTGTCCTTTTTCACCACTTGCCACACAATGATGTGTACAGGGCTTTCACAGATAGGAGACTACACTAAACATACAGACTAGCATTGGTTCTTAGTGGTCTCTACAAAAAATACTACATAGATGCGTGAATATCTGTATGTGTTGGATGAATTATTGTTTCTGTCTCCTTTATTTTATTAATACCTAGTTTACCATCAAAGTGTATTACTTATGTATAGCACAAGAACCCAATATGCTATTTTAGTTGCAGTGCTTTATTTTTTGTTCGAGTTTGTCTAAGTAATAAAACAAGTAAACTGACCTTCAGAACTCTTCAGCAGGTCAATATATATTTTCTCCTCAAATGAGCTAAAATAATCAGGTTCTTGGTTATTCTAATGGATCCACAATGCCAATGAAATAGACAAATGCATTTATGTAAGGAGACCATGTATACATGAAATTCAATCTGCTCAGTAAGAAAACATTTTTCCTCATAATTTAATACGCTTTTGTCTACAAATAAGTCATACTGGAAGATATTATGACTCATCCGAAAGATGGTCACCACAACCATATAACATAAACCCCAAAGTGGAAGATGAGGCTTTCGAAAGACAGATTCTAGTTCAGATTATTTCTGGTGTAGTGCTAAATGTTAAATTAGTTTCTCACTCAACTAATTCAGGGGCTTGGCATATGAAGCAAAGCAAAAGCTGCCACAACTAGAGGACATAGTCTAAAATTAGAGGGGCAAATATTTAAAAGTAATATCAGGAAGTATTACTTTACTGAGAGGGTAGTGGATGTATGGAATAGCCTTCCAGCGGAAGTGGTAGAGGTAAACACAGTCAAGGATTTTAAGCATGTGTGGGATAAGCACTAGGCTATCCTAAATGTAAGATAGGGAACTGGGGACTAATACAAGTATTTAGAAAATTGGGCAGACTAGATGGACCGAATGGTTCTTATCTGCCGACACATTCTATGTTTCTATGCCACAAATAGGGACAAAAAATATCCAGATTAAAGGGACTGGAAACCTAAGAATAAACATTGATAGTTTGTTATTAAACTGGACAGTATAATGGATATGAAAATGTATTTTGCAGGAGTCTAAATTCCAAATTAACTGTTCTCATACATCTCTAGACAGCCGATGGCTTAGCTTTGTAGGGCTCTATAATAAACAGAACAGACTTTACTATCACTTTAAAATGTGTCCTGCTAACACAACATTCTACATATCATACACTTTGACTTTCTAAATCAGATGGTCTTTAGAAGTGGTAATAAAACATAAAAAACTACAAAAATGGAATGACTAATTTAAGATTTAGTATGCTAAATGGAGATATTTAAGTGTAATCTGTGTAAGGTTCCAATATAGCTTGAAGTTAGATGGTTATTGCACACTGATGTTAACAATGTCAGTGTCTAATCTTTAACATTTTGAGTTGAGCCAAGCATGAACTAAGTGCAGACGTATATGTTCTGGATTAAGCTGAACTCAGCAAGAACATACTAACATAAATGTTGATGTGGATGCCAATGGTGCAAGTCAGGAAATTGTGAAAACTATTGAGTTCCATGAGAGCTGAGCAACATTGAAAATATATTGTTCCAGTCTGCAGCTAAATATCAGGGCTTAGAAAATAGGAATCTTGGAGTGCCTCCTTCTTTTTTTAGTTCCCTGGGGTTTAATGTATAAAGGTCATTTGTGTGGCAAATTTCTAAACGTGGTCTAATCAGTAGGAACATTCTATTGGTTACCATAGTGATTGGACTACTTGTAGAACTCTGCCTGACATTTTCCATTGATACATAGCCCCCCCACGTGTGACAGAAAACATGCACACTCTATACCCTTCATATGGAATAGAAGGCACAGATATTGTTGTGGTATTACACAGGTAATAGAAATAACGGATGTTTCTCACATTCAAAATATATGTACAATTGTTGCAAACAAAACAATCTGTTACAATTCACTTTAAACATTGAGATAAACAGAAGCATGTAACACATAGGTTTTAGCACAATTTCTGAAGTGTCTCCATATATTTTTTTTAACTAAGTATGTGTACAAATCATTAGCCATGTTCATGAAAAATTGTATCTTTTTCTGAATACATTCAAACGTTCAAAGAGTTTTTTGGTCCTGTCTGTGTCACTTTATACCTAATACAGAATATACAATGCGTGTGCATCAATATGCAATAGTCACTTGGAGGCATGTTGCTCTTTGGCAACAGGCATAATAAGGAAAACTAAGTTCAAGTCTGAATAGGCAAGAATTTAATGGACTTAGCAGATTTGGGTGACTCCCTGAAAGTATCTATACTGTTTGTTGGGCTTTTTGTATGGACCCTGGTAAATGATGTTTGTCTTCTAGTGCTGCTATCAGAATCTTCCTTGTTCAGTGTCTGCTTCAGCCTCCTGCAGCAGGGGAAGCCATGGATGAAATCTTGCAGTAGGTGCCCACTGAAGAACATGTATATCCACGGGTTGCAGCAGCTGTTGAGGCTGGCTAACAGAGCAGACACAGTAACTGCAGTGTTTTCAGAATCTAGAAAAGAAAATAAGACATCACTTAAAGGCACAGATAGAGGTATAGTGTTTCCAATTATTGCATAAAGTTGCAGTTTTAGGTGTCTGGAATAGTTTACCAGTGGAATTGGCAGAGACTAAAACAATTAAGGATACAGGAATGCCCCATGGGTTCATGAGGATTGGTTATCCTATGTTTCTTCTAAGATCATAGACTTATAAGGACTTTTTTCCCCTGCTAAACACAGAATTCAAAATTGCTGAAGTGGGTTTTATTTGCCTTCTTTTTGATCAATAGCGGTAAACATGGGAAAGGAAAAGGGTTACACTTGAGTCTTTTTTCAACCTAAACTATTATGTAATTATGTAACTATATGTAACATACAATGTGATCTATTCAATGACCTGAGTTATTTATCTCCACTGAATTCCATAGACTGCAATAGAAAAATATGAGTTTTTAACTATTGCAGTCTATGAGATTCAATGACAGGAGATAAATAACTCAGGTCATTGAATAGACCCGTGTAGTTAGGAATGTTATGTTTTATTTTTGTTGTTGTTGTTGCATTGAATCTGAATTTTGAGTACCAATAGCATATGCAATGAGTGGAGAATACATCATTTAGTTATGGCTCCAGACCACTAATGGCTAAACCCTTGTTTATTTCACTTCTGCATCAACTATAACAGACAAAAAAAAAAAAATCAAAAAATCATTAATCATTATAAATTATATGAATGATAAATGTTAAGGTTTTTAATCTGTCAACACACAAGAAAACACTGCAACAAGACACAATTTATTCAGCTACGGAAAATCTGTTTAAATCACTACATTCCAAAATGGGCAAGTCTGATTGTTTATTCCTTACAACACTGATATTTTGATCTCAGGGTTGCAAATCTACCATAACCAAAGTGCCCTTGTGTTATCAAAGGGACAAGCCAATTAGCTTTTGCTTAATTCATTTTCTTTGTTTTAATTTTGTACTACTTGCTGTATTGATTTTGCTTCACTGTAATTTTGGTAAATAGACATTCTTATTTCTCAAAGGATGGCAAGTATAAGAACTAATTAAGGTCCAATCAGTCAAAGTGATTAGTCCACCTATAATGTTAAACAATAAACTGTACAAATAATACAATGAGCGAAAAGGTGTTATTATGCTTGCAAGGTAAAAATAAAAAGGAACATGGCAACAAACAGAAAATAAACATAACAATAAAATAAAATGGACCAAGTGCCCAATACACAGTTGAAAATAATGGGCTCCGTTCATTGATGTGTGTTGTTACTTAGTGGTTTTTCAATCATACATTTCTATTGTAGTTAATGGTATTTAACAACCAGAGGTATATTTACTCAGGTCAATTAATATTGCTCAATTTCTACAGATGTATCTAAATAAATATTGAACGTTTAACTCTGAAGAACATGTAACAGGATTATAAACAGGCATAACAAGGTAGTACATGGAGCCCAGGTATAAAAAAAAAAAATCAAAGAAAAAGCCCACAATAGATAACATAATAAATAGTGTAAGGGTAATTGGTTTGCTTTTTTTCTGTATTAGTATGTGATAGTTTAACCTTTCTGGAATTGTATCTTCTTGCCATTCAAGTAATGTTACTTTAAAGCTGTCATGCATAATAATCTGGCAAAAGCAGCTCTATTGCTTCAGAGAAAAACTAGACACCATTGTAAAATCAGGACAAATTCCCAATAAATCCACAGTGATGCCACATCTAAACTTAGCCAGCAACACACCAACATCAATAACCAACCACAGCCAAACAATAATAATGGTGTGTTCCCCTTAATGTTAAAAATCAACACTCTGTGAAGACATTTGCTATTTTAATTTGACTTAAATTGTGCTGGAGTTCATCCACATTTTGAATTGCTGCTTTGCCTGGAATATAGTTCTGCCAACAACAATAAGATGGGCTTAGAGCTTATTGTTTGGATTGCTCAGAGAAATTGCAGCTTGTGAACATTCCACATGAATCATCCTGGAGCAATAACAGCTAAATTAATGTCTAATCCCAAGCTCAGAGCAGCGCTCAGAAATATTGTGGCAGTTTGGATGAATAGTAATATAGTAATAGTAAGAATAGTAAATAAAAATGTATATGTATAAATTGATAACCAATCAACTGTCAAATATAAATCACTAACACTAAATCTATTGGGAACTACAACCCTTATCATCCATGTCTGGACAGAATGGACATGACGTGTAATGTAGCTCACAATGGCTGACAAAAAATGCGTATTCTTGATGGCTTGTTATGTGTTTCGTAGTTTGTTATAATAAAATAGATTTAAAGTTTGATTTTGCTTGTAGGATGCGAGAACATGTACTTACCAACCCAGTTGAAGTTTCTGTCCCACACAGACCACATCTGAATAGTAAAGAAAGGCGTCCAGCAAATAATATAAGCTGATACTATAACAAATGTCATCTTCACCGTCCTAATCTTAGCTCTTGAGATGGTCCTCACACTGCTGACTGAGGTGGAGAGGAGGCCATTGCCTTTCCTTCCTTCAATCTCGTCCTTCTTGGTCTTACACTTGATGTTACTCCAGATGTTGTAGCAGATAAATCCATAGCAGGTCACCAGGATGACTACCGGCAAAACGAAGATACCAATCGTTATCCATGTGACATAGGCTACAGGACCCCATGGCAAGATAAAGTTAGCCCAGCAGTCATACACTTGTGACCCGTTTTTCACCTCGCTCAGCGAAAAGATAAAGTATTGAGGGGTGCTGAGGAAGAAACTGAGGAGCCAAGAAGTAGTTATCATCAGGTAGGACCTTTTCGTGGGTTGCTGGAGGGTCTTCAAAGGATGGCAGATAGCGATGTATCGGTCAGCTGTCATCACTACCAGCATGTAAGCCGAAGCAAACATACCAAAAACTTGTAGGTGCTTCACGATGCGACACAAGAAATCCGGACCGTGAAAGCGGTAGGTGACCTCCCAGCAGAGCTGAGGAAGTACCTGGAAAAAGGCCACCACCAAGTCAGCCAGACTCAGGTGCTTTATAAATAGGTGCATCCTGGACATCTTCTTTTTGGACTTGTAAAGACCCAGCAAGACACTGCAGTTCCCTAAAACAGCAGCCACAAAGATAATAGCCAACACTGCTATCTCAATCTTGGCCAACTCCTCGTCCCGGTAAAGCAGGTCAGAGTTGTTGCTAGGGGTCGGGTGGATGCTATCATTATGCAGGACAGAGGGGTAAAGGGTGGGAATCTGGACCCCACCATCGCCATCTCTGCTGCTATTCACAAAAGTGTCATCCCTCTGTGAGTAGGGAGCAGTGTGAGAGAAATGCATGCTGCTTTCTGAAACTCTTTACTTGCTCCTTCTTCGTCTTTAGCACTTCGATGGCTCTGCTGTATAGTACTGTCGGGTATGACCTATGTCTAAAGGTGCAGCACCAGGCGTGAGCAGTATCTATCACTGCTTCTCTCCGCCTGCTGAACCTTCAAGAGACCAGCTGCTTTCAGTGTAGAAACACGAACTGGGAAGCTGCATCTTAAGCCTCTTGGGTTTTTTTCTTTTATAAGGGGGCTGAGATATCTTTGACCAGTCAGTGACTGGCGTCTTGCCCACTTGCGACTACACGTGCCTCTTTGTCAAAACATATTCCATTTCCTAATTTATTGATTTCACCCTACATGGTCTACATCCTGTTTCATTTTTTTTTAAATACAAATAATAATAAAAATGGAGAGTTTCAATACTTTTCTGCAGAAAGTAAATGATTGCGTTTCATCCTTGATGAGATACAATAAAAAAAAAAAACATATTACTGCTTTTATTGTGAAATGTAATTTTTGCTTGGGGACTGCAATACACAATTATGAAATGATTCGACTGAGTAATGATGCAGTTTCCCATGACCTTGGAAATGTACTGGAGATGTTCTCTATATGCCATTTTAAACTGTAAACCTTTAATTCTTGACTGCATGTATCACCCCCCAAAAAATGACATTTGGTTAAACTGACTCTCAATTAGCATTGATATTTACCATTCCTTTAAAAAAAAAACTCAGTAGGTTAGCAAATTAGTAATCATATTCTAAGTCAGTTCTGGTTAACCTAGATATTATGTAGCCCAATTCCTATAATGCTCAGTCAGCCAATAAGTGTAAATCATTCAAATCTGTGTACTTAATAAAAACCGTTGTGTACTATCCATTGCTCACAGTAATTCAGTGTCACAAAACATCACTAATTACTGGATTTTAACTCACTTTCTTTTATCTTACTGTTTTTTTTTTTCTATAGCCATCTATGGGATTCAAATAAATTAGATAAATTAACTCAGGTCATTGAATAGACCCTGATGACTTTAATGCCTGAAATAGTTATGGTGATTTATAGGTGTTAAATAAATTACTTTAATAAACTGGTCAGACAGAGGCAATCCACAACAGCCTAAATGTTAAATAATTAATTTGTTAGAAAAAGTGAGGTCTGTTAACTAAACAGTGAACTGCAGTGAATTAACAAGGGAATTACAACATTCAAGCATTAACAGCTGAGAAATAAAATCTCCATGATTAACTTCCTGATTTTTGCAATTTAGCTGTTAGTTCACCACATTGAATAGCCCCTACTTAGTTTACTTCGCTAGAGAAGGTTTATAATTATCATTATTCCTTTGATATAAAAAATAAACAAAATAACATATTAACTTCGTTCCCTTCCATTTTCTATCTTTTGTAAATCTATAGCATATTGGACACAATACAATCAGGGCCAGCCCAAGACATCGTGCTGTCTGGGGCGAAAAAAGAAATGCTGCCCCCCCCCCCCCCCAAAAAAAAAATCCCATAGTCTTGATAATTCAAACTAAAATAAAACTTATCTGGAAGTGATGATTTAATGCAAAAGCGCCTTTCTGTATGCAAAATTATATGGTGCGATGATTGGCAGGCCATGATTAAAATGTGTACCCTAAATGTTTGATAATTTAAACTTAATGTACAATATTTGAGTCATGTTATAGGTCAGTGGTCACATATTATGTTTTGGGAAATTGCAAAGCCTATTTTCATAATTATGTTTGTTTTACCATTTTTTTTATTTTACCTCATGGGTGAGCTCCTAGAACATTTATTTTTTTATTTTTAAATGCCCACTATAGCTCTTCCTATATACATAATAGCTCACCCATAAGGTGAAAAGAGAGTAATGGTAAAACAAAATCCAGATACATATAGTCAGTGTCAGACGAGTTGACCCCTGGATTGCTTAACATATGCAGGCAGTGTCACATGAGTTAACCCCTGGATGGCTAGACAGATATAGGCAGTGTCAGAGGAGTTAATCTCTTGTTGGCTAGAAAGATATAGGCTGCATCAGAGGAGTTAACCCCTTTATCCACGCACACACACACACTCACTCACACTGACATACACACACTCTCTCTGACTTACACACACACTCTCACTCACACTGACATACACTCACACTAAATCTCTCACTGACATACACACATTCATTCACACTGACATACACACACTCTCTCACTCTAACATACACACACTCACTCACACTGACATACACACACACTCACACTGACACACACACACACTCACACTGACATACACACACTCACACTGACATACACACACACTCACTCACTCTGACATACACACACTCTCTCACTGACATACACACACTCACTCACACTGACATACACACACTCACACTGACATACACATACACTCACACTGACATACACACACACTCACACTGACAGACACACACACTCACACTGACATACACACACTCACACTGACATACACACACACTCACTCACTCTGACATACACACACTCTCTCACTGACATACACACACTCACTCACACTGACATACACACACTCACACTGACATACACACACACTCACATTGACATACACACACTCACACTCACTCACAAACTGTCAGTTATTAACTTACCTGCTGCAGTCATCTCTTTGCTTTGAGCTCCGAGGACTGATCCATCAGGAGGCTTCTGAACTCTCAGCCAATCAGCAGAGTTGAGAAGTCTCACCTGACATACACACACTCACACTGATATACACACACTCACACTGACATACACACACTCACACTGACACACACACTTACTCACATTGACATACACACACTCACACTGACATACACACACTCACACTCACTCACAAACTGTCAATTATTAACTTACCTGCTGCAGTCATCTCTTTGCTTTGAGCTCCGGGGACTAGGCCATCAGGAAGCTTCTGAACTCTAGAAAAAGCCTGTGCTAGGGTGCCGCCTGGGGCAGCTGCCCCACTCTGCCCCATTAAAGGGCCGGCCCTGAATACAATAGTAAAATCTTATACATGTGGCTGAGTCCTACAGAAACCCAGAGAGGACACGTGTGTCCAGGGAAAACCAATTAATTAATCAAGGTGATTGTCTCATAGGAGGGATTTTGGTTAATTAATTACATGTGTCCTTTGAAAATGTACAGCTGCATGCTCAGCGTCTTTCAGACAAACACTGTTGGTGGAGGTTAAGTATTATCTAGTCAGGTTAATAAAAAGGAAACTTTAGAAATTCATAAAGTGTGATTGAGAGGATGGCTGTATAGATATAAGTAACAAAACATTGGATAATACTTTTTTTGTTTTACTTGGAGTGTCCCTTTATACACACTCTTTGATCCAGCTTTTACTTAAACTCATACATATATGTAGTAGGCAGTGGCAGATCCAAGGGGGGCAACAGGACAGAGTCGGAGTGGGGGGCGGACCACACCGGATGCGGAGGTGAATTGGCTCCGTGTGTTTAAAACACTGAGTGCTCAATCTGTGCTGTATCTCGCTCCCCACGCATAGTGATGACTCAGAGCATGATGCTCTGTATCATCACTTTGCGCGGGGAGCACGAGACAGCATGGATTGCGCTCTCAGTGTGTTTAACACACATGGAGCCACTGCTGCCTGCGTCTCCCTGAGTGAGCCGGATTGCAGTGCATCACATCAGGTAGGGGGGGAGGAGAGGAAAGCACAGGAGGGGGAAGCGGCAGTGGAAAGAACACGGGGGAGGGGAAGAAGGCAGAACACAAGGAGGGGGGGAGAAGAGAGGACACAACAGGGAGGATGAGACGAGAGACAACCGGGAGAAGGGGAGATCAAGGAGAGAAGGGGGAAAGGGCATAAAACACAGGAGAGAAGGGGGAGAGGGGAGAGAACACAGGAGAGAAGGGAGAGAACACACAAGAGAGAAGGGGGAGAGAGGAGAGAACACACTGGGGGAGAAGAGGCAACATGGAAGAGAGGACACTGACTGGTGGGGGGAGAGGACAGAACACAGATAGGTAGAAGAGAGAACACAGACGGGGAGAGGAGGACAAGAGACAACCATGGGGAAGAGGAGAGACATACATGGGTAGAGGGACAAAATGACAGTCCTAGGAGGTAGAGGAGAGAGACAGACATGGGAAAAAAGAGGAGAGACAGACATGGGAAAGAGAATGGAGACAGACATGGGAAGGGAGAGGAGGGAGACAGACATGGGAAGGGAGAGAGACAGACATGGGATTGGAGAGGAGAGACAGACAGACATGGGATGGCACCAAAGAGACAGACAGACATGGGAAGGGAGAGGAGAGAGAGAGACATGGGATGGCAGAGAAGAGACAGACAGACATGGGATAGCAGACGAGAGACAGACAGACATGGGAAGGCAGAAGAGAGACAGACAGACATAGCAAGGGGGAGGAGAGACAGACAGACACGGGAAGGCAGAGGAGAGAGACACGGGAAAGAAGAGGATACAAAGACAGACATGGGAAGGAAGAGGAGGGACACAGACATGGGAAGGGAGAGGAGAGAGACAGGCGGACATGGGAAGGGAGAGGAGAGAGACAGGCAGACATGGGAAGGAAGAGGAGAGCGACAGAAGGACATGGGGGAGAGGAAAGAGACAGACGGACATGGGGGAGAGGAAATAGTCGGACATGGGGAGAGGAAAAGACAGACGGTCATGTGCTCCTCCAGAGATCAGGCTCTGGATCCGCCCCTGCTAGTAGGGTAATGTTATCGACATTAAGTATATGTTGCTACTTGCCTTTACAACAAAACTATAGACTTCTTAAAGTCAGTTTAAATGCAACAGTTTTAAATGTGCAGGAAGCAGGACTGAGAAGAGGGAAAAATACAAACCTAGAACTATAAATGACAGGATTTAAAAAGAACAAAAGGTTGATGTGAGCAGTATGAAATTCGGATTGCACCTCGGAGAGGTGAGAGAGGGAGACCAAAATTTAGAGCCACAGGACACATCATGAGCGATCCCCTCCTGTCGGTCATGTTTTATGGCAACAATCACCATCTGATAGTTTGGGAATAGATAAGTATAAACGTGGGTAAATGTTATATTTTTAAACGTTAGTTTTACTTTTCACTTGGATGAATCCATTCTAGTCTTATTGCGTTAGCATAGCACATGTACTATTTGTATTGAAGCAATGTACATTTTAAATGGAATATGTTTGTTTAAATTGTCATCTGTTTATCACTTTATGAAAGCATTAGCTATTATTATTTATCCTAGTGAGTGTCAATTTGGTGGTTGGTTATTAGAACATTAACTTCTCCCAATACACCTCGGGCATCTTTTTCTTTTTATATTGCCACTCTAAAACCTCATTTTGTTGCTTTTGGATATTTTCTCTTTAAGCACACGGCTTTGCGTAAGTATGACTGCTAAGTGAGTATCTTTGCATCATTTGCAATCACTATTCCACATCACCATGCAGCTGTATTGTGTACATGAGAAAACCAGTGTTTCCTATGTACTGTGTATAATATTTTCATCTTTAGCCCTGAAGAAGTACCTGGCAATAGCTAGATCCTTCCCAGTGGAGGAGGGTGATCCAGCCTTAAAAAAACAAACAAACAAAAACCTACATATATATGTGTGCATTATAAAAATGTAATTTACAAATGTACACTAGAGATAAAGCGAAGAAAATTTATTAATCACTAAGTCTATAAAAATGCTGAATGATTTTGATTTATTTTAAGATTAAGGATAAAAAATATATGACTAATGATGTTCTACATCACTACGATAAATAATATTAAAGTTATAAATGTCTGCACAATATAGGTCGAACATCGGGTCCTAACTAATTGCCCCAAAATTCGGAAAGATTCAGAGTACACACCGGAAGCTGAATTTTGAGCTACAAAATATGCCCGATGTGACTGCAAATAACCTCGCAATTCGGCCATCATGACTGATTTCGCACCGAATGCTTTACAAACTGAAAGCAGACTAAAATACTCAGAACCCAAAAGGTCAGTGCATTCCGGCCGCTTCCATGTAGCCGCTTCATCAAGAGAGGTTCAGCGTGATGCACGGTTCATTGCGGGGCAGTTCATCACACAGAAAGTTAGTATTAGGCACTTATTAGGGGTTAGTATTAGGACTCGTGGTTACTATTAGGGGTTAGTATTAGGGTTCAGGATTAGTATTAGGGCCCGTTGCTAGGGGCTAGTTTCAGGGTTGACATTAGGTCTCGGGGTTAGTTTTGGGGGTTACTTTATTATGGGGAGTTTATTACTGTATTTGTAAGTGCAGACAGTTCAGCACGGAACTGTCAGTGCTTATGCTGCCATGGTAAAATGACCGTACTGTGCTTTCATACACTTTCCTAGACCCCTGATGGGCCCCTTAAAATTACATGGGGGACCAAGATAAGTATCTCTGACCCTCCACTATTAGATATGTGGCTGGGAGCTGGGCAAGTGCTTGTAGACCCTTCAAAAATAGCACTGACACGTGATGCCCTTTATCCTTATCTTACATTCCAGGGAAAGGGTCCTCCAAAAAATGAAATGACTATTATTTTATTTTTGAAATTTTATTTTTATTATTATTTTTTTTTTTATTATGACACTTTTAAAAAAATATTGAAATAGAAATTTCAATCAATAAATAAAGTAATAAATTAATATTAAAGGAGTTTTTGCATGATATGACACTTTTTAAAAAATATTAAAATAGAAATTTAAATCAATAAATAAAGTAATAAATTAATATTAAAGGAGTGTTTGCATAACTTACATTAAAAGCTTAACTATCGAAGAAAAAAAACTTTCTCCAAGAATCCATCCTTCAATGATGCTATCTTCATAGATGTACAGAAAATGGTGTTCTAAGTATCTTAGGAAGCCAAGTAATGTACATGTACAGCGCAATGCAATGTTACAGCGTTCATTCAGTTAGAATTATTTAATGGCAATTTTACTGCTGTTCGCCAAAAAGAATTTACTTCGACTACATTGGTGACATTTTTGGAGCATACCAGAATGTAGTATACTAGATGATTGGGCTACAGTAGCAGCTTGTGTAAACAAATGTGCTTTAGGAAGTAGCTGAAAGGGGGTACGATTTCCATTCAGCTCACATGTTTATTTAATCTGGTAATTTTAGCAAAAATAAGATATTAAATTGACATAAACTAAAATAAATTTCCATAAAGCATAAAAACTGTTTGACTACAACAGTGGATCAACTGGCTGACTAATGTCATTAATAGGACACTAATTTAACAAATGTCTATGTAGCTCAAAAATATAGAATTAAACAGTGGACTATAACATGCCAGAACAATATTGGGATCTATGTAAACATAAATGTATTATGCGCTAATATTGAACGCAGAGTGCTGCTATAGATTTACACAGCAAAACACACAAAAAACAGGTGGAAATATACACAAAGAAATCTATACTCCATCCATTTTCCACTGCCCAACAAAGATATAAAATGAATGGAGTGCTTGTATAACACAGATAAACAATATTGCAGACTGTTGATAAAAGTATGTAAATGTATTTGTCAATATTTTTGATACAAATTGTATATACTATTTTTATATGCTATAGATTTTTTTCTAGAGAGCATACATGTATAAATAGTTTTTATATACATATTTATAAATATATTTTTATACATATCTACACATTTTTACCCATTCATACAAATTCTGCTATATGTTATATAGGCTAAAACATTAGTTAAGAAAGCTACATTGGAAAAGCTCTTACAAGACTTTAATAAAAATGCTGCAATCTTTTTCTGAAAGAAAGGAGGACACTTATACTGACTCCTCACCATTCTCAGTCTGATGCAAATTGTAACTTGAATGGGAATTGGATGTTTTTTCTGAAAAATTGCTTGCTTTATTTTTGAAATGCGTCAGAAAGAGCATTTCAGCATTTAATGATCATACATTTTTACAATGGATGAATCACCAATGATCAGCAAGATAAGAATAAATACACCAGAAGCAAAAAAAGAATAAATACAAACCCAAAATGGTATTCATTGACAAATAAAAAGAATAAGTATGTATTAAATGAGATAGATAAAAAGCAATATAAAAACTGGAGAGGTAAACAACTCTAATAATACATACAAAATTAGCAAAAAAAATAATATATAATGTGTGAAGAAGTACATTTTGTCTAGTGGATTGGAATCACACTTGGCACTTGATGAAATAGGGACATATGAAAAAAGAACAAAAATGTCAAATTGCAAAAAAAATAAATTGTGATTTTTCACACAGATTGCAATTCAGGTAAACATTTCCTGAAAATGTGAAGGGGTATTGCCAGATAACAACTCAATAGGGTATTTCAAATGGTATTATTGTAACACTTTCCATGCACTAATTCTACCACCAGCCTGTCAAATTTTCAAATTGAATTGGCATGAATTCACAGATCCTGTTATGTGTCACTGACAAACAACACCTCAATATGTATTCAGCAACATCTCCTGAGTACAGGGATACCCCCCCCCCCCCCCCTGCACAGCTTGGTTAGGTTATTTTGGTGTTAAAAGGCCACATTTGAGATGTGCACTTTTTGTTTTTCCAACTTGGAATTTTAAAATGCAGAAAACCTGCGTCTATATCCCATTTGGGACATTTTTTAAGCCAGCCTGTATATTTTACCCCACAAAACCATATATCTTTGAAAACTAGACATCCTAAGGAATTTAAAATGATGTTATTTTAACAATTTTCATGTACTAATTCTACCACCAGCCTTTGTCAAAGTTTTGGTTAGTAATTTTTTTATGTTTTGTTTTCACATACTTTGTAGTTCAGGCATGAATTTTAAGATTCTGGTATATCCTACTGCCAACCAACACATAAATATGTGTTCAGCAACATCTCCTGAGCACAGGGATACCACCCATGCATAGGTTTGTTTTGGGGCTAAAAGGCAACATTAGGGATGTGTGCATTTACAACTTGGAATTTTGACATGTAGTTAGCCTGCGCCCATGTTCCATTTGGAAATATTTTTGAAGCTGGCCAATGTATTTTACCCTTCAAACCATATATTTTTTAAAAGTAGACACCCACGACTCCTTGTGGCAAGGGCTCAGCAGCCCCTGATCCATCACTAGATGTCAAAATCGAACCCTGAGTCAGCAGCCTCAGAATCAGTGCCCAAGCAGTGATCTACTACAAAGAAGGGGTTAATAGCTCTTAGAAGAGCCTATGTACTACTTTAATACATTACAGTACAAAGAAATGAATCCATAAAAAGGTGCACATGGAAAAAAATTGTGTTGCTGTGCAAGATTACTGCTTATCCAGTGATCAATGGCCGGGAAGGGATTACTACACAGGGAATTCATAAAAACTGACAATTTTATCAAATTTGATTTTAACACTAATACTGATCCGTCTCTTCCCCTCACAAAAAAGTAAGTGAGGAGAGGGAGGCAGATCCAAATTGGTCAGGTCAATATTCACAAATATTGATCTGATCAGGCGAATGGTGATGCTCATCTGAGCAATCACCAAAATGCCTTTGCCACTAATGCGCTGTTATTGATAGCTAAACATGCACTCAGACAGCTTTAAAAAAAAACAAAAATATTTTAACTTTACACATAACCCCAAATATATAAAAAAATATGCAGACAGATAAAAATTACTTTGGCATCAATATCATTGCGTAAGCAGTGATCTAGGGCAAGGAAGGGGTTAAGCTCTTAGAAGAGCCTTTGTAGTACTGCAGTACAAACAAAATGAGCCCCTAAAAAATGCACAAACAGCAAAAAATGCACTGATGTGCAAGATCAGGTCAGAAACACTTGCAGAGACATAGGAAGCAATTAAATTAGCTTCCTATGCTCGTTTTAACCGCCGATCGCTTTAAAGTCACTGCACTTTTAAAACCGACATTTCAATTGCTCGTTTTGATGCAGGATGGACTAGGTCCTTCCTTTGTCACTAACGTCTCGCCACACAGGACGGTGCTAGTCTGTCCTGTGTCGGCAAGGGGTTAAGTATATTTTTATTTATATATATATATATATATATATATATATTTGCGTGGGATAGACACAAGGCTATCCTAGTTATAAGACCGGGAACAGGGGACTAATAAAAGTACTCAAAAAAAATTGGGCAGACTAGATGGACCGAATGGTTCTTATCTGCCGACACATTCTATGTTTCTATGTTTCTATGTACATTTTTTATGAATTATTAGTGTTGTTTAGCACTTCAATTTTTCTATTACTTTTTTAGAGTTAATAAGGTTGCCTCTTTTTCATCTGTGAATAATCAATAATTATTATTGGGCACAATATGTAGCACCATCATCATAACTTTTGTTTTTCAATGAGATATATAGTTATTTGTTTTGATTAATCACATCACTGGTGATAAGTAACACATATTTCTTCATATTAAATGAATTTATTTAACACTGATGAACTGACAACCTTGCTTTCTTCCCTATAGGACACAAAGGTGAAAATGCTACATTCTCTTCTCCCAAGTAATAATTTTACAGATACACATGGGTTTACCTTCATGTCTCCCTTTAGAGCTGAGACAGAGCTGGTCTGTAAGCTGGCACGCGCTGACAGTCAAGGTTTCCTGTGTTGAACATCTGTGAAAATGAGAGTCTCTTTCTGTATCAGCAGAGAGAGACAATAGCTGACCAGACTGGCCTACCTGCATCACACAGAAGCATTGTAGCTGCAAGTCAGATGATAAGCTGGCATGTATATGCCAATTTATCCTCATACTAGGAGTACTCACTTGTCCTTCTGTATAAGTTTAAAGGTCTAATATAATTATATGCCAATGTCACTGTCTGGTCCTTATTTAGCACATGCCAGTATAGAATGCTGAATGTTGTTTCTGTCTTGTGTGGAGACAGGACAGAAGCCATGTTTGTTTTTTATGTTTCTTGTCTTCTTTTTTATTTTTGTTTGTTGTTTGTCACTACGTAACTCTGTGTTATGTAAGCAAGCTCAATATCCACACTATCCAACTTTATGTTATTATAATACTGAAGCTGCTTTTGTCTATACTGAATTGTATGATTCTTTTTATGCTATTTTGTATTTTGAATTTGACTAATAAACTTAAGGGGAAAAAAAAGAATGCATGGATTATTTCTTTATCAGAAACTCTATAGAATCATGCTTACACAAAATGATAAGGACATCCCATGTCATAATATTTCTTTGAAGATCAGATTGGTATGAAAACACAATGTCATTCGGTACTTAAGAGATTAAGGGAAAAATAATTTGCTGAAGCTTAGATAGTGTCAGCAACATAGGATTCCCCAAAGAAATGAAAAACACTAAGATTTATTAATTTGACTTAAAACTATTACCTTATAGGAAATACTGATGTGTACCAAAGAGTGATATCAATCAAAATAAAATAACATAAATAAAAAACACCAATTTTGTAGTTATTCTCACTTAATTGATCCTCCCTACAAAATGGGAAAATCTGTACCTGCAGATAAGTACAGAAAGGAACAATAGCCAGATGATCAGGCCATAGCATGGGAATATAATAGAAATAGCCAATGAGGACAGGCTCCAGTATATAAATATAATCTTTATTTAGAGACACATGAAGTGCGAAGACAAGCAAGTAGCAGCCTTACTCAATTTGAGCTACTAAATAGCTCTTAGTCATGGCTTTTTGATAAAAAAAACCTTGTCGGAAGGCTTATATAAACACATTAATTAACACCTTATGTGTGATTTTCATATTAGTCCATTTATATAAATTTGTTAACACTTTTCAACATACACTTAGAATGAAATATACATTTTCTACTGTACAAAGCAGAGCTCAGAATAAGCTCGAAATGTTTTGCATAACTGATACCAATGCGTATTAGACTGTATCTTATATAATTTAACCCCTTTAATGACAATGCCCATACATGTAAATAAAAATACAGGTTTCACCAACCTTAGAGAATAACATTGTTTGCTGTATTCCAGTTCATGCAGATAACCTAGCGTGCTGCTTCCGGCCCTCAGACAATAAAATAATAGTTTCCCTAATAAATCTAGAGGAGACATACACACCATCACAGACAACACCATGCCCATTATCACAATGTATTCACAAAAGGCTCCATGCATTGGGATTTCAAAGTGTGCAAATGCAATAGATTAGATAAATGATGCAAAATCCAGGGATTTACTAAATCCATATGTGAGCTGCAATTAGCCTGATGGTGTTCCTCGAAATGAAGAAGGACTAAACATGTTTTCGAGCCTACTGTTATACCCATTCTATGCTCATTTATACTTTCAGTTTGCTGTGAGAAATGTGTAGTCCCTCTTCATTCCAAGGAGCACCATCAAGCTAATTGTGGCTTAAATGGTGTGCGTGTAAAAGTCGCCAATGATTTGCTGATTCCATAGCTGAAGATTCCAAACTTCCACTGGCATTAATATCCCCACAAACACTATTTGGCAGGAGCTTCATGCAATAGGTTTCCATGCAAGCCTCATAACACCAAGTACAATGCTAACTGTCAAATTGCCGCCACTGGACTCTGAATCAGTGAAAATGTGTTCTGTGAAGTTACTAACTCTGCATCATTTTTTGGCAGTCTGATGGACAAGTGTGGGTTTGGAGGATTCCAGGAGAACGTTAGCTGACTATATTGTGCCAACTGTAAAGTTTGGTGGAGGAGGGATAATGGTAGGGGGATGGTTTTTCAGGGGTTTGGCTGAAATTGTAATGCTTCAACATACCAAAACATGTTGGACAATGCTGTGCTTCAAACTTTGTGGGAAAAGTTTGGGGAAGGGTGAAAGGGACCGACTGCGGGGTAGTCTGTTCAGCCACCTCTAAGACCTGTAACACCAGATTGATGTGAACTACCGTGCTGATGATGAGACCAGGCAAGGCCTTGGAGAGCAAAGGACGATGAAGGAAAATACTAGACAATGCTTCGTGTTCCCTTACTCTGATTTTAATTGTTTAGACAAGCGTATATAAACGAAGATAAAAGCATTAGTTACTACAATATAATTGGTTATTCTAATATTCTAATATGCAGAAAGGTGTGTTTTACAAGAAAATGCACTTAAAACCTCATATGTAAAATAGTATTACAAAAGTCATTCTTATGGAAATTTACAGAACTTTCAGAGACAACTTGTTGATGTTCCATAAACCTCTGTTCTGGCCTTGGAATAGTAAGATAAGACCATTCTCATAACAATTACGCTACTGGCGTGATCTGGCCTTCCAGAAGCTGCTGCAGACATCAGCTTCTTAGACACACTGTCGGCTTTTAACCCTCACAGATCCAAATTAACCCTTCAGTACCACTCTTTTATCTATTTTTAAATAGATAACTATTCTATGCTCGTCTATAGATATTGTGGTAAACTAATTATTTCTGATTCGCTCAGAAGTGGTAGGGAACTGATACAGTCTGGATCTAGAGCTATCGTGTCCCGCCTTGCCTGTGACTGCAGATGTGATGTTTGCAACCATTCCTGTTTGAACAATGTCATGCCTAGGTCGAGTGAGTGTGCATGGGCCTCCTGTCACATTGGCTGGGATATAAGTGTAAGTAGTATTACCACAGGAAAACATCCAACCTATGGGTAATTTGACATGTTTGATGTGACTGGCCTGTGTGATAGTGTAATTGCAAAGCATAGTATTGGTTACATTGAGGCACATCATGTCAGTTCTGCTGTTACACATTATGTCCTGGTTAGGGGTACGGTTAATTGTCTTTTGCAACTTCAGTTGCCTGCATTTAGGAATCCTGTCTCGGTTACATGTCATGTGGTAACACACGTCACCCCTGGTGATGTCAATGGTGTTAATTTGCGTCATGTTGGGCCACAAATCATACGTATCTCTGCAGTTATTGCAATATGCGTATATTGGGATCATGTAAGTTACGTCACTTTCTTTCACAGTGTCACTAACAGTGTCACTAACAGTTTGTCCCATTATGATCAACTTATATACTTATACAATATCAATCACAACAGTTTATGCCGGACAATTTTTCCTGTTCACCCTTTAGTATTTAGAATTTAGTAATGATAATTCAAGGTCTTGCATGCAAGGTCTTTTAAACACTTTATACACGTCTCGTCTATATTATATTAAACGTACTGGAACAACCGCAGTACTTCTCCAAAATAACTGGCACAATCCTCAGTTCAAAATACGGGTACTACCTCCGTAAAACAGTGATATCCTACTGGAACACCCTCAGTAGTAGCATATAATTACTGGCACAATCCTCAGCAATTTATCAGCAGCTGACTTATTTCAGCTCTGAGGCAGTCCCAGACTGCCAACAACAATCATCACAATTAGACCGAGACCGTGTATTCTTATAGAGGCTTAGATATACGTTACCGGATTCAAAGAAACACGGATAGCACAACGATTATAACAATTAATCATGTACTCACCCTGTTTGTTTGAATCCCACTTCTAACACCAAACTGAAAGGGACCGACTGCGGGGTAGTCTGTTCAGCCACCTCTAAGACCTGTACCACCAGATTGATGTGAACTACCGTGCTGATGATGAGACCAGGCAAGGCCTTGGAGAGCAAAGGAGGACGAAGGAAAATACTAGACAATTCTTCGTGTTCCTTAACTCTGATTTTAATTGTTTAGACAAGCGTATATAAACAAAGATAAAAGCATTAGTTACTACAATATAATTGGTTATTCTAATATTCTAATATGCAGAAAGGCGTGTTTTACAAGAAAATGCACTTAAAACGTGGATATTATTTCGACACATACCACCTACCTAAGCTTTGCTGCAGACCATGCATACCCTTTCATGGAAATGGTATTCCCTGATGCATTGGCCTCTTTAAGCAGGATAATGCGCCCTAGCGCAATGCAAAATTGGTTCTCGAATGGTTTGAGGAACACAACAACAAATTCAAGATGTTGGATTGGCCTCCAAATTTCCCAGATCTCAATCTAGTCAAGTATTTGTAGGTTGTGCTGGACAATAAAGTCCAATCCATCTTCTGCTAACGTCTTGGTGCCAGATACCACATCACACCTTCAGAGGTCTCATCGAGTCCCATGCCTTGACTGGTCAGGCTGTTTTGGTGTCAAAAGGACCTACGCAATATTAGGCAGGTGGTCATAATGTCATGGCTGATATGTGTATATTATGTAGTATGCTAGGAATCCTAGCATAATTATCTATACCTTATCATTCAAAAGTAAAATGTGTTGGTTTCTAGTACATGACACATATTCTGTATATATCATTTGGTAGATAAAATAAAAAGTACGTATCTTCCAAAAAATAGCAAGCAATATATGACTGTAATTCTACACACACACAAAAATATTTGTAAATGCAAATATTGTATTTTTAGATTACGTTTTATATTGTAGTAGTGAAATAGGTTTGAGCACTGGAATATGTAGAAGGTTTGAGAGCATTATACCTTTCGTACCTCAGTAGCACATTTAAAAACATCATATTAGACTGATAACTGAGAGCAAATATCTGATTATAGCCCTGTTTTAACGTATACATAATAGTTTGCCAACTATATAGCTGCACCACAGGTCCTGGTACCAAGCATAATAATGCACATGAGTGCACATAAGTAGTCAGGTGAATGATTGTACTATAGATCAGCATCACGTACATCTATTAAGTGTAGTATTCCAAGTGACTGAACACTTAGTCGTTAGTGCATTAGATAGTGCAGACAGCACTGTGCCTTTACCTATGATTACAAGCTCTATTGTGCTCTCGGTATTGAGTACATTGATGCACATGAGTGGAACATCTGACGTGATTGTAGATTGTCAGTGTATTTTATTGTGCTGACAGTATTTGAGTTCTTTAAAGCTGCTTAATGCTGCTAATATTTGAGAAGCAAGAATGTGCTTTCATGTCACTTTGGATATTAAGCAACCTAAATTATTATTCAGAGTTGCCATTTGGAGTGGATTCAATGGTAAGTTATCAGCATGTTCAATATAGACAGAATGGGAGTGCAGATACATATAAGAGACAAATAAAATATAGCGTAATACAGTGAATGGTGTGGTGATACTGAGTACACTCACAAAATATCGTCCATCAAGATAAAAACTTGGTCTTCACTCAGAGAAGGCTGTGCAAAATTCTTCTTTAAAAACTTTGATAAAACAAGTATAAAAGCCAATGGTGCAGTATCCATAAAATATAAAAAACACACATTATGGGTATACTTACGAAACATCAGGGCACACAGATAGTAGGCAAATTCACATGTATAAAAAAAAGCAGGTGGAGGAAAAATAGATGATCTGGTACTCTTACTCCAACAACTCCAGGAAACGAAAAGAGCTCAACTTGTATTTCAGAAAATTGTCTTGTGTCCTATTGCTTCTCTGTGTTAATACTAAAGAGAGAGATTGATTTTTGTAACTACAGTGTAGCTTCAATGTTTGCTGATGTAGTCCATTTAAGTTTAGTACAGCCCATTTTTGGTCTATACCAGTGGATTTTACAGTAAAATGACTGATGTTACTAGCCATATTGTCATTAGCCATATAAATGAGTAGTTTTTGTTTGCAGTTGATTTAAACTGGTTTTAGATGTTGGTATTATTGCTTAATATCCAAACATTTTTCTTTGACTAAAAAGCTATTCATCATCATTAGCATAAATAAAAAACTTAGTGCAGCCCATTTCACATAGGCAGTTCTTATCATGTGGCCCACTTTAGGATATACTTGTCACCCCTGGTTTACACTTTTCCATTACATATAATTTTCTTTGCTGCTTATATGACTACATGTGAATTTGCTATTAGTTGATTGTATCCAAGCGACATTTGCACATTTTTGATGTTTCAGAGTCCTTTTGTTCAGTTTGTTAGGATACCAGCCAAGTTGTTAATGTAATTAGGGATGTCCTCTAATGAGCACTTAGAGCTATTTTTAACATTTGAGAGAGGTATTTAAGTACTGATTCTCATCAGCGTAGTTTCAAGAGTGAGTGACACTTGTGAAGGATGTGTAACCAGCCCTAGGATAGGTCATTAAAATCTAAATGTCTGACCCTCAATTTACAGTACCTTTAACCTTATACTAATAAAGTTATCTAGTATCTCTTACAATCAATCTGTTTGTTTTTCTGAAGCTGTATATACATCAACTATAACTCTACATGTATTTTCTGTTTATTTAAATAAAATAAGATGACCACTGATATTGGACAGAGCATCTGATACCTCTAAATTATATAATTGCTAGCAGGGATCTCTCTACCTTTAACCCTGATGGATAGTGACAACATTACAAATTAAGTCCAAATAAAAAATAATTAATTATAAAAAATAATAATGATGGTTAGCAGCTCACAGATACAAGGAGGCAACCAGTGTTCCTCCTGTTAACTAGACTAGACTAAAAATAAAAATAAAGGGCAAACATAAAATGTGAAATATTATAGAGAGAAAAATAGTGAATGGAAAAAAGAATCAAAACTTTAAAATATATAATCCAGCAATATAGATCCAGATGCAATCAGATGTAGTAGAGCAGTAACTGATCTCAGTCTCACATGAAAATACAGAAAAAAATGTACACACATAGTCTTACCTATATCTTAAAATTGACACAAAAATGTACCACCGAAACACATGCAGAGTAGGTTACATAAATGACCATATAATTATGACTGTAAATATATAAAAATACAAAATGTATTAATCTTACACAAACAAATGATAAAATAATAAGTGAGTCTTCTTACAGCTTCTAACATAGAGTATTCAAATAATAGCAACACAGCAAGTAGCCACTATTCCATGAATCTTCACTATTGTCAATACACAAATAACTATGGAAGCTTACTGGAAATGACAGTGAGACCCAACAAAGATACCCACAAGGAGCGCTTTGTGCTGGACGTCAGCAAGAAACACAAAAGTTAGGGTTCGAGTGCCCAAGCTGGCCATTAAGACCCTTCTCTAGTTTTTCTTTTTCTTTTTAGAAGTTGCTGCTGAAGGGCCAACCTATTGCTTAGTCTGCAAATAAATAAACTCTTCATCAGATGAGAAAAATGGAAAATCACAGATCTTGGGTGCAGAGATCAAAGCAGTAGTTTTATGTAGGGATGGCATTGGTTCCTGACAGGCCGAAATAAATTTAGCACTTCTCCACTGTGGTGTGACTATGGTAGTCCTGATAATAGTGGCAGAAACACAGATGTTATGTGAATCAGCATAGTAGAAATCTTCAAACTATTCTTCACCGTAACTGTCAGGTAAGCATTCTAGACTGGAGGACACAGGTCTCCTGGACAGATATTTACTTAAGTTCCCAAAAGCTGAAGCAGGCTTTGTTAAAAGCCCTGATTATTTTCTTATCTTCTCTGGCTTTGAAGGTTGAATAGGGCAATAGCTGAAGTAATGCCCAGGTCTCCCACAATTAAAACATATGTTGTTGTTAGTTTGCTAATACCATTCTGAGGATATGAGGGGACCCCTTGCTGTATTCTTTACTGGTGAAGGCTGTGTCACACTCAGTGAAGAGAGAGTTGGTATATGATTCAGAGTCTGACCAGAGTCACTGGCAAGCTTATGGGTATTAGTTACAGTGACAGGTTTCTGAGAACACAGCTCTGGTTATCTTCGCTGGAGTGGGGCATAGGGCAGCAGTGACAAAAGACCTTAGTAAAACAAGCACCTCCTGAAGCAAGGTGAAAGGTTTTGGTGAGTCTTAACATAACTAGTCAACAACTTAACAACTTAAAGCATATGCTATCCTTGTGGACTCTGCAGCAAGGCTGATGCATTGTGTAACAGGCTTCTGGGCTGGAGTCAAGATTCAGGGGTAGTGGGTGATTCAAAGCCCTCTGCAGGGTGAGCGCTCTCCATCAGGAGTGGAGCCCTGGCTTTGAGCACCTACAAGTAGAGGCCTTGTTATCTTTTCCATGAGTCATAGACAGGTAGTGGCGTATTCAGGATACAGAATGGTCAGAAAACAAGCCAGGGTCACTAGACAGGAGAATATCTGGATAGTCAGTAAATGGTCTAGGTCAAAGGACTGGAGTGTAGCACGATGGTCAAGAACTAGCCGGATTCAGGAACAATACCTACAATATAAAAATGTACCAGCTCTGATTGCTGGGAGGATGGGGTTTATATATCCCCAGGGCTCATCACTGCAACAACTAGCACCAGAGCAGTAGGCAATTGAGAGAGGGAAAAGGCAGAAAATAACACTACTGGTACATTAGACAATAACACCTGCAGGTGGAGTCTGGAACAGAAGCATGCAACAGCAAACACAAAAGTTAGGGTTCGAATCATGGTTGATCGTGACAGCTCATTGATGAAGCCATTTGTATCATGGAAAAATGCATATACCCACCTGCTATTTGGTCGGTCACATCGACTGCAATTAGAGGCATCGGACTGCAGCTATAGATTTATCCAGTCAGCGTTTGACAGTCTGTGCTCACTTAAAGCTCAAACCACTCCTTGTGGGTGCCATTGTGGTGTCTCACCATAATTTATAGTAAGCTTCCATATAAACCGTATTTGCTCAAATATAAGACAACCCTGATTATAAGACGACCCCCCAAACTATGGATAATCCTTTAGGAAAAAAACTAAAAGCCTGAATATAAGACTACCCTATAGGAAAAAGTTTAACGTATATTTTCACATGTAAATTGCTTTTTCATATTTAATAAAAACTTATGATATAAAAAAAAATGCATTTCTTGTTTTTATTTACCTTTTATGTGCCAATGCTCCCCCCAACTGTGTCTGTCTCTCTCCCCCACCCTCCCCCAATGATGTCTGTCTCTCTCCCCCACCCTCCCCCCAATGTTGTCTGTCTTGCCCCCACCCTCCCCCAATGTTGCCTGTCTTCCCTCCCCCCTCCCCCCAAGGTTGTCTGTCTCCCCCCCCACCCTCCTCCCAATGTTGTCTGTCTCCCCCCTAACATAGCCTCCTGGTGGCTAGTGGGGGTAGCTGGGGGATGTCTGCACGATATGTGCAGACATCCCCGGCTGCCCATATCTCCCTGGTGGCTAGTGAGGGCAGCCGGGGGATGTCTGCATGATACGTGCAGACATCCTCCATGCTGCCCGACACCTCCGTCTATTATGACAGAAGTGTCGGGCAGCATGAAGGATGTCTGCACTACTGTGCAGACATCCCCCGGCTGCCGAAATATCATTGGTCAGATTATAAGACATGGATTCAGGTCCCCCGCAGAGCTGCAGGGGACCTGGATCTCGCTCGCTAACAGCAGGTGGATGTCTGCGCAATGCGTGCAGACATCCTCCGCTGCTGCCCGGCACTTCAGCCGGGACTTTTATGATGAAGCCGGAAGGACCCGGCTTCATCATAGAAGTCCTGGCGGTCGTGCCGGGCGGCAGGGAAGGATGTCTGCACGCATCGCGCAGACATCCACCTGCTGTTAGCGAGGGGGATCCAGGTCCCCTGCAGCTCTGCGGGGGAACTGGATCCATGTCTTATAATCTGACCTTGATTTGAGGTCAGATTATAAAACGACCTCGAATATAAGACGAGGGGTATTTTTTCTGAAAAAAACCTTGTCTTATATTTGAGCAAATACGGTACATGCATTGACAATTGTAAAGAATCGTAGTAGCAGCCAGGCACCTTTAAGTTAATAGCCCCAAAGGTGTTTATAGTAAAAAACACTTACTTATAAAAATACTAATAAACACCAATCTATAATAAAACCAGATAGGAATAGTGTAATACGTTTCAAATAGAACAAAATATATAAAATGATATTGCACTCCATCGGCAGCCTGGAGCATAGCAGAAAACGTAAATGAAACATAAGGGTGGATTCCAAGTGAAGACTTTAATCAGTAAATTCAATACACTTTATTACCACCTAATCATTAAGTGTATTGCATCTACTGATCAAAGTCTACACTTGTCCAATAAGCTGGAGAAACAGAAGCAGAAGGAGCTGGAGATGGCAACTAGTTCGGGGACAGAGATGGCATTGGCAAGCTGTTTGGGGACCTAGGTGGAACTGACAAGCTGTTTGGTGATCTAGGTGGCACTGAAGAGCTGTTTGAGGACAGATATGGCACCGACAAGCTCTCACAAAGCCCCATGCATATGTATACAATTACACACACAGTGACACATTTACATACACACAGTGACATACACAGTCACTTACACACTGCCTCTCACACACACACAATCACACACACCCAGTATGGGTTTCTTATCTGGTGCTACTGCAGCTTACACTGATTTCCATGTGAATGAGGGATTCAGCCAATTAGGAGATTCTTTTGAATGCTCAGCCAGTCAGGAGACTTGAGAAACCTCTACTCATTGACCAAGACCTCATTCACTCAGAGCTCTCGTTCCTGGGACTCTGCGTTGTGCCAGATTGAGGCTCTGGCTCTGTATTACAGTTATTACTCTTTCTCGCTCCCTTCACTCCCAGTGCAATCTTTATTAAAGCCTATTATCTCACACCAAAGATGCTGTGGGCTACTACTGTGAAACCATCATGATAACTAAATCACCAATGCAGACCACATACATTAAGCAACAGGGGAATACTTCATAGTTTATGGAAATGTATGATTGGATTCATCAGAGCTGGTTTAACAATGAGATTGAGGCAGAAACCAATAGACAATTATGTGTATTCCTGCAAATTATTTAGAAAATAATCACCAGGAATAATAATAACCTGCAGGAAAACCATTACTTGTCATTTTTCCAGTGATGTATATATTCCAGAAAATTTTTCCAACAACAAGAAATTTCTAATTATAGAGAAATACAAATTAAATTACATATCACTTAAAATTAAATCTGACAATATAAAAAAAATTGAAGGAAATTAACTTTATTCGTGTTCTTGAGCAAAGCCAAAGAAAAGTACATTAAATATTAATAAGGGAGATGTGCATAGCATTACTAAAGATAGAAATATTAATATGTCTTACAAATAGAATACATTCAACTGTGAGACAACTGTACACACACAATAAAAAAATTAAAATAAAAAAAGTGTTACACAAAATAAAATAATGTTTTACCTTAATGTAACATCCATCTTGATTTTTTTCATGCACATTAAAGTTAAATATTTATAATAAATGTTTGACAGAGACACAAACAACTTTGACTATCTCCCCTGCAGAATACAAGTGTTCCAGGGGTAACCAAATAATTAATCAAGGAGTGGATCCCAAAGTAAATACTTTGATTAATTTATTGATTTTCCTCTGAACACATAACAAATTTTTGTTTGGAGTGGGAAATTACATTTTATAGATTTTGAACCTGATCATATTTAAAGAATAAATCACAGCCAGGTCCTCCATAATCGCTCTCTGATTTTCATTGCAGAAATTCAAAGGCATTTTGCCCTATTCCGTGGTTTCTCTAAAGGCATAGTGTGCTACTCTGTGTTATCCAGTGTCTGTGGATGCAATGCTTGAAGGTGAAATAAGGTGACCCCTCTTTTGCATATACTCCGCTTAAAAGAGAGGTTAGGATCCAACATCCGTAACCTGTCATGGATTAATTCTGCTTTCAGCAGGAGCCATTTTCCATTGCGCTAACGTAAGAGGTGGCGTGAAAATCATCTTGGTTTCTTTGTGGGGGTTTTTCAATACTACAAACGTTGTTTTCTTTCAATTCTTGTGCACTTGGAACCGTGAAAGATAAACAAACAGTATGAACAGTGTCAGTTTGCTTGTCAAGGGCATCCCGTTACAGTCACTCTTCAGTTGTTTAAATACTACTAATAAGACAGGTGACAGACTCTAAACAGCGTGAGTGCATTTCCACAGGGCACTAGTATAGTCAAAACACTGCTTTTTCATGCAGTCACACATTTTGTGTGCACAAAAATAAAACGTTTGTAGTATTACAAAAAAAAACAATGTATAGTATTTAACTATATATATATATATATATATATATATTTTTGTATTTTTTTTGTTTTTTTTTAACAACACAATTTTTTTGCTCTCTTTTTTGGTGGCAGAGGAAATCATGTGTGTTTGCAGCACATTTTCCAATATATGTTTTAGCATCTTTATTTTCTTCATGTTTTTGTATTCTATTCAAGCACTGCAATCACTTAATAATAATACTAATCCTGTAATCAGTGTAGGGGAAATCTTACAAAATCGAGCAACATGAAAAAATATAAATGAGAAACAAAAGTTTCTAACTAAATATGCATGTAAAAGATCACAACTGGAATTATGATTAATATAGACACCGCATGAAGAGGATTCATGGAATATGACAATTGGTGAATGAAATACCAAAACTGTGCCTGGGATTATTGTAACAATCTCGATGTTTTAAAATCGTATTTTTGGAGGAGACTGATAATAACTAGGGGAGATGTGACCACTAATCAAACAGAAATGTAGTTATAGGGGACAGTCAATATACAGTCTTCCATCTGTCTAACAGTCATATCTCACATCTATAGTGCTGGAGTGATCAATGTAATCTGAGAATTACCTGCAGATTGAAACATGTCATGAAAGAACAAATTAGCACAAACTGCTTCAAAAATACTATAGGGGCTGTTCACTAAAAAGTGCGTTTAAGTGAGATGAACAATTTATTGGATTAATTTAGCTATACATTTTGCTGGGACAAACTCCACAAAGCAAACCTGCATCTATTATAAATTGCTCTTTTAAAATGAGTGGTTATAAAAATGCAATATATACAATTTTCAGCAGTAGTGTGTGATGTGCATGTTATAAAAGCACACTCAATAGCTATTGTAAATGTGTGATTTCATCCCATGTATTCAAACCAATGCTTAATGGGAGTGAATACAACTCAGTTGGTCATGAAAAGTGTGACATTGGTGACTGGGGGTGCATGTTCTGATAGGACAATTGTCTAATATGACATATCATGACCATCATAATGGTATGATGTTGAACTGTGTGTGTACTGATGACTATAACACGGTGCCTGCCTGTTATACGGTTTGACACCTATAGTTGATCCCTGATTAATTTCCCTTTCCATTCCACCCACAGTTGGTGTATTGGATACATCTGTGCAAGTGTGAAATTATGGGACCCGGAACACATATGTTTACAGATATATTCTGTGATTTAACTTCAAATCACTTGTGTACATGAATGGGATACAAATTGCTCAAATATAATGACATACACAGTAAGGATGTTAAATTCAGTTATCTTTGGACCTCAGATGTGAATGACAGATTAGGCTACCCTTTATTTGAGAGGTAGCTTCTTCATCATCACTTTGCTTTCTTTTGATTCTATTTTTTACATTGAGGTATTTTACTTGATTCTAGCCACTGAAATGGCGCTAATTAAGTACTGATCAAAAGCAATACTATTGGGATGTGTATACTGGACAAGTCAGTGGTGCAACTAACACAGCCAAAGCTCTATGAATTGTACCTTTCTCCTCCAACATTTGTGTCTTATGGCTTGTTGAATCATTTGCAGGTGCTGGTTCTGTGTTCTCAGTAGTTGACTCTACCATCAGTCTGAGTATGGACAACACCTGATGTGCCAAACTGATATTAAGCACGGAATATTCCACACTCAAGAAGACGCTGCCCCCTTTTCTATGGCTGGATCTACAAGACAAGACATTTATTTCCTTTCATGTCTACTATCAGTGTTATCATGCAGCACGTGCATTAGTTCTTTATTTTGTAACTGGTCATACATATTGAAACCTTTTCAACATATCTGATGCCTCCTCTGCACGAGCAACTCAGCAACCACAGACATACATTTTGGCTTTCATTGGCTTTGGTACTGTAACATGTGGATTTCTGAATTTTTGGGTTTTGTTTCAGTTATATTTTGGGATGTATTTGGGATTTTGAGGCTACCCCTTAGGTTAGGTGATTTTCAGGCATGTTGTAGCTGGTTATAGTTTTGGCAGATATTGGGGTGGAATTAACTATGATCTCTGAATTTTGGATGTATTCAGAAGTGCTTATTTGTGGGTCATCTTGAGTAAGATGCAGTGATAAGAAAGGAGGTGAAGGAGAGCCAATGGCCATGTGTGGGTGGAAATATAAAATGTGGCTGATTGTTAAGGAAATGCTAACACCTTTAAAGTATCAATGTATTTATTTACCCTGATATATGTATATTGAAAAAAACAATGTTAACTGCACAAATGTACATTATGTAAATAGTGTTATTCATCTATGGCTGTTATTTGAGCATGTCTGGTATATTTTTCTGTATGCATGGACTCACATTAATTATCCAGTGGATGATTTAAAGTTAAATATACATATTCAAAGCCAATTATGCATTAGCACTTGCTCTGCATTAAATTAATAGAAGAGAATTAATAGAATCCAAATTTACTTATGGCTCACATGCATCAGCTAAGCTTAAACGGTCTCTAATTCAGATGGTCATTCTTTGGTTGCTATAGTTACTGTAGAATAACTAATGCATGTTGTAGTGGCAGAAATCTGCTGAATGAAATCAAAAGACATTCAGAAAATACAGAACAAAACATATGGTAAAATCACTTTATGACTAGTAAGATCTCAGACACTTTATATAAGATATCTATTGGACTGTATGAAAAGTAACTGATTATTTTGTCCACATTCCATTTGGGGATTTCACCAGAGGTCCACGTAAAAAGCCTTTTATTTTTATACATTTGTAGGACATTGAAGTACACCTGCAGTTCTCTGCCAAGGGACACTTAAGACTTAATTAAGGCCATAATTATATAATACCTTAAACACATAACCATGGAATGAGGTAAGCTTACATGTACATGATAATTCTCCAGTGTGTCCAATATTAGTATACTTTAGTTACAGTTAGAGAAATATGAGATTCACAACTCAACTTTAACACACCCTTATGTATGCACAGTAGCAAACTTTTCAATCTCAAAGAGCAAACAAAAGGTGAATAGTGAAATCGCCATCTAAAATAGAAGCACATACAGATAGATAGTAGAAAGGCATAAACTACCTAACCTGTTCGGAATATGTATTATTATAATTCCCAGAAATATGTCACAGTTGTACTTCTTGTTCCAATCACTGTATGTGTTATGATACAGATAATGAAATAAAAAAGTTGTTTTTGCCACTGTTAATGAGTGACTAAACGCACAGTTTTTCTTTTAAAGAGGCTGAAGGCCATATATACTTTGTTAAAAGTGTAATTTTAATGGTGCACTTTTTGGGCACCATTCAAAGATTATTCACCATCATGGAGCATCACTCAGTGGTAGCAGTGGAGGTGTGTTCACTTCCAAGACGACAATCACCAAATAGTCCTGCCAGGTCACAGAGCCACAGATCTGCAACTTTGAAGTCTCTGAGAGACTTCCAAATCAAAAGGGAATGATGCGCCATTAGAGCGTTGTCTGATTTCTGAATCTGAAGTGTAAAGAGGTTTTGTTCCTCTTTAATACTGTGGTCTTCAGAATTTTTTTTTTTTTAAAAAGTCAACTTTTTTAAATTTTAACAAGGAGTTAATAAATAGTTTTGTCTTGTGCAATAAACAGTTGTACTAGAGGAAATAGAGAATTGTTGGCAAACAGTTGAGGCTTATTGTGAGTAGTGATGTGAATGAAGACATTGAAAAATGAGCTGCCAGCGGTGACTGTGAAGTTTGTCCAAGAATTCATCATGTACGAAAGGTAATAAATTAGTTATTCCAAATATGTTCTGCATGCACTGAAAAAGAGGTGCCATCAAATGATGTTGCTGGAAAGATTCTACTATGCATTATCCATATTCAGCTGCACTCTTCTGGTAAGATATTTTAAAGTAAGCCTCAGTATTTTGGGGGCCAACTAAAGTTTTTTACCATTATATGCTGCACTATTGTTCTCCTCTCTCTCCATCTTTTTATATTCCATCGTGACCTGCTTTTGGGCTCCATATACCCACTGCATCCAGATGATCTCTAGGAATTTAAATCCCACCAGGCAATCCCACCAAGGATTAAATCCCACTACTAGGGATTAAATCCCACCAAGCCAGGTATTCTTAGGTAAATGTGAGTGTAACTCTACCCAAGTCATTTTATACATTTTTAATTGCTATTGTTTCAGGTTCACACATGTGTTTTATATATTTCTCCTTTTTTATGTACTCCGATCATCCATGCATTTTTGCCAAGCTACTCTAAGTAGCATTATCATTTATAATGCTTTATAACACTTTATATTCACTGTTACTTTGTTTTTGTGTCAATTTGGGTTTTGCACTGGTGTTTTGCTGCGTGTTTTATTATTGTTCACTATTGTATAGTGCCTATCACTTTTTATATTTTTTTTATTGTCAAGTGGTAACAACTCCAGTTCAAGCAGAAATGGCCACCCCCAGGATTTCCTGGGAGCGAATCAGATGGTAGTACAACTTTAAGAGTTGCCCTTGAAGATTCAGCTTTCACCTACAACCATTATGGTCTGTGAACACTCAATCACGTCTGACCTTAGAAGTTAAGTAGTGCCAGGCTTCATCAGTACTGGTGTGGGAGACTGATTTGGAATCCCAGGAGATGTAGTTCTGTATCTTTTTGTTTGGGTTTAGCTCCGTTTTATAGTCTAGTTTAAGATTACACTGAATGTCATTACACTGAACAGCCAGAGGGCACTCCCTTTCATTGATCTATACATGCTTCAGGACAGGGACGTACCTAGAGCACCCGGGGCGGACCCTGAGTGTGGCACCCCCCCCCCCCCCCCCATAATAAAAATGTAAGAAAACACCCACAATTTTTTCAATGTTTGAAAATTGTACAATTATAGATACCGGGAATATTGTGCCAGTCAGATACCAGGAATAGTGTGCCAATCAGATACCAGTAATATTGTGCCAGTAAGATACCAGTAATATTGTGCCAGTCAGATACCAGTAATATTGTGCCACACAGAGCCCAGTAATATTGTGCCAGTCAGATACCAGGAATATTGTGTCAGTCAGAGCCCAGTAATAGTGTGCCAGTCAGATGCCTGTAATATTGTGCCAGTCAGATACCAGTAATATTGTGCCAGTCAGATACCAGTAATATTGTGCCACTCAGAGCCCAGTAATATAGTGCCAGCCAGATGCCCAGTAATATTGTGCCAGCCAGAGCCCAGTAATATAGTGCCAGCCAGATGCCCAGTAATATAGTTCCAGCCAGAGCCCAATAATATAGTTCCAGCCAGAGCCCAATAATATAGTGCCAGCCGGAGCCCAGTAATATAGTGCCAGCCAGAGCCCAGTTATATAGTGCCAGCCAGATGCCCAGTAATATAGTGCCAGCCACATGCCCAGTAATATAGTGCCAGTCAGAGCCCAGTAATATAGTGCCAGCCAGATGCCCAGTAATATAGTGAAAGTCAGAGCCCAGTAATATAGTGCCAGTCAGAGCCCAGTAATATAGTGCCAGCCAGATGCCCAGTAATATAGTGAAAGTCAGAGCCCAGTAATATAGTGCCAGCCAGATGCCCAGTAATATAGTGCCAGCCAGAGCCCAGTAATATAGTGCCAGCCAGATGCCAGTAATATAGTGCCAGCCAGATGCCCAGTAATATTGTGCCAGCCAGATGCCCAGTTATATAGTGCCAGCCAGATGCCCAGTAATATTGTGCCAGCCAGATGAATGTAATATTGTGCCAGCCAGAGCCCAGAAATATAGTGCCAGCCAGATGCCCAGTAATATTTTGCCAGTCAGATGCCTGTAATATTGTTCCAGCCAGAGCCCAGTAATATAGTGCCAGCCAGATGCCTAGTAATATTGTGCCAGTCAGATGCCTGTAATATTGTGCCAGCCAGAGCCCAGTAATATAGTGCCAGCCAGAGCCCAGTAATATAGTGCCAGCCAGATGCCCATTAATATCGTGCCAGTCAGAGCCCAGTAATATAGTGCCAGCCAAATGCCCAGTAATATAGTGGCAGCCAGATGCCCAGTAATATAGTGCCAGTCAGATGCCTGTAATATAGTGCCAGCCAGAGCCCAGTAATATAGTGCCAGCTAGAGCCCAGTAATATAGTGCCAGCCAGATGCCTGTAATATTGTGCCAGCCAGAGCCCAGTAATATAGTGCCAGCCAGAGCCCAGTAATATAGTGCCAGTCAGATGCCTGTAATATTGTGCCAGTCAGAGCCCAGTAATATAGTGCCAGTCAGAGCCCAGTAATATAGTGCCAGTCAGATGCCTGTAATATTGTGCCAGTCAGAGCCCAGTAATATAGTGCCAGCCAGAGCCCAGTAATATAGTGCCAGAAAGAGCCCAGTAATATAGTGCCAGCCAGATGCCCAGTAAAATAGTGCCAGCCAGATGCCCAGTAATATAGTGCCAGCCAGAGCCCAGTAATAAAGTGCCAGCCAGATGCCTGTAATATAGTGCCAGCCAGAGCCCAGTAATATAGTGCCAGCCAGAGCCCAGTAATATAGTGCCAGCCAGATGCCTGTAATATTGTGCCAGCCAGATGCCCAGTAATATAGTGCCAGCCAAATGCCCAGTAATATTGTGCCAGCCAGAGCCCAGTAATATAGTGCCAGTCAGATGCCTGTAATATTGTGCCAGCCAGAGCCCAGTAATATAGTGCCAGTCAGAGCCCTGCTCGTTTTAAACCACCCTCCTCCCCCCCCTTCCCCATTACTTACCGTTGCTGCTCTCTGCTCCTGGACCGACACCTCCTCCGTGCAGTCTTCCCTCTTGCACGGAGGAGGGAAACACAGTCACCGGATGTGACGTAACGTCACTTCCGGTTGCTGTGATTATTTTTTTTTTTTACTTTTTTCCGGCGGCCGCGTCCAGCGGATACGGCTGCCAGAAAAAAGTTAAGCAGCGCGATGCGGGGGGGTGCCGGCAGCACGGGTGTCACCCTCGCTGGAGGTGTCACCTGGTGCGGTCCGCCCCCCCCCCCCCCGCCCCTCCCCCCTCAGGACGCCACTGCTTCAGGATCTGGTGAGATCATTCCTTTGTGATGTACCATCATCTTTTTCAGCAATTTCTGCCATTTTTGTTTTTTTCATTATATACAAGGCTGTTATAAGCAAATAAGTATTTTTTGGTATGTTACACATTTTTCTTATATTGGGATTCTCTGCAATAATTTTGGACATTTTCTATTGATATTGCCTACTATGGGTAGAATACATGTGATGTATTTATCTACATCTCTTTGCTATTTTTTTATGGCTTATTGTAAACAGTTTTTTTGCCCATATTTTGTGATATTATACCACTTGGTTAGTGTTGGACATTTGTGCTTATTCTCAGGTGTTTTCTCCCCCTTTTGTGTGTGTTACCAGATTAGTTGACAATTAGCCATAGAACATGTTATGTGGATGCTCACTTGTTTAAAATTTAGGTTTTTGAAACTACATTTGAGTGACTGCTTTTTTTCTATATTATATTATTGTGTATACCCCCTAGGGGAAGGGGCTACTTGTGGTCAGGTGTGTCTCTCCCATTTATACAATTGTAACCATTGCCTTGAAAACTGTACTTATTGATTTTTTTAAACATAATTCCCAGTTTCTAAAATGTATAAATAATTTAATCCGGGGTGACTATTTTGTTATTTGAACCTTCTAGTTGTTTACCTTCCCATCTTGTTTTAATATGAGTTTTATTTGAATAGTAGCTTTTTTTTGTTTCTTAGCGCAGCATAACTCTTTGTGCTTTTGTTGGCTTCACTTCATCAAAACATGTAAAAGAAATAACCGCATTGTTAGGAAGGCAGTAGAGATATTTGGTAGCAGCATGAAACATCTTAACAAAAGAATACATCTAAAGGTTCTTATAGTGGTAAATGTCAACTGGTTTGTTTTCAGAATTGGGACAAATTTCCCATTTGGATTATTATTCAACAGGCAGAAATTAGAAAATAAATCAAAAGAATTCAATTCAACACACAATAGGGGTTATGTATAGAAAGTCTCAAGCAAGTGTTGGGAAGGTAAAGAAAAGTTGCAATTGCCATATGTTGGCGATAACGCCTCTTTTATACATCCAACACTTTTGTGTGCGGATGTATTAGAGCCACCACAAAAACTGATTTGATAGAGATTCACTATTACTTTTTAGTAATATATCCCAAATGTATGGGACTGGCCCATCTAGTGCAAACTCATGATTACATTACATTAACATTTATTTGTACAGCGCCACCAATTCTCGAAGCGCTTGGTACAGAGCAAAGAAAGGAACTACATACTAATTTAGACAATCTAGTACAGACTGGTACATGAGGTAGAGAACCCTGCTCGTAAGCTTACAATCTAGAGGGAATGGGGTCCATGACATGATGTTTGTCTGACAATAGCACATAGGGTAAAAGTTTTACAATTTGGTGCTATTTCTACGTGGGCTGGTTTTATACATAACCCCAATATTCTTAAACTTCTTAAAAAATTCTCTGCTAGGAAAAGATGAGTAAATAGTGCTTATTTGTTCCATTTACTATTCATAGTAACTAAACAATTTTTTGTAATGCTAAAGTATGAAAGGATCTAGAAAAAAATGATAATTTGAATGAAATTCCACTTACAGGAAACACTATCCTTTCCAGTACTCTAAATTCAACATGGAAGTGTTGTCATGAATTTTTAGTCCACTCACATAAGTCATCAACTCTTTGGCATGACACAGATGACGTGATCTTGCCTTCTTTTTCAGTAAGTCAATCGGGTATTCATTTGGGAAAGCCTTGAGAAAGTATGTGTATGACTTGGCTGAGAGCTGTGATGTAAATCTGGCTCTGACTGTGTATCGTACACATGAGAATCCTCACAAGTTAACAGCAGTGATCATTGTCATGCTGCAGTTTCCATTCATAGAAATGGATCTGGTGGAATGACTCAGATAAAACAAATTTATGAAAGTAAGGAACAAAATATCAAGTACGTTTATGTGGATACATTCTTGCTGCATCATATTGAAATATTGTAATGTGTATAGATTAGGACTGGGAAAGAAGTAATCCCCAGGAGTCTACCATTGGAGGTTTTTATTTTTTGGGAGCAACCATTATTCTATCTACAGTTGAATTGCACTAAAAAAATGCGAAATTGTAATAGGTAAAATGATAGTATGATGTTAGCTGTAGAAATTCAGGACATACGCAGAGTTAAAATTATACCATTTATTGGCTGATAATTTGACTGCAAGCTTTCAATACCAAGGTTCTTGGCACCTTCTTCATACAATTATTATAGTTAGTTAATTATAGTTAGGTAACACATGCATTATTAAACACATATCTGTTAACAACATACAGAAGCCATGTTTCTTTCCACAGAAAGAATAATTTACAGTGTTATCACCTCCACTAACGAATGTGGGTAGGCATTTGCAAATAAGGCCTTGATACCCACAAACCACATAAGTTATGGAGGGGTCAAGGTGATGGGACCCCCCCAATTAAAACATAGATTTAAGAATGTATTCGGCATTCTATCATGGCATCATAATCAGTGCTGTATTTACCGCGAGGCATCCTAGGCGGATGCCTAGGGCAGCAAATTTTGGGGGGCGCCCCCCAGCACTGAAAAAAAATGAAAAAAAAAAAAACACGGCCCTTTAAAAAAAAAAAAAAAGACCGCACTTGCAGGCAGAGACGGAGGTGAGAGAGGATCGGAAGATCCCCCCTCACCATCACTCTGCCTGCCAGGCTGCACGGGGAGCCGAACAGGCAGCACAGAGAAACCTCTGTGCTGCTTGTTCGGCTCCCCGTGCAGTGTGCCGACACGGAAGTGCCGACAGTCACGAGATCGGCACGCTGACGTCATACGCGCGCCCGGTCACGTGACCTGTCGGCACAATCGCCGGGAAGCCGAACAGGCAGCATGGAGGGACCATGCTGCCTGCCACTAGCCACCAAGGAAAGGTAAGTGCTGATGGGAGACAGTGTGTGTGTGTGTGTGTGTGTGACTGAGTGTGATGGGAGTCAGAGTGTGTGTGATGGGACACAGTGTGTGTGACTGAGTGTGATGGGAGTCAGAGTGTGTGTGATGGGAGACAGTGTGTGTGACTGAGTGTGATGGGAGTCAGAGTGTGTGTGATGGGAGACAGTGTGTGTGACTGAGTGTGATGGGAGTCAGAGTGTGTGTGATGGGAGACAGTGTGTGTGACTGAGTGTGATGGGAGTCAGAGTGTGTGTGATGGGAGACATTGTGTGTGACTGAGTGTGATGGGAGTCAGAGTGTGTGTGATGGGAGACAGTGTGTGTGACTGAGTGTGATGAGAGTTAGAGTGTGTGTGATGGGAGACAGTGTGTGTGACTGAGTGTGATGGGAGTCAGAGTGTGTGACTGAGTGTGATGGGAGTGTGTGTGTGATGGGAGTATGAGCTTGATGTGAGTCTGAATGATGGGACATGTCTTAGGTGTGTAACGTGGGTGTGCAGCTTGGGTAGGGGGGTGCCCGGATTTTGTCTGCCTAGGGCAGCACAAAATCAAGATACACCACTGATCATAATTATAATTTATGCTGAAATTTGCCGTAGGAAAGGGATTCTGTAATATTATAATTGTCAAAAATGGTCTATACATTGTGTTTGCAGAATTGAAAAAGCATGTTTTAGGAGGTATTGTAAATTTAAATACATCTGTGGTGTCTGCTGTTTATGATATCACCTTATAGCTTAATGTGTAAATTACCCATAGAAATGTAATTAATGTACGGATAGCTTGGCTGCTCTTCTAAGAGCTGCTTTTCAAAGAGTATATTTAAGAGATATTCTGGAGACAGACTTGATTTTTTAACTTGCTGAGATCTTCTTTTCTACTGATACAAGTAAGATTCATTTAGTCAAGTTATTGTGTGGTGGTTTGTACTGATTTCCTGCTTCAAATTGTTAAGGAATTTGAATTGAATACTTAGGTGTTTGTCATTGTTTGGTTCTAATTAGCATAGGCCCACTCAGGTGTTAAAACCTTCCTTGGTGCTTGTAGGTGTGTGTTTTGGGTGTATATAAGGCATAGTGGAAATTAGCTTGGCTAATTTAATAGCTTGGCTGCTCTTCTAAGAGCTGCTTTTCAAAGAGTGTATTTAAGAGATATTCTGGAGACAGACTTGATTTTTTAACTTGCTGAGATCTTCTTTTCTACTGATACAAGTAAGATTCATTTAGTCAAGTTATTGTGTGGTGGTTTGTACTGATTTCCTGCTTCAAATTGTTAAGGAATTTGAATTGAATACTTAGGTGTTTGTCATTGTTTGGTTCTAATTAGCATAGGCCCACTCAGGTGTTAAAACCTTCCTTGGTGCTTGTAGGTGTGTGTTGTGGGTGTATATAAGGCATAGTGGAAATTAGCTTGGCTAATTTAATAGCTTGGCTGCTCTTCTAAGAGCTGCTTTTCAAAGAGTATATTTAAGAGATATTCTGGAGACAGACTTGATTTTTTAACTTGCTGAGATCTTCTTTTCTACTGATACAAGTAAGATTCATTTAGTCAAGTTATTGTGTGGTGGTTTGTACTGATTTCCTGCTTCAAATTGTTAAGGAATTTGAATTGAATACTTAGGTGTTTGTCATTGTTTGGTTCTAATTAGCATAGGCCCACTCAGGTGTTAAAACCTTCCTTGGTGCTTGTAGGTGTGTGTTGTGGGTGTATATAAGGCATAGTGGAAATTAGCTTGGCTAATTTAATAGCTTGGCTGCTCTTCTAAGAGCTGCTTTTCAAAGAGTATATTTAAGAGATATTCTGGAGACAGACTTGATTTTTTAACTTGCTGAGATCTTCTTTTCTACTGATACAAGTAAGATTCATTTAGTCAAGTTATTGTGTGGTGGTTTGTACTGATTTCCTGCTTCAAATTGTTAAGGAATTTGAATTGAATACTTAGGTGTTTGTCATTGTTTGGTTCTAATTAGCATAGGCCCACTCAGGTGTTAGAACCTTCCTTGGTGCTTGTAGGTGTGTGTTGTGGGTGTATATAAGGCATAGTGGAAATTAGCTTGGCTAATTTAATAGCTTGGCTGCTCTTCTAAGAGCTGCTTTTCAAAGAGTATATTTAAGAGATATTCTGGAGACAGACTTGATTTTTTAACTTGCTGAGATCTTCTTTTCTACTGATACAAGTAAGATTCATTTAGTCAAGTTATTGTGTGGTGGTTTGTACTGATTTCCTGCTTCAAATTGTTAAGGAATTTGAATTGAATACTTAGGTGTTTGTCATTGTTTGGTTCTAATTAGCATAGGCCCACTCAGGTGTTAAAACCTTCCTTGGTGCTTGTAGGTGTGTGTTGTGGGTGTATATAAGGCATAGTGGAAATTAGCTTGGCTAATTTAATAGCTTGGCTGCTCTTCTAAGAGCTGCTTTTCAAATAGTATATTTAAGAGATATTCTGGAGATATTCTGGAGATATTCTGGAGATATTCTGGAGATATTCTGGAGATATTCTGGAGATATTCTGGAGATATTCTGGAGATACTCTGGAGGTAGTCTGAGGTATACAAGAGGTGAGCAAAACTAAAAGATCTTTTTGATTTAAATTCTTAAAATGGCAGATTTGGTTTACTGTGAAAATTGTTCTGCATTTGTTTCACATTCCATTTTTTGGAGGTTTGGAGGCTGTCTAATCTGTAGACAGTTCTCAAGATTGCAGCAGGAGATTGCATTTTTAAAGTCCGAGATTTGTAATTTATCTGTAAAACAAACTCAGGCTGAGACTGTTGCGAAGTCACTGCCACAGAGGCCATTGCCACAGAGGCTTCCTAGGAATGGCAGGTGGATTACTGTTGGATCTGGTAGGCTTAGAGTTGTGGATAAAAGGCATGTCCCGCAGTCTGTGGCTGTCCAGAATTCATTTTCAGCACTTGCAGAGTGCAGTGGTGTTGTGGAGGTAGGCTCAGACGCAGAGTTTGAGGAACCACTCTCCTATGTGGCTAAGGTGTGCAAGGAGAAGGTGAGGCCTGTTAGAAAGCAGTTGTTGTTGGGCGATTCTATCATAAGAGGTGCGGAGTTGGACAGTATTGGCTTAGTGAGATGTCTTCCTGGAGCTACTGCTCGCAGAGACAGGAGGCGTATTTCTAATATTGTTAAGCAAGCAAATCAGGAAGGAGAATTGGATGTACTGGTTCATCTAGGGACAAATGAATGATTTGGCTTACAATGAGGTTTCAGAGGTGAAGGAAGCTTTTCGTGTTCTTGCCAATGATATACGGCAGGTTGTGTCCACACTGTCCTTTTCTGAAGTTATGCCTGTGCATAACATTCAGAATGATAGACGGATGCGTATTAGGGACTTCTACTTGTGGCTTGGAGAATGGTGTCGGGAGTAAGGATTTGGCTTTGTTTCTCATGGAAGTTCACTATGGGATAGAAAGGAACTGTACAAAAAAGATGGTTTGCATCTTTCTCAAAAGGGAACGAATGTTCTCAGTGAGCAGTTCAGAGGTTTTGCTAGGAGGTTTTTAAACTAAAAGAGGGGGGCAAAATGGCGATAAAACATCAATCCAATTGCCCCCCAAAAAAGGTACAGAAGTAACCTGTAGTCAGTGTGCTGAAAAATGATAAGCTTAGGGTCATGTCTACAAATGCTCGCAGTTTAGGGAATAAGATCCATGAACTTGTGACAATATTGGCAACTGAGAATGTAGATTTAGTGGCTGTTACTGAGACATGGTATAATGAAAAACATGACTGGGACATTTCAATACCAGGGTACTCTTTATATAGAAAAGACAGAGAAGGTAAAAAAGGGGGAGGGGTGGCCCTGTATGTGAGGCGAACATAGAGTCAGTTTGGGTTACATTAGAATTTGGTAATCATATGATAACTCGGGTAGGTGTGATTTATAGGCCCCCTGGACAAATAGAGGAGTTAGATAATCTATTAGTTGAGGAAATAGCTAAAATGACAATGAAGGGAGAAGTGATCATCATGGGTGACTTTAATCTTCCTGATGTGAACTGGAAATACAAAACAGCTACTTGCGCCAGGAGTACGCATATCCTAAACTCCCTACTGGGATTATCTCTAAAACAAGTAGTGGAGGAGCCAACTCGAAAACAGGCCATACTAGACTTAGTGTTCACAAATGGAGATTTGTTATCAGATATTACTGTAGGTGAAAGTTTAGGATCTAGTGATCACCAGACAGTATAGTTTAATATAAGAACAGTGACGCAGTCACACCACACAAAAACAAAAGTTTATTATTTAATTAGATTAGGTGTGAAGGAGTCATTATCAGACTGGAGCAATTTAAATGGAGTCCAGGAGAAATGGGATTATCTAAAAGTTGCACTACTGAAGGCAACAGAAAATTGCATAAGGCTTGTCAGTAAGAGCAAAAAATTGAAGAAACCACTGTGGTACTCTGCAGAGGTGGCTAAAAATTGTAAAAAACAAAAAGGTAGCATTTAGTAATTATAAAAATACTCAGAGTGAGGAAGATAGAAAGATCTATAAGAGTAGGCAGAAAGAGGCAAAGCAAGCTATAAGAGCTTCCAAAGCACACACAGAAGAGATTATAGCATATAACATTTTTTAGATACATAAATGAGAAAAGGAAAGTAAAACAAGGATTAGTTAGATTAAAAACAAAAGAAGGATGCTATGTAGAAGAGGATAAAGGCTTAGCAGACTGCCTTAATGAATATTTTTGTTCAGTTTTTACAAATGAAAATGAGGGTAAGGGACCTCATTTAGGGAAAAAGACTAATGAGTCTTTTGATGCATGTAAGTTTACAGAGGAAGAGGTTTTACTTCAGCTGTCTAAAGTAAAGACAAATAAGTCGATGGGACCTGATGGGATACATCCAAAGTTATTAAAAGAACTTAGTGGTGTACTAGCAAAACCGTTAACAGATTTATTTAACCAATTATTGTTAACGGGAGTAGTTCCAGAAGATTGGAAATTAGCTAATGTTGTGCCCATTCACAAGAAAGGTAGTAAGGAGGAGGCGGGCAACTATAGACCAATAAGTCTTACTTCATTAGTGGGGAAAATAATGCAAACCTTGTTAAAGAATAGGATTGTTGAACATCTAAAGTCGCTTGGATTTCAAGATCAGAGACAGCATGGGTTTACTTCAGGGAGATCATGCCAAACTAATCTTATTGATTTTTTTGATTGGGTAGCTAAAATAATAGATCAGGGTGGTGCAGTAGACATTGCTTACCTAGATTTCAGTAAGGCTTTTGACACTGTCGCACATAGAAGGCTTATCAATAAACTGAAATCTTTGAGTTTGGATTTCAATATTGTTGAATGGATTAGACAATGGCTGAGTGACAGGCAACAGAGGGTTGTAGTCAATGGGGTATATTCGATGCAAGGTCTTGTTACTAGTGGGGTACCTCAGGGATCTGTTCTTGGACCCATTCTCTTTAATATTTTTATTAGCGATATTGCAGAAGGTCTTGTTGGCAAAGTATGTCTTTTTGCTGATGATACAAAGATTTGCAGCAGGGTTGATATTCATGGAGGGATAAGCCAAATTGCAAATGATTTAGCTAAACTAGAAAAATGGTCAGAGCAGTGGCAACTGGCATTTAATGTGGACAAGTGCAAGATTATGCACCTTGGGCGTAAAAACCCAAAAGCAGAATATAGACTATTTGGTACAGTCCTAACCTCAACATCTGAGGAAAGGGATTTAGGAGTAATAATTTCAGAGGACTTGAAGGTAGGTAGGCAATGCAATAGAGCAGCAGGAAATGCTAGCAGAATGCTTGGTTGCATAGGGAGAGGTATTAGCAGGAGGAAGAGGGAAGTGCTCATGCCATTGTACAGAGCACTGGTGAGACCTCACTTGGAGTATTGTACGCAGTACTGGAGACCGTATCTCCATAAGGATATTGATACTTTGGAGAGAGTTCAGAGAAGGGCTACTAAACTGGTTCATGGGTTGAAGGATAAAACTTACCAGGAAAGGTTAAAGCATCTTAACATGTATAGCTTGGAGGAAAGACGTAACAGGGGGATATGATAGAAACATTTAAATACATAAAGGGAATCAACACAGTAAAGGAAGAGAGTATATTTAAAAGAAGAAAAACTACCACAACTAGAGGACATAGTCTTAAATTAGAGGGGCAACGATTTAAAAGTAATATCAGGAAGTATTGCTTTATTGAGAGGGTAGTGGATGTATGGAATAGCCTGCCAGCAGAAGTGGTAGAGGTAAACACAGTCAAGGATTTTAAGCATGGGTGGGATAGACACAAGGCTATCCTAGCTATAAGACCGGGAACGGGGGACTAATAAAAGTACTTAAAAAAAAAAAATTGGGCAGACTAGATGGACCGCATTGTTCTTATCTGCCGACACATTCTATGTTTCTATGTTTATATAAATCACAGTTAATGTCATAAACAGGAGATACCACGGATGTCGTTAAAACAGATATTGCTATTAACTAATTCTGATAATGCAATGTACAGAACATTTTTTTTATCTATTTCTATTGGATGTAGCCACTTTAATGTAATGTTTTGTTAGTTCTGAGACTAAAGCAAAATATGGTGCCGAATTTAAATTAGTCTGAAAAATAAATTTGATTATTTTGCCTCCCATTACTTTCAGTAGAGAAGATCGATAGCTGGTGTTGAATTTGACTTGATTTGTCTCCAAATAATAGTTGATCTCCTCGAGCTATTCTCAAATTTTTGTGAATAGACCCATCTGTGCCTGTACTGTTCAAATATGTCACAAGTGTGTTAGGATATTAGAGAGCATAAAGTGGCAACAGATTTATAGAATGTTGAGCATTGTCACTCCACTAATTGAAGGTAAAGACAAATCACACATTTATAACTAAGGACTGAAATTTCCTATTATAGCTGCAGCCCAATATTCTCAAAAGAAGCTAAAATGCTGATCATGGTAACCTCTTTTGCATATGCCTACCCAGAATCCCTTACAGTAGGGGTAGTTCTCAAGTTTAGGATTTGTGTGGTAATAGCAAATATCCTGGCTTGTCTCAGGTGTGTAGGTTTGTAACGTCCCGACGTTAGGACGTACTATGCCGTCCTGACTTTAAGTGCCTTAAAATCGTTAGGACGGCATAGTACGTCCTGTACTAAACAGCTCATCGCGGCCCCCCGCGATGAGCTGTTTTCGGATCCCGCTGCAGGCACTTACAGCGGATCCCACCTGTCAATGAATGGGTATCTAGCTCCGTGGGCATTTGCGCCAAGGAGTCCTTGTATAAAGTGGATATAGAGGCACAAATTGAATCAGTGTTAGTTTTATTTGCATATGCCTACCCAGAAACCCTCACCTTTCTTGGTACTGACAGTTTAGGATTTCTCGGGATATAGCAACTCTTCTGGCTTATCTGGTTTGTGTTCAATAATACCTCTGTGACTCCCTGAAAGGTCAGAAATCACTGATTTAAATAATTATAATTTCTGAGCTTAAAAAAAATGTTATATATATATATATATATATATATATATATATATATATATATATATATATATATGCTAAATCATTGAAATTTGCACGATTCATTTGCAAATTTAATGAACAAATTATAGCAAATCCATAGTTTAAATGATCTACTTACCTAGCAGCAGGAGTTTTGTTTATTGGTATGTACACTGGGATGTTGTTTCTCTATAACCTTCAGAAATTATTTGGCTTATAGAAAAAAAGTACAAATATTCTTCTAAAACACTGTTTCACATTATAGCAAAATGTGATTGTTAAAATGATGCAGGAAAAATGCTTCAGAATTGTGTTGGCACATGTCATTATCTTGACTTCAATTTACCGGTTTCTGATGAATTGTTTGGTACTTGTATACTGCTTGAACTGTTTGAATTCAAAATAAGCATGTTTTCTTTTCTTTTCAATATTTAGATTACACAAAGGCCCACATTCAATGGTCCCCGCTAAACTAAACTTACAACTGAACTTCTGACATTTGTACTTACCCATAACATCTTTTATTTGACAAAAAGATCTACCATCAGATACAAGGAACAGCCATGGGCACATGTTGTGCTCCATCATACGGTAACCTGTACCTGGGATGGTGGGAAGAACAGAGGGTCTTCACTGATGAAAGCATACAATTCACCAAACATATCGATCTATGGCTACGTTACATAGACGATATACTGATAATTTGGGACGGTAGTGAAGATACCTTTAGGGAATTCAGAGAGACACTAAATAATAACAAATTAAACCTTAGGCTCACCCAGGAGCTAGGTGGCAAGAGCATCAATTTCTTGGATTTAACAATTTATGTGGATAAGGATCTAACAATACAGACCACACTTTTCAGGAAACCTACAGCAACCAATAGCTTATTACAATGGGGGAGCTATCATCCTAAGAAAGGTATTTCCATAGGCCAATATTTACGCCTACGGCGCAACTGCTCAACAATTGAAGATTTCAATGATAAGGCAAACGATCTTCAACAAAGGTTCCTGGAAAAAGGATATCCGAGAAAAACTTTAAAGAAAGCATACCAGAAAGTGCTCACCTCGGTACGGAGTGATCTACTCAAACCCAAGAAACCGCTAAATACAGACAAACAAATTCGATGTGTAGGAATGTTTGACGCAGGCTGGCCGAACACTAAAAAGCTTATAAATAGGTACTGGTCTATCCTTCATGAGGACGAACATCTTAAATCTGTCCTAGCACCCCAGGTCTCCGTCACAATGAAAAAAGGACCAAGTCTGAGGGATACCTTGGGCCACTGTCATCTGGGACCAATAGGAGTCAATAGGAAACAAATGTGGCTGAAATTTACCACAGGCTCCCACAAATGTGGAACATGCAAGGCCTGTAATTTCATGGTCACAAAAAGTTCAATAATTCTACCAATACGAAAAACTATGACATAAAAACCTTCATAAATTTTGTAATATACATGGCCACTTGCCAATGTGGCATGATATACATGGGTAAAACAATAAGAGAATAGAGGAGGAGAGTTTTGGAACACATCAATGATATAATTAAAAAGACTGATACCCCAATCTCTAGAAACGTGAACATGTACCACAATGGAAACCCTAAAGAATTGTCCTTTAAAGGAATTGAAAAAGTCTCCCTTCTACCTAGAGGAGGTGACACTAATAAGCGACTGCTACAAAGAGAGTAGTTTTGGATCTTCCAACTGAAGTCACTGACCCCGTCCGGACTTAATGAGGGATTCTCTTTCAGCACTTTCGTTAAATAGCTTCATACCTAGCATGCCCTCTATAATTCTGTATCCCTGTTGGTTTCAATATATCTTCCATGGCTCTATTTCAGTTTTTAGAATGCCAAAAGCACGAATGGACGAATGGACGAATGATTTTCGTTTATTAGCATTTTCGTTATTCGTTTTTCGGACAAATGGACAAAAATGCTATTTTCGGACGAAAATGCATTCGTCCGAAAACGAATGCACATGTCTAAAATATAGTAGTCCTTCCTTATTTACCCTAATAACTATTAAACAGCAGGTGTGTGGTTGAATGTAATGTTGCTTCAGTCTTAAATCTTTCCATGACATAAAAATATTAACAGCCATGCATTACAAATCCATCAACATAGATTTAACAAGAAGAGGTCTAAAGATATAAAATGCATCATATATATTGGATTGAAATAAATAATGTTAATCAGTTTATAGAAATTTGAAACCCTTTAACCCCTTCCCGCCCATAGAATGTGCTATGTCACCTTAAAATACTGGGTTTAAGCGCCCTTAGGACAGCATAAAATGTCCTTTGATCTGCAAACCATCATGGTAATGAGTAGCAGGAAATGTAAAACACGTTAATAATGATCTAAGATCACCTTTGATTAGTCCCTAATGAAGACCTTTTCAAATGAAGAAGATTTACAGTAATTGAAAAGGCAGACAGGAACTGGAAGGGGGATGAATAATGAAATTAGTTGAGTTTGAAGAAAATGTAGAAATGTAGAGTTTCTATTGTTATTCTGGCCTGATTTTTTGTGACTTGGTTGTTAGCTCCATAAAACCACTTTCATTTGATACACTTATTTGTACTAAACATTTCTGAAGTGCTGATTAATCACTATGAGCACTACCTGAGCATTGTTTCCTGGCTATTCACCAATCCTAATCAATATGTTCTCCTTTCCCAGCATGTATTCATAATGTTACAATGAAGTGAAAAAAATTATTTGTGTTTCTATTTCTGTTCATTTAACTTATCTTTATAAAAAAAAATATATATATATATAATTTGTCTACTGAGTAACAGCATTTGGGTTGGTTAAGTTCTAGCCCTTTTAAACATAATTTTTTTTAAGAATAATTTAGATTTTAAGTTTTTTTTTTTTTGACCTTCTTCTGGATCAACAAATATGGTTTTGTCGAAGGCTTGATCTTAATGGACTAAATGTCTCTTTTTAGGTTATGTAACTATGAAGCATTGTCCCTATGGGTATCCTTCAATATAATGGTAAAAATCTACACGACAAATACCCTTGAGGTTTCAAAATACAACTGATTGGTGTGATAGATTTGCTTGTTTTAGTCAAAGGTTGTATCCTTCTCAATACACATATGGTTTGCTTATTAAGGGACCTCATGTGAATGTGTACTGTTTCGTACTATAATCACAGCAAACTCAAATAGGTGTGAATGTGTTTGTGTATTTGCAAACTATTAGGGATGCATATGTTCATTTTGTTAAAATGCAAAACTTTAATTCAAATAGTTGTGCACATTAGCAGCTACTCACTGCTCTATGAATTAAACCCACTGTGAACTAAGATAGATCCCTTGTCCCCTAATCATCACACGTGTTATAATAATTAGTCATCTGCATAGAATAAATCTGCCACAAATCATTGTTTGGTTCTATTTCTCACATGCCACAGGCTCTACGTCTGTGTTAAGCAATTTCAGTAGCACTGTGACTGACACAGCTTGACATATAAATGCTTTAAATTAGAAGAACAGACTGCTGATGTTGAGTAGTGCATTCAAGGTTAAACAGCTGGCTATGGCTGAATAATTAACCTTAATGTAAAAAACATTACTGCCATTAACTTCCCTGGCTTAAAAAATACTTTCCACTCTGTTTTTCAACTATAAATTGAATTTCATAATGCTTGTACACATTGACAGCAACATCTTCTTGCTTTTAAGCAAATATACTTTCCAAAATATGTGCTTTTTTCAGTTAACAGTTTAATTAACCCATGTTATATACAGTTTTTTCATTCTATTTGGATAACTATTTAATATTTAAATTTGGAACACAAGCTTCATAATAGTTGTTTATCTGCTACCAGATATGAACTGGGTACCAGTATTGATAGATTAATGACAAATATACTTCAATAGTCAAACAATTATCTGTGCCAAATAAGGAACGGAAGAAAAACAAATGGATGTCTCTCATACATCCAAGAGACAACATTCGAGATAAAGGTGGTACACAGTGACATGCCCCACAAATGCCCCGCTTTAAAGAGGACAGTACAAATCCATGCAGTAGTGCTGTCAGTTTGCTTGACAGTAATACCGCATATGTGTGGTAGTGGTTACATTTTACCTCTCAAGCTCTGACATGCTGGGAGCAGAAGTTGGATGTCTCCTGCATTGCTAGAAGACATACAATGAGTAAAATCAAACAGATACAGCAATCAGGAAGCTGGAATTATTTGTGCTCTTCACATTTTAGGTGGGAAAGATTCACTTTATTAACCCCTTAGTGACAAGACATTTTCACCTTGTTTTTACCTTGGTGACAATGGCCGTTTTGACATTTCTGGGGTGTTTGTGTTTAGCTGCAAATTTTCTTCTTTCTCACATACTGTACCCACACAAATTCTATGTTGTTTTTATCGTCATAAGAAGGGCTTTCATTAGATATCATTATGTTCATCATATCTTATAATTTACTGCAAAAAAATCATAAAATATGATGAACATTTTAAAAACAAAAAACACTTTTTCTAAGTTTGACCTAAAATATAATTTACACAAATACAATCATTAAAAAAGACCCCATCTAAATAGTTTCTAAATGTTGTCTTGAGTGCAGAAATATGCATGTTTTCATATTTTTCGGTATTTTTTTGTGAGTTATGGGGCAAAAACCAAAAATAGTGTTTTTTGTTTTCTTCCTATATTGAACTTTTGACCCCAACCCGATCCCAAAATTTAACCCTAACACTAAATTTAACCCAAACTCTAACCTTTATGCTATCCCTTAATATATTTTAATTTAATTTTAACCCTATCTCTTATGCTAAAATTATTTAATTTTAACCCTATAGGCTAATCTATTTAACCAGTTTTATACTAATTAAATATTTATTTTAATTATTTTACATTGCTATGCTGCTTGGATACCACTAGGGGCAGTCAAGCAGCATATTCAGAGCGACGGAAGTGAAGTTACTTTCACTTCTGAAGCTCAGACCTCCAGAGGGCAGAGCCATATTGACGGAGCATGCTGCTCCGTCAATATGGCTCCCACGATCACTCCGTCATCGATCGCTTCGACATCGAGGCAATAGACCAGCACCATTAAAGTGGTTTTCAAGAGCGTTGATCGCGAAAACCGCTTGATTCACCGCAGGACGTGCCAGGCACGTCCATTGTCGGGAAGGTGTTAATGTGGGTAAAGCATGTCTTTTGGCTTGTCTGGTGTGTGTTTAATACAGCTCTGCTACCTACTGATTTTTAAAGGGAAGGTTAGACATAGCTGCTTTACTCCACCATAGGCTATATTGAAAGTTTGTTGAGGAAGCTTGTATGAGAGGACTCCCACTTAATCATGGGGAAAATAAGTTGAAATGTTGTCTGTGCCTTCTCAGAATTGTGATCAGTCACATTTTTTTATAGGTTTAGTAAAAAAATAAGAAAAAAAAACCCATAAAAATATAATAGTATAAGCTAACACCCTGTCATGATCTGCCCCGCAACCTCTCACCTGAATATCCGCTACTTCGCTCCCTCCAGCATGAGCCCTCTGATCTCCCATGGCATGTGGCTACTTCCTCTCAATGCACGTGGCTCAGGCGTGCCCCCTCTGGTGACGTCATGCCAAACGCTGTCATGCGATGCAAGGAAACATTTAAAAGGACTTAACACAGTGATTCTCTTCAGTGAGACTTCACTGGAAATTGGACCTTCAGCATGGAAAGGAGAAGTAATAGACTGTTTATGTTGGGTTAACTAGACATAGAGAACATAAAAAAACATCTGTTAGACTGAAAATTGCAGCAAGTTTTTATTTAATTCTATAACCCCCCCCCTCCCCCATCAGATTGGGTTGATCTGCTTTCTCAGGGTCTTTTGTACCATTAAGCAAAAGGGGTAGCTGCACTGAGCCCAGGCACACTGCAGGAAATAATTATCTTGATCCCTATTATTTCTGAATTTTTTTTCATATTCTCACTTTTCAGGGTGAATTATATGAGACTGGTTTTAAATTATTATTTATGTCATTCTATCCCTCACAACTAAACCCCTTTCATTATGAGATTGCCCAAGTTCCCTTAGCTTCTTCCTACTGCAATTGATTTCAGTCACCTGTTTAACCACTAACTGTCTGTATTTCACTTTATTGGCCAGATTTCCTTGGTTCTATCCTTTCATCCTATTGGTCTCTCTCCCATTTCGCTCTGACTTTCTTTAGCTTGGATTGGCCTGTTTATGTTTACTCACTCCTCTTAGTTCATGTTACTTCTGTCTGTGCAGGAGCTGATAACGGGTAAGAATATCTTTATTTGTTTATTTGATATCACCCTTATGGCAATCAAACAGTGTTGTGCTGCTATTGATAACAAATAAAATCTGGAGTGTTGGTAGTGTGTGATTAGCACTAATGTGCAATGTGCTCCAGTGTGTGATTAACAGATTGGCAGGGTGTTTTCTCCAGAACATTTGATTAATGGGTTTTAGAAGGGTGAGGGGGCTCAGGGAGTGCAAGGCAAAGGTGGCAAGGTGACACTCCAGTTGCATACTTTCTGGTGCATCACATTATAATGGGTAAGAGGATAATACAGTATGATACAGGTATCTTGTTATAGGAAGTGATCATTCAGTTGTATGCTGGCTGAAGCATCACATTGTAAGGGATAAGATGATAATACAGTATGTTACAGGTACCTTGTAGCAGGAAGTGTCCATTAGTGTCACGTTATGTGTGAGAGAGAATAGGGGTTAGAAGAGACTGGATGTGGCATATTTCAAAGTTTAGTAGGCACTTATGATCTAGGATACATTATAAGGTACACTCTGTGTGGGCAATACACCACAATACTGGAACCACTTATAGTGTATACCATGGTTCATACCAAACCAATCGGAAGACTACAGTTCCCAAGACTCTTAGTCAGCATGTTAAGCATCATGGGAAAGAGTGTACTCAACAACTAGAGTGCTAAAGTTTAGCAATTATAGGATTATGAATAGTGTTGAGCGAACCCAAACCGCACTATTCGGGTTCGTACCGGACATTACGGTGTCCGTGCCATGAACCCGAACCCGGCCATTTCACTGTATATCCGTGTTGGAGTTCGAGGTTAGACGATTTAATGGCGCATGTTGAAAGGCTGCAGGGCAGCCAATCAACAAGCGTTTGATTAGTTTGCCCTTAGAAGCCATCACAGCCATGCCTACTAATGGCATGGCTGTGATTGGCCAGTGTAGCATGTGACCCAGCCTCTCTATATAAGCTGGAGTCACATACACGCACATCACATGAGATCTTCTTAGTGTAGGGAGAGGATGCTGCAGCTGTGAGGGACAGATAAAAATGCTGGTGTTGAATCTGCAAACTACTGAAATTATTCAAACTACAGCGATTATTCAAATTACAGTGATTATTTTAGTGGGTGCTATACTACATATTTGTACCCTGCCCTGAGCCCAGTACCACAGAGAGTGCAGTGCACTTGCAACTGCATGTGTGCCAGGCACATGACTTTAATCCTGTTCTGTTAGCTCAGTGGGCAACATCTAAGCATTTTTAAATACTGCTATTTGTTGGTGTTAAATATTACATTTGCGTCCTCACTTCATATCTGAGCGTCAAATAGAACCGTCAAATACTGTGCTTACAGCGCACTTTGAAAAATTCTATTTGTTTTGGGTGCTAAATAGTACATTTGCTTCCTGCACTTCATATCTGAGAGTCAAATAGAACAGTCCAATACTGTGCATACAGCGCACTTTGAAAAATTCGAATTGTTTTGGGTGGTAAATAGTACATTTGCGTCTTGCGGTGTACTCCGTATCTGAGAGTCAAATAGAACAGTGCAATACTGTGGTTACAGTGCACTTTGAAAAATTCTAATAGTTTTGGGTGGTAAATAGTACATTTGCGTCTTGCTGTGCACTTCATATCTGAGAGTCAAATAGAACAGTCCAATACTGTGCTTACAGCGCACTTTGAAAAATTCTAATAGTTTTGGGTGGTAAATAGTACATTTGCGTCTTGCGGTGCACTTCATATCTGAGAGTCAAACAGAACAGTGAAATTCCTGGCCTTTGAAATGCTGTCATTCCGTCTGTTTGGAGATGGACAGTTGTAAAAACCTGATGGCGGTGGCTGCGTCTCAGTATGTGGTTTCCAGCCGCCACTACTTTTCCAGGCGAGCCATCCCTTCCCTGCACAAGCAATTGGCAGAAAAAATCAGGTGTGCACTGTGCAACGCCATCTGTGGCAAGGTCCACAAAACCACAGAAACGTGTACCAGTAAGCACGGGCAGGATCGCTATATCTCCCTAACTGCACACTGGGCAAATGTAGTGGCGGCTGGGCCTGAGGCAGATAGCAGTTTGGTGCATGTCCTTTTGCCACCGAGGATTGCAGGGCATGTATCTTTGCCTCCTGTTGCCTCCTCCTCCTACTCAGCTTCTTCCTTCTCCTCTACCACCTCCTCATCCAGTCAGCGTAACACCTTCACCACCAACTTCAGCACAACCAGGGGGAAACAACAGCAGGCTCTTTTAAAACTCATGTTTGGGGGAAAAACCCCACAGCGCGCAGGAGCTGTGGACGGGCATGGAACAACAGACCAATGAGTAGTTGTTGCCACTGAGCCTCAAGCCCGGCCTGGTGGTGTGCGATAATGGGCGAAATCTCGTAGCAGCTCTGGGCCTAGCCGGTTTGACGCACATCCCTTGCCTGGAGCATGTGCTGAATTTGGTGGTGCAGAAATTCCTGAAAAACTACCCAGATATATCAGAGCTGCTGCAGAAAGTGCGGGGCATCTGTGCGCACTTTAGGCGTTCTCACCCTGCTGCTGCTCGCCTGTCTGCGCTGCAGCATAACTTAGGCCTTCCAGCTCACCGCCTCATATGCGACGTGCTCAGAAGGTGGAACTCCAATTTGCACATGCTGGAGAGACTGTGCGAGCAGCAGCAGGTGATAGTGGAGTATCAGCTGCAGCACGCACGGGTCAGTCGCTCTGCGGAACAGCACCACTTCCCCACCAATGAGTGGGCCTCCATGCGAGACCTGTGTGCCATTTTGCACTGTTTCGAGTACTCCACACACATGGCCAGTGCCAATGATGCCATTCTCAGCCTTTCTATCCCGCTTGTATATCTCCTTGAAAAAACACTTAGGGCGATGATGGAAGAGGATGTAGCACAGGAGGAAGGGGAGGAGGAAGAAGAGGGGTCATTTCCACGGTTATCTGGCCAGTCATTCACAAGTGGCTTGGAGGGTGGGTTCCTGCACCAGCATAGGCCAGGTACACAACTGTCAAGCCAGGGCACAGTTTTTGAGGAGGAGGAGGAGGAGGAGGAGGAGGAGGAGGAAGAAGAGGGGTCATTTCCACAATTATCATGCCAGTCATTCACAAGTGGCTTGGAGGGTGGGTTCCTGCACCAGCATAGGCCAGGTACACAACTGTCAAGCCAGGGCACAGTTTTTGAGGATGATAAGGAGGAGGAGGAGGAGGAGGAAGAAGAGGAGTCATTTCCACGGTTATCAGGCCAGTCATTCACAAGTGGCTTGGAGGGTGGGTTCCCTCACCAGCATAGGCCAGGTGCACAACTGTCAAGCCAGAGCACAGTTTTTGAGGAGGATGAGGATGATGAGGAGGAGGAAGAAGAGGGGTCATTTCCATGGTTATCAGGCCAGTCATTCACAAGTGGCTTGGAGAGTGGGTTCCTGCACCAGCATAGGCCAGGTACACAACTGTCAAGCCAGGGCACAGTTTTTGAGGAGGATGAGAATGATGAGGAGGAGGAGGAGAAAGAAGAGGGGTCATTTCCACGGTTATCAGGCCAGTCATTCACAAGTGGTTTGGAGGGTGGATTCCTGCACCAGCATAGGCCAGGTACACAACTGTCAAGCCAGGGCACAGTTTTTGAGGAGGATGAGGATGATGATGATGAGGAGGAGGAGGAGGAAGAAGAGTGGTCATTTCCACGGTTATCAGGCCAGTCATTTACAAGTGGCTTGGAGGGTGGGTTTCGGCACCAGCATAGGCCAGGTACACAACTTTCAAGCCAGGGCACAGTTTTTGAGGAGGAGGATGAGGAGGAGGAGGAGGAAGAAGAGGGGTCATTTCCACAATTATCATGCCAGTCATTCACAAGTGGCTTGGAGGGTGGGTTCCTGCACCATCATAGGCCGGGTACACAACTGTCAAGCCAGGGCACAGTTTTTGAGGAGGATGAGGATGAGGAGGAGGAGGAGGAGGAAGAGGTCCCCAACGGAGCTGGGGCACCGCCAGCACCTCAGAAGGCAGGGTTAGCATGGCCGAAATGTGTAAAAGCTTTGTCAGCACGCCACAAGAAGCAGCACCACCATCAGATATGCAACGTCTTAGCAGGAGGCAGCATTTCAGCAACATGGTGGAACAGTACGTGCACAGGCCTACACAAACTGACTGTTGGGTCTGCCTCATTCAACTTCTGGGTCTACAAATTGGGCACATGGCCTGAGCTTGCCCTTTATGCCTTGGAGGCATGGCCCTGCAGCCAGTGTATTGTCTGAACGTGTGTTTAGCATGGCAGGGGCGTTATCACAGACAAGCGCAGCCGCCTGTCCACAGCCAACGTGGACAAGCTCACGTTTATTAAGATGAACCAGGTATGGATCCCACCAGACTTGTCTGTACTTTGTACATAATAGACATTTATACCGACCTCACCCAGTCATTGTTATACTCAAGTGCACTTATTCTTTGTTTTCTGTTGTTATATGTCCCAATATTTTGGGGGCTACCCCAATTTAAAAAACCAAAAACAAATAAAAAACAGTGTTGGCTACCTCCTCCTCCTCCTCCTCCAGCTCCGCTTCCACCTACACCGCCATGGTCACCGCCTCCTCAACCTATGGGTCACTTAGTATAAACTGAAAGAGAATACCCTGCACTCCAACCCTCTCTCAAATGGATAATTCTGTTGATCCTACTGGACGCCATGCTTTAGATTTAGATTTATGTTCTTCCAAAACTAAAATCAAAGATTCCATCTAGTGCTATTTTATGGCTCAGCTGTATTTTTAATTTGTATGTATTTTATGTTATTTTAAGGTATTTCCCTATCCACATTTGCTTGCAGGGCACTTGTCCTACTCTTACCCACATTTTACTTCCTTTTGCAGCCCTCTAGCTCTTTCCATGACTTTTTTAGAGGCATTTTAGTTTGCCAACAGTATGTGTCCCCATTGACTTCAATGGGGTTTGGGTTCAGGGTCAAGTTCGGGGTCAAGTTCGAGCACGGACCCGGACATTTTTTCGAACTTCGGTCGAACCTGCCGAACCCGAACATCCAGGTGTCCGCTCAACTCTAATTATGAATTGATACTGCAGCTGCTGTGAAATACACATCTAATGATTCTCATCCATCCATTTGGTGGTTTGCCCACCCCCCCTGAAAAAGTTCTGCGGATGTCCATGAGTGTCAGCACTACAATAATACACATGTCATGTTTATTATTCTGCTAGTCTGATCATGTACAGACAAGATCATAATATTAATTTTTGTTCATGCACAGAATATGATAACATGTATTTAACAATTGTAATATACATAACATTATGCTATCATTTAGAGGTCTGTGTCTTTTTTTCCCCTTTATGCTGCATTGTACATTATATATTCCTAATAATACGTGTTTGTGTGAATTACTTGTCCATAAGTTGTGTTATGTGTAATTCGCCTTTTTAGCCATTCAGAAACCTGTTAAATCTAATTTGATTTTAAGCTAGCTTGGAATTAAATATAAACAGTTATGCTAACTTCTAATCCTGTGATTACTGCACAAAGCACAGATCTCATGTTTTATTACCTTGCTGACTGCAAAATGGTTCTTTATTAAAATAAATTACAAAAAAAAAGTCAGTGATTCCACAATTGTAAAACTTTTAATTAATGGCCCTGTTTTGCTAAGTTAATCACTTTTGAAATTATCTTTCTATTGTGTTTGAAGATTTCAGTGGTTGTGATGAGTAGAAACCAAGGTGTAAATAAATGTGCATTTTGGAATCTTCAAAGGAGGCGTGGTCTTCCAGCAACAGACATCCTTTTACTGCTTTGTCAGGGTGTCAGTCTGACAGATAAGGTTATGCCAGTGCCTCTAGTGGTGTGCCAGACTATCAGCCCACAAGCAGACACTGGGGAAACGTAATTGTCAGAGTGATTGAGTATAAAAGTGACATCTTCTAAACAAAATATGATACATATTTTCTGTTAGAAGTGAGTCAGGAAGTCAGGAAAACACTGTCAATATATTTGTATTTTTAACCTTTTTGCTTTGGTTCACTTTAAAATGCATTATTTCTGTTAAAAAGTAGATTTTGTTGCAATTGATTGAACATTTCTAAAGTTTCACATTTCACAGATTTTTTTCATCTTGTGTCACAGCAGGTTCCTGTACAGAAAGACTTATGCTTTACATACTGATAATAATTTTTTGACAAATACTTGTCAAAAATGAATTTCTGGTCAAAGTATTTTATACTTATTCTTTTCATCTATCTCTTTTTAAAGTTACCACATAGTGGGCCTGTGAAGCTACCGTCCTATTTAGATGTACTAAATACCGTTGGGGGTCTCTGAAATTTGAGGCAATCAATCATTTTTGTGTTTGATCACTAATCTGATAACTAATATTATTGATCATAACCTGCCCCTAGGCACCATAACTTAGTCAGAACAAACCAATTTACAGAACAAACCAATTATAGTTAATATAATTATTTTTGTTATAAGGCTATATTTTGTGTTAGATATCACATTCACGTTCACACATAGTAATGTCAGAACTTTACTGTGCTCTTTCTAAAATATCAAGGCACATTGGCACATTTTGGGTTATTTTTTGTTGGCTTATGTCCATCTTGATCACACAAGACACACAAGAAATTGTAATTTTACAACAAACTTGGCTAACTCAATCAGAGTTAAGTGTTTACTTTTACTCCCTTCACAAACCCTTCACAAAATATTTTGCTTTTTTATGTCAGCACGTATTTCTGTGAAAGCCCGCATTTTAAAAAGTTTTGCTTTCCTGACCCCCCAGGGACAATTTACAAAATTACAATCTTTATCATTTCAAATTCTAGGTATCTCAAAGACCTATACTGAATAACTGGAGTTGTATATCTTAATACATTAGCTGTATTTAATATATTGAGGTTTTTGAGAGAGCAACATTGTCAATCAACAAAATCTCATCTCATAGCAGTCAAATAACAAGCCCTACTCTAATTTTCAATATACCAGCAGCCAGAGCAGCTAAGCCTCACCTGAGAGAGCTAAATGTAAATGTTTCTCTAAAGCACAATGGGTGTACTGAACAAGTGGTAATGTGATACTTTCCACAAAAGTAAAAAATAAAAATAATGTCACTATTCTCGCCTATTTACCTTAAGCAGAGATCTACAAAGGCTACCCAGAATTATGAGGTATAAAATGTTCTGTTATTAAACTATCAGGAAAATATCTAACTACTAACTGAAAATCAAAATACATCTCTTTCACACTACATTACCTTTTAACCCCATTTAAACTTAACTTTTTTTCCTCCCATCTGTCCTGGCTAGGAAATGTATTACTTTGCTTTTGTTTTTTATCCTCTCCTCCATGTTTGCTACTTTTTACTGCTACTTGGAGTTATATGATCTATTGGCCTAGATTCAATGGCCCCCGCTAATCAGCAGACCTTTCATTAACCACATGATATTCTTTTTGGAATAGTGTGCAATTGAATGGTACTGCTGAGTTCCTGAACAAACGAACACTAAACGTTAAAGGGAACTCCAAAAATCAGGCATTAATAGCTGAATTGCAAAAAACTCTCCAGGTATCTTTACATCTTAGTTATTAATGCCGGATTTTTGCAGTTCACCATGGTTCACTTTTCAGTGAATATACCAGTGTGACCCTTGCATGCTTTTTCTGTTCCGATTCTCTTCCTCTCAGGCCTCAGTGTTCCCCTCTTTCCTTTGTGATATTTTATATTACACTTCTTACATCTGTAATCTCCTATGATGCAAGAGGTTTTGTGAACAGATTGTTTAATCTTTGTAGAGGGCAGATTTACTACCCCAGAACATTCAATATATCTGTTTGACTAATTAAACAGAGGTGTACTTAACAAGTGAGAGGCTAAGCGTATAATTACAGCCTTTGCTACAATAAATATGGAATTACAATGTCTCTTTGATATGTTACAGTCACTAAACAGTTCAAAAATATGTCAGTTCATAATTAACAGATTTGTATAGGCTGTCTGCCTTTCTCCCTGTAACAACCATTACTACACTGTGGTCTCCTGCCAAAAGCCTTTACAGTATAGTGAACTTTTATTCTTCAGTTTTATTTTATTCAGAGTTTGTGCCCACATGCCTTAAAACCTCCACATTTTATTTTCTCCGGGGAAATATTGAATGTTAAAATAAGATGAAAGTCTATCTCCAATCAGGTTTGTTGTTTTCCAAGCAGGAAATTCCTAAAGTTAGAAACCATTTAAGATACATCAGTACAGCTGTTCAGATATAAAAGTAATTGTTCAAGTATATGACAAAGGACTTAGTATTCTAGAAGAGGCTGATCCAATCTAGAGATCAGAAAAAAAATCAAATTGAAGAGACTAAAGTTGATTTGCAATCACATGAAAACTCTTTTGTCTAAAAAAAAAAAAACAGGTAGAGGAGTGGAAAATATCCAACCAGCTTACTTGAACTATGTTGGGCATGCAAATGTTTTACTGTTGTTGTAAATAATTATCTTATCAATATTATTATTGTTATCAAGGAAGTAATTTGTAGTGGTGCACGGACGACTTAGAAATCCATGCCCATAAATTGCCTATCCATTTGGAGCACAGGCTATTTATTATAGATCAGACAAGACTGATATAAACATGTAAATGTTCCTTGCCTAATGGTATGAAACAACAGTTGAGATGTTTGGTTTGGTCACATGCCAAAGAACAAGCTGTTAATTTGTGTACCTTCCTGGTTAAATGCCTATTGCAAGTAAAAAACAAACATTGATTTATACCTTGTAATCTAAATAGCTATTCCTCTAATTCACACTTTCTGTTATCTTGCATTTCACCTGACTAGACTGGACTTTAACTCCTGCCATTTCTGATTTCAAGCATATGTGTGAATGTCCCACAATTCTTTAAGGGATACAGGTTACTTTTACATGCAACCCAACATTCATATGTGCTCCGAGGGAAATCAATTCATTTGTCAAGGTAGTTCATATGGGATATACTCCTGGATTAATTAACTGGCTCCTGCTGGACACAGTTGCACTCTACATTCTGCTGGGCAACAGTTCAAAGTTTTGTGTCTAGAAAAAAAATGACTCATCTGGTAACCATAATTGTACAACTTTTGGGTATGCACTAGCCTATACATTAGATATTATATCCCATACAATGCATTTTGCTTCATTTAAATACTTTAAAATGTTGCTTTTTTCCATTCAGCTCTCAGCCAAATGCTGATAGCTGAATGGGATGGTAAGAAGCTGAAAACATGTGCCTAAATTAAATGAATTACATTTTTATAATTAATTAACTGTAGTATTCGTGGAAAAATGGTAGGTTGTTTTCAAGTCAGTATGGTCCTTTTAATGAGTCTTCTGGTTGGTGGATACATTGATCTATTGTAATTATTTCACAATTAAATATTTTTCTTTCTTTAATTTTTTATATTTTAGATTCTTATTATAAAATATGTATTTTCTTTTTCCCGGTGAACAACATCGATACATTTAACAAGGGGAAAAAAAACATATAAAACACATATAAAAACACAAAGACAACAATGCAGGTTTGGGTAAGTATAGGTATTATACTAAATATACCAGTTGGATAAACATTAATACCATATTTAAACCAAGGTCGACCACCTCATTTTTGAATACATTAATCTGTTGTAATTATTTCACAATTAATTATTTTGTTTTGTAATATCTAGTTTTCCATATGAATTATATCATGTAGGTGATGGGTATATAAATTGCTAACAAACTGCAGTACTTGTTTAGGTGTTATATTTTTTTTTTTTGTGATTTTACTTTTCAATATTTTCATCATTATTACTAGTATTTATTTATTATGCTGGTATGTGGAACAATGGTACAAGCTGTATTAACTGAAGCAATAGGTACATTGGGCTCTGCTCTCACTATGTTATGGCACAATTTACCAAACAGTCGACTAAAAATGCTTCTGTAAAGATATAAAGTATAAAATAACTTTTGCTGTCAGTACTCAAGAATGGAATATGAAGTGACAGGCTCACAGCATGCTTTTAAAGCACTATCCATTGAAGCACATTTTTCCATTTGTTCAAAGGGCACACTGTATCTTAAGATCCTAGTAGCTAATAAATAGGACTGTAGATTTCTAACTTTTACCATGTTTTTTTTTTAATATGGAGATGACAACATATTTTTTATAGTATTGCTAGTTATTTAAGAGATTTTTGTTGTTGTATGCACTAAATGAATATGCGATATTTTCAGGCCCACTACTGATTGCTTTAAGTGTTTATTGTTTTCAGGGAATGTGCGTGTACAAATGTAGTCTTGCTTTGTCCTTTAGATGGTGAGACAAAAGTAATTATATTAGTAAGGCAGGTTGTTGCTTCATTTTGATAATTTTATGGTACTATGGAATAGATACAATAGCCTAGCCTTAACAGGATTTGTTTTTAGCAACGAAGTCATCTGTGTGATGCAATATGGGAGAATTGGGTAATTTGTAGTTGAACATATTGGTTGTGCATCTCATTTAGCCATTTTTTCTTATTTAGTTCACATTTGAGCTGTAGTGTATCGTCCCCATTTGCACTATAGTGAATTGTCCGCATACATGCATATTTATGTAAATCCGTCATACAAAGGATATATACATATTGAATAATGGTAAAACTAACAGTTTTTAAGGAACTAATTAAAGGAACATTAAACCTTGTTTAACCCTTGCTTCCTTGAAGGAAGCAAGGGTTAAACAAAACATGTCCTGGGACTTAATAGATACACGTGGGTTTACTATCTGCTGTGTCTCACATGGAGACAGTTCCTGGTTGTCGTGTGCAGCACAGGCACAGCCAACCAGAGCGGGGGCTCGCCTTGCTCTGACTGGCGAATACGAGGGTCTCTCGCTGCTAGCACAGACCTAGTTAAGGTCCCTCCCACTGATCCCATGCAAAAAGGAGAGTCTCTCTCTGTGCTAGCAGATAGAGACGGTCGCCGACCTAACGTCTCCCTGCTTCCTATGGAAACATGGTAGCTGTCGGTCAGAAGATAAACTGGCGTGTACTATCAAAAGTTCACTCCAGTTTATCCTAATACTTAAAAGCACAAGTGAAAAATAACATTTAGTAACCCTTTAATTCTTTATTATGTCAGAAAGGCATTCACATATTTTATCTATTCAAAGTCTAATATACATTTCAATGTGTAGAAATCTTTTTTTTACTAATACTCTGAGATTTTATTATATAAATCCAGACAAGCACATGACAGTGCTCAAAAATTAATTGGCTTTTTTTACGTTGTTTTACTCTTCTAGTGATCCTTATTCATTAAAGTTAAATAATTATTATTAATTTTGTTTTATATCCAAAAATACAGTGGAGATCTAAAATTGGAATATTATGTAATAGCTTTTACCCTTTGCTTTCTATGAACTATTCAATTTATTTTAACTTACACTGAACACATTTATAAAATGTTGTGATTTGTAGCAAGTGTCGCTCTTTAAGTGCTGCAAGTTATAAGCTTCACCACACAATTTAAGTTTCTTTACATGGCATTTGCCTATGATTAAGTGCTACCTGGTAGCTCAAAACATGTAAGGCATGTCATTTATTTACTGTATGCTTCTGCTCTCCCTCTATTCAATCGAGATTGCATTTTTGATCCGCTGTATTCCTTGGTAGTATCATCCAACTTGGGTCGATCTAAAACTAGAAATATCTCATATTAACCTACAGAGCATTTTGCGGTGTAAAATCTTTTACCAATATCTGTTTCCTCATGTAATAACAAGTAAAATTGCAGTATGCTTTGTTTTAAATGTATGCCCTTAAATTCCCATTAAAATATATTGGAAACAGATAAACTAGACAACTTCTGCTGATTGTCAAAACACCGGGAAACTAATCCATATAGGACATTTTCATAATCATAAATGTAGTTGAATATATTTTTGAATCTAGTCCTTCAGTTCTTGAGGTTACTTCAAAACTATATTAAGCAGAATAATATATATATATAAAAATTTTTTTACCATGAATACCAACTTATTTGGAAAAATAAACTTCTTTTCTCATAAAATGAAATTCTAGTTGAACAAGTTACAAAATAAAAGTTTCCTCTTAAGTGAACCCACTGGAAAGATAAGTTATATCTGATCATTTCAGATTCATTTAGGTATAAATAATCGCTAGCAAACTTGTAGATGAAGGAACATGCTTACCTGAAAAAATGTCTGTATGCTGTGCCGCAATGGGGGTGGGCATGGATGTAATATGCCGATGTCAGAATTTGGTTATCAGTGGATGCACTCGCATCGATGTTCACCACAATTTTCATAGTTCTTGACCATTATTCCTTTGTCATAGAGATTCTATGCTGATGCATAGTAGGAAGCAGGCCACGTCAAAGCTCAGGTGAGCCCCGGCAAAATGTACAGTAGGGGGCCTCCTCAATGTATACAAGTATTTCATTCAGCATTGTATAGAACAAAGTATTTGTCCATGGAGTTAATTTACTTTAATAGACAAAGTACAAAAGTGACAGACAAACAAGTAGATAGACAGGCACTAGAGGAAAACGGAGAGCGCTGTATTTATGCAGGGAATTACTCAGATAGACAGCTCAGATATAGACAGCAAATGATAGATCTAGGTAGAGGCACTGTGAGTGATACACAATCAACCACAGAAATACAGACATACATGGTGATGTAGAGACTGACAGACACAGGAAAAAACTGTGAAAAAATATGTTTTACACAGGTTATTTTGCAAAGAAAGGGAGTGGCTGCACATTGGGATCAGACTGGTTCATGGTCCAGGAAGGAAGTGAGTAGGTAAAGTGTAGGGGAACGTCTGTGGGAGTAGCGGTCTAGAGCAGCCAGTAACTATAAGGAATATCCTCGCGGCACCCAGTTTTGTGAAGTACACACAAGCTCAGACTGCTCAGCTAAACTCTACAATCTGCCAGCTCACATAGACAATATCCCGGTACACACACAAACATCACTGCTGCCAGTCATTTTTCTTCAAAACAAAAATACTGGCCTGCTGGTAAAAAAGCAGCTGGGTGGGAGCCATACCTTTTGATGATAGGGTGGGCCCTGGGGAAATGCCCACTTCGCCCATTGATTAAAATGACCATGGCTGGAAAGCATATAACTTTGATCTCGGATGCAAAGATTTAGATACATATTCTATCAAATTAGTAAGTACATCTTTTTATCAAGTGTAAAGTGATGTCATGTCGTTTTTACACGGCAGGTACATTTTATCGACTGAATAAACATTCAAAATCTAAAAAAAAAAGTCAAAGATATAGTAATGCAATTATTATATCTACTGCAGTATGCCTGGAAGTAAAATGCTGCCTGAAATCTAATCATATGCTACTGTAACAAAAAAGAGAACCAAATTGCTGCAGGGTACAAACTACAAATTGTACATCTCACATTAGACTAGGATGTACCCAGTATACAAATTGAATGGATGATTAATCTTTCCATCCCCTGGACATTTTAATCCGTGAAAGTCTTTCAAGAACTTAAAAGTATTTATCTGACTTATACTTTATAGCTGACATTCTATGCCCTACTGTTATGTTGCTACTCACACTGTGAGGATTTAACATAGACAGATATATGCATGTCCTAATATTAAAACAAAGTGTGTAATACATACAAATATATTAATAAGTAATATGATTCTGTTTATAATAATAATAATAATAATAATAATAAATACGTTTGTATAAATGCATTTGCAGATGACAGATCCCCATGTCATCTACACTTGCTTCTTTAATGCTAATAATATTCACATTTCACAATTTTGACTTACCTTTAAAACTTTTTTGTTACAAGTATATTTCCATTTGATAGATCTTTCGGTGCCCTTCTGCATCTTCAAGACTCTCTTGAGGCCAAATCAGAGGGCATTCATAGCGATTTATGGGAATTTCTATTTCACAAGTGGACAATATATTTTTAATAAATGTTTATAATGAGAATACTAATACAAAGCCAAATAAATCAAAATATTTGTATTAAATTCCCTTTATTTATTTGTGTGCACAAAGTATATGGATTCTATCTTGTATTAGGTATCACTACATATATTTAGGCCAATGTAGCCAAGTTAATTTTGAAATGCTCATCTCAATTCCCTGCAATCCCCTTAAATATAACATCCATTTTATATTAATTACAGAGGTGTGATATGCCATTGCATTTGTTGCTGTAGGCTGTTTGGTATTTGGTCCTACTGATTTTCATTATTGCAGTATATAGGCCTCATAATACAGTGTAGCAGAGTTTGCTGTGGGGTGATCATAGATTTTTACTCAGTGCCATAATTACATATAAGGGTCTACTTAATAAAGAGAGAATTGTATGGAATTGAGGAAGGAATCAGTTTCCAGTCCTTAGTTATGCATCGTGGGGTGCAGACAGTCTCCACACTATGCCCTACAATGAGGCTCCTCCCTGGTCTGTTATCCCAGGTTGTGATACCTCATGTCTGCATTACTTCACCTGAGCTGACCTATGTTTCTGGAACTCTCTTTCGCTGCACATTGGGGTATCTCCCTCACTCTCAACCTTCAAAAAATACCTCTACAAGGAGGTTTACAAGTCATCCTACTAGAAAACTCACTAAGCTACCTCTGGTCAGACCCACCTAGCTATCACAATTCCACCAATGCACTGTTACTGCCACCACCTTCTTTTCCTGCCTATTACGTCACATTGTTATCATTTCCTATCCCCCATTCATTCTAGTCGTATCTTACTATCTCTGTTTGTCTAGCTAAATCTTTCACTGTACTTTATGCTCTGTATCAAGTGCTGCATACACTGTTGGTGCTATTTAAGCAAATATTAATGTAATGGGATTTAAAGGAAAACTACTTTCCTTATTTTGTTTTATTATCATAGTCATGATAAAATAAGGGGCTAACTTGTTTTTTTTTGTTTTTTAGCAAGAATAAATATGGATGATGTTTTCGCAATAAGTTTATGAAATCTGACTATTGTCGAAAAAGTTAATTCAAAATAATTTGTATAAAACGTAATTTTCATGGCATTAAATTGTTATAGTTTGTTTTACTTGCAACTTTTCAACTGTCATACTGTTTTTATATTTGTCTTTTTTAGGTAATGTGTTATGTTTGCACAAATTTCAATGTGCCGTTTCTAAAATTATACAACATATTTTTCTGACTGTAATTGCTTCAAAAATAGGCACTGTCATCTGGGTACATATTATTGGCAATGGATTTTATTTATGTGAGGATACATTTTAATGACAATGTTATTTGAAGGATTTATCAGATTTCTGTACAGAAGACCAAATAAACAATTTAGAAAGAAATTTGTATAATTCCGTTATTTTATACACCAGCTTGAAAGAGCACTCTGGGAAGGCGTGTTACAAGTACCGGAATTCTGTAATAGAACAGCCATTTAGTGTGCCACTGGATATGAATATGATACAAGGCAACATACTCCTGTCTGTGATTTTTACAAATTGATAACTCTCTTACTGCCAACTGTTTGTTGTGACTTACATCATATATCACTTGACCAAACTGTAGTTACACAGTTTGCAAAACTATGAGAAATGAAAAAGAAGAAGTGAGATAATCACAGTTTATTTTATACTGATATATGATAATTTTTTTACCCCATAGATTGATTTGTACCTTTGAGGAAAGTCAATATGCTGTATTAATACAGCGTTTACAAATAATGACTTATTTTTGCAGTTAATTTACAGTTCACTCTTTATTTAACAGACCGCATTGAAAATAATGTTTTCAATTTAACATAAAAATGAAAGCAGCATAAACAGATTTAAATTATAATAATCCAGAAACAACCAGCACATACAACTAATATTCCATATTTAAATAAAACAATGATAACATCTACCGATCAGCCATATATTATCACCACTGACAGGTGGCAAGCCGACGGCGATAGTGGGATCTTTGGGCAATTTTGCGCTGGGAAACCTTGGGTTCTGCCATTCATATAGATGTTACTTTGACATGTACCACATACCTAAGCATTGCGACAGATAATTTACACCCTTTCATGGAAACAGACATGCTTCTAAAGTCTTGGTGCCAGATACCATAGTGGAATCCATGACTAGAGGGTTCAGGGCTGTTTTTGTGGCAAAAAGGGGATCCACACAATATTAGACAGGTGGTTATAATATGGCTGATTGTTGGATCGTGCAGAATCACACAGTACTTGGGTCATGTCTACAAATGCTCGCAGTTTAGGGAATAAGATCCATGAACTTGTGGCAATATTGGCAACTGAGAATGTAGATTTAGTGGCTGTTACTGAGACATGGTATAATGAAAAACATGACTGATACATATCAATACCAGGGTACTCTTTATATAGAAAAGACAGAGAAGGTAAAAAAGGGGGAGGGGTGGCCCTGTATGTGTATGATAGCTTAAAATGTAACGTAATACAAGTTAGTGAGGCGAACATAGAGTCAGTTTGGGTTACATTAGAATTTGGTAATCATATGGTAACTAGAGTAGGTGTGATTTATAGGCCCCCTGGACAAATAGAGGAGTTAGATAATCTACTAGTTGAGACATTAGCTAAAATGACAATGAAGGGAGAAGTGATCATCATGGGTGACTTTAATCATCCTGATGTGAACTGGAAATTCAAAACAGCTACTTGCGCCAGGAGTACGCATATCCTAAACTCCCTACTGGGATTTTCTCTAAAACAAGTAGTGGAGGAGACAACTCGAAAGCAGGCCATACTAGATTTAGTGTTCACAAATGGAGATTTGTTATCAGATATTACTGTAGGTGAAAGTTTAGGATCTAGTGATCACCAGACAGTGTGGTTTAATATAAGAACAGTGACGCAGTCACACCACACAAAAACAAAAGTTTTAGATTTTAGAAAAACAGACTTTTCTAAAATTAGATTAGGTGTAAAGGAGTCATTATCAGACTGGAGCAATTTAAATGTAGTCCAGGAGAAATGGGATTATCTAAAAGTTGCACTACTGAAGGCAACAGAAAATTGCATAAGGCTTGTCAGTAAGAGCAAAAAATTGAAGAAACCACTGTGGTACTCTGCAGAGGTGGCTAAAATAGTAAAAAATAAAAAGCTAGCATTTAGTAATTATAAAAATACTCAGAGTGAGGAAGATAGAAAGATCTATAAGAGTAGGCAGAAAGAGGCAAAGCAAGCTATAAGAGCTTCCAAAGCACACACAGAAGAGACTATAGCCCAGTCAGTGAAAAAGGGGGATAAAACATTTTTTAGATACATAAATGAGAAAAGGAAAGTAAAACAAAGATTAGTTAGATTAAAAACAAAAGAAGGATGCTATGTAGAAGAGGATAAAGGCTTAGCAGACTGCCTTAATGAATATTTTTGTTCAGTTTTTACAAATGAAAATGAGGGTAAGGGACCTCATTTAGGGAAAAAGACTAATGAGTCTTTTGATGCATGTAAGTTTACAGAGGAAGAGGTTTTACTTCAGCTGTCTAAAGTAAAGACAAATAAGTCGATGGGACCTGATGGGATACATCCAAAGTTATTAAAAGAACTTAGTGGTGTACTAGCAAAACCGTTAACAGATTTATTTAACCAATCATTGTTAACGGGAGTAGTTCCAGAAGATTGGAAATTAGCTAATGTTGTGCCCATTCACAAGAAAGGTAGTAGGGAGGAGGCGGGCAACTATAGACCAGTAAGTCTTACTTCAGTAGTGGGGAAAATAATGGAAACCTTGTTAACGAATAGGATTGTTGAACATCTAAAGTCGCTTGGATTTCAAGATCAGAGACAGCATGGGTTTACTTCAGGGAGATCATGCCAAACTAATCTTATTGATTTTTTTGATTGGGTAACTAAAATAATAGATCAGGGTGGTGCAGTAGACATTGCTTACCTAGATTTCAGTAAGGCTTTTGACACTGTCGCACATAGAAGGCTTATCAATAAACTGAAATCTTTCAGTTTGGATTTCAATATTGTTGAATGGATTAGACAATGGCTGAGTGACAGGCAACAGAGGGTTGTAGTCAATGGGGTATATTCGATGCAAGGTCTTGTTACTAGTGGGGTACCTCAGGGATCTGTTCTTGGACCCATTCTCTTTAATATTTTTATTAGCGATATTGCAGAAGGTCTTGTTGGCAAAGTATGTCTTTTTGCTGATGATATAAAGATTTGCAGCAGGGTTGATATTCATGGAGGGATAAGCCAAATGGCAAATGATTTAGCTAAACTAGAAAAATGGTCAGAGCAGTGGCAACTGGCATTTAATGTGGACAAGTGCAAGATTATGCACCTTGGGAGTAAAAACCCAAAAGCAGAATATAGACTATTTGGTACAGTCCTAACCTCAACATCTGAGGAAAGGGATTTAGGAGTAATAATTTCAGAGGACTTGAAGGTAGGTAGGCAATGCAATAGAGCAGCAGGAAATGCTAGCAGAATGCTTGGTTGCATAGGGAGAGGTATTAGCAGTAGGAAGAGCGAAGTGCTCATGCCATTGCACAGAGCACTGGTGAGACCTCACTTGGAGTATTGTACGCAGTACTGGAGACCGTATCTCCATAAGGATATTGATACTTTGGAGAGAGTTCAGAGAAGGGCTACTAAACTGGTTCATGGGTTGAAGGATAAAACTTACCAGGAAAGGTTAAAGCATCTTAACATGTATAGCTTGGAGGAAAGACGTAACAGGGGGGATATGATAGAAAGATTTAAATACATAAAGGGAATCAACATAGTAAAGGAAGAGAGTATATTTAAAAAAAGAAAAACTACCACAACTAGAGGACATAGTCTTAAATTAGAGGAGCAACGATTTAAAAGTAATATCAGGAAGTATTACTTTACTGAGAGGGTAGTGGATGTATGGAATAGCCTGCCAGCAGAAGTGGTAGAGGTAAACACAGTCAAGGATTTTAAGCATGCGTGGGATAGACACAAGGCTATCCTAGCTATAAGACCGGGAACGGGGGACTAATAAAAGTACTAAAAAAAAAAAAAAATTGGGCAGACTAGATGGACCGAAGGGTTCTTATCTGCCAACACATTCTATGTTTCTATGTTTCTAAGATGAATATCCTATTTTTATTTGCTATATAGGTTGGTTTCACTTGTCAGATAAAGTCTTGGTGCCAGATACCACAGTGGTGTCCATGACTCGAGGGTTCAGGGCTGTTTTTGCGGAAAAAGGGGATCCACACAATATTAGACCGGTGGTTATAATGTTATGGCTGATTGGTGTATCGTGCAGATGCACACAATACTTGCAAGATGAATATCCTATTTTTATTTGCTGTATAGGTTGGTTTCACTTGTCAGCTCTGTGATAGTAATACAAAACACAATGTAACCTTCATGATGGTGGTAAAGAGCATGGTGAGCTGTTATAAAGTTGCTCCTTGTCAAGCTTGTATTTGGGAGCGTAGAGCAGGGTGAAATAATATTTTGTACATTACTGACATTTATATGAACTGCGTTACACTGAATGTGTGAAAAACGATAGGAAAATTATGTACCTTGTATAAGTGTGGTAGCGAATAAGTTGGCACCAAATGTAGCCTCAAATGTAGCTAAATGTCAATGCATACTATCAATGAACATTATCCTCAATGAGTCAGAATTTTTTTCCTGAGCTGACATTTTATCTATCAATTTTGTGATATATTATATATTTATACTACCAATCATGTGTATTTGTTTTGTGTGACTTTACTTTAAGGGCATTTCCTTGATTATTGAATATTCATCTCAAATATTTCTCAGCAAATGTACTGTTATTTTTAGTTAATGGTTCTCAGGTTTACAACTTTACTAAGCCTGCCATATACTATTTCTAAAATGGATCACAAATAAAGATGTTATATTTTTGCAATTCCTGGTGGTGAGTGCTGTTTCCAGGATGGATTAAAATTGATGATTTAAAACAATTTTTTTTAAAGAATAAAAAAAATCTGATTTTGTTTTTGTTTAAAATGGATTTTTTTATTTTAAGAAAATACTTTAGGTAGAAAAATCTATAGAAAAATAATTTTCTATTTAAGATACTTTATAGTTTAAAAGTTATTCAACATGAAATAGAGCTTAGTTGTGTAACAAGAGGCTGCACATTTATACATGCAATATTTAAATGTTTGGTAAACTAATTAAATTCAAGTTATTTGAGCTGACATAACATACCTTTTCACAGTAAAAATGGTACAAAATAAACAAAGTTCAGGAAAAGACCTTAATCTCATTGTTGTTCTTCAAATCTATGTACAAACAAAAAACGCATTACTGTCACACATTACCACAACAGTTAATAATCATTGACGTTTAAGCAAATACTAGAACATATATGCAATATAATGTTATTGTTTTAGTTAAATAAAACAACTTAAGTAGTTCTCCAAATTTGTTTAATTAACCTATTAAACTTAAATCAGTCTAATATAGCTGTGAAATATTTTCATCTGGTGTCAAATATTAATGAACATAACTACCAGCAAGAATGAGTCTTTACAGTTAAAGATCATGATAAAGCATATTCACATCTTCAGCATGTCTTGTAAACTCTTCTCTAAGACGTCTTACTTTTCCTTATTTTTTGTATTATTAGTGTTTAGCTCTCTAAGTAAATAATATGCTGAGATAATTTAAACCAACTAACGAAACAGAGTGATATCTTGAACTTGTTATATTGATCTGGACTGGGAAGTATAATTTGTATTGCACAATATAATAATTAGATGTGAATATATAACATTATGCTTTTCACTTTGGTGTGGATGATTAGTAATATGTAGAGTTGAGCGGACACCTGGATGTTCGGGTTCGGCAGGTTCGGCCGAACTTCGAAAAAATGTCAGGGTCCGTTCTCGAACTTGACCCTGAACTTGACCCCAAACCCGAACCCCATTGAAGTCAATGGGGACACAAACTTTTGGCCTCTAAAATGCCTCTAAAAAAGTCCTGGAAAGGGCTAGAGGGCTGCAAAATGAAGTAAAATGTGGGTAAGAGTAGGACAATTGCCCTGCAAGCAAATGTGGATAGGAAAATAACTTAAAATAACATAAAATACATACAAATTACAAATACAGCTGAGCCATAAAATAGCACTAGATGGAATCTTTGATTTTAGCTTTGGAAGAACATAAATCTAAATCTAAATCATGGCTGCCAGGAGGATCAACATAATTGTCCATTTGAGAGAGGGTTGGAGTGCAGGGTATTCTCTTTCACTTTATACTAAGTGACCCATCGGTTCAGGAGGCGGTGACCGTGGCGGTGTAGGTGGAAGCGGCGCTGGAGGAGGAGGAGCTAGCCAGAATTTTTCAAAGTGCGCTGTAAGCACAGTATTGGACTGTTCTATTTGACTCTCAGATATGAAGTGCACCGCAAGATGCAAATGTACTATTTTTTAGCACCCAGAACAGTTAGAATTTTTCAAAGAGTGCTGTAAGCATAGTATTGGACTGTTCTATTTGACTCTCAGATATGAAGTGCACTGCAAGACGCAAATGTACTATTTAGCACCCAAAACAATTAGAATTTTTCAAAGTGCGCTGTAAGCACAGTATTGGACTGTTCTATTTGACTCTCAGATATGAAGTGCACCGCAAGACGCAAATGTACTATTTACCACCCAAAACTATTAGAATTTTTCAAAGTGCGCTGTAAGCACAGTATTTGACTGTTCTATTTGACTCTCAGATATGAAGTGCAGGACACAAATGTAATATTTAACACCAACAAATTGCAGTATTTAAAAATGCCTGGATGTTGCCCACTGAGCTAACAGAACAGGATTAAAGTCATGTGCCTGGCACACATGCAGTTGCAAGTGCACTGCACTCTCCGTGGCACTGGGCTCAGGGCAGGGTACAAATATGTAGTATAGCACCCACTAAAATAATCACTGTAATTTGAATAATCGCTGTAGGATTATGCCCCTCAAGATACCAGGATTATGCCCCTCAATATGCCAGTATTATGCCTCTCAATGTGCCAGGATTTAGCCACCCAATATGCCAGGATTATTATGCCACTCAATATGCCAGGATTTTCCCACACAATATGCCAGGATCATGCCCCTCAATATGCCAGGATTATTCCTCTCAATGTGCCAGAAGTTAGCCACCCAATATGCCAGGATTATTATGCCACCCAATATGCCAGGATTTTCCCACCCAATATGCCAGGATTATTATTCCACCCAATATGCCAGGATTTCCCCACACAATATGCCAGGATTATGCCCCTCAATATGCCAGGATTATTATGCCTCTCAATATGCCAGGATTTAGCCACCCAATATGCCAGGATTATTATGCCACTCAATATGCCAGGATTTTCCCACACAATATGCCAAGATTTTGCCCCTCAATATGCCAGGATTATGCCACTCAATATGCCAGGATTTTCCCACACAATATGCCAGGATTATGCCCCTCAATATGCCAGGATTATGCCTCTCAATGTGCCAGGACTTAGCCACCCAATATGCCAGGATTATTATGCCCCTCAATATGCCAGGATTATTATGCCACTCAATATGCCAGGATTTTGCCACCCAATATGCCAGGATTATGGCCCTCAATATGCCAGGATTATGCCCCTCAATATGCCAGGATTATGCCTCTCAATATGCCAGGATTTAGCCACCCAATATGCCAGGATTATTATGCCACCCAATATGCCAGGATTTTCCCACAAAATATGCCAGGATTATGCCCCTCAATATGCCAGAATTATGCCTCTCAATGTGCCAGGATTTAGCCACCCTTTTCCTCCCTCCTTCCCCCTTACTTACCTCCTCGCTGCTGCTCTGTCTCCCGGTGCTGCAGGTCCGTGGCTGTGAGGGAAGTGTTGTGTGTTCCCGTCCAGCCAATGCGCATTCAATAAAGTTTATTTTAGAAAAAAAATTTAAACAAACTTTATTGAATCCGCATCGGCTCAAGGGGAGTGCACAACGCTTCCCTCACAGCCACGGACCTGCACCGGGAGACAGAGCAGCAGCGAGGAGGTAAGTAAGGGGTAATAGGGAGGATTTTTTTTTCACAGTTCCGGCGCCCCCTGCTAAGTTGCACCCTAGGCGGCTGCCTAGGTAACCATACAGGTGGCGGCGGCCCTGCCGAACCCTGAACTCCAACACGAACATACAGTGGAATGTCCGTGTTCGGCTCCAGAGTCCAAAAACCGTAATGTTTGGTACGAACCAGAACAGTGCGGTTCGGGTTCGCTCAACACTATTAATATGTATTAGTACTGCATGTTTTCTATAAATAAAAAGATTAAATAGGAAAAATAAAAATAAAAATCATGATAGAATCTTCTTGACTAGTGATTTAAATTGTGATTTAAATAGACTTGTATTAAATCAAATCCACCCTGGCTATGTATAGATTTGTTCACTTTACTGTGAGCTATGGTGACATTTAAGGCTCTACTAAATAATACAGATTTTCCAGGAATTGAGATGGGAATTTTAAATTTAGGGCCAAAGTCGCTGAGTTGAAAACATTCTCACATTCAGCAGAATTGGAGCATTATACCCTGCAATTCTTTATCTACGTAATTGAGTAAATCCTCTTTATTAAATTACCCAGTTAGACATTTTCATCTCCTTTAAAGGGACTGTATCAACTTAACATTGTTTTTATTGTACATGTAGAGAATAAAAAATTATTGAAAATGATCTATACATAGTGTTAGCAAAACTTAAAGCAAATGCCTAAATGAGGAGAAAAATTTACAAATTAAATGGTTTTCAATGGGATATGGTAAATTTGCATATACAGCTAAAGGTGATGGGGATGGGACAGTTCATCGCAGCTGCATTAATGCAGCCACTCCACCGTCCCTACTCGTGCGACAGTCATTTGCAGGATCACTGAAGGTGAGTATTATTAACAGGGATTAATTTTAGTTTTAGAGTTTGTGGGGGGTTAGGTATTAGGGTTCATGGAGTATCATTAGTATTAGGGTTAATTTTATTATTAGGGTTTAAGGGGTTCATTTTAGTTTTAGGGTCCTGGGGGGGTCACTTTTAGGGAGAGTTCATTTATTAGGTGTGGTTAATTTATTGAGGTGTGTACGTTGACAGTTTAGTGCTGAACTGTCAGAGATTACGTAGCCGCGATGAAGCCGCCGCATTCATCTCCACCGCTGACAGTTAAGTGTTCAAACTGACGCGCTAAACTGTCAGCTGTGAAGCAGCCGCAAAGAAGTGTTCTAGACCCACAGGTGATGTCTTAAGCATAAAACTCCAGAGATGAATTTAAACCCATGTATCTCCTAATGTATGCATTTACTTGCAATTCTGCTAACACAATGTATCAATCATTTTCAATAATTTTTTCTTCTCTACGTTCACAGTAAAAACAATGCTCAGGTTATAGCCCCTATAAAATAGATATTTTGGTCAAAGCTTTGCAATTCTCTTGCCAGCTCACCAGGAGCTTAGTGAACAAATCAATATATATGAGATATAATTCATAAGATATTTGTCCTCTGAAACATAAAAACAAGCATCAAGCTAAAACTAGGCTCATCTCAGCAACATCTGTAAAGGAAGCCAATTGAAATTAATCACATCTTTCAGCAACATTCTGTTCAATTTCCAAGAAGAAAAATAAAAAAAACTGTACTGCTTGGTATTTTAATGATTTCCATATCAGATTAATATCAGGATAATACTGCACATAAAAACAGTTGTTCAACTGAAGTACTTTCTAGTTGATTTAGAGGGAGTGTTGCGTTCTCCTAAGTAAACATGGCAATAAATATTATCTTTTTATTCACCAGTCAAAAATACAAAATATCAGTGAGCCATTGTGCTAAAATTTTTTCAGTTGTTTATTAACGTAACTTATTTTGCATTCATTTACAAAGAAAAAACAACAAACAAAACATTAGTACCATCTATAAATAGAACCTGTTTCTCATATGTTGCCAAGTTTGGTGTTCATTCTTAGTAGAGTTGAGCGGACACCTGGATGTTCAGGTTCGAACTTCGAAAAAATGTCCGGTTCCGTGCTCGAACTTGACCCCGAACCCCATTGAAGTCAATAGGGACACAAACTTTTGGCCACTAAAATGCCTCTAAAAAAGTCCTGGAAAGGGCTAGAGGGCTGCAAAATGAAGTAAAATGTAGGTAAGAGTGTCCCCATTCATACGAATAGGTCAATTGACCTATTTGTATGAATGGGGATTCTGTTTCGGTTTATAGAAAGCCAAAAGCCATGTAATGCTATTGGCTTTCTATAAACCGAAATAGAGTCCCCATTCATACGAATAGGTCATTTGACCTGGTTTTATTGGTTTATAGAATAGCAGCACCATGGACGTGATGACGTGATCATGTGAGGGCGTGGTTTGCTGAGGGCGGGCGGAGTGAAGGTGCCGAGAGTGCCGGAGTGAAGGTGCCGAGAAGAAATCGAATGGCGTTGGCGTTCGAAATCGTAGCCCACAACCAAAGCCTCTGAGAATCCAAAAGTTTTTTGATACCTTACTATCAGTGAGGCGGCTGTGGTATTGGCGGGGGCTCGTCGGGCTGGCTGGAGGTGTGGAGTTTTCCTGCAGCAGTCTACTAAAAGCATAAGGCGAAGGATAAGTACAAACATGCTGAAATAGCACACAGTCTAATATAATATCCCTTGCCTCTTGTGCTCTGCTCCCCTGCTTAGCCTTCATCCTTGTTTGTACCTGCTTTGTTTGTGTGCAACTGGCTGTGCCCTGCTTAATCTACTTCTTTACTGCTTAATCTACTTCCTTGTTTGTGCTAATTTATGTTTAGGTGCAACTGGCTGTGCCTTACCTCCATAATATGTTCGCTACACCGGCCACGTGCATGCCCTGATAGGGTGTATAGGGTGTATGGTCGGGTTTGGGCTTGTAGAGCTCCAATCCCTAACTTCTGATCCTTATATTGGCAGATACTATTTAAATACCTATAACGAACTAGGTTGCTAAAGCCTGTAAATACTTGTGCTCTCCCGGAATCTGCATACTCACAAAATATCTTAATGGTGGGGGGAGGTTTTGGCTTTGGTTTGGGGATTGTTTTTTTTTTTATTTTGGTTGATCACATTTAATGCCCCAGATTTATTTCCAGTTGGACTTGTGACCCCCCCAATGGCAATGGTGTGAAATAATCCTTTGTCCCCTGTATGATCTGACAATTGACTCTTGAACCCGGTTATCAAACACCAAAGTTCCCAATCTATTGGCAGAGTCAGTTAACTACCGGGATCAAATCGTTCCCCTTAAACCCTAAAAAAAAGGAAAGGGTTTTTTTTTTTTTTTTTTCCTTCTTCTCCCCACTGGCTGATACAAGTAACTGTCTATATCAAATCAGAGGGTTTAAACTTGCTAATCCCTTGACTTGTTAGGAGATTAAGAGACAGTCAATAACTATATAATTAACATTAAACATCTGTACGGGAGTACTGTAGAGATAAACTTGTGCTCTAGTTATACAGATTTTTTCTGGTTGAGGCCCCTACACATGCGACCATACATAAGTTATAGAGGGTACCCCATGGTCTGCCCCCCAAGAAAGAGAAGAAGAGGAGAAGATTTCTTTCTTCCTCTATCTGGATAACTGGACATTGGTCTGAGTATAGGCCTATTACATCTAAAAATCAGATAAATATATACTCCCTACCTAATTAAAAGGGTGAACGGAGAAAATTCCCCTAAACATTACTAAAAGATCTAAAGAAGATACAGAGGGCGGAGGGAGAGGGAGGTGAAGGGAGGGAAGAGAGAAGGAAAAGGAGAGAAATTAGATACATAAACAAAAAATAAATAAAACAAGAATGACAACAAGAAAGAACACGGAAATAAGGAAGAACAAGGAATCTAAAGAGACCAGAGAACCAAGACAAAATAAAATGACGTCAGCCTTCTTTTTAACCCCGGAGGCAGAACAAAGAAGAAGGAATAAAAGGGAATCGACATCTACCCCAAACTTAGAACAGGAAAATCGGAGAAGCTTGGGGAGGGAAGATCAACAAATGACAAAAAGACAAACTATGGATAAAAATGATATATCCATGGAAACCTCAAGTCTTGCTGGCCTAGAAATACAAGTACCAAACACCCATGAGGTGGAAATGAAACAGAAATCTGACATCTCCTTAGATGAGATACAAAAAATGATGATGCCCTTACTGGAGGACCATAGAGATAAAATAAGACAAGACCTTCAAAAAAATCTAAATGAAATGACAACTGAAATTAGAAATATAAATATGAAACTACAGGATAACATCGAAAAGATGGAGAGTCTGAGATTCGAAATAGGAAAACAAAAGGATATTAATGAAAACCTGACAAAAAAAATAGATGAGCTCCAAAACAAAGTGGCTGACATCAAAAACAGATCGAGACGAAAAAATATCAGGATTCGGGGTATCCCCGAAAATGTAAATCAAGAAAACCTACAGGCATACATATGTGATTTCTTCCAGTACCTGATTGGTGAAACTGAACAAAAAGAAACACTAATAGAGAGAATTCACAGAATATACAGACCACAGAGTAACATGGGAAATCAACAACCAAGAGATGTCATGATACGCATGCATAACTACAGCCATAAAGAAAAAATTTGGAAAGCGAGATATAAAAAAGAAACATTGCCAGAAAAATACAAAGACCTAAGAATCATGCAAGATATCTCCCTATATACAAGACAACAGAGACTGAAGTTAAAATCAATCACAGACATCCTGAACAGGGAAAGCATCCGGTTTGCCTGAGGTTACCCTGCAAAGATCCTCCTAACACACAAAGAGATCAGATATACCATCGAAACAAAAGAACTAGCCTTGGAACTACTAAGGGAATGGGATATAAAAATATAACAACCTAATTCTGATCGAAACCCCAACCCTGGAAAACTATATTCGATATAATCAAAATCCACCATCACCTGAGGTATTACCTCATCTCTTTTCCTTACTCTCCTTTATCCCCCTTCCTTTCGGTAGAATTATATTATCAACAAAAGTAGGTAGGGGAATTTGACTGCTAACCTTAGATAGGAGTTAATAACCCAGATGATGTATTGAATGCTTAGGAACTGAGACACCGAACTCACCCGCCCACATAGTAAACAAAGCTCGTTAGGAGCTGAACACAATGGATGAAAGAAGCTTCCCGCATAATGGGAGCAAGATTGTGCCCAACCCCACGAAATTTCGGTGGGATTGGCATTCACAAACTGGTATGAATGTTGAGAATGAATGGAACCCCTGGACTAACCATAGAGTGACTACAAAAGTAAAATGACCATTAAACTATGTACAATTAATGCTCAAGGTCTGAATACCCCATACAAGAGGAAAGTTCTTATGGAAATGTTGAACCATGATAAAATAGATATTGCGATGGTTCAAGAAACTCACCCGGTGAAAACAATAAAAAAAATGATATATAATAGGAAATACCCCCACATATTCACCTCTAGCTATCACAATAAGAAAAAAAGTCGAGGAGTTATGACTTTAATTAATCAATCACTAGCACTAGAACTTATACACAAAACAATAGATAAATATGGTAGATTTATAATATTAGTTTGCAAGTTAAATAATGAAGTCTATACACTGGTCAATATATATGCCCCAAATGATAATCCATCTAGATTCTTTGATAAAGTCATGTCACTAGTAGATAAAGTTTCACAGGGTAAATTAATATTGGCAGGGGATTTTAACAGTATTTCGGACGTAGAACTGGACAGGAAAATGCAGCCGGGGAGAAAGATATCCTACAAACAGACTCACATGCAAAAAATTTTCGAGAATTTATAATTAAAAACAATTTGATTTGATGTATGGAGAGCTCTAAATCCGACATCTAAAGACTATACCCACTATTCTATCCCACATGACTCCTACTCCCGAATTGACCTAATATTAATAAATAGAGACACATTTAAAAACGACATAAAGTGCGAAATAGGTAGTTCCTCTTGGTCAGACCATGCCCCCATAACTATTTTAATCAAGGAGAATTCCACAAAGAAATACAATAACTGGAAACTAAATGAATCCTTAATAATGCAAGATGAAATAAAAAAAATCTTAAAGAAATAAATAAAATACTTCCTTGAAGAGAATAATAGAGATTCAATATCTAGCTCAACACTGTGGTGTACATTAAAGGTAGTTATACGTGGAACTCTGATTAAACTAGCCTCAATAGAAAAAAAGGGCTTAACATACCAACAACTTCATGCAGAATTATTTAGACTAGAAGGACTACATAAATTAACTCTACAGAGAGATATTCTACACAAAATCAAAGAAATCAAGCTACAAATAAAAGAGAGAGCTATTGATAGGACAAATAAAAATGTAGTGTTCTTAAAACAAAAATGGTATCTAAGGGGTAATAGACCGGATAAATTACTCTCAAATCAATGAAAAAAGCAGAGACTTAAATCCTCAATAACTACAATTTCCCATAAGGGCAAGACCATTTTAGATCCAGAGGAAATTGGGATTGCATTTGGCGAATTCTATCAAGATTTATATCAATTAAATAAAAATAACATAGATACATATGAGGTTACCTCCAAAACAAAAATCTGTCAATACTTGTCCAATTTAACCCTCCCAAAATTAACATCGGAGGAAATTGAATTTCTGAATGCTCCCTTTACACTTCTGGAACTAAAACAACTAATAACTAAACTAAAAAAAAATATGACAGATATTCTAATCTGTTTTATAGCGAATTTGAAGAAGATATAGCACCTAGCCTTCTGGAACTGTTTGAGGAATTCAAGAACAATCAGATGATACCAAAAGAAATGCTTAAAGCACATATTTGTCCCATATTAAAATAGGGTAAAGATAAAACCGAAATAAAGAACTACCGACCTATATCACTCATTAATACAGACATTAAACTATTCTCCTCACTCTTGGCAAATAGACTAAAAAAAATAATACACCGGCTGATACATACGGACCAGTCGGGATTTATCTCCAATAGGTCGGCAACGGATAATATTAGAAGAAACTTAGATCTATTATTTCTGATGAAGGCTCAGGGTGGATCCATGCTGGCCCTGTCGCTCGACGCAGAAAAAGCGTTCGACAGGGTCAGCTGGATCTACCTTAGAGAGGTCCTGGATGCCTTTGGATTTAGAGGCCCCTTTCTTGAGGCTCTATGGTCACTCTACAAAAACCCAAGCGCTAGAATTACAGGAGCAGGAATAACATCTCCCTGGCTAGATATTTGCAATGGTACTCGACAGGGATGCCCATTGGCACCTTTACTATATATCCTCTCACCGTTGGCCCATAGTATTAGGAACAACACATATATTCAGGGTATTAAATATAAAGAAGAAGAGTTTAAAATATCCTTATTTGCAGACGACATTTTATTAACTATGGGAAACCCAATATGTTCAGTCAAAAATCTGATGCTAGAAATAGAGAGATACTCTGCCATTTCAGATTACAAACTAAACATGAATAAATGCCAGGCTCTAGTAAGCGCCTTAAAAATAAAGGACCTAGAAATACTAAAATCAAACTATTCCTTTCAATGGCAACAGAACTGTATAGAATATCTGGGTATAAAAATTTCAAATGATCCCAACACAATAATTGGGGAAACTTATAAACCAATCATGAAGGATATAATGAATAAATTTAATGAATGGAAAAACATTTATACATCATGGTTGGGTCGAATTAATGTGGTGAACTATTATTCTCTTCCCCGTCTGCATTTTCTTCTTCGCTCTATCCCATTAAAAGTAGATTCCACTATCTTAAGACAAATACAGAAAAGTATAAATAAATTTGTATGGCAGGGGAAAAAACCGAGAGTCAAATGTAACATAATCAAAAGGCCACAAAAGCAAGGGGGTCTAAGAATCCCTGACATGATCCAGATACACGACGCAGCTATGTTAGGCCACTTGGCCAAATGGTCCCATCTGACAGTAGAAAATAACAAATGGCTATTAATTGAGAAGAGAGGTTATAACATTATAGACAATTTGTTTCACATGCAGAGAAACCTAAAAAAAATTGACAACCCTATTATTACTGACCTTAATTACATGTGGAAAAAAATCAGAAAGAAATACTTCCCTTCCTTCAATATAAACAGATATCTAACCATAGATTCTATTGAAAATATTGCTCAAGATTTAAGTTTAAAAAAATGGAAAAAAGCAGGTATCACTTCAGTTTGCCAGATTATCATCGATGGGAAGATCATGCCATTCCCCGAAATAATCACAAAATATACGACATATCCCTAACGGACCTATTTACATACTTAAGATTAAAACATTTTATTGAAAAAGAAATAAAACTGCATTTACAAGAAAATATAGATCTGGAGGATTTCTTTAAGGGAGCTTGGAAGAATAAATGGAGCAGGCGAGCATATCTTGCACTAGATGTAATGGAGAGTTTTGATAAACTCCCAAATATTAGAAAATGGGCAACTGAACTAGATCTAACTCACCCGGAAAAAGACTGGTATAAGGCTATGGATCTGACAAGACAGTCCATCCATTCTTTGAATATTATTGAGGTCTATCATAAAATCATATATAGATGGTATCTATCACCTGCAAGATTAAAAAAGATGTATATTAATAATAAAGATAATTGTTGGAGATGCCTGGAACCAAAGGCGACATTGGCCCACATGTGGTGGGATTGTATATATGTAAAACAAATATGGACAGAAGTTCTGCGCTTAATAAAACTGATCTTGGGAATTAATATAATGATGGAGTCGACTGTCTTGTTATTTCATATAGGTTTAGAGGAGCAGGATCCAGTAGTAAGTTCCTTTATAATTCATACCCTGTCAGCTGCGAAATTAGTAATATCTAGATCCTGGAAAACCTCAGGGATAATAGACCGAAAACAAATAATTGAGCAAATAAGCCATCAATCCAATATGGAAAAAGGATACTATCAAAATGATGCAAGAAAAATGGATCTCTTTTTTAAAATCTGGTCACCATGGATACGGGAAGGAAAGAGATAAGGAAAGAGAGAAAGAAAAGGAAAAGAAAAAAATCTGGGAGTCCAGGGGTGGGAGTGAAAGTGAAAGAATGGAGAGTAAGTGAATCGGGAGTGAATGAAGAATGGGAAGTGTTAAGGATGAGAGATGAATGAGATGTCTTAGATAGGGAAAGCACTTAAGCACCTAACTTAGAATTACACACACATAACTCTATATTTACTTACACTATTTATACAATACTATTTATACAATTGATATTACTAATAAGAAGAATACCCTAAAGGAAAAGGAGAATGAAAAAGAGGGGAAAAAAAAGGGAAAAGAAATTGATATTTATATAATATTGCTCACATAAACTGATATTCCTAATAAGAGACATAGTACATTTTGTGCTCCTAAGTTACCCTAAGTTCCTCTACCCTAATTGTTTCACATTAAATTTTATATACATGCAACTTATCTAAGCATCATTATTAAAGTGCCAAAGGATGAGACCTAAATGGAGATGGAACTATATTTAAAGGCATTTTTTAGTGGTTCCCTCCAAATTGTCAAAATGATGACGCAAAAAAAATAAAAAAAAAAGAATAGCAGCACCATGTGTATAATGAAAATAGTAAATGAAATATCCAAATAATTAATACAGTTAAATGTAGATATACATAGTAGAATGACATAAACAAAGATATTAGATAAAAATAAATTAATTATTTAATTAATTATTTAAAAATTTAAAAGTCATATAGATAAGATACATATAGTCTTTATAGAAATGTTTATATTATTATTATTATATTTATATTATATTATTATATTTATTATTATTATTTATATTATATGATAATATTTTATTGTTAATAATTATATTTAAAACCTTGTATATCTCATGAGAAGAATAATTGTTAAAAAAATGTATAGTATTACTGATATTATATAATATTGTTGATATAATGGAAAATTGTTTCATACTTACCGATATTTTCCTTTCCCGGTAATGGGCCATGGCAGCACTACTCTGGGGTTAGCTCCTCCCCTCACTCCCATTGGACAGGACAACATTTTTAGCCTATAAGAGGCCACATGACCATAATACCCCAGTTCGTAACAAGCCAACGACCAGGGAGGGTGCCCAGTGCTGCCATGGCCCATTACCGGGAAAGGAAAATATCAGTAAGTATGAAACAATTTTCCATTTTCCCGGCCATGGCCATGGCAGCACTACTCTAGGGCAATGCCCAAGCAATAAAACTCTGGGGGGGGGGGAAAAGGATACAGAACACACTATGATGTTGAAATTTATTAAGCGACCATATATGGTCAAGAAGCTGATAAGACTGCAGAACCAAATTGTGCCTCTCTAGAGGATCTCACGTCCAGTAGATAATGCCGGATAAAGGTATTCTGAGATGACCACGTCGCTGCTCTGAAAATCTGATCAGAAGACACATGTGCAACAGCTGCCCAGGAAGTAGACAGAGCCCGGGTTGAATGGGCTCGTAGACCAAGAGGAACTGGAACCTGTTTAGACTCATAAGCCTTAGTAATGGCCGAGACCAGCCACCTAGAGATGGTCTTAGGAGATGCTTGTAGGCCCTTAATATGCCCTTGAGGGACGATAAAAAGCCTAGGGGATCTCCTCCAGCTGCCCGTCCTGTTGAGGTAAACCGATAAACAGCGAACCACATCCAAGGTGTGAGACAATCTTTCCTCCTCAGAAGAAGGAGATGGGACTCTGAACCTGTCTGTTCTGGAAGTTTGCCATCATGTCGATCTCCGGAAGACCCCATCTGTGAACCAACCTCTGGAAGGCCCATTCCGCTAAACACCATTCTCCCGGAAAGATCTTGTGTCTGCTCAGGAAATCCGCCTTGATGTTCATTGAACCTGGAAGATAAATTGCACATATCCCCAGAAGTTGTTTTTGAGCCCATTTCATGAGAGGAAACATGATACTCATCATCCTTGGGCTGCGAGTACCTCCTTGGTGGTTTACGTATGCCACAACTGCAGTGTTGTCCACTTGTAGCTTCACCCAATGGTGTCGGATTCTTGACTTTAGGTGACGCAAGGCCTCGAAAACTGCCCTCAGTTCCAAGTAGTTGGAAGACTCTCCTCGAAGGGACACCGGCTATTCCCCCTGAAGGGATATCTGGTTCATATGGGCGCCCCATCCTGTTTGGCATGCATCCGTGGTGACCACTAACCAAGGTATCTCTCCCAGGGGAAACCTTTGGTCAGGTTTGCCTTTGAGAGCCACCATCTGAGAGCTTCCTTGACTTTGGATGTAAGAAGAATGGGCTGGCTCAAATCCCGATGCCTGAACTGGGTCAGGAAGGATCTCTGAGGGATTCGGATATGCCATTGAGCCCATCGGGTAAGGCCTATGGTAGATGAAAGGGAACCCAGGATGCTCATGTAAGCTCTCGCCGTGATCTTGCGAAGATGAAGAACCTGTTCCCATCAGCAGAAATACGGCACCAACAAGGATTTATCCAACTTTGCAAGGTTCCCAGCTGCTACCCCAGGGTCACTGCAGCATGCACCCCCGGTCACTAAGGGGGTTTCTGCAGGGGGTCGCCCTTGGTGATGCGCCGTGTACTGCAGCTTCTGGGAGAAGAGAGGCTGAACTCATCCCAGGAAAAGGAACTTACAAGTCCCAGGTATGTCAAAAAAGAAAAATGTGTGGACAGGAAAAGAACTGGGGTATTATGGTCATGTGGCCTCTTATAGGCTAAAAATGTTTTCCTGTCCAATGGGAGTGAGGGGAGGAGCTAACCACAGAGTAGTGCTGCCATGGCCATGGCCGGGAAATTTAAATATGCAATGTATTAACATTAATCTGAAAATATAAGATAAAATATAAATTATATAATATTTAAGATACATGTAAAAATGTGAAATAAAAAGATTTTGAAAAAAAAGGAAGAATAGCAATAGCATTACATGTATTCCATAAACCGAAAGTCTATAAACCGAATGTCTTTCGGTTTATAGACTTTCGGTTTATAAAATACATGTAATGCTATTGGCTTTCTATAAACCGAAATAGAGTCCCCATTCATAAGAATAGGTCAATTGGTCAATAGGTCAAGGCTATTGGTATTCTATAAACTGAAAGTCTATAAACCGAAAGAGATTCGGTTAATAGAAAGCCAATAGCATTACATGTATTCCATAAACCGAAAGTCTATAAACCGAAAGACATTCGGTTTATAGACTTTTGGTTTATGGAATACATGTAATGCTATTGGCTTTCTATCAACCGAAATTGAGTCCCCATTCATACGAATAGGTCAATTGACCTATTCGTATGAATAGGGACTCTATTTCGGTTTATAGAATAGCAGTAGCATTACATGTATTACATAAACCGAAAGTCTATAAACCGAATGTCTTTCAGTTGATAGACTTTCGGTTTATGGAATACATGTAATGCTATGGGCTTTCTATAAACCAAAATAGAGTCCCCATTCATACGAATAAGTCAATTGACCTATTCGTATAAATGGGGACTCTATTTCGGTTTATAGAAAGCCCATAGCATTACATACAATGTAATCACCGAACTCTGAACTCCAACCCGAACATACAGTGAAATGTCCTTGTTCGGGTCCGGGGTCCAAAAACCGTAATGTTCGGTGTGGTTTGGGTTCGCTCAACACTAATTCTTACGCATCGAGGAAGAAAACACTCCCCATTCATGTATGCTTCTTCAAATTTTTTCTTCCTGGATGTACCCTTATGTGTTTTTTTTGGAGCACTTTACTACTCTGCACCTGGCTTCTGGCCACACCAGTTTCTACAGGTACTTAGCCAACTGTCACATCCCCACTCCTAGGTAGCTTTCCTTTCAGCTACAGAGAAGGTGTGGTCCTACCCTCTCCTTTAAACAGGGAGCTGCATAATGTTGCTATGGTGTCTCCATAGCAACACAACACCACCAGTCACCAGCATGATCCTCTCCAGGTGAGATGCATTACTGGGCTGCACTATAAATAACAACTCCTCCTCTCACTCGTTGCTTGGTTTTTAAGCTACCTCGGTGTGACCAGTGCTCCTGAGCTTCCTGTGTAAACCTTAACCTGTGTTTTGACCTTTAGCCTGATTCCTCGTTCCTGAACCTTTGCTGCTAGCCCTGACCTCTGCTTCTGGATTTCACTACGATATTGCCTCACCCTTGTGTACCTTGCCTTCAGACTTTGTTTGTCCTCGTGCACCCATTCACTGTCACTGCAGTTGTTGCCATCTCCAACTGCTTTGGGGCAGTGACTCTGTTTGCACGTGTGTGCGGCTATACCTCCTGCATCTGGACTCCATCACCCACGGTAGGAGAACCCGTCCTTACAAAATAACCAAGCCAGCATATGGAGCCCGCAGGATTAACAGACACCCTGGCCGCCCTTACACAACAGCTAACGGCCCTTACTTCCATTCAGGATTTACAGACTGAACAACTGCAGCTCCACAACCAAGTCCAAGCCCTGCAACCTGCATTTCCTGTGGATACTTCCCTGCAACCTGCATTTCCTGTGGATACTGGCATGCAACCTGCATTTCCTGTGGATACTGCCCTGCAACCTGCATTTCCTGTGGATACTGCCCTGAAACCTGCATTTCCTGTGGATACTGCCCTGCAACCTGCATTTCCTGTGGATACTGCCCTGCAACCTGCATTTCCTGTGGATACTGCCCCACAACCTGCATTTCCTGTGGATACTGCCCCGCAACCTGCATGTCCTGTTCCTGTAGACACTGTTCCTCCTGTAGCCCCCTATGTATAACCAGAAGGTACAATGCCTGTGTATGAACCTCAAGTCCCTATACCTGAAAAGTTTGCAGGAGATCGTGCCCAATACCTACAGTTTATAATGGCTTGTCAAGTCCTGTTTCTCTCTCAAACCCCACACCTATGCCACTGACTTTGTCCGTGTTCATACTGCTATTTCTTTGTTAACTGGAGATCCACAAGCCTGGGCGCATTATCTGTTACTTGTACGTAGCCCTATTTTGGATACGTGGGTTTCCTTCACTAATGCAATGTATGATGATCCACAAAGGGCTTCCGCTGCACAATCTACTCTCTATCATCTTAGTCAAGGGACTCGGCCTGTGGAGGAGTATATCTCTGACTTCAGACGTCTGGCCCTGGAAACAGGATACAATGAACCGGCTCTCCTGAATAAATTCCGCTGGGGTTTATCAGAAGCCTTGAAGGATGAACTTGCTCGTGTAGGCACACCTCCCACTTTAGAAGCCACAGAGTCCTTAGTGTTCAAAATTGACAGACGGTTCAGAGAACGACAACAGGAAAAAGCCCTGGAACATGGTTCTCCCAAATCTGCACCGTCAGTTTCAAATTCTCCCTCATCTTCCACATTCCCTCTCAGACCAGCTTCAACAATCCCATGAGGAACCCATGCAGTTAGGAATAGTCAGTGGACCTTTGACTCCAAATGAACGCATGCATAGAAGACTCCATAATCTATGTTTGCATTGTGGCAAACCAGGACATGAAATAAAATCTTGCAAGGCTAAATCAAACTCTACTGTCAATACGTTTATTCCTTTGTTATCTAATGCACTTGCCAAGGAATATTGCAGCCCTCACTTGACTGTATCCATTTTCTTACAGTGGAATAAAAGTAATGTTAAAGTTTCTGCTATGATAGATTCTGGAGCCAGTGGCTGCTTTTTGGATCGTTCTTTCATGACCCGTCATAAAATTCCTACAAAAAAGAAGCCTGTTCCTCTTCACATACAACTGGTGGATGGGAGTCCTCTAAAGTCAGGTCCAATTACCTATGAAACTATTTCTCTACGTGTTTCCTTGGGACCTAACCATCAATAAGATCTACATTTTGAAATTGTTGATTCTCCCCTTTTTCCAGTGATATTGGGACTCCCGTGGCTTAGAGTACATAACCCACGCATTAACTGGGAAGTAGGCACTCTTACTTTCACTTCCTCATATTGTAGCAGCAGTTGTAGAAGAGAGACAAACAAACCCCTTGTCTCTATCAGTTCATGTTCTCCTGTTCCAGCATATGAGTATACCAATCTACAGACTGCAATGTTACCATCAGCTTATACTCCCTACATGGATGTATTCGAGAAAAAAGGAGCAGACACCTTACCCCCACATCGCCCATACGACTGTCCAATCGACTTATTACTAGGCACTTCTGTTACCTTTGGTCGTATATACCCTTTATCCAAGCCCGAATTAAACATCCTAAAAGAATACATAGAGGACAACCTTAAAAAAGGCTTTATAAGACCATCTACCTCCCCAGCAGGAGCTGGCATCTTTTTCGTAGAAAAGAAGGATGGGGGTCTACTTCCCTGCATTGATTACAGGGAACTGAACCAAGTAACCATTAAAAACCGCTATCCTCTACCGCTAATCCTGGAGTTGTTGGAACGCATGGGTACAGCTTGAATCTAGCTGCCAATTTACTGAACTGGTCAAGGGACTATAACTTCTAGTTGTCTTTTGGTAAGTCATTTATCTACTACAATATTAAAAATGACATTGGTGGACACCCAATAACCAGCTACTATAGTAGAAATACAAGCTAGTGCCTCAATCCTGTATAGTTCTGTTCCAGGACCAAAAAAGCTCAATCAGAAAGGGGTAGGACATATTGAATAAAAAAATATCTAAGGGGATCAATCTAAGGGGCGCATAAACCTGGTTCGGATTAAAGAAGGGCATGAATGGAAGACCGCTTTTCGTTCTAGATACGGACATTTTGAATATACAGTAATGCCTTTTGGTCTCTGCAATGCGCCCGCAACCTTTCAAGCGTTTCTGAATGACATCTTTCGGGATTATCTGGATCATTTTATGGTTGTATATCTTGACGATATACACCCCACACTCTACAAATGGATCCCCGTAAACTATTAGCTATTCTTGAATGGCCAACGCCTACCTGTAAAAAGGATATCCAAAGGTTTGTGGGATTTGCAAACTTCTACCGGAAGTTCATAAGAAACTTTTCCTCAGTTATTCAACCCTTAACATCTTTGACCAAACAGACTCAGACATTTAACTGGTCATCACAAACACAATCTGCTTTTGACAAGCTTAAATTGCTATTTACCTCTGCACTCATACCTACACTTCCAGACCCAGAAAAACAATTTGTGGTAGAGGTAGATGCCTCAGATACGGCTACCAGAGCCATCCTCTCGCAGAGAACGGATCTCAAGCACCAACTCCATCCCGTTGCTTTCTATTCCAAGAAACTGTCACCTTCTGAAAAGAACTACAGTGTTAGTGAAAAAGAACTACTGGCTGTCAAAAGAGCATTGGAGGAATGGAGACATCTTCTGGAAGGAGCCACGTTTCCTGTTCTCATCTATACTGACCATAGGAACCTGGAGTACCTACAATCCGCTAAACGTTTTTTTTCCCGTCAAGCAAGATGGTCTCTTTAGTTGGTTCAACATGATGATAACCTATCGGCCTGGAGCCAAAAATGGGAAAGCAGATGCACTCTCCAGGATGTATGAAAATATTATGCACAATACATCAAACCCCTCTCCCATTCTCTCACCCAAATGCTTCATAGCAACTGTCTCCGGATTTTGGGACAATTTGAAATGACAAACAAAACAAGAAGCACAACCTCCTTCCTGTTCCTTCCTCCCTCATGATGGACTGCTTCTCCATAAGGATAAAATATATGTACCTCTTGCTGTTTGTCAAAAATTACTACATGAGCATCGTGATTCCCCTCTTGCAGGGCATGGTGGAATAAAAAAGACTGTAGATCTGATAAAAAGAACATTTTGGTGGCCTTCTATTCAGCATGATGTAGAACAGTATATTAAGGCCTGTTCCATTTGTGCTCAGTCTAAGACACCCCACATGAAACCTTCTGGGTTGCTTCACCCTCTCTCAGTTCCCTCACGTCCATGGTTGGACCTATCCATGGATTTCATTGTTGACTTACCTCCGTCCAAAAAGTACACAACTATTATGGTGGTGGTTGATCGCTTTACAAAGATGGCTCAATTTATACCAGCCGAGAAACTAACCACTTACGCTACGACTGCTACTTTGTTTATACAGAATGTTTTTAGGTTGCATGGTTTACCTGAGACTATTGTATCTGACAGGGGCACTCAATTTACCTCTAAATTCTGGACAGCTTTCTGTCAGGCACTACATATCAAAAGAGCACCGTCCACGGCTTTCCATCCTCAATCAAATGGTCAGACTGAAAAGACTAATCAAACTCTTAAACAATATCTTCGTTGCTACACCTCATATGTACAAGATGATTGGAGCACCTATCTTCCAATAGCGGAGTTTGCATATAACAACCAAAGGCATCAATCAATAAATATGTCACCATTTTACGTCAATTATGGTATACACCCATCTATTCTTCCCGGTACACCAGTACATGGTCCAATTCCAGAGATCAACACTCGGGTTCAACAACTCATCAACTCATTTGCCATGTTGCGAAACAACCTGTTGAAAACCCAGAGGTACCAGGCACGATATGCACGTTCCCCAGCTCCCACGTTCCCCAGCTCCCACGTTCAAGAATGGAGACAAGGTCTGGTTATCTTCAGCTCATCTGAAACTGTCTTGTCCAACGAGGAAGCTGAGACCCCAATACATTGGTCCATTCGTGATACGTCAGATGATCAACCCTGTATCTGCAGAACTCATTTTGCCTCACCACTATCGAATCCATCCGGTCTTTCATGTATCTCTTCTCAAACCTGTAGGGGCCTGAGGAGCAGTCCTGGGAACCGGCTCAAAATGTCCATGTTCCAGCACGAGTTCAGGCATTCCATCACCGGCACCCTCATCGACCAGCACCTCAACACTCCCGGAGGGTGCCTCTTGCCGGGGGGCTCTGTCACATCCCCACTCCTAGGTAGCTTTCCTTTCACCTACATAGAAGGTGTGGTCCTACCCTCTCCTTTAAACAGGGAGCTGCATAATGTTGCTATGGTGTCTCCATAGCAACACAACACAACCAGTCATTAGCATGATCCTCTCCAGGTGAGATGCATTACTGGGCTGCACTATAAATAACCACTCCTCCTCTCACTCGTTGCTTGGTTATTAAGCTACCTCAGTGTGACCAGTGCTCCTGAGCTTCCTGTGTATACCTTAACCTGTGTTTTGACCTTTAGCCTGATTCCTCATTCCTGAACCTTTGCTGCTAGCCCTGACCTCTGCTTCTGGATTTGACTATGATTTTGCCTCACCCTTGTGTACCTTGCCTTCGGACTTTGTTTGCCCTCGTACACCCATTCACTATCTCCAACTGCTTGGGGGCAGTGTCTCTGTTTGCACGTGTGTGCGGCTATACCTCCTGCATCTGGACTCCATCTCCCACGGTAGGAGAACCCGTCCTTACACCAACTGAGCCCCCATTGATGCACTCAACTGAGTACACATACTGAGCGCATCCCAGTTTACTTTGAATTTTGTTCTTGTACACATGCTGAGTCTAAATTTAATCAAATTGCTACTGTAGCTATAATATGTTCAGAATATATTTCCGATTGTTATTTAGAAACCACAATAACAAAACAGATAGTTTCTTCTCTTTACTTATTCACAAAGAATGATCATATGCGTATGAAACATATATCAACAGAAGGAAAAGGCTTATGGGCCTATTCACTAAAATTCAAGAAAAGCTCAAGGAGGTTGAATTTCTCAAAGTCAAAAATAGCTTTGATCATTTCGCCTCCCATTTTTTTCAATGGGGAAGATTCGGAACTGGCAAATTTGACTTAGTCTCAAAATGAAAATTGACCTCCAAAGTCAACCTGCTTGAGTTATTCTCAAATTTTAGGGAATAGACCAATTAGTGAATTGCATCAACATTGTCTATTAAATTAAATACCAGGCTATGTAAACACAAATTCATGCTAAAAGTCATTTTTATGTCATTATTTAAAATTAATACCTTTCCCACTATTCATTGTTATATATTTTGCATTCTGGAGATTTTTCATTTCACCCAAGACAAATTTTATTATCTGTTCTTAAACGAAAATTTTAATTTTGAATCAAGTCATATAGAATGAGCCATTATTAGTCAAAAATGACTATACAACATAAATAACGTTGCTCTCCTTATACACAATTTATACATTTGGTGCTGAAATATCAAACCAATTAAACAGTTCTTAAAGGCTAAGTATATTTATATATTTTCATATAGGAAAAGATATATCTATGTCCTATTTTATATCCTATAGTCCTTCTCCTAAAACACCCAAAGACTTGGATGAAATCATTTCCTGAAGCTGCCAATTTACTGAACTGGTCAAGGGACTATAACTTCTAGTTGTCTTTTGGCAAGTCCTTTATCTACTACAATATTAAAAATGACATTGGTGGACAACCAATAACCAACTACTATAGTAGAAATACAAGCTAGTGCCTCAATCCTGTATAGTTCTATTCCAGGACCAAAAAAGTTCAATCAGAAAGGGGTAGGACATATTGAATATAAAAATATCATATACAAATATACAAAATCTGAAGCAATATTATATGAAACTTGACAATCAGTCACAAGTATCTCAAACTTTTTTAGTAGAAAGAAAATAAAATCAGTAGCATCATATTACCAGCTATAGGGAGTTGAAATAAGGGCACACCAAAAATAAGGAAACCTCTGACGTTTTGGCTTTTCTCTTTTCTCCAGAGCTATCTACTTATAAAGTGTGTCAGCTCCTAAACTGGGATTGAATGTGAATGCCCGTCATCATGGGAATGTGATTGGTGAAGTAACTAGGAATGGGAACTGAGGTGAATCTTAATAAGAACTGAGGTGAATGTGAATGAAAATGGACATGAATGGGAACATTTAGTAAATTAAAATGAGAATGTGTGCATAGTTAACACGAATAACAACAATGTACAAAGGAGTAGTGGGCTGCCAGAACAGAGAGGGAGAACAGCCTCAGAGGAGTTCCTCCCAAAATGTCATTACTGGAGTAGGAGAAGGAGCACAGAACATGCTGAAAATGTAGGTGAAACATTTTTCATTTGTATGAATAACTATGCATGGACTAAATAAAAAAAGAAAAAATATGAAATCAGAGACACTTGTCTTTGAAGGAAGATGATTTTAAACTCCATGTGCTGCAATTAAACACAAACTGTTAAATGGCTGTTTTGGGTTCTTTCCAACAAATTGGCTGTGATTACTCTTTGCAGAGGGATTAAGCCTTAACAATAAAAATATGCCATATAAAAGGATTCAACAAATAATTACCTTTTATCTTGGTCCGATGTGCTGGAACACATAACTTAACAGCTGTTGCTTTTTCAGCTCATAATGGCTCTTAGTTTGATTCATTCATTAAAGTCATTACACAGAATAAATACGATTGAATTATTGTACTAGGAAGGTTTTTACATCACATTGCAGTAGGTTGTCTCTGCACTACTTGTGTATCACTTTAACAGAAGACCTGTGAGTTTCTTGGTGAGAAGTGAATGCGAATGATGATGTATGTGACACGAAATTTGCTGCGTCTGTGTTGGGCGCCTTACTGGAGGATGCAGTGCCCATGACAGCTCCACGGTTCCCCCTAATGTTAGGATTCGGCTAACCTCGAAGACCTGGTTGGCTGACTTGACTTCTATAACTAGTGTTGGGCTGCTGTGGATGGTTTGTTCCGACAAAAGATAAAACATCCAGTGTCATTTATGGCACTTCCCTTCTGACAGCTGCATACAGATTGTGAGAGAGAGTGAACTAGAAGTACTTGGATATCTGATGAGTACAAACAATGTTTTTTCTTTATCGCCCCCCCTTTATCTGCCGCTTGAAAGAGACTGTAAGACCTAATTTAAGAAGGGAGTGATACTATGTCGGTATAATTCTGCAAGGCTATTCTTCTGAATGTGAGTTTATTATACCCTATATCTGGTACAGTGTTTTCTTTTTTTTTATAAATCAGTTTTTATTGAGTTTTCAGAACAACATATAATAAAAACAGATCAGGGAAGGGGTAAGGGGTACAGAACGAAGTTGAGAAAAAGAAGAGAAAAAAGAGAAAAAAAAGGGGGGGGCGGGGGGTAAAGGGGGCCCGTTGAAACATCATTTCACTCCTTAAGCAGCAGGAAAACAACATAGATTTTCATTAATATATCAACAGTTCAATAATCGGTTGGATTGCGGGAGGAACCAGGCCGTGGAGCCCGTTGACTCCCATCACACCCCGACACATTAATAAAATATACATAAATTACAGCAGTGGAATAGTGTGGGTTCCAGCCTTTCGGCCTTCAATGAATTCCATCCAATAAAACCATCTCTGGTTGAATTTTTCGGTCTGCTCGGCGGAATGTGAGGCCAAGCTTTCTAGCGCCTTGATCCCTTCTACTCTACTCAACCATTCTTCAAATGTAGGGGGGGCGGTGGCTGCCCAATGGCGGGAGACCAAAGCCTTCGCTTCATTTAATAGATGTCGAACAATCGACTTTTTGTATGCCGAAACTGGCTGGGTTGTATGGTGGAGCAGGTAATTCTCAGGGCGAAATGGCGGGGGAAAATCTGTAAACTTAGGCAAGAGATCACGGATTTTGATCCAGAAAGGGCGTATGAGAGAGCACTCCCACCATATATGGAGGATCGTGCCAGTGGCGGAACCACATCTCCAGCACTGGTCAGAATGGTCGGGAAATATTGCGTGTAACTTACTGGGAGTTCGGTACCATTGTGTTAGAAATTTATAGGACATCTCTTGAGTCTTGGTATTTATGGAGCTCTTATGGGTGAGATGGAACATCTTTTCCCATTGTGCTTTCGTAAATGTTTGGGACAATGTATTCTCCCATTTCCCAACAAAAGCTGGGAGAGGATCGGTGTCCGAATGTATCAGAAATTTATAAAGTAAGGATATCCCATGTACTGGCATAGTCTCAAGAGTAAAAAATTCTTCAAAAGGTAGTAGCTGTCGTTGTAAGTTATGTATCTGAGGGATACTACTCAGATATGATCGAAGCTGAATATACTGAAAATTGTGTATAGCTGTGGAGGTCGTGTTGTCCACAATCTCATGGAGTGGCTTAAGTGTATGGCCTATCATAAAACTTTGTAAAGTGGGTCTGTCCTCTATCGCAGTCTGGAGGAAGTCTCCCCTGTTTTGTCCCGGAGGAAAATCGGGGTTATACCTGACCGGGGTGTTAGGTGATGGATAAGTGGTTAGTTGACGTTTCCCAAACAGGCGGTATAGCACTGATAGGGAGGCTGTTGCAAACGGGTGGGATTTTGTGAGTAGTCTGGCGGCCTGTGGGCACAGCCACGTGAGGGTTTGGAGAGGTGTTTGTAGCAGGTGAGCTTCTAATGGTATCCATAATTTCTGGGGGGGTTGGTAAGCCCATTCCAAAAGACGAAGAAGATGGCATGACTCATAATATGTCTTGGGGCACGGTAAACCCAGCCCTCCATGTGCTTTCGGTTTCTGTAGCAAGGCAGTAGAAAGGCGGGGAGGTTTTTGTGCCCACACATACTTAATGAAAAGTGACCTCAGAGAAGAAAAAAAGGCTCTGGGTATCTGGATCGGAATGGTTTGGAACAAATATAAAAGATGTGGGAGGACATTCATTTTCAATGCGTTGACCCTACCCGTCCAGGAAATAAAAAGGGGTCCCCATTTCACGAGATCCCCTTTCAGTGTTGAGACCATGGGCACAAAATTGTGGGCATAGAGTTGGGATAAATCGGCTGTCAGACAAATACCTAAATACTTAAGTTTATGGGTACACCATTTAAATGGAAAAGATAGAGCAAGGGTCTTGGCCTCTGAACGTGACATGTTTATATTCATAATTTCCGACTTTTTAAAATTGATTTTGAAATTGGATAATTCCCCGTAAGTGCGAAACTCACGAAGAAGCACAGGCAGGGATACTCTGGGTTGCGACAAAACAAATAACAAATCATCTGTAAAACCAAGGGCTTTGTGATGAACGGCCTCAGCCTGCAATCCAGTGATGTCCTGCTCTCCCCTAATAGCGTTCAGGAATGGTTCCAATGATAGAACAAAAAGGAGAGGGGAGAGTGGGCATCCCTGCCTGGTCCCGTTCGCGATGGGGAAGGAGCTAGAAAGAGCTCCATTGATTCGGACTCATGCACAGGGGCGGGAGTACAGGGAGGACACCCAGGTCCTCATATGTGGGCCAAAGCCCATCGAGTGAAGGACTTCGAACATATAGGTCCAGTTCAACCGATCGAAAGCCTTTTCGGCGTCCGTGGATAACATGATCGTTTCAGTAGAGGTAGTTTGGGCGAGATGGATCACGTTAAGCGCTCGGATGGTACTATCCCTGGACTCCCGCCCCGGGACAAAACCCGATTGATCAGGATGGACCAAATTGGGAAGAAATGTTTGAATACGGGAGGCCAATACTTTTGAAAATAATTTTAAATCTACATTCAATAAAGAAATGGGCCTATAATTTTCGCAAAATTCAGGGTCCTTACCGTCTTTTGGGATGACAGCGATGGTTGCTGCTAAAGTATGGGGATGGAATGGGGAGCCTTGCAGGATAGAGTTAAATGTAGTAAGCATATGGGGGATGAGAATCGCATTGTATTTTTTATAGTAACTAAGGGGTAGGCCATCTGGCCCAGGGCTTTTGCCCGTTTTGGTACACTTGATGGCCCAGTTTATTTCCCTTTCGGTAATTTCAGATTCTAAGGATTCGGAGTCCTCTTGTGATAGTGTACGGGTAACATGTTTGGAAAGATACGATTTGATTTTGGTTCGAAATGTCTCCAGTTCCCTTGCATCAGTCAGTGGGGGCGATTGGTTGTATAGATTAGTGTAGTATGACACAAATTCTGCAGCGATCTCCACTGGCAACAATTTCGGTGTGCCTTTGGGGTCTCTAATCTTAGGGATATACGTCATCTGGCGTCTTTGTCTCAGGGCCCTAGCTAGATATTTGCCTGGTTTATCTCCGTGTTCGTGGAAGATAGCTTTTAGTCTATTGTAGTTCCTGAAACCCTGTCGGTGTAAGATATCAGCTAAGCTTTTGCGTAGGACCAGTAATTTTTGGTAGTCTTCGGTTTTCAATGTACATTTATGTGTTTGTTCTAATATCCCTATTTGTGAGCAAAGTGCACTCATAACTGCCGAGCGCTCTTTCTTTTGAATTGTGGCCAGTCGAATCAGGTGGCATCTCAGGACACATTTGTGGGCTTCCCATATAGTAGGGAGAGGGACATCAGGTGTAACGTTTTCAGAAAAATAATCGCATAGAACAGTTTCAGTAGATGTTAAGACCTGAGGGTCTGAGAGCATAGATTCATTCATACGCCAGGTACGTTGGGGCTGTTTTAACCAGGGAGTTGTAAAGGTGATTCCTAAGGGGGCGTGGTCTGACCAGGAGATCAGCCCATATTCTGCTTTTCTCATATGGGGTAAGTGGTAATGTGTCGTGAAGACATAGTCGATCCGCGTATACCGCCGGTGTGGTGTAGAATAATAACTATAATCTCTGTCCGTCGGGTGGAATGCTCGCCAACAGTCTACAAGTTGCAAGTCCTGTAGGGATTTTTTTATTTTACGTGTAATGTGTGCGGGAGTATGTGTACGTCCAGAAGATGTGTCCATTTTGGGGTCAAGGGCAATGTTAAAATCCCCGCCTAAGATCAACATGCCCTCCTGGAATTTCATCAACAAAACCTTCATTTTGGAGAACCAGACATTCTGTTTCACATTGGGGAGGTAGACATTTGCGAACGTGTACCGATGCCCCGCCATTTCGCCCTTGACAAACAGATACCTGCCCTCTGGGTCTGCGATGTGGGAAACATTGATAAGAGGAAAATGTTTAGATATGAGCACTGCCACTCCCTTGGATTTGGCCACTAAATTGTTACTGTAAAATCCGAGAGGGAAGTCTCGATTGGTCAAAACAGGGGCTGTCTGACCCTTAAAGTGAGTTTCTTGTACAAACGCCACCTACACCCGTTTGCTTTTCAAGTCTCTTAATAAAGTCGACCTTTTTTCAGGGATATTCAGCCCCTTTACATTGTAGGACAGCACATGCATATTAATAAACAAAATCGAATCTAATGGTAATTATTGTGATGAGTCGGAACAGGGCCCCGGGTGTGGAACTTAAAACCACAAAATCAAAATCTGAGTAGAAAAAAAATAAATAACTCAGACACTAGTAGAAAATAATAATATAAAACCGGGGAAAGGGTTAGGTAAGGGAGGGAAAAAACAAAGGGAGGAACACAGAAAAGAACTTCTTAGCACCTGTGGTGTCAACCGGTGAGAGAGAAGAAAAAACCCCCGAACCTGCGTGGGTCTCCACTAATCTCCCCCAGTATTCAAAATAGACACCTGTGGTGTGGGGGTAAGTGGCAACCGCCTCGTATGGGCCGCCCCTCTATCGCCGTGTGGCCAGGTATTAAATCCAATGGCCACACTTCGACAGCAGAGCACCAAAAAAAAAGAAAAAAGGTACGGGCATCATCAATCCCCCACACGGCCAACATAATACATAACAGATCACATGTATATTAATGGGCAAGTTATATGGTAAAATCATTAGAACAGATAACAATGGTAATAATAATCCTAATAATAACAATAGCCTGGTGAACAATGCGGCAAAATAGACACCCTCAGATATCTGTTAGATGATCTACCAATTATAGTAAATCAAAATTGGGAAATTCGGAGCCTCAGGAATGGGAGAGAAAATGGCGACTAACATATGGACCACTAGCATTAAGCTGGCTATCGCCATCTGGCGTTGTCTGGGGTAGAAAATGGGCGGACTGAGGCCTATAAGGTCCTACATCTCGTGCGGAGTAACAGTAATATTGTGGGCCAGTAAGCGAGAAATCATGTGTTAGGAGCTAAAAACTGAACTAAAAGTACTACATCATAGGTGTTTGGCTCCCAGCTCATTCTTATCCTAAGATGGGTACTGTAGTACCTGGGGTATATCTGGGAGGGCTCTGGGCCCATAAACCTGAGAAAAGACCTCACTGGGAGGGTCCTGGCCTAAACCAGAGTTTAGATATATATTTTCTGCGAGTTAGGCCGTCTAGTACCTTATGTAGGTCTACATCGTGTGTGGGGTATAAGACATATGATCGGGGGCCGCTATGTGTCTCACATCTCCTTCCCAGAGGATCACAGTGATGGGAAAACCTGTGCAAGTTGCTATGAGGGGTTACGAAGCAGTTCGGTGGAAAACGGGTGAGACCTACTGTAGGTTCCCAGCTCATAGCCAACCTCTGTCACATGTGGTGTACCTTACAGCCCCAATCGATCGTAACCGTGCCATGTGCTCATAGACCCAGCAACGAAGTCTACGGTGTGTGGAAAAGCTGGATCCGGTCAAACAAATTATGTGGTCTCTGAGTCCAGTAAGTCGTAAAAATATGTACAGATTTAAAGTTTGTATCCCAGTGGAGGCTAATATCTGGAGAAGATCTGGAGAAATTAGCGTCTCAGATCCCATTAGACAATTAACTTAGAGAGTGTAGATAGGATACTCATTCCTCCGCTCTCCGGACATCAGTGAGGTCAGGAGCTTCACTCAGCCTGGTCCTAGCGGGAACGTCCGATGGCGTTGCAGGCCTGTTGTCCCTCCTGTGTAGTTGTCGGGACGGTCTAGTCGGGCCTGTAAATCTCCTCTCCAGCACCGGAAGGCTCCAATCCGGTATGTTCAACTCAGGAATCCCCAAATCCGCCAGGAACACAGGTAGGTCATGGTAGTATCTCAGCGTGATTGGACCTTCCTCGTGGCGGACCGTGAGACTGAAGGGGTGTCCCCATCGGTATTGGAGACCTCTCCGTTGTAGTTCCAAGGTGAGGGGCCTCATGGCCCTCCGGGCCTGTAGCGTTAAGTCCGAGAGGTCTTGAAAAAAGGAAATCACATGTCCGTCAAAGCTCCATGGCGTTTGTTCTCGTGCTCTGACCATTATGCGTTCTTTCAACTGGAAATCGCTAATGCGGCAGATTATGTCTCTCGGAGGAGCAGAGGGGGGGCCCCGGGGTCTCAAAGCTCTGTGGGCTCTGTCCATGTGTATGGGTGAGTCCCTCGGGCATCCCAGGAGATCGTTCATAATAGAAGTTGCGAGGGATGTCACCTCCTCGGGCTCCGGGGAAGTGTGTTCCGGGACCCCTCGAAGTCTGATGTTGTGTCTCCTTCCTCTATTATCGAGGTCCTCTAATCTGCGTCGATAATCAGCTATATATGTGGCGTGCTGGGCTGTGATTCTCGCCACCTGGGTGATTTTTTTTGTGTGGACAGCCAATTCTTCCTCTTGGTGTTTAACAGTCTGCTCCACTTTAGACAGGTCCGATTTCAGGCCTAAAAGTGCATCAGAGACAGTCTGTTTAACCCCTTAGTGACTGAGTGCTATGTTGCATTTGACGTGCCTTGAAGACCAGAATTCCATTATTTTTGTCATACGTTTACTGAACTGTGAATTTCTTTCTTTGTGTTCAGTCCACCCACACAAATTATATATCATTTTTTAAAGGACAGATAGGGCTTTCATTTGATACTATTATTTTCATCATATGATATCATTTACTATTAAAAAAATATAAAATATGATGAAAATATGCCATAAAAAACACTATTTCCAACTTTGACCTGATTTTTTTTTTTACACAATTACAAATGGTAAAAAAGACCCCGTCTATATATTTCTACTATTTGTCCTGAGTTTAGCAATATCAATGTTTCCTTGTTTGTCTATGTTTTATTTCACGTAATAGGGCAATAAACAATATTAGTGTTTTTTTTGTTTTCTAACCATTTTTTTCTACAGTGATTTTTTTAACCCGAACCCTAAATTTACCCCAACTCTAAATTTAATCTAACCCTAAATTGACCCCCACCCCTTAATCTAACCCTTGTAATCATCCGAACCCCCATTTAACCCTAATTATTACCCTATTTGTGACCCTAACCCTAGATCTAGGTTCAGTAGATCAAGGGTTAGCTTTTTCCATTTATTTATTTATTTAATTTATTTATTTATTTAATTTTCTATTTTTAAATGTAATACCGTCTAACTGCCTGTAGGGGCAGTCAAGTAGCGGTTTCAGAGCGACGGAAGAGATTTTTTTTTTTCTGTCTTCCGTCGCTCTCCTCTGGGCATGCTGTATCGGAGGAGCATGCTCCTCCGAAACAGCACACACCCGCGATCACCGGGTGATCGCGGTGCCCAGGAGGGCACAGATTGTGTTGCATGATGCCTCGATAGAGGCATCATGCAACACTTTAACACACATAGGCAGTGATGAGCTTTCACTGCCTATGTGTGTAAACGCGCATACGATCACATTCGCGGTGATCGTATGCGCACGGGGGGGTCGAGGGGGGGCTGAAAGCCCTCTCAGATGCTGCTTCGGATCCGAAGCAGCCTCTGAGAGTAGCTACAGACATGTAGTGTTGCGCTAATGAGCGCAACACTACATGAAAACGGAGGACGTATATATACGTCCTCATGGTCCTTAAGGACCATGCTTTTCAGGACGTATATATACGTCCACATGCGTTAAGGGGTTAAGCTCACTGAGCAACGTACTAAAGTCTTCTCGCCATGGTGCAGATGTGAAAAGTTGACGGATCTCTTGGGAGCAAGCTGGTTCCACCGGTGTGGGTGCAGGAGGATCCAGATCAGGATCACGGTCCTCCGACTCGTGTGATTCAGCAGGGGAGGACGGAGCCTCGTGGCTCTCAGGTGATTGAGGGCCCATCACTGCCGGCGTGCGAAAATACTCCCGTAATGACGAATTGGAAGCCTGGGAACCTCGTCCCGGTGTTTTGGGCTCTGTCGCCAGGCGTTTGTTTCGTCCCATCGTTAACTGGAGGTAACGCAAAGTGCTTTTGTAGCCGTGTGTGTGGAGGAGCTCTTCCTTCAAGCGGCCATCTTCCAAGACGGTCAGCTACGCCCCCCTGGTACAGTGTTTTCAACTGACTGGCTGAAACACCAGACAAATTTTGGAAACTTAATAGAGGCATATCTGACTATACGTTTAATAACTCAAGACTCAAAGGTCTTAGAGGTGATTGAATAAAGCCACATTGGTTGCACCACATGTCCAGCTGGAAAGTATTTTCAAAGTCTTTATAACGTAACCCAGGGAGAGACCAGATTAACCTAACCTTAGCCGGGTTGAAAGGTCTTTCTCCTCATGCACTTTCAGACATTCTGGTCAAACATATCCCTAAGTTGAATAAGGTTTTTGTGTAATTCAGGCTCTTATATGCATTCAGGGGGAATGCTGGGTTGCGGTTAAGATCAGAAGGCAAAAAACCCAAGGAGGTGAAAGAAAAAACAAAAACATTAAGTGCATTTTACTCACCAAACCAAACAGCACACAGAAAAATTCTGTAGGAGAGTAACCCTCTCCTTGGATGAATGTGAATTCATAGACTCCCATGTGGAGTCTATGAATGCCGCACCCCAGATTTAAGAGACACAAAACACCCACATCGTCAACTTTAATCATTTGAGCATAGGCGAAGTCAAGATATGAAGGAGAATTCTCTAATACTGTAAATGGGAAATTTCACTGACATCTGACAAATTAGTGAAACAATCAGAAGCTGTGGTCACTTGCAAGAAAGAATTGGAGGTGGTTAAAAAGGAAAGTGAACACCTCAAATCCAGTGGGACTTGTACTTTTTTCTGCACATGAGACTTTGTACTTTTTTCTGCACATGAGACTTGTACTTTTTTCTGCACATGAGACTTGTACTTTTTTCTGCAAATAGCCACCTTTGGCTTCATCTTTGGATTTGTAAAGACTTCCTTGTTTTTACTCGTTTTTATTATTTTTTGTTTTTATTCTCTTTGCATTGACCATCAGAGAGCTACTTCTGAACTGTTCACCTTGAGCAATCCATGTAAGATACTACTTGTTCTTATTAATACATTTTTTATTTTGTATACTTACCCTACCTCCTGCTATTTTCTCCTTATACACTACTGGAAATTATTTGAGGAAGAGGAAAAGAGTGCCTGCAGCTGATGAACCCAGCCTGCAGTTGATAAGCTCTATTTATACATGTTCCTGAGATCTCACTTGGACCCACACACACTTACAGAATCCTTTTGCAACCAGACCAGACTGTTTCATACATATTCCTGAGGTATACAGCCAGAACACATCTAGATTTGTACTTTATACTCATGTCTCTACAATATCTGTATACTATGCTCTCCATTTTATGCAACTTTTAATTTTCTCTACCTCATGTTTTAGTCTGAAAATGTTTTGTCTAAATTTGATTGTAACTCCCTTCCCATACTCTGTACCAAGTGCTGCACAAATTTGTTGGCGCTATATAAATAAAAGGTAATGTAATGTAATATAATTTATCATGAAAGCTTTGTGAGTGCAACAGCTAATATTTACCACTTTCCCCTGAAAATTAAAATCGTGCTACTCTATGCTTTGTGTTCTTTCTCTTTTGCATATGTTCCTTGATCATTTACCATCTGCATAAGAGTGATCATCACTTCAGGCAAATATTAGCATTCCTTATTGCTATTTGTTTTGGTGGGGGTTACTGAGCGCACCTACCACCTTTTCTGTGTGATTTTTGTCTTTGTTCTATGTGTGAATGCAGGGAATCACACAGGCTGGTGCAGCTTGGTTATAAATCTAGCGCTACAATTTATCTTTGTTCACATATCTCAAATCCAACATATCTACAACTGAAATGAAGATGGCACATCTCGAAGATAGGTCTAGGAGAAAAAACAAAAGGCTTAGAGGAATCAGTAAAGAGTTCAATTCTGAAGAGTTGGGTAACTACTTAAGAGATAGAAAGATACCATAGACTTTCCAAAACAAAGGACCCAAGATTTTCTAATGCCCCTAGAGATGTGATCATCAGGTATTACAAGTTGTACATAAAAGATCTATTTGCCAAATAATTTAGGAGTAACCCCCCAACGATAAGAAATTCAAGGACTTATTGGTCTTTTCAGACTTACTGAATGTGATGAGAATGCCGAGAAGAAGATTTACCGACTATACTCAAGATCTCTGGGAATAGAATGTAAGATATACGTGAGGGTTCCCAAGCATAATAATTGTATCACACTAAGGGAAAACCCTCTTTTTTAATGAATTAGTGGATCTGGGGAAATTTATAGAATCTCTGAAGGGAAAAAAGTCACTATTAACAATTTTGCATTTAACTAATGATATGGGAGACAGATAATAATACATATAATGGGAGGTAGCATATTAAGGTGACATGTTATAGGTTAATAAGTATAGGTTATGGAATATTTGAGTGTAATTTTGTAGGGTTTCTCTCCCCCAAAAATGTATGTATTTATTTATCTATAATATCACATCACAATCTACACAAGTATTATATTGTACAGTTTGTTAGTACACAAATTCCCACATGATGTTCTACACAAGTACTAGCTTTTTATTTGTTTTGTACACAACCCTGATCCTTTTTCTTTTTAATTTTTTAATACACGATTTCTATACAAACTCACCAATATAAATATTTACACAAGTATTAGATTTCAGCTGGTTTTTACACAATTAAGACTTTTTATTTTAACACTCCACTCTTTTCCCTCTTTTTTTCTTCCTCTTTAAAGTATGTGAAGATGGTATAATTGCAAAAGGATGACAATTTACAAACAGAGGGGGTTGAAGTGCAGAAAGAGGGGAAGGAAGAGAGAACAATTAAATAGGAATCTTGGGGTTTTTACATATATTAAAAATCTATTTATTCATCTTTATACCTGCATTTTTGAGAGACGGGGGGGGGGGGGAGAGGGGGGGAGTTTCTTGTTGTTATTTGCTTTCTGTTCGGATGTACACTATTTCACATCAGTACTCATTCTAGGTATTTGCTTATATATGAGGTATTGGTGAAGCTCTTAAATGGGGATAAAGGATAGTACAGAGGGAGGGACAAATTGGGTGGTCTGGATCGGTTTCAACTTTTTTTTCTGTTTTCTCTTTCTGTGTGGCTCTTGTTTGGCGTCCACAAATGTTTTGTTGATGATAAGGCAAATGCTACATAGAATGTTCCCATGCGATGTGTGGCTGACCTGTATGAATGGTGGGCGAGACGTAGAACTGATAAATCTAGGGAATGTCACTTCTTTGTTTCCATAAACTCCCAAGTATTAAACATCCCTTACAAACGATTGCACTAGTATGATTTATTAATTCAGGAGACAATAAATACATGTTTTGTCCAGAGACTCACTGAAATAATACAGCAACTAAATATTGGAGGTACAAAAAAATTTCTATAATTTTTGCTTCCTCTTTAGAATGTAGAAAAAAAAAGAGGAGTTGCTTTGGAGAACCAGGGAAATTTGAGTATATCTATCAAGAATCAGATGTTGATGCTAGATTTGTTATCCTGATCTACAAAATAAATGACATTGCTTATACCCTGATTAATGTTTGCACCCCCAATGTTCATCCAGTAAGGTTTCTCAAAAAAAGATTTAAAAAAAATCGCAAAAGGCTACTTAATTTTAGGAGGCAATCTAAATTGTGTCCAATGAGACAAGAGACTGAGTCAAGGCATTTTTCCAGATCAGAAAGCAGATGCTCTGGTAAGGGCCCTTGATGATACCCTGCCCCTTTTGGCAGAGAGGTTAAAGGGGGTCATAGCAGAGATTATACATCCGCAGCAGACGGGTTTCATTAACTGCAGATATGGAGAGGACAACACATGAAAAATTGTAAATTTAGTTAATCAGGTCCATCCTAAAAAAGTCCAGCTGATCCCGGCTAGATGCGAAAAAAGCATTTTACAGGGTGAACTGGTCTTTTTTTATCCAAGACCCTGGAAATATTTGGTCTAACAGGCCCCTTTTTAAAAAATAAATAAAGACATGTCTTTATATAAATCACCTCAGGCCAAAATAGCTGGGTCTTACCTCGATTCATCCTTTTTTAACATTTATAATGGGACAAGGCAGGGGTGACCATTAGCCCCAGTGCTTTATGCTCTAACTATCGAACCACTGGAAGCTACAATAAGGCATTCAGAATCAATTTCGGGGATCATGGCTGGACCCTATGAGCCCAAACTTACCTTATATGAAGATGATGAGTTGCTAACATTAACAAATCCAGAGATTTCTGTACCCGAGGGGTTACAAAAGATCAGTGTTTACTGGGAGAACTATTTCATAAATTAACTGGGAATACAAATCTGCTTTGACTACAGAGATTTAACTAATAGAAATTATTCAGGATTACTGGACAATTTTAAGCTAAAGTTCTATAATTGGAAAGCCTATGAAATATCATGGCTTGGTAGACTGAACATAGGTAAGTCATATATTGTCACAAAACTGATCTAACTGTTCAGAACAATTGCTATATGTGTCCCTCTCAAAAAACTGTGCCAATTTGAAATGTTAGTTTAACTTTATATTTGGGGTAACAAAAAAAAAAAACCGAGTATATACCATCATCTTAATGAGGAAAACAAAAATCATGCAGGTTTAAAACTCCCAAATGTTTTTAAATTGTTTGAGGCATGTACGTTTTTTTAGCATGGGATGCTGAAAATAAATTTGATATGGGTTGGTACAAATAATAAGTATGGAATTGCAACAACATGAACCCATTTTACTTCTATTAAGGTCAAGCCCTGAAGAATAAAAATATTGGGAATGTTGAGCCCAATAATAACTGATAAAAATATGTTTAAGATAAGTAAAAGATTTATTGTTGGGAAGGCACCAACTACCTCTACAACGTTGGAGGCAATACAAATGAACAAAATATATGATCCTGAGGTCATGGATTAATCTTCGTACCATAAATTTATCTTATCTTTAGGTCTCTAGCAATTTCAGACTTTTGAAGCTCTCAAAGAAAAATATCTTATTGCATACTCCGAAATATTTAAGTATAACAACACCTACTTTAGAAACCCCTCTCTAACCTCAACACCATGTTAGACATTTTTCTGAACTTACTTATTTTTGTACTGAATATGTTGAACAATACAATGAAGTCACTATTAATATTAAAAAAAAAACATCTACCAGTCCATAGATTTGATCCTATACATGACAAATTCTTATCAGGTGGAGTCAGTTTGTGGCCCAAAAACCTAAACCGTTTGGTACACATTTATCTCCCAGTCATTTCACAACCCCAACTAAAACCATATTTAAAATACAAAGCAATTGACTTTCCAGTGTAGGCATGTACAAATGTGGGTGTAGATGCCATTGTTGCAAATATGTAAAACAAGCAAAAGAGTTTAAATCAACCACAACAGGGGAAGTCTGTCAATTTTTAAATTGTTACACTCCATATGTGATTTATCTTATCACATGTAGAGTTGAGCGGACACCTGGATGTTCGGGTTCGGCAGGTTCAGCCGAACTTCGGAAAAATATCCGGGTTCGGGCTCGAACCTGACCACGAACTTGACCCCGAACCCGAACCCCATTGAAGTCAATGGGGACCCGAACTTTTGGCCACTAAAATGCCTCTAAAAAAGTCCTGGAAAGGGCTAGAGGGCTGCAAAAGGAAGTAAAATGGGGATAAGAGTAGGACAAGTGCCCTGCAAACAAATATTTATAGGGAAATAACTTCAAATAACATACAATACATACAAATTAAAAATACAGCTGAGCCATAAAATAGCACTAGATGGAATCTTTGATTTTAGTTTTGGAAGAACATAAATCTAAATCTAAAGCATGGCTGCCAGTAGGATCAACAGAATTATCCATTTGAGAGAGGGTTGGAGTGCAGGGTATTCTCTTTCAGTTCATACTAAGTGACCCATAGGTTGAGGAGGCGGTGACCATGGCGGTGTAGGTGGAAGCAGTGCTGGAGGAGGAGGAGGAGGAGGTAGCCAGAATTTTTTATTATGGTGCCTGACTCCCTATTTAAACCCTGCTTACCTGCCATTATGTGCTTGTTTATTCCCAAGCTAGGTTCTCTCCTTGTGAAGTTCCTGTTTCCACTCATTGCCATTCAGTATTATTTTGAACCACCAGCTATTGACCATTTGGCTTCCCTCTTGGATACTGCTGATCTCTCCTCTCCTGACCCTGGCTTCCCAAACTCATTTTTGCTACTTATCTGCCTGCCTCGACCCTCTGGACTGCTTTTGATATTGCCTTTGCCTAATTCCTTTGTACTTTTGCCTTTGGATTTACTTACTGCTGGAGCTTCCCTGCGCTACGCTCCTGACTCCCAGCCTCACATATTTCCAGTATTGCTGTGGAGGAGTTAAGACCAAACTAAAATTCCAAGCCATGAAAAAAATCTCCTGAACAAAATGGGAAATGTATTGGATTTTTAATCTATGTACTAGACAACTCCAGGGAATGAACAAAGAATGGGATTTAAATCATATATTTCGCCATTAGTTAATGGATGCACCGTTAGTGTCTTCCCTCATCCTGTCCCTAGTATTTGTCCACCTTTGTATACTGTATATTTATTTACTATACTTTACATTCAACCTTCAAGCGCAGGTAAAAATGTAGTATGCAACTCATTGAAGAGTATCATAGTGTATATAGATTGTGGATTGTATTGCACATTCAGAACCTCCGCTTGTTGTTATATATATATTATATACAATATTTTATAAAACAAAAGATTTTTTTTTTTTTCTTGGAGACTGTGTGTGCTTTTTTTCAGCAACCACAGAACTGTCTGGCAACCCATGATGTGTATATGTCTGCCTTTCTTGTATATATGTACTTATATTTTTCAACATATGTCACTTTTAAATATTTCGATGTCTGTTACTTTAATGTTTACACAGCACAGGTATTTAGGAGCGGATATCTGCTACACTCATTCCCTTGACGAAGTGCCAATATCTAGGCGCAAAACACGTAGGCTATACTGCCCCACCGGGTGACTCTCAAAATTGATGCTTATAGGTGTGGCGTTCATATTTTATTAAACATTTATGCACAGAGAGTTCCTGAAGTTTTGTCTTTTCTTCCTCTGAATGAAGGTGACCCTCTACCCCTCTCTATCCACAACTCTATGGTATATTTTTCTGATCGTCAAAAAAAACCAAAAACATTATCTCTAAGATTCTAAATCTTTTGGATGGTATTTCAGATAATGTTGATGCTTAAACAAAAACAATTATAAAATGGGAACTGGAGCTCAGAAGGTTCTTCACGCCTGAGACACAAGATATATAACTCTGTATTGGACAGATGTTGGAGGTGCGGGAAAGAGGCAGGAACCATGTTGCATGTGTGATGGCTCAGCGAAAAGCTCACTCGATAAAAAAAAAATGGAAATACTACTTCATAAACTCTTTGATGCCAAAGTTTACCTATCTCCTCATTGGTTTTTATTCCATATTGAGTCTCCAATCAAGGGACGATATAGAGAAAATGTACTTTGTATAATATTCTTGGCAGTGAAGGTATGTTTATCCAGGAATTGGACGTCACTAGAGATTCCTATTTGTAGTTGTATAATAAATCAGATAGACCTCCAATATAAAATGGACAGATTGTTGTATGTAAGACTGGATAACCTGGTGGGTTATGACAACATTTGGGGGAGATGAGTGAACTTTGGAATGCAATATCATTTTATGAAAGTATGAAAGAGTCTTGGGAGTTATTTGGAAGAATAATCCTCACCCCCTTTTCTCCCCGATGATGGTTCTATGTGAGACCCGAAGATGAATGAAAACGTGAATGAATTGTTTTGATATGCCATTAAAGTATTTTTATTAGAGAAAAAAAAAGATTATATTTTCTTATTATATGGTACAATTACCATGTAAATCAACATATCATCTAATATACATCAAAATACACACAAATCACATACGCCACTTAGTAACCACAATAAATGGTAAGGAATTGCTTGGCACTGCACCATTGTCCACTGTGAATATGAAAGAATACTATTATATATGTGTGTGCGCTAGACTGTGGCGGGAATAGAAACCACTGTGTCATGGTGGTAAGATTGCCAACTGGCCCTCTGACCATGCAGCACATCACCACAAGATACCAACATTGCAATACAACTCCAATGCCCACTTACTAGTTTTGAACACACATCACTTGTAAGTTCTGACTTTGAGCCAGATAGGGAAATATTGGGTAGACTCTTAGGAGAAGCCATACAATATTGATTCTGAAGGAATTACAAAACAATAACTAGGTGGTCTCTTAAAACTAGAGTTACCACATAGAGATACAACACTGCTATCTTGTGATAAAACAGGAATAAGGCACAGTATGATTATTTTGCCATAAAAATACAAGCAAAGTGGTTACAAACAGATACTGCAGTTTTGTCTGACACAACTTGGAAAAGAAAACTTATTGAGAGAGTAGATTATTTTAACCAGCCTGTTTGTATCAGAGATGGCTGAAATGAATGCTGACTTTATGCTAAAGTGAAAGGAATCAAGGATGGAAATCAATAAAGCATGACAATTGAATAAAATGCCCTACGATTTTTATAACAGAAGAAAATATCAATAATTTTAATGGCAATTAAAATGAATAGATCTAGTGAGTTTTTGTTGCGCTAGCTTTTAGCTAGAACAAAATCTGATACTAACATGTCCCCTTGACTTAAGGAAAAAAGCTGTGTATATATATATATATATATATATATATATATATATATATATATAAATCCAAAAAACACGCACTCACGGGGCTTAAACAAAAACAAGTCGATGCTTTACTTACTCATACAGGTGTGGAATTCACATGAGGATACAATCTTTTGATTGTATCCTCATGTGAATTCCACACCTGTATGAGTAAGTAAAGCATCGACTTGTTTTTGTTTAAGCCCCGTGAGTGCGTGTTATTTGGATTTCTGTATTCTTTAGCTACATAGCACCCGGGCCAGTGCCCATTACGATTGCCACTAGCTGAGTGCATCATACCTTGGATTTTTTTATATACATATATATATATATATATATATATATATATATATATATATAATATTTATGTACATACATAATACATTTGCTGTATAGTACACACACACATACATATATATATATATATATATTTGTGTAAGGGCCAATATAGCCGTATATGGAGTAGGTTCAAGTGAGAACGTAAGATAGTACAAACGAGCAAAGTCGGTTGTGGTGTGCCGATACCGACGATACGGTAGGCCTGTAAATAAAGAGGGCCCGCCAAGAAGAAATAAAATAAGATAGAATTGAAAAAGGAAAGTGTTGAAAAAGAGGAGTGGGTGGGAGGGTCATTCAGACGCTGACCTGACCGGTGTGAAGACAGGTAAGGTGTACCTTATATAGGGGAGTGGATTAATTCCAGCCCCTTCCACAAATACAGGCCAAACGGCCTTAACACTTGTGTAAGGGCCAATATAGCCGTATATGGAGTAGGTTCAAGTGAGAACGTAAGATAGTACAAACGAGCAAAGTCGGTTGTGGTGTGCCGATACCGACGATACGGTAGGCCAGTAAATAAAGATGGCAAAAATAGAATAATCGAAGATTTAATACAGTCAACAATTCATACAATTATCCAGACATTTCTTTAAACGCCTTTCTTAATTCTTGGGTAGGTTTAGGTATGTAGGCTGTGTAGGCGGATGACTTCCACCGTCCTAATGACTTAATGATATGCACCGGTATGTTTGCGCTGGAAGCTGTGGAAGCCGCCCCTATGCGGAAGGAGTGACCTGAGTAGAGTGAAGGGTCAAGACCTAGCCTGGTTAACAGTGATCTAATGTAGCGCATGAAAGTAGTAGTAGTGAGTACAGAGCCTTTGAGTGAAAATAGGTATAACAATGGTGTTGATAAGTGAAAGGTAGGAATCCAGCGTTGTTACTGGACACCATTTAGTGTGGGTAGGAAAATAGGTGATCTCCACAGGAGGTGCGTGTTGGCTTGTTTTGGACTGAGGTAAAGACAGAATGTAGTGATCCATGTGTTTACGTAGGTGTGTGCATAGCAGACATCTGTCGTTTTGAGTGGTGGTGACAGTAGTGAATTCCCGTGGCCTGAGGAACGCGTAGAAAGCTATGTACATGGCTGCTTTAATGGTTGCGTTGGTGGTAGAGTGGAAAGGGTTGGAGTCTAACAGGTCGGATAATAACTGGAAGAGGGTGTTATCTATAGGTAATCTCTGTGGAAGCGGTGGAGGGACGGATTTCTGAATACCTCTAAGTATATTCTTTACCTGGTAAGATGACATGAAACTATGTGTATTGGGTTGTAGAGTGAGCATATGATGTTGAATGCCTGTCAGATATAATTTGATTGTGTTGTAAGATAAGTGTAATGTAAGGTGGCAAAAGGAAGCGAAGGCTATAATAGATGTCATGACAAAAGGATGCGTTATGTCGTGGTCGGATAGGAATCTAGTGAAGAGTGTGAAGGCTCTGTTGTATGCTTTGTGAGTGTTGGATGATAGTGCAAGTTTGGACAGAACCCTGCTATGATGCATAATTCTCTCTAGTCCATGGTTAGCTGCTGGAACGGAGGTGCGGCTGTGGTTGTAATTGCAGCTGACGGGAGTGCTTGCTGAAAAGCCTGAAAATCGAAACGAGACAGACTGTCAGCTGCTACATTAGAAATACCTGGTATATAAAAGCAGACCAAGTAAAAATTGAGACTTGCAGCTAACCACGTGAGCTTCCTGAGAAATCTCATAATTGTTAGGGACGATGAGCGTCCTTTGTTAATGATGTGACATGTTGCTTGGTTGTCTGTGTGGCAACGGACCGATAAGCCAGACCATGAATGTCCCCACGCCACGGCAGCTGCTACAATGGGATAGATCTCAAAAAGAGCTGAGGTCGTAAAAAAGCCTTCCAAGTCATAGACTTCTTCAGGCCACTTACCCCAAAGCCATTCGGTCCCAAAGATTGCTGCGAAACCCTTGGTAGACGCCGCGTCAGACCATAATGTTGGAGATGTGTCAGTCAACTCTGGTAGGAACAAGCTTTTACCATTCCAGTTGGTCAAGAATTCTCTCCACATATATAGGTCTGCCGTGGCATGCTCATCCAAGGATAGTCTATGGTTGTCGTGTTTGAAACGTGGAAAAAGACAGAGAAGTCTGGATATGAAAGCCCGCCCCTGAGGAATGATGCGCATGGCAAAGTTCAATGAACCCATGAGTGATTGTAGTTCCTTGCGGTCGCAATTACCCAGCAACATGTAACGGTTAATACTGTTATGGATATTTGTGATTTTCTCTTGTGGTAAACTAGCTTGCATGGCGGCAGAGTCTAGTTGTATACCCAGGAATGTAATAATCGTATCGGGGCCTTCTGTTTTCTTGTAGGATATCGGGACTCCAAGGTGGTCAAACAAACCAATAGTTGCTTTGAGACTCCTGGGGGGAAGGGAGTTTGCTTCAATTAGCAAGAAATCATCCAGATAATGGATGACTATGGGGCATCTAGACACATTAAGCAATAACCAGCAAAGTGTTTCGGCAAAAATGTCGAAGATTTTGGGGCTACTTTTGGACCCAAAAGTTAAGCGGGAGAAAAAGTAATAGTTATCTGCCCATATAATGCCATGTAAGTGCCATAGTGTGGGATGGATAGGTAGTAGTTTGAAGGCATTGGTAATGTCTGTCTTACTTAGCCATGCACCGATCCCCGCTCGCATAATGGCTGTAATAGCATGGTCCACAGTGGCATATTGTAGGGAAAACTCTTCGGAGGGAATAAGAGAGTTCAGACTCGGTGTAGATGAGGTATGAGGGGCCGACAGATCTATAATGAGTCTTTGTTTGAGAGAAGTTTTCCCTGTGACTATCCCTATGGGATTTGTGTGCCATGCCATGAAAGGAGGGGTTTTGAAAGGTCCGAACAAGAACCCTTCCGCCAGTTCTTGGGCTAGGAGTTTGTCTACGGCTGCTGGGTTTTGTAGTGCTGATTGTAAATTAGGGCATTCGAGTTGGCCCGTGGGCATATGTATGATGCCTGTATAAAACCCCTCAGAGAAACCAGAAATGAGAAAATGTACCATATGTCTGGAAGGGTGATTGGTTAAAAGTGCTGCGAAGGCATGGATGTTAACAGACGTAAGGTACGGTTTAGGGAACATTTTATTCGGACACATTATATGCGCATGTGCCCTGAAACAATGTGAACAAATATGCAACAACCTACATGCACTAAAGCTACATGTGCCCACATTGAAATTATTGCACACTTGTGATTTACAAAAGTAAATGATAGGACGACCTAGTTTGTCTCTGGTGCTTCTCTCCGTCCTACCCGCGTAACTTGTGCTAGGGGACTGATGGGGGTCGGCTGCCGCGTGAGAACAAAAATTGGTAGTGTGAGTGGTAGAAGAGCAGGATGCACAAGCCGGCGTTTTGAGACCAGCGAAGTGTCTACAGAACAGCTCTGTATCAAGTCTGCTCCAGTTGATACGGGTACCATACTGAGAGAGAGCTCCAGACACTTTGGAGGAAAAAGACCTATGGTAATCATAAAAAGCAGATCCACCATATTTCTTCCCCAGGTCCACCAGCTTGTGCATATAGCGATCAAATTTCTCCCTTCTATTAGGGTATACTTCACAAATTATGTCTCTAAAAATACCAAAGGCTAACACAAATTCTGGAATGGTCAGTTTACGGTTCAATCTAACGTCTTTAGATCTGACCACTACAGAAACGTCATCATACATATAGGTTTTGTTCTCCACCACATCCTGGGAGGCAATGAGCAGGGAAGCCAGGTTGACGTCTTTGCCTTCCAAGATGTCTCTCTTAATGTGAGCTGGGATAGTGTATGCAGGGTCAACGTCCTGATAATCTGAGGAGATAACCATACCCGCGGCCCGTGGTTCAGATGGAGCCTGTTGAGCAGCATCGGGAAGACCAGCCTTGGCTGTGGTGACCGCCTCGAGATTAGCCAGTCTGTCATTGACCTTGCCCATAGAGGTCATGAGTGAGGCCAGCATAGCCTGGATGTCACCTGAACTGGTGTTGCTGGGGCCTTCCCCAGCTTCCGTGTTGTCAATTGAATTGTTAAGGCGTTTGAATAGCTCGGCTTTCCTTGCTGTGGCAGGGTAAGGGATTTGTCGTCTCCTTAATTCCGTGGTGATACGCGGGATCGTCCAGGATCTAATTGATGCCGGACTGGCAATGTCCCCTCTATGAGAGGGCGTCTCGACCCTAGTTGGGGTGGCATGAAGAGATAGCTCTTCATCACCTTCAAGAGACATACTTAAATGAAGGAAAGATATAATTATTAATAGGATAGTACTGGCTACTAGCTATGCCGTGAGGCGAAACGATTATACTTATTGTTTATTGGTGACAGGTGAGGCCCTGCTAGTTGCCAAGCGGCTTGAGAGGCTCTATCTATGGTTGGCGCGAGGGGATTGTCGTGGCCACCGAACGTTGTGGCAGGATGTCGGCCTCTCGGTGATTGTAACCAGAAGAATAGGAAAGGGAGTGACAGGTGAGGCCCTCTCTATGCAACGTGAGAGGCGGCTAGCTCACGTGTGGCCCGAGGGGTGTTTGCTTCCGAGTTTGAAGCGGGGTGTTGGCCTCGCGGGACCACTAATCCTAAGCATAAATGCAGAAAACGGGGGAATTAACTTGTTGGCCCCTATAACCCTATGAGCCAGTACTTGTCTATCCTGTTGGGGAGTTTAATGAATCTACTGTAAGCAGGTGTACGTACCTGGTAGTATAGGTTATCGACACTGGTAATCCGTATAGGTAATAGGAGTACCTGCAACTGAAGACGAACCGTATGGAAAAATTGTATAAGTGACACAAATTTTTTTATTTTTTATTAATTATGTTAGAATATGCCTGTAAAGGCCGTGAGATGGAATTGGAAGATCATTTTTGTAACCTGAATGTCGTCTAGCAGTTGGGTGAGATTGTATAGGTGTACAGGAAAGTAATATGACATTTTAATAATGCAATATCTTTTCTGACCAGAAGGTGGCAGCATGGAATCCTAAACCATGTGAATCCTCATATAAGTAAACAGGGACCTATTCGTAATCCATTCACCCGAGAACAACCGAAGAGAGCCTGAACGTTTTTGAAGGCATGAACATGGACAATGTTGGACCGAAAATAGCTGTGGAAACAAACAGCTGAACCCGGACGGACATAACACAACGAGTAGCCGGAATAGCTGAAACGCGCACAGTAAGTGAGGACCTGAACTGGATTTGATGCCGTGGGCCCCGTCGCCTGGCGTGACGGTTAGGTCTACTTACAGTTTAGTAGTCCCTAGGACGCGATTCGCGGCGATAGTAGGCAGGCAGAAGATCCCAAGTAGCTGCAGAAGGATCCCTGGACACCGGTCAGCAAGGAAAAACCTCGTGGGACCCAGAAGCATTCAAAAATGGCGACTGGATGAACCGGAACTCATTCAGACGCTGACCTGACCGGTGTGAAGACAGGTAAGGTGTACCTTATATAGGGGAGTGGATTAATTCCAGCCCCTTCCACAAATACAGGCCAAACGGCCTTAACACATATATACAAATCTAATACATATGGCAAATAATATATATGTAGTATGTTATGTGTTTTTATTGGACAGTATCCCTTTTGCTCCACCATCTGTGTTATTTACTAAACACATTACCGAAGATGCTAGTGTTTTACAAGTATACTAATATATGTATTTCTATACACTGTAGATATATATTTATGTATAGATATTTATATGCTCAAATATTTATATATATATATATATATATATATATATATCCAGACATATAAATATGTATCTACATATAGGTATACAGAGTGTTTATAATACATTAGCTACTTATTTTATCGAATTACAATTTTATTTTTCATAATAACATCTACAGCTCTCTTTATGAGATTTCAAGAGAATCTTAATAATATTTAATCACCTAAAAAGATTAATTTACTGCAATAGAAGAGACAGTCATTAAATTACAAACATAGCATCACTAGACTATGTCAAAATGGAATATTTGGAGAATGGATGCTTCAAATATGCAAGTAAGCTTATTAAAATATTCCCTTTTAATTACATTAGTTTATTTCCCGTGTGTCCACATTTAGCTTGCACTGTTTCAATGAGTAGGAGAGCGCTCATTCTTTCTTCATAAAGTATGAGTAAGCCGAAAGAATCTTTATTCATGTCTAATTTGCATTACCTCAGTGAAGAGAAGTTTATTTATGTATGTTATTTTTAATCTACACAATACTGCCATAGGAATATTTTGACTTTGTTATGTTATTTATAGGTTGTCTTTTGTGAATGTAGTAAACACCATCCATGTTTTATTTTGCCAGAGATGATTAATTTCCTTATTATAAATCTAAAAAGGTTATGTTTCATACTGGTGGGGGGGGGGGCATATTCTAATGGGTTTCATGCTATAAATGCTTAGTCTTAAGACAATATTTAATGTAGACACATTTGTTCCCCAAATTTATTAAACAATATAAAATGCAATTGCATAGTTCATACTTAAGGCAGGGCATTGGGTAGAGTGACCACATTTTATTCCTGCAATTCATGGACATAGCATGTAACATATGAAACTACACACAGAGATGTGTAGATATGTAAATATCACAAACACAATCACATACACATACAGTCGCATGCACACACACAGTGACATACACACACACATTCACACACATGGTATTATTTCTTACCTGGTACTAGCTGCAGGCATGTTGCTGCAGCTTACATTGAGTTCCAATCAGGTGAGGCTACTAAACTCTTAGGTAATGAGGAGAGTTGAGAAGCCTCTCCTGAGGCATTGTCACAGAATGAGACTGCCCGAACCCGTGACATAAAGTCCCATTGAGGAACTGTCCATGGCAATCCAGGACATGTGAACCCCTAGCAGTGATGGGTGTAGGGCAGTGTTTCCGAAATGGTGTTCCACGGAACCCCAGGATTCACTGAGCTAAAAATAAGGGTTTTGTGAAAAAAGTAGCTACTTCTGGGCAGTGACATGTGAACATGTTCCTAATTTGCTAGTTCTCCAAACCAATCATTTATTTGGCTGTGGAAGGATCATGGAGATCACACACACCATGTTTTGCATGGTTTGGCTGCTTTGAACTGTGGAGGGGTGATCACGTGTCACAGACGTTGTTTAGCGGGAGAGTCGGTGTGGGGCAGAGGAGCAGCAAGAGCAGCGGGAGAGTCAACTTTGTTTGTGGCATCCAGGTGGTCCTCCATTTGCCATACAACACCTTTTCAGACAGAAACAAGAACCATAGAAATAATATTACAGCGTTTCACAAATGTTGTTCTGTGGAAAAAATATTTGATAAAAAATGGATTCCATTATGTTATACAAAATATAAAAGGATTCCATGACTACATTTAATTGGGAAACGCTGTTAATAAAAAAACATTTAAGATGTTTAATTTGCAGTCCCTGAGTAATAAGAACATATTCATGTCAAACAACCTTGCACACAGGGCCAATCAAAAGGGAATATGGATTATGAACCTTTATCCCCTCCCCCTCAGCCTTGAATGCCAGTTGAGACTGCACAGAGGGAGCAGGACTCTGCCAGGAAGAGGCAGAGATGAACAAAGTCGAAAACTAGAATATTATTATCAAATATGGTCTGACAGAAATGCGCAAAATTAAAAATGACTGCCTGGTGTAAAGTGGAACAGATGAGGGTATAGGTATGTCTGTCTAACCAGGGCACTTGCCCAGGGCCCATTGGTTAAAGGGGCCCCCGCTGGCTCAACAATCACCCCCCTCACACAGAGACAGTCACTTGTGCAGCAGCATGCAGCCGCATCCAGCAGATGCGCTCCGGCTTGCTCTTACTGCTGCCGTATATGACAGCAAGTCCTATCCACCAGATGCTAGTCCCTCCTCCACCATGCTACTTACACAGCGTGCGTGGAGAGAAGACTGTAGAGGAGGAGGCCGAGAGAGCAGCTGGGGCCTGGGAAGTGAGGGATTTTTTTTATTGGGCATACTGTGGTGGCATATTACTGGGCACACTAGCAGTGGATATTACTGGGCACACTGGCTGTGGCATATTACTGGGCACACTGACAGTGGCATATTACAGGGCATACTGGCAGCAGCATATTACTGGGCATACTGGCTGTGGCATATTTCTGAGCATACTGGCAATGGCATATTACTGGGCATACTGGCTGTAGCATACTAATGATCATACTGGCACCGTGGGATGTTATTAAAATAGTTGTATATAATATTAAAAAGTTTACATTTACACATAGTGTTTTACATTGCAACTTTAGAAAAATTGGGCGGCCCACTGCTAAAGACTTTGCCCGGGGCCCTCTAGGGTCTTAAAGCGGCCCTGTGTCTAACTATATACTGATGGGAGATGCACTATAATACTGACTATGGTTGCTAACTATGGGCTGACATAAATATAAACCACACACTGTACACAAATTATATATATATATATAGAGAGAGAGAGAGAGAGAGAGAGAGAGAGAGAGGGAGATATATATATATATATATATATATATAGATATATATATATATATATATATATTATTGTCAGACTCTCATAAGCACAATAATGTATCCATTACGGAAAATGAATAACAATGTCTGTTAATGAAGACAACAGGAGAGCATCCAAGGACAAGAGAAAAAAGGAAAAAAGAATGCCAATCTGCTGTATAACTCCTTAGAAAAGTTGGTACAAGTATGCTTGCAAGAGGTCTAGGTGGTATGCCAGTATGGAACCCCACAAACGTGCATAGACAGAAAGTCACTCTATCAATAGGGGAGTAACACTTGTGCCTTTCCCAATGCTGCTAGACACTGTTGGTCTGAAATTCCAGTTCTGGATTTAGCTTTGGCTGCTAACCTCTGGTTCTCCATTATAGGCTTTGTCATGGGCACCAGCAGAAAGAACAGGTTTTGTTTCTCCCCTTCTTCCACCTTGTTACTTACAGTGGAAAATTTTGTAGCCTTGACTGTGTTCTTTCTTATCAAACTGGCTTCACGGCCAGTTTCGCAAGTAAGATGTTTAGACTATAGACGCCATTTTTTCCTGCTAGGCCAGGACATGTGCCTCATTATTTTGTCATGGCCTTGTCTGTTTGCCACGAAATCAAGACTAAAGGTTAACTAATGTTTTTTTGATTGAACAAGATTTACCCCAAAGTAAACCATAGTTACCTGTTTTAATGTATTTTTTGGTATTTTTCCTGCCCACAAATGACCGGAAGTGATGATATCTAAAATCTATATAAACACCAATTATTAGTTAGTTGAAACAGAATGAGGAGACTATGTTGATGCAACTGCATTAACACAAGAATGAGAGATTAACCCGTAAACAACCAGGAGTGTATGTGATTTTATTTTACTTATTGCAAGCATAAACATTTAACATTATTTACTCTGCTTTTATCATAATGGATTATTAAGTTGTTTTTTTGTATGGTTAGCCCTGCTAAATTTGAAGCAATCAAGTCGTTATAGATGGAAATAAGGTACCACAGCAGTTCAAGGTGTTTCTCCTACATTTCCATTATGATACGTTTTATTACTGTGGATCTCTGTTATATGCAGTTTGCATGACGGTATCCCAGAACTACTTAGCAATAAAGCACACATTAATGCACCGTGTGTGTTTATACTGTGCTCCACAGCAATCACTCTCAACATTATGTGCAGTGTGCATGAGTGTATGACAGAGCCCAGGAGCTAGATAACTGAAGCAATGTATGATGTGTGTATCACAGAGCTCCACAGAAATACAGCTTAAAGTAATGTGTAGTATGTGAGTGAATCACTGTGTTTGAGCTGAGCTCTGTTTCTCAGTACAGACCTCAGTTGTTCTGCATTGTGTGCACTGTATGCACAGCAATACAAATTAATTTTACAGATGTGCACAAAAAAAAGACTAGATCAATCATCCCCCCCCCCCCCCCCCCCCAACTCCACCAGGAAAACCTTCTAAGCTAGTCTTTACAGAAAAGCTTTTATTTAAATGAACACAGCAGGTATGGCTTACCGGGATTAAGAAAAAATGAAGGGATCTTGGAGGTTTAAAGGAAGCTTGGTTGGATGTTGGTGTTGTGTGAAAGATAGGATCTCCTCTGATTGCTTCAGGTATGCCATTGAACCTGTATACATTGATCTGTTTACTTAGTATTTATATTTTGTTTTGTGCAGGGATTTATTAATATAGCTTACATGTTACATATTTATACAAAAGTTGTCTTTGATTTATATTAACATTTTTTCAAATAACAATATATTCTGAATCGAAAGCAAAGCATAGCAATTAGTTAGCTCTCATGAGATACATAAGTCATTTTCTATGCTTCTCTAAAGTACAAGCGCATACGAATTCCGTAATTTCTTACATTTACCAGACATCATTTTTAAAATTGCATTTTTCACTAAGTATATTTTTAATTAATTTTTTCGTTTTTTGTAGCAGTATGCACATTGGATTCTGCCTAAGTCTCTAAATAAAACTACAATATACGGGAATAACTTCACAAGGTGACCCTAGCCATAGTACTGACATTTATAGCTTGCACCTATTTGAATGGTAAAAAGACATGTTTTTTCTTAAGAGTTTGAACAGTTAATATCCGTTCATTTACACAAGCCTAACAAAAGCACCTAAACAGCATTTTACATAGTTACATACTGTAGTTATTTACATGGAAAAAAGACATATAGGGCAACAGGTTCAACCATTCTACACACCGATGTTAGTTGGTCCAGAAGATTGGTATCTAAGTCAGTTGGCCTGTAGCTTGCTGTCAGTTGGGCCACATTTGACCCACATGGTGCACATTGGATGTCCCTGTATTAAATAATTCATATATTTACTATCTAGAGACAGCTCAGACCAACATATACACATTTGTTTAATTTAATTTTCTATATGAGTTATTTATTTTTCAATAGAATATTCTCTCTGACAAACTGTAATTCCTGTTATATATTTTATTTAGTTGCTGAATTTTTTTTAAAAAAGGAGAAAAGAAGCATTTTATTGTCATACATTATATTTACCTCTTCACTGTTACATTTCTTTTTATCTTGTCATTTTTCTGTTTAAAATAAAACCCATTCATCATAATCACAATTGTATGGTCTCTAATGTATAGGAAGTTACCTTTCTACGATGCTGTCAAAGTCATCAGAATATAGAAAAACAATTTTGAGATTGATAGGCGTTTTAAAATATGCGACAAGGCATGTTTGTACAGTCTACACATGAGTGTGTCTCAGTGCAGACTTTCTAAGTAGATAAGCAAAGAAAATGCTTACAGAATAAGAGGCAAGAGCACTATAAATCAAAAGAAACATGAATAAAAGCAATCTCAGCTCAGAAAGATAACATTCTAATTAACAGATAATACATCCATTTCAATTATTGTTGTACTGTCTTGCTTCTATCAAGCATTCCCATGAAAATAGAAATGGAGATATTAATATATATCCTCATTTATTTTCAAAGTAACATTGAAAAGTATTTTTTTTTTTTAATTTGCGAGGGAAAAAAGCTATGTTGACAATTTTGGCCAACAATTTGAAACTCACTTTTGAGTTTACCTCATTTCTCTGGTTGGTGCATAAAATGTTTTTACTTTGTTTGTTTAACAATCGACTATTTTGGGATACTTTGCAACCTACTTGTCGTAAACACGGGGAGCTACTCACTGAAAGTGAGGTGCAGGTGAGTTGAAGTGAGGTGAACATTTCATCTCACCAACCTAACTATTCATTGTGCAGGGACAGACCTAATGGGTTTCACCTGTTAGAAGAACAGTGTTGACCCGGCCAATGCATTGTTAATACTTCAATGAAATTTAGAGCTTTGTAGGTTGAAGATAGAATCTAAAATGTTCTCCAAGCACAGGTGGGAAGTCAGTGATGAGCTTCACAGAACGCAGCAATGAGTGAGAAATATGTCAAAAAAATAGCCCAGATCCACCCAAGTTTCAAAATATCTCAAATAAAGAGCACGAACGCCTGGCATTTTGTGAAAGGAGGAGATTTATTTAGACGCTCTCAACATCCCGTGTGTTTTTTTTCTAGGCACTGTATAAATATTAGTTATTATTTTATCATACATAGAAGTTAATACTAGTTAGTATTATATTATTCTTATTATTATTACTATTATTATTATAAATTATTATCTATATACAAATTATTATAAATAGTTTTTACGCTTATTATAAATACTACTTAGTATATTATTATTATGTTTTATATATATGTGTGTACATATTATTTATTGTATTTTCCCATATATAAGTTTAATCATATTGTACAAATATGAAATTTACTGGCAAAGTTAACTGGTGGAAACCAATTTGTGTATACTTAATATGAGCATTGCAACCAGCCAATGAGAACCCGCTCATGTGGCAACCTGTGACTGGCAACTAATGTACATGCCAACAGTAATTTAATTTTAAATATGTTTATAGACACAGAATGTACATTTTATGAGAGAACTCCAGACCTTTAAAATGTAAGCATCCCTAGCTGTTCCTAGTTCTACATTGGTTCTTGTTTTCATCCTATTTTTAACTATCTCATGATTTACTATTTAATTTATTTATGGAACAAGCATTTGACTTTCATCAGATTTTGTTCCTGGGAATTCTTTGATTTTCATGCAGCATTAGAAGTTAAAAGCTTGATTGCAGTACTTGTCCTACAAGTTTACTATTCCAGTTATGGCTGTATAAATGTAGCCAAACACAAAATAGCTCACATGTTCCAAACAGGAGGAGTTTAACTATAGGAAACATTTTCTGCAAAGACAGAATCCAATAATTGCTATCTATCTAGTGAATTTTCACATTCTATGTTTCTATTTGGGAAGACTAGATGGGCCGAATGGTTCTTCTCTGCCGACACATTCTATGTTTTTATAAAAAAAAATAGGGGATTGGGAACTGCCGGCCAAAAGTATGCTATACTATAAGTACAGGTGCAAAAATGTCATATGTGGAAAAAAAAAACATATGACTTTGTTCCTATATTTTTTCCTGCTTTCTTTTATTTTTTTCTATTTTTAAAATCTATTTTTTGCCATTTTTTCAGTGCTTTACTATTTTCCATATGCTTTTTTTCCCTTCTTATATCTATTGTTGATCGTCAGTACATTATTATATTCTATGTTTTTATGTTTCATACAAAAGGACACACTGATTCTGATGAAATAATTGATTGACATTAATTAATTAATGGGAATGGATTATGGACTCATGGCATTTTAGTATTTTACATTGTGAGTCTGAAAGATAATATTGTACTTGAAAGGAACCCTAGAGTTGCTTTGCTACCCTCAGACTGACCTTGGCTCTCTAAGAAGAAATTTATTTTAGCTATAGATGTGTTTAGATCTTGATCACACGAAAATTTGGATCTTATTTGCAAACAATTAGTGTTCCAATTCAAAAATGGAAAAAACGTTGAACTGGATTTTATCAGATTGTGGCTTAACTGGATTAAGTTATTTGAAAGAGATTGAGGAAGTTGGATATTTATTAGCGTAGCTCTCTTTGAGTTTTCTCACGTCTCTCTTCACTCATCTCTCGTATATATATATATATATATATATATATATATATATATATATATATATATATACACAGTGGATATAAAAAGTCTACACACCCCTGTTAAAATGTCAGGTTTCTGTGCTGTAAAAAAATTAGACAAAGGTAAATCATTTCAGAACCTTTTCCACTTTTATTGTGACCTATAAACTGTACAACTCAATTGAAAACCAAACTGAAATCTTTTAGATAGAGGGAAGAAAAAATATAAAAATAAAATAATGTGGTTGCATAAGTGTGCACACCCTCTAATAACTGGGGATGTAGCTGTGTTCAGAATTAAGCAATCACATTCCAAATCATGTTTAATAGGAGTCAGCATACACCTGCCATCATTTAAAGTGCCTCTGATTAACCTCAAATAAAGTTCAGCTGCTATAGTTGGTCTTTCCTGAAATTTTCTTAGTCGCATCCCACAGCAAAAGCCATGGTCCAGAGAGAGCTTCCAAAGCATCAGAGGGATCTCATTGTTAAAATGTGTCAGTCAGGAGAAGGGTACACAAGAATTTCCAAGGCATTAGATATACCATGGAACACAGTGAAGACAGTCATCATCAAGTGGAGAAAATATAGCACAGCAGTGACATTACCAAGAACTGGAGCTCCCTCCAAAATTGATGAAAAGACGAGAAGAAAACTGGTCTGGGAGGCTACCAAGAGGCCTACAGCAACATTAAAGGAACTGCAGGAATATCTGGCAAGTACTGGCTGTGTGGTACATGTGACAACAATCTCCCGTATTCTTCATATGTCTGGGCTTTGGGGTAGAGTGGCAAGTCTAAAGCCTTTTCTTACGAAGAAAAACATCCAAGCCAGTCTACATTTTGCAAAAACACATCTGAAGTCTCCCAAAAGCATGTGGGAAAAGGTGTTATGGTCTGATGAAACCAAGGTTGAACTTTTTGGCCATAATTCCAAAAGATATGTTTGGCGCAAAAACAACACTACACATCACCAAAAGAACACCATACCCACAGTGAAGCATGGTGGTGGCAGCATTGTGCTTTGGGGCTGTTTTTCTTCAGCTGGAACTGGGGCCTTAGTTAAGATAGAGGGAATTATGAACAGTTCCAAATACCAGTCAATATTGGCACAAAACCTTCAGGCTTCTGCTAGAAAGCTGAACATGAAGAGGAACTTCATCTTTCAGCATGACAATGACCCAAAGCATACATCCAAATCAACAAAGGAATGGCTTCACCAGAAGAAGATTAAAGTTTTGGAATGGCCCAGCCAGAGCCCAGACCTGAATCCGATTGAAAATCTGTGGGGTGATCTGAAGAGGGCTGTGCACAGGAGATGCCCTCGCAATCTGACAGATTTGGAGTGTTTTTGCAAAGAAGAGTGGGCAAATCTTGCCAAGTCAAAATTTGCCATGCTGATAGACTCATACCCCAAAAGACTGAGTGCTGTAATAAAATCAAAAGGTGCTTCAACTAAGTATTAGTTTAAGGGTGTGCCCCCTATGCAACCACATTATTTTATTATTATATTTTTTCTTCCCTCTACCTAAAAGATTTCAGTTTGTTTTTCAATTGAGTTGTACAGTTTATAGGTCACATAAAAGGTGGAAAAAGTTCTGAAATGATTTATCTTTGTCTCATTTTTTTACAGCACAGAAACCTGACATTTTAACAGGGGTGTGTAGACTTTTAATATCCACTGTATGTATATATATATATACATGTCCAAAATAGAAAGAAGACACGCACTCATAGGATTTAGAAAAATGAAAAAATGCTCTGTATAATATAACAAACGTAATAAACATAATGTTATAATTGTTATATAATACAGTGCATTTTTTCATTTTTATAAATCCTATGAGTGCGTGTCTTCTTTCTATTTTGGACATGTATGTTACTTATAAAAACTGCACTGCACCTAGGTAATGAGTGTTTTCTGATCTACAATTGGAGCTGAGGGCACTACAGTTTGGATTTATATATATATAGACACACACACGCATAATATGTATAAATAAACCAAACAAATCAAATGTAACATAACAAACAATAACAACAACAGCACAAACAAAGAACAAAATATGAATAAAGATAAAACAACTTTCTAGCTGGAGCTGAAAGATATTGAGAAATATTTCCCAAAATTAGATTTACTAAAAATAAAAAAAGATGAGCAAAACTAACCTTTTTAAGCCAATTACTGAAAATGAGGTCTCTCAAATAATTAAGGATCTAGCATTATATAAAACTCTAGGTCTGAGGACTTTCCAGACTTTCGCCCCATATCTTTGCTAAGTATGAATTTAAAAATTAATTTTAAATTATCAGCTAACAGAATGGGAGTGGAGATACTTTTTTCTGTTATTGTCTTTTATTGTGGCATAATGCTATGATATATGTAGTTTGTATAGGTAATTTGTATTTGTCAATTTTTTCAATCTTTTTTAAATGTCATACATAATTATGTTTGTACAAATCATACAATTCTTTGTTAAGTTATCTATCAGCTAAAAAATGTTTTTTCTTCTGAAAAATTAATTAATTGTTCATGGAATATTTAAGCGCAATCATTTTTATTTTTTTTGTGAATGTTCCATATACGGTACAGCATTTTCTCTCTCTCTCTTTGCTGCCGATGACTGAAGTTTATACGAGTCAATGTCTGGAGATGATATTCTGTCCTGAACATTGAACCTGATCTATGTGACTTTTTTATATATGCTGCAAACAACTGAGTAGGGTTCTCTGCTCCCAATTAAGTGAGCTTTTGTAATTACGCATATTACTGGGGCTCATATTTGTGTGTTATGTCTTATTTTATATGTTCTGTTGTTGAATGGAATTTTCTTAAGTTAATGATGTAGAACCAAGTAATGTATGTAAATTATTTTTATTTTGTCATAATTTTGTCCCAATTCTCCCTAAGGTGGATTATTTTAGCACATATCTTTTTATTTTGTAATCCACATTGAGAGCTTATTACAGTTTCGCACTCATAATGCACTTTAAAACACTTTTCAAACACATGCTATATATATAATAATTCCCCACAAGTTTGAGTGCTCAGTAAATCATCCCTAGGGGTTGACATTAGCTTAATAATAGTTTTAATGAGTAATAGTTCAAAAATGAAAATATTGTGAGTTTGGGAATTATACAATACATTTATTTTGAGATCTTGACAAGAAGAGGAGAGCCTTGGCCAGCTACATCTATAAATCTTGCTTACATAGTGCCTTTAACAACTTATTTATAACCAGTAGAAAATAAAAACAGAGGTTTTAGGAATGTGTTGGAAGAGGTTAGGAATGATCTATTTTTTTATTTGCCAAATTATTTATGTATTATTGAGTAGGCATTTAGTATAACTTTATAGACCAAGTCCACTTTTTTATATGCCCCCAATTGTAATGAAAATATGTGATTAACAGAAATAAACAGCAGTAGTAGATAACTTATTTTATAGACGTATTATGTTGTCATAATATTTGTGACATTGTGAATAGGAGTGAAATGTTAGGTCCATACTGTTTATGTGATAATTGGCGTTACTATTACTAACATAATGTCTCTGTACGGTAGCTGCAAGATATTCACTCCCCAGTGACCCAGCCATTTATAAACCCTGCAAATAGCACCCTAGCTACTGTCATCCAGATTGGCCATACCAAAAACTGCATGGAATGAAGGCTGTCTTTGGTATTTCACCTATTTGAGTCAAGGACAGTATCAAATTTGTCTTCATTCCAGACCAGAATCTCTATACAGATTGGTGGAGGAGGGATTTATAGAACATTGATATTGGGAAATGTAAGTGTTTTTATGTTCATTGTCATGATTAAACTGGGCAACTTCTACAACTGTTTCTTTGTTTTCTTTGCCATCACAGCTTATTGGAATAGACTGATTAGACAGGGGTCTTGTTGTTGAATACCTTGAGTATTTAAGCTCAAAGAAGAGTCAGTGCAATACTTTCTATATTTTTGTGTATTTCATTGATTGTAGCTATACTATACCATAAGTGTTTTATTTGTTTCAATTTAGGTTATGCTTTAGGTGTTCGATATGCACACTGCTCTATTTTTGCTCTTTTTTACCATTTTTCTAGTGGTCAGGCACTAGTGGCAGTGGAGCTGTTGTGCACATATGTCAGGCATCTGGTCCCTTTCGAGCACCCCGCCAAGGTACCCTACCTAATGCTGCTGTCTCCCGACTCCCAGTGTTCCGCCGAGGGTGGGGTGGGGGGGTTTGTTCCATTGCTATGTTGGCCACATCCCTGGTATGTAGTAGGGCTCACCTTGCACACTTGCCAGCCCTAGGCAGTGGGCGTTTCCTACAATCCTAGGAGCGAGGAGGCTAGTAACTGCCTGCTTTGACTCTCAGGACCATTTTTGACTGCCTCCTCAATTCCCTAGTACATGACTCTGTCATCCCTTGTGCTACACTCCTCACTACAGTGCTCGACAACATATTCTTGTTTTTAGAAATAATAGGATACTTATTGAGCAGGTGCGAGCATGCTGCCAATACATTAAATGGGTTTAGGGTTGCTCTGTATACTCAGTACATAATCGGTACTTGCCATGTGTAGAGTGTGTCGTGGAATGACAGTTAAGCTAATTTATACTTTGGCAAATTCTTATAAGCAAAATCTCTCATTTCTATTATCTTTATACACTTTGTGTCAATATTATAAGGTTTAAAAGTGCACACTACTTGTAAGATTGTACAGCAAATCATACTGGGTCAGGCTATATTTAGTAGTGCACATTTATTATAAGTAAGTAATGGTATTCGGGCTCACAGGTGGTAGTGGCTGCTCCAATAGGTATATCCCCACTAACTGCCTTCGGTGCCTCTGCAGGTGTGTGACCAACACCCAGAGGAGTGACTAGGGTTGGTGTCACCTGGTGTGGTAACTCATGGTGTCACTCCCCTGAATTTCCTCCAATACCATGCCAAACAGATTCTTTAGTAATGCCAGTCAGATGACCCATTGAATGTCACATACAGGAGCCCCACAAATTATGTCACACACAGGAGCCCATTAACTATACCACACACACAGGAGCCCCATAACTATGACACACACAAGAGCCCAATAAATTATGCCATACACACAGGCACCCCTTAATTATGCCACACACAAAAGCGCCCCATAATTATGCTACACAAAAGAGTCCCTTAAGTATGCCACACATGGGGCCCAATAAATATGCCACACATGGGACCTCCATTAATTATGCGACACACAGGAGCCGCACAAGGTGACAACTGTACAATTCTAAAATAATACATATCTATACACACAGACATCTCTCCACAGATTGGCATGCCACAGTGTCACTGTCCCACAGAACATACCACAGTGTCACTTTGCCCCACAGAATTAGCCAGTGTCCCTTTCCTCATAGTACATGTTATTTTGCCCCACAGACCATGCAACAGCATCAGTTTGCCGATTAAAATAAACTAGTTTTCCCATTAATATGCCAGTGTTTGCCAATAAATATGGCACAGCCAATTTGCCCAATAATATGCTAGTATAATTTTGTCATTCATAAACCACAATTTGCCTAATAATATGCCAGTATTATTTTGCCGTTAATAAGCCAGACAATTTCCTAATAATATGCCAGTACTATTTTGCCATTTAATAAGCCACAACCAATTTGCCTAATAATATGCCAGTATTTTGAATACTGGCATGTTATTCTGCCATTTAATATATGCCAGTATTTTGCCACTCAATATGCCAGTTTTTTGCCACGCAGTATGCCAGTATTTTGCCACTAACCATACCAGTTTTTTGTCACTCAATATGCCAGTATTTTGCCACTCAATATGCCAGTTTTTGCCACTCAATATGCCAGCATTTTGCCACTCAATATACCACTCAATATGCCAGTTTTTTGCCACACAGTATGCCAGTTTTTTGCCACTCAATATGCCAGCATTTAGCCACTCAATATGTCAGTATTTAGCCACTCAATATGCCAGTATTTTGCTCGTTATATGCCACCCTCCTCCTTTTTCCCCAGTACTTACCACCTTGCTGCTCTGTCTCCCGGTCATCTCCTCCGTGCAGTCTTCCCTCCTGCATGTAGGAGGGAAACACAGCCACCGGATGTGATGTAACATCTTGGGGTTACATTACATGAGTTCAGTGCTATAAATGATAATAGACAAGATGATAGAAGTTAAAAGTTATTTATTAGTTCACAAAAAAGACCAAGTGCGCTTTACAGAGTGTCAACTTTGAGTTTAGTGAATACATTAAACTGTATAATATGTGATATGTGGTAGATAAATTAATGTAGCTTAAAAAACTTATGCCTTTAATGTCAAAGAAATGTTAACAAAAATACATAACAAAATAACGATTTGTTCATATAAGACCGGCCCCTTAATTTGCTAACTTTATTACCAAACTTTGCATTCAGCAAGCAAAATTTTTAGTAAAGTAATCTTGACCTGTCACTAGGATCACAGGAATACGATTTATAGGCTACTTAATTAAAGTGTCTACATAAAACGTATTGTGATGCATTCTATTGGCAGAGGTCAATGTAGCTATCATGGTTGAATGCCAATTTTATCTCTAAGTGTTACAGAGAAGTTGCCAAAAAAAGTTCTGATAAAATATATGACATTTTATAGACTATAGCCCTATTTACACTAAAATGTATTAATTTCACAGCAGAATGTAATAAATAAACATTGCATTCATAGTTTAACCCCAATTACTTAACTCATTTGCTAGATTTACTTGAGAAATAAAACTTTTCTGCAGTTGTTTATGCCTCATACATAAATATGAGCTACTGCTAGATAAGGAATCATGCCTGAATTGTTTCCAACTATAAAAAATGTTCATATCTAGAACAGATGGATTCCTTCAAACTGTACAATCTGGTGAGCTGTAATCCAATCATTACTTCACCACATGTTCCATAACACTACATAATGTTGTTGTTGGTTTTTTCTTTCCTTTAATCTGCCTGTTGACATTTTGAAACAGAAAACACCTTGAGCCTCTAATACAAGTTAAAATAAATATTTTCCGGTACTCTGCATGGTCAAATAAAAGACAGAACTATGGAATATGTGAATATTCACAGACCCAGAGTCTATGACAGCACTGAAATATTGGATGTTAATTATATCCACTGGATATGGATATTAATAATATCCACTGGATATGCATATTGGATATTAATTATATCCACTGGAGCCTTCTGCATTTATCCCTGAGGACGTTGCTTGTGGCGATAAAACGGTTTGGTGGAGAAATTGCTATTAATGCTGATTGCTATTAATTTTCCAGTATTATCTATCTAAGGTCCTGCTTTCCTGACTTCCACACATTTCACAGGAGTGGGTTTTTATTCTGGTCTTGGGAGACTGGAGGTCCTGCAAGTCGCCACTGGTGCTTTAACCTTGTGATTTCTACTTGAGATGGTCTCAGCGCCAATTCTGAATGTGAGTGACTTTACTAAAGCATGTTTATTTTTTAATATGCAGGTTTTACATTATGTACTCTTCTTCCTCTTCCCCTATGTCCACCTGAGTCTCTATTGAGACAGCAAGTCCCTAACTCATTTTTCCTCATATTCTATAAGCTCAATGGGATCTCTCTTAAAGTATCTGCATCTACTGGGACAAATCTTCGAAACGCATATACCTTCTTTTATGGTCAGAATAGTTTAGTGAATTTCATGAAGGAAAGAAAGATAGGGCACAGCGCTAGAGAATAAAAATAATAATAATAATAATATAGTATATATAATGACCGTACTCCAGGAAAAAGGTAAGAAATCAAACACAAATCAATACTAACCACTGGAAGCAGGAAAGGCACAGGGTGGGGATAGGAATCCCAATCAGTATAGGGAGTGGCAAATTACTCAAACTGAAAATATAAATTGAAGCAGCTAGTCTTATAGTAGGATGCAATGGAAAAATCCACTGCAAAAAAGGAGAACACAGTATAAAAGTGAGACAGCGCTAATAGTAAATACAAACACAGTATGGCAAAATGAACTGCAAGGACAATAGGATATATAAAAAAATATATAAAATTTATTGCAACAGAATATATATATATATAAATAAACATAAAAAGACACAATATGACAATCCAGAGTCACAAAATGAATGAGTGATCACATGGATAGAAAAAAAAGTGAATTTCATGTTTAATATAACATCCAAAGGAATCTGAGCAAAAGCAATTATTTCCCCCAAAGTATTCCATGTAAAGTACATTCTCCATTTTCTTCCTTTAGCTAATAACACCTGGAAATTGCAGTGACCATTTGTAGTCGAATCTTCACATTTAATTCATCTATTACAATGAAAATCAGAAATACATGTCTTTCATATAAGCTATTAAAATGCATGTAAATGTAATGATAAATTAAAATAATGCTGGGACTATTTTTTGAAAATCAGTCATATTGTTAGAAAGATTTGAAGACTAGATAAAAATAAACTAATTTGCATCTACTACTATAAATTAAATGAGTATATTTTATGAAGTGCTAAGTTAATTGCATTTAACTTGTACAATTTTAGATTAACATTTGTGTAGGGGCCCTTTTTATAATTAACTTGGTTTGTGGTAGGGTTTTTATGGGATACTAAAATGCAACATGTGTTATCCTTGGTCAGCATGCCTTAAAGGCTAGTAGATAACTGTGGGAATAAAAATGACTTATGTTTTCAGAGGTTTTTTGCTAATGAGGCAGAAGGCCACATAAAAATGCTTCAATAAATTAATAAAAATGTTGTGCAATACTGAGCCCTCTTTGCTCCATGTAGTTCTGTAAGGGTGTAGAATTGTTCTTGGTGTAGAATTGTTCAGAATATTGTGTTAGATCACTCTTCATGTGACTTCATCTTGTTCAAATAAAGGAATATGTTTTAATTAAATTCAATGAAACATACGCACATTTTTTGCATACATTTGAAACACAAACAGGACATTCCACATATACAAAAAGATCTTTGTGATCTATATATATATATATATATTGAATGTAAAATAGCTGTCCATTTTGTCACTCACTGTCTTCTGGACAGTGTTTTTATCTGGTGAAGGAAAGTGAATTCAGCACTAAACCATACTCTTAGGATTTATATATAAATGTTCTGTGTTTTTAAAATGGTAAATTACAAATACATACAGCAGGTTAAAGCCATTCCTTTTCTTGTCCATGAAGAAGAAGAATCCAGGGTCCTCTGATCCAAGATCACAAGTAATATTTACAACCTATCTGGCGTTGCCAGCAGTGCTACAGTGTAATTTCTACATAGAACAGTTTAAGAAATTAAGCTTTGCTGTGTGGAATATTAAGATATATTTCCCCTCTGTTTCTCTATGTAAAATTATTTCTTGTGATATGTCATCTGGTTACTTGATTCAATGGATACAGTACTATGTAATGACTGTGTATTGCAAAACATTTTTTAGAGGTCAAAAAGAGCCTTTGTGCTTTTGTAATCTTGCCAGTGATAAAATTATTCTAATTTGCATTGTAAAGACAAGAATTTGGCTGTGTACACAAGTTGCAGTTCCAGATCAGCCTCTGACACATAGCTTAGAAGGTTTCTTGCCAATAGACAGTTTTACTTTGCCATTGGCTGATGTTTTCCAGTTGCTTTACATGCAAGATAGGCCAAACAATACATTAATGAATATCTAAAATGTATAATATTACATATTGCAGATAGACGTCATGTGAGCCTGGGTTGCATTAAATGGTTTATTATGTCTTATCTGAGTTGGATGCAAGTTGATAACTGAGTGACTGATCCTAAAATGACACAATACAAAGCATATTAGAAAATGCAAGACACGTTTTCTTTCTCCTTCAATACAAATTATGCTTGTAAGAAGTTTGGTGTAACTAAATAAAATCAATTCTCATTTTTGGATTACTTATCAAAATGAACTAATGACAGTCACATATATGCTAGTACCCAAGTTATTGGCAAATATGGACACATGGCACACATAGATAGTGTACAGGGAACATAGTTCAAAAGCACTGATAGTTATTTAAAACCATTTGTCCCTATGAATGTCACCAAAAAACCTGGATGTTGCTACAAAAGGATATCTCCAAAATGTACCTTTCTTACAAAGTAAAAAAAAAAGAAAAAGGAAAATAACGTGTAAATATATAGCATGATGCTTAGTATAAACAAGCATAAGCTGCAAGAATAGTGTGATGTAACAGTGATTACAAAGTATATGTAAAAAAAAAACTGTACTTCTCACCTACATAACGTTGGCACTAAGTCTAAGCATAAAATATATGAAGTTTTAACTTTATGAATTGAACAAAGTATAATTAAGCTTACCCATTTAATGTCACTGTGCATTCTTAATAGGGTAAATATTTTTTTATAGCCATAGCGAATGTGTTAACGAATGGACTTCACTGGCATTATGTTGTAATATTCTATATAACCGCCTTATATTAGTTGATGTAAAGAAGAGTGAGGTAAATTACTGTTTTCATGGTCTGGTTCACTATTCCATTAAATGTATTTCTTTGCATGTACTGCTAAGCATTGGAAAAGGTCTTGATTTAAGAGGAGGATTTTTGTGAACAGCTGGTGTTCATCTATTGCTAGTTTGCTATGGTGAAGTGCTGCCAAGTGAATTTATGATTGTGGTTTAGTGCTAAGATTCTGAAGCTAAGAAAAAAAATGTTTTGCAGAAGTAGATAGAAACATATCATGTGGAACCAGATAATAAACATTCTGTCCATCTAGTCTGCTCATATGGTCCTTGGCTTTTCCGTATTTTCTGATATAGCATATGAGGGTTGGCATCTTTTGCCTTATGGCAAAACCAATTTGGCCCATGTTGCAACTTCATCAGCCTACCCATTATCTTCAAATATAGACCCAGATAAACTATATGGACTAAAGTATTAAGACTCCTGACCATTACACCAACAGGACATTTTATGATATCCGATTCTAAATTCAGAGACATTAACCCTTAGTGACAAGACATTTTCACCTTGACTTTCCCTTGGTGACAATGGCTGTTTTGATATTTCTCGGGTGTTTGTGTTTAGCTGCAATTTTCTTCTTTCTCAGATACTGACAAATTATATGTTGTTTTTATCATCATAAGAAGGGCTTTTATTAGATACCATTATGTTCATCATATCTTATAATTTACTCCAAAAAAAAATCATAAAATATATGCATGTTTCCATATTTTTCGGTATTTTTTTGCGAGTTATGAGGCAAAAACCAAAACTAGTGTTTTTAGTTTTTTTCCTATATTGACCTTTTGACCCCAACCCAAACCCAAAATTTAACCTTAACATTAAATTTAACCCCATCACTAACCCTTATGCTATCCCTTAATATATTTTAATTTTAATTTAATTTGAACCCTATCCCTTATGCTAAAAATTATTTAATTTTAACCCTATAGGCTAATCTAACTATATAACCAGTTTTTAGTTAATTAAATATTTATTTTACATTTTTTCCATTGATATGCTACTTAACTACCACTAGGGGCAGTCAAGTAGCATATTCAGAGCGACGGAAGTGAAGTTACTTTCACTTCCGAAGCTCAGACCTGCAGAGGGCATAGCCATATTGATGGAGCATGCTGCTCCGTCAATAAGGCTCCCACGATCGCTCCGTGGGGCGATCGTGGGGGCCCCAGAAAAGAAATTTCGGTCCTGGCTATTGCCTCGACATCGAGGCAATAGACCAGCACTGTTAAACCAGTTTTCATGATCGTTGATCACGAAAACCGCTTGATTCACAGCAGTACGTGCCAGGCACGTCATTTGTCGGGAACGGAGTTCCCAGCAGGACGTGACTGAAACGTCCTTTGTCATGATGGTGTTAATATGTAGTTGGTCCCCCGTTTGCAACTATAACTGCTTCCATTCTTCTGGAATGTCTTTCCACGTGATGTTGGAGTGTTTCTGTAGGAAACACACAGAAACACTTAATCAGCAAAATTATATTGTCCATTGTCCACTCAGTAAAATAAGGTTTCTGATATTAATTTTAAATCTGTGACTTTCAAATTTTTCTTTGTCCTACTTTAAGTAAAAAATCTGATTAAATAATCCTCAGAAAGATGAACGACTGAGTCCATTCTTCCAGATATTGAACTGGTGACCCCAAGAGTTGAACAGATTCTACAGATGATGCGCAAGCCCACTGAGCCATCTCACCAGCATCCTGCTTTGCTACAACGTCATTGCACTTCCATAGTAAGCACCGTGACGAAGCAGCTAAGCAAAATGAGTAGTGTGTGGTGACTAAAAGTGGACGGAGTGTGTTGCTGAATACGCCAGTATTTGCCAAAATGCTGATCTAAATGGACCTGTAAACCTCAAATTATATACACAGGAATTATAATATCTTAATTTAATGTAAGACTGCCTATATTTGTTTATATATTAAATGGCGCATGCACCCTTGACTCTTGTCCCACTATCTTCTCTGTTTTTGACCTATGAGTGTTAACAGATTTTAATGCAAAAAGACCTGATTTCTCCATAAAGAGAGATTTGCAGGGAATTTCAAACTTTAGACAAGTTGGGAAAATTCTCATATGCAGCTGGATGGGAAAATGTTTCCAACTCAGCTTCTGTGGCCTTAAGTGTGAAACTCCCACCTCAATTCCCTGCAATTCTCTCTTTCTTGAGCAGATCCTTATATTTACACCACTAGAAGTCCATTTTTATTAGATATTTCCATTTTTCTTGTTTGCATCTTATGCCTTGAGTTTAAGTATAATAATGAGGAAAATGATTTTCCCTTTGTTCTTTGATGTGCACTGCTTTCTTTGGTGTATAAGGTCTCCTCCATTTCCTTGTTGATTCTCTTTATGTATTTAAATCATATCCCCCTCTCTCATCTTTCTTCCAAAGTAAATGCATTAAGATAATTTAGTGATATTGCAGTAATCATTTTTCTCTTGGAAACCATCATCCATTTTAGAAGTCCTAGGATGCATTCAGAACAGCAGAAGACAAACACAGAGTTTTCTATAACAGACTTTGGTGCGAAAACAACATCATCAAAATGTTTGTTGATCAAAAATAGATCAATGGAAAGAAGCTGATATAATAAGCTATATTGGTTATATCATTAACATTGTGGCTGAATCCGTGTTGGGAATAGAAATCTTGTAAACATTAGTTAGAGGTTATGAGAGAATAATATTACTTTAGAGAAGAAGATAATTGAGAAAGGATTTGAGGCCTAGAACAGATCAATGCTGTTGTTATATAACTGTGACATTTCATATTTATTATTTCCAAACTATTATCTCAGGCTGTTAGCAACATGTATTTTCCTGCAGAACATTTAAAGAACAACCAATAATAAACATATCTGTTCAGTCAACAAAGAAATATGAATTAGCTAACTTAAGCATGAACTAAATGTATTTCTGTTTGTTAGTCAACATTATTGAGGCAGGTGATCTGCTTCACCACACACTAAGGTGAGTTGAGGTGAGATGAACATTTCCTATCACCATTTTAACTAGTCATTCTGCAGGTACAAACCTTGTGAGTTTCTTAAACTAAGCAAACTGACCGGGTTTAATATATAGCTAATGTATAGATTAAATGTTCATCTAACCATAACTCACATGCAATTCACCTTTTAGTCAATAGACCTCTATGGATGGAGAAATCATGCTATTTTGTCACATAATGAGAAGTGGTGCATGTTTATAATGTTTTGCTGAATATATAATAATGTTTATATGGTTTATAATATTTTACACTGTGTATGTAAAATAGTAACAATGCTGAAACTCACTGGATGTCAGTCCCTTAAATGTTTGGGGTGTGGCAATATGTAAATTAAGGAAATAAGCTGTATGGTTGGTCACATCGGTAAAAAGGTAGCAGAGACGTGATTGAATGAACCTGAAAGCCTCATCAGGTGACGTGCAGTGACTCTATAGAGCGTTCTCAGCTGTAAAATAATGCAGTAATAAAAATCAGTGCGCTACACTGGCTTGCTGATCTTTATTACTGTGCAATATGTAAATTAGAAATGCATCAAAGTAAGCATTTAATTTCCTACAAGCTTACTATGAATAATGCACTGTCCTCTACTATAGGGTATGTGTGGGAATTGACATTAATTTTATGAAAACATCTCTTTTAACAATTATTCATCACATTTTGTTTAATCAATTGTGATTAAATTAGACTCTATTTTGACAATCTCTACATCAATTTACTGCATGCAGTTGCAAGAAAATGAATATTACTTTTGTGTAAAGGGTTCATCTCTCTAAAAGACAGAAAACCCATGGGTGAATCATATCCACTGCATTTATTGAAGAAGAATAGCATTGTTTGAACACACACGTCATTCACAAAAGCAAAAGAAAGTTACCTGTAGAGAAATAGTTGACACAGAGTTCCAGGTTAATCTAATATTTATCATGTGGATAAAGAATACTGAACTTCAATGAATTAAGCTATTGTGACATCCATAACCTGACATATAGTGTGAAATCTCCTTTTATTTTATTAACCACTGCATTACGGAGTACACCAAACTAAATGGTAAATTCCAGGATTGTAGTATGTTCTCCAAAATAAATTGTTAAACCCTCAGAGGAATTAAAGCTCATGAAAACCTTGCTTCTAACCACACCAATTTTCTATGGGAATCATTCCACCTCTTTGGGTCCTCCTGACTTTTCCAAACAACAGGTCACCCACTTTCCACAGTGCCAGCTTTGTCCTCATATAGTTAACGTAGTTGCCTCAAACTGCTTGCCCGTTTCATAATTTGCCCCCAAACAGCTTGCCAGAGCCAACTATTCCCCCACACAGCTTCTCAGTGCCAGCTTTGCCCCCATGCAGCTTGTCAGTGCCAACTTTGCCTCCAAACAGCTTGTTAGTGCCAACTTTGCCTCCAAACAGATTTTCAGTTCCAAATATGTTTCCCCAAACAGCTTGTCAATGCCATATTTGTCCCAAGCAGCTCTCCAGTGTCATCGGTGTGCATCAGTCTGCTTTTTCCCCAACATCATAACCATCCACCCAGTCTGTTCCACAACATCATAAGTTCTTCTTTACCCCTAACATCACCATCAGCAGCAGCATCAGGGGCGTACAACTTTACATTTGTAAGTTGCCCAGCAGTCCAGAATCAAAAGAGCTCCCAGCCTATGTTTTGAGGTCGGGCATTGAGATCATGTGACCTGCCTGCAGGGCCACCAGCAGGGGGTATGACCCTTATGGTTGTAAGGGACCCAGCAGACCTTTGGGGCCCACTTGGGTACCCTTTAAATAAAGAGCTGCCAGTTGAGGTTTTGGCTGGGAAGATCAAAATATCTCCCCTCACCAGCCCTCTCTGCAGGCAAGCAGGAAGCTGCATGTCTGTGTGTTGCCCAGGGAGACAGACATCCTCCCATACTGTCACTCACAGACCCCATGAGTGTTTTGAAGTTGGGGGCCAAGTGACCTGCCAGTGCTCAGACTACAAGCACACGAGTAGCAAGACCTGTGGGCAGGGGCGTTCCTAGGTCTCCAAAAGACCTGGGGCTGGAGCACGGGGCAGATTTGATAGAAGTAGAGTAAATGCTTAGGCGGGCATACAGATGAATATATGTGATGCCAATTAACAATAAGTATATTTGGGTATATATCAGGGCGCAACAAATCCCAACAACCTCAAAATTAGACCTGGCACCCGGGTATCATTGTCCCCACATGGTGCCCTCGCTGCTGGGATTTTTTAATTTTTTTTTATCCAATAAAGCACAAAGGGGAAGTGTGTACACCTACTTCCTGGTATGTTCCCATGCGCACCACACTATAGTGTCCAAGTGCCGGGTGTGCAGAACTAGAAACTAAGATGGACTGTGCCTGTGTGATGGTTGAACCTGTATGTTACTGACTGTATGTATGTTTGTGTCTGTATACTACTGAATGTATGTGTGTGTGTGTGTCTGTACAAAGTAATATTTAGAAGAGAAGTTTATAACCTAATACATCCAAAGAAATATTTATAGTATAAAAAAATTACTGACTGCATGTGTGTGTGTGTCTATCTGTGTGTTTGGTACAGACTGCATGTGTGTGTGTCTGTCTGTGACTGACTGTATGTGTGTGTGTGTGTCTCTGTGACTGACTGTATGTGTGTGTGTCTGTCTGAGACTGACTGTATGTGTGTGTGTCTCTCTGTGACTGACTGCATGTGTGTGTGTCTCTCTGTGACTGACTGTATGTATGTGTGTCTCTCTGTGACTAACTATGTGTGTGTGTGTGACTCTGTGACTGACTGTATGTATGTCTCTCTGTGACTGACTGTATGTATGTATGTATGTATATTTGCAAAGTATATAATATCAGATATACAACTTAATATTAATAAAAGGAAAAATAAACTCAAGTAAATCAAACACAGGTTTGTAATTACTTAGCTTACACATCACACTTATCATCCCACACAGAAATACATGCTGTCTCACACAGACACACATAACAAGCATGCTGTTGCACACAGACACACATAACGAGCATGCTGTGTTACACGGACACACATAACATGCACACCGTCTCACACAGACACATAACAAGCAGGCTGTCTCACACAAACACACATAACAAGCACGCTGTGTTACACAGAAACGCAGAACAAGCACACCATCAAACACATACATACATAACAAGCACGCTGTCTCACATAGACACACATAACAAGCATGCTGTCTCACACGGACACAAATAACAAGCACATTGTCTCACATAGACATACATAACAAGCACGCTGTCTCACATGGACACATATAACAAGCACACCGTGTCACACAAATACACATGCTGTCTCTCTCACTCAATGTCTCCAACAGAGACACACAAACAAGCATGAAATTAAATTTAGACAATTTTCAATGATTTAAATGTGCATAAAATAATTTAATACATATAAATAAAAAAGATAAATAAAAATATACACAAAAATGCGAAAAACACAATGACATAAACATATGTTCTCTGGCATAAATATAAAATGCATTACCAACAGAACATCAAAATATATAGATACATAAAACATCCTATATAAAGACCACTAAAATAGCTGAAAAAAATCCAAATAGGGAAAATACCTTAAAATAACAGTATGGGCTCGTTGGGTCTGGCCACAGGCCCCAGCCCTAGCAGTCACCACAAACTCCAAGGATACATTGTACGTGGTCCCGCAAGGATGAGCCAGGCTCAGGCCACAAAGATGGCAGGTATAGCCTATAGGGGGTTACAAGAGAGGTGCGTGTGCTAGCTGGCTGCACAGCGCTTCTGGGAAAGCACTTTCCTCTGCTTTTTTTGTGCGCCTGGTGTCACAGGGCAGCTTGCAAGGGGGCGGAGTGGTAGTTAAATGCGCCCTTATTCACAGACACCCATACACACACACACAGACACCCTTACACACAGACAGACACCCTTATACACAGACACCCTTATACACACACACACACAGATACCTTTACACACAAACACCCATACACCCTTACACACAGACAGTTACCTTTACACACAGACAGAAAACCTTACACAGACACCCTTACACACACCCACACCCTTACACACACACACCCTTACACACACATACACCCTTACACACACACACCCTTACACTCACACACAGACACCCTTACACACAGAGACATGTATTTTCTTTTATCAGTTATGGTGTCTGAACCATCCCCCTCCCTGCTCCTTTACCTTTTATTTGCAGGGAGGGAGAGGATTCAGGTACACCGTCAGCCTCCAATGCCTGCAGCTTGACAGCGAGGTGTATCAGAGACCGAGGGGGTAGAGCATGCAACCTTTCGCGCTACTGTCAGCTCAGCCCGATGGAGGCATGCCACAGAGGTGCCTCTGCCCTACACGCAGCCAGAAACAAACAGGGCTGTGTGAGGGCTTGAACACCGCGCCGGATATGAAATCATATCCGGCGCACTACAGCACAATGCAGGGGGACAGACAAGAGGTCCCAGGGGTCGCCCGGGCAACCAACAGCGGCAGGCCCGGTGGCAATCACGACCCCTGCGACCTCTTTAGTTACCCACTGCCTTGGAGAAAAAAAACGGATAGGCAACAACTCGGGGCTATGGAGATGATATTCGGGGCTTCAGCCCCAGTAGCCCCCCCCCCCCCCTTATCGACGCCACTGCATGTGGGTGAAATCTGCATGCTCTCATGCTCCCTGGACGTGTTCTGAGATCAGAGCATCAAGGGTCATGTAACCTGCCAGCGCTCAGACCTGTGGGTGCAAGCTGGGTGGTGTTTCAAATGCCAAGGGTGCGGCAATTCCTGAACCATTTTTGATTTGTAGCAGGGCGCATTATCCTGCTTAAAAAGGCCAATGCCATCAGGAAATACACTTTCCATGAAAGGGTGTGAATGGTCTGCAACAATGCTTAGGTAGGTGTAAAAAAGAAACATCCACACGAATGCCAGGACCCAAGTTTTCCCAGCAGAACATTGCCGAAAACATCACACTGCCTCCTCGGCTTGCCATCTGTCAGTGGTCATAATGTTATGACTGACCAGTGTATATATTTGTAAATGGGTTGAAATGCAAACCCCATAACCAAATAAGATCCTCTAGTGGTTTGCTGCAAATGTTAAACACAATGAAGTATAATGAACTTTGCTGGTCTACACAAGTAACCTTGATAAATCTCTTGTACTGTGTATAGTAACAGTCATGCAAACTGCATACTCATTGTCTATGTTATGCATTCTTATGTACTTTGTGTTGTTTTTATTTAGCACTTCAGCTTCTGTTAATAATATTTTCAATAATCTTTTATTTGCAAGATGCCTGGTTTGCTTTGCAATTATGTAAGCTATTCAATGTTATCAGCATTCCCGCTGCCAGCTTCAATAATAATGATCATTATTTTACTTATCTTTCAAATCACGTGTATTGATCCATGTCTCAATTTATAGTTCACCTAAATATTTAAAAAATAAATACATTTTCTATTAAATAAATATTATTTTCTATTATTTATAATTTAAATTACAAAGATTGTAGATGCACTAAACATGAATTGAACTCTATTTAGGAATACATTTTTTATATATGAAATGTTTTTTTTACCAGAAACAAATACATTGCCATTTCTTCAAGTAAATCTAGTTCCAAAGTTTAAAAACAATACCTAACCATTTGTACAAGTTATGATCACATTTATATAATTATGACGGTGCCCTTTTTTTTTATACATTCCAACACCTTTGTATGTGGATATAGAAACATCTACAGATGCGGTTTGGGGTAGATTGTCTGACATTTTCTGCAAAGGGATTCATCTATATACATGGTTTGCACCAGCACCCAGAGTTGGAGCAACTTAGAAGTTCAAGACCTTCGACATTTGTAGAGAGTTTGCATTATACATTTGCGCATATGGGCATAGTTCCACTATCATGAGTTATCATCAATGTGGACCTCTTTTATCTAAGAACTAATAACTAAAACTGAGTTGCAGATGAGTTAATTGTGCAGGGACAAACTTTCTAGAAAAGCTCTATTGACATAATGCACTGATACATATTTGAAGAACTCAAATGGTAATAAATTTTTTTTGATGTATACAGCTTCCGTCTCTTGCGTTATGACACTGTATATTGGGATTTGAGGGATCCTTGGAAGACTTGGCTATTTGATATCATGGCGATATTTTATGTATTTCCTGTTATTCCAATGATGAAAAAATACAGGAAAAGGTTAGCTTATAAAGTAACAAGTGTAATATATGTGAAATGACTGCAGAACATTTGTCTTTGGAAACAATTTCTAACCCAGTTCACTGTTGTGCAACTAGCCTTTAAGTTCAATGCTAACCTGTCCTTCTTCATCAGAAGGAAGCAAGACAATTCTGATCACAGATCTAGATCAAACCCCAGTCTTTAAATATCCAATTTCATTCACTGACACAAAGACACAAAATAATATATACATCATACCAAATGGATTAGAAAATATAAAAAGTAAACAAAATATGTATTATACAAGGATCCATATCATCATAAAACCACATATCATACACAAATAAAAGGGGATTCTTTACCCATGAGAAAATTATGAAGAAAAAAAAGTTATCTAAATAGAGTATAAACATAGTGAGGATTACAAATAGATTTGTTCAGGGGATTCACTGTATTTATTTGACTCATAATAAATTATTTTTTACCATGAGCTGAATGCATCAATAAACTGTCCAAATGAGGAAGAACGCTAAAACTAGAAGGTCAGTGGATGGCAGCCAAACTGGAACTGAGTGATTAAGTGACTGTTTCACTTAATAAGAATGTATAGTGGTAATGTAGAGCATAACACATTATTTGTACATCCCAGATTTGCAAGAAAATGGATAGATGTGTTGTTAATGTGTCTCTACTCTCTCCTGTTTTATGATATCATATTGTGGTACAATATGCAGATTGATAACTACATCATAGTAGGTTTCTTTAACCAATTATGTAGTAAAAAAAAAAGGCAACACTGTGCCAGCATGTTTCATGGCACATACACAAATGTCACATATGCATACATAACTTGTGTAATGCAATTTTGTTAAGAAACATTCTGTAGGTATATACACTCCTTTATTTTTATATTACCCAAACTATTCCCATAAGGAAACATAGCATTGTCCAAAATATATTGGTATGCTGTGGCATTTGATAGTTCCTGTCACTGTAAGTATGGGGTCTTGACCAATGCCTGAAAAACATACATATTTTATACCAGAATGACTGTGCCACATTCCGCCAAGCAAGGTCCACAAAGATATGGTTAGATGAGTTTGGTGTGGAAGAACTTGACTGGCCTTGACTCTCTAATTTGTACTGTTCTAATTCAACAGAACTTGGGAGTGGCTTCCAATTCCCAATCTCTTTGTTCTTCTCTGTCAATTACATTCATACTCCTTTCGTTGTTTTCAAACAGTGTCACATAACAATGTTATCCTTTCAACTAACTGCTAAGAGTCCAACTCTTCCTAACTTCAACCTCTGACTACGGTCAATCATAGGTTAGAAAAGGATTACTTTCCTTAAAAGAATGTATATGAATATATACATAATTGACCAGCTGTACTTAGCATGTGATTACTTAATTTACAGTGGCTGTGCTATCCGATTTTCTTATGGAGATAACCACATGTAATTCAATGATTAGCTGGCTAAGCCTAATAAATGAATAGTGTAATGAAGTATAAACTATAATTGTTGCAGGCAAACTGAGGTTCAACAAAATCCTTTGAGGAATACCAGTTGAACATTTGCACTTAGGTCATGCTGCTCTTCTTAAACCTTATATTGAATGGATGTCCTGTTCTATAACATTTTAATTCTTTGTAAAATAATATGTAAATAAAAAGGTGCTATGATATAACAGAATAAATTCAATTAAAAGTTGCTGCAAATTCAAGCTAGAGAGTATTCCTTTCAAAATAACCACTGAGAAATATTTGTGTTGTAGCGAGGGTATGCTAATATACAAGATATTCAGAACTTATTTTATTGACATCCAGATAAATAGTGCAACTAATCACATATGGATAAAACCAGAAAAAAAACATAAATTGTGCAGTATGTTTTAAAGTCCAGTAGTACACACAAATCCTCCCAGTAGTGCACTCACAAATGAATCTTATAGGACCAGACTTATGGGAGTAAAGCTCTTCATAATGTACTATCACTCCTATAACTCCAGCTTTAAGTGCCTACCCCCATGCATACGATCAGGGCCGCCACCAGGAATTTCTGGGCCCCCTACCACTCCCGATAATGTCTCCGACTCGCCCCACCTACCCTCAAAAGGATGTTTTACTTATCTTTCAAATAAGGTGTTTTGAATCGTGTTAATATGCCAGTATTTTGCCCTTCAGCATGCCATTCTTTTGCCATTTAATATGCCAATATTTTGCCCCTCAATATGCAATTATTTTGCCATTTAATATGCCAGTATTTTGCCATTTAATATGCCAGTATTTTGCCATTCAGTATGTCATTCTTTTGCCATTTAATATGCCAGAATTTTGGGCCTCAATATGCTTTTCTTTTGCCATTTAATATGCCAGTATTTTTCCCCTCTGTATGCCATTCTTTTGCCATTTAATATGCAGTATTTTGCCCCTCAGTATGCCATTATTTTGCCACTCAATATGTCAATGTTTAGCCACTCAATATGCCAGTATTTTGCCATTTAATATGTCATTCTTTTGCCCCTCAATGTGCCATTTAAAATGGCAGTATTTTGCCACTCAATATGCCAGTGTTATGCTTGTTATTTGCACCCTCCCCTTCCCCAGTACTTACCTCCTTGCTGCTCTGTCTCCCGGTGCTCTGCTCTGTTTAGCCGGTCCGCGGCTGAGAGCGAAGCGTTCTGAGCTACCCTCCAGCCGCACGGCTTCAAAAAAGTTTGTTAAATGCGACCGTAATTTCCCTCCTCCAGTATAGCCCGTCATCCCCTGATGGCGGGGCTGCATACGATTACTACATAGGTGACCATAGGCATGAAATGTGACAAATGCAAAAACACGCCCATAGGCAGCGATCAATGCTTTGTCAGTGTAGCCATGATACTTAATAGAAAGAAATGGGCACTCCATGATCCAATGAGGTATAAGATGCTTTTATTGAGTGTAGATATGACAAAATAAATATGATTAAGCATAGCAATATGCGAAACGCGTAAGGCATGTTCACTTTCCCCCCACATTCTGTGTTGCTTTATCCTTTTGGTTTTTCAGATCTACACTCAATAAACTCACCTTATACTACATTGGAACATGGAGTGCCCATTTCTTTCTCTTAATTATCTCCTGCCTCAAACAGCTTTTTGGAGCACCCACTGCCCATTCCTTCTCACAAGATCAATCATCTGCCAGTAAGTGGAGCCGGCTTGCATAGTAAGGTGTGAATTTGTGTAGTGTAGCTATGATACCTCAATGTTAAGGCATCATGGCACACCAACATTTTCCTGTCCATGGCACAAACCAACACCATATTGGAGAGGAGCTTGCTCCTCCAATATGGCGCTTGCCTGGATCTTGCCAGAACAACGAATGTGATAAGAAATGTTGCTTGACTGTTACAGTTAGGGTTACAGGGGAGTTATGGTTAGTATTAGGATTAGTGCAAGGGTTAGATTTAGGGTTGGGGCAGATTTACTGTTAGAGTTAAATTTAGGGTTAGGGTTGCGTTAAAAAATGACTATGAGAGAAAATGGTAATAAACAAAAAACACTACTATCGGTTTTTGCCCTACAACTTGCAAAAAACAGTAGAACAGCATGTAAAACATTGGTATTTCTAAACTCATGATACATATTTTAGAAACTATATAGACAGAGTTTCTTATACCATTTCTAATTGTATAAAAAAAATTCAGGTCAAAGTGTTATTTTTGCATTTGTTCATAATATTTTATTATTTTTATCATAGTAAATTAAATCAAAGAATGAAAATAATGGTATCAAAAGAAAGTCCCATCCAATCTTTAAAAAATGATATATAATTTGTGTACTCAGCATGACAATTGTATATCACAGTTAAACAAAAATGGCACAAATGTTACAAAATAAAGGAATTCTGGACTTTAAGGCACATCAAATGCAGCATAGAAATCTGTCTCTAAGGGGTTAATATGGTCCATATAACTATCATGGAGAGACAAGAGAAGAGAGATGAGCTACCACAGTGCAGTATGAAAAAGTAAACATTTATTTGCCCCCACAATATTAGGCTAACTTAAAAAAAAAGTTAAAATAGAGCATGTCATGAATATAACTTGCATGTAGCATGTCTGTGTAAAGAGTACAGAGGAAATTAGTTGCACTCCTTATGAACGATATTGACGAAAATTCCACAGATTTATACAGATAAAACAAAAGAAAAGATAATTCCCAAAGGGATTTTTTACAGCTGTGGCACATGCCTCGCATTTAGGGAAACTGGTTATAAAAACAATGTGGTGTCCTTTAAAGGAGAAAAGAAAGAAAAGTTTAAAATAGATCAATTACTGATTTTTTTATACACATAATGTTATTTATCTAGTGACCTGTATCTGTGGAATGAGATATGTGCGAAAAACTATCAGACCATTACACATTAGAGTAAAAGAACATATCAGAAATATTTAAAAGGTAGTGGGATACATAGTTTGTCCTTAGACTTTAAGAACCTTCATGGAAAAAAATCCATTCCACATCACCTAAAAGTCATGGTGATTAAACATACATTGGCATGGTGAGGACATGACAAAAAAAACTAGCACTGAAGAAAATGAAGTGGATCAACACCATCAATAGTTTACACCCATATAGTCCAAATTCTGATTTCAAACGGTGCCATTTCCTATGAATCTGTGTATTTTTAGCCATTTTTAGATTTTTTTTCTTTTAATTCCCTCCTCCCTTTTTTATTCTAGTTTATAATGGTTGGGCCCAGTAAAATGCTTATGTTATAAACCCCTTATTTCAAATATACAGTACTATAGAAACAAAATTTGCAGTTCCGCTTAATTTTACAATGTTTGATTTTATTTGAATGTAAAGGGTAATTAAATTCCTACAAGGTATAATTCATATCTTCACAATTTAATTTTTTATATCCATGTATATTTTTTATTTTTATATATTGATAAGTTTGTGCTTTTGTATTTTTTCTTAAGTGTTTTTATTATGGATCGTAAATTACATACAAATACAATTTCTAAACATTACATTTTATCGAGCATCTGTGGGATGTGCTGGAAAAACAAGTCTGATCCATGGGGCCCATCTCGCAATTTCCAGGACTTAAAGGATCTGCTGCTAAAGTCTTGGTGCCAAATACCACAGCACACATTCAGAAGTCTAGTGGAGTCCTACACAATATTAGGCAGGTGGTCATAATATTATGGCTGATCAGTGTATGTTACCCATTTGAGCATGCAACGCACTTAATAATAAAATACTTATTGAGTATTCTAAACCGTTCTTGGTTTCCTTTCTGGGTTGTTGTGTTTTGCATTTTGCAGGCAACTGATCAATATTAAGGGTTAGGAATGATGAAGATGTACAAGAAAATCAATTTTCCTTGTCTGGATAACATGACATGACACATCTCAATTGTACTCCTCGCTTCCTCTGGTTTTTAATTTGTAACAGAATGAATGTAGAAAATATTACTTAATATTATTGATGGAAATAATTACAAGTGTGGATGAACAGGTGGACATGGAAGATCGGATTTAAGTTAAATCTTGAAAAACAAAATAGCATTCCATTGTGGTAAATCAACCACCAATTCAGTTCAGAAGTAATAATAAAGGTCCCATCAGTTACAAGGTCATTAATGCTATATGTCATTTTATATATTGTGAAACCAATCTAGCGAATTATTAAATGTGTGGGCATACTGGGATTTTAATTGTAGCATTTAAGTACAATAGGTTATGTTTCTGGATTATGGTCTATACAAATATAGAACACGTTTACAACTAAAGAAGCCTTACAAGAATTATGGCCTAGTATACAATTTTTAATCATATTTTCATATTTTTCCATTCCCATCAATTTTAAAAATATCTTGCATATATGATGGGTTTTTATTTTTTGGACAGAAGAGGGTCCTACATGGACCTTATAAGAGAAAAGAAGTATAATGGCAGCTTTCTTCACAGGTTTAAACTTTTTCAGTGCCATGGGCCATGTAAATTGGGAGAAAAATGTGTTTTAACATTGTCTGTGGAGTTTATAATATCACCTGTGGCCTGATATGCAAATGACATACATCACATTGAAAATCAGTTAATTTGCATACCAGGCAACAGGTATTATACAGATTGTTATCCTAATTTAGGCATTTGCTTGCAGTTTTGTTAGCACAATGTATAGATCATCAGCAAGTGTGATCAGGTGTATGTTAATATATTGCCAAGGAGGAAAAACATTAGCAATGATCTTAGAGAAGCAAATGTTGCTGCTCATCAAATTGGGAAAGGTTATAAGGCCAATTTCCAAATTAAAAGTCCATCATTCTATAGTGAGAAAGATTTTAGAAACCCTTTCCTTCAGTTAATGAGCTGGTATTAACAAGCTGCTATCATGGTTACTCACTTGGCTACTATTAGCCAGCCCCTTTGCTGCTCAGAGCAGGTATTTAAGCAGCTAGTCTTAGTATAATATTTGCCCTTGCGCTGTTTCTGGCTTCCAAGGTCTGTTCCTGGTTTCCTGTGATTTCCTGACCTGGCTTGGCTGGCCTCTCTTCTGGTTCTTGATTGGTGGCTTTGTTCCTGACTCCGCTGATTTCCGTTCTCCTGACTCTGGCTTGTCTGTCTACCCGCTTTGGCTCCTGACCCCGGCTTGATTCCTGGATATTACTTTTGGACTATTTTTACCTTTTTTTACTATTTATTATTAATAAAGGTATTTTTGCATTTTACTTTCTGTTTCTGTCTGGTTCCTGGTCCCTAACACATCCCTCTGTTGAATGTTAAAGTTCATGATAGTACAATTAGAAAAAGACTGAATAAATATGGCTTGTTTGGAAGGGTTGACAGGAGAAAGCCTCTTCTCTCTAAAAATAACATGGCAGAACAGCTTTGGTTTGCAAAGTTGCATCTGAATAAACCACACGACTTGGTTTGGCCATAATACACAGCACTATATTTGGCAAAAACCAAACATCAGCATTTCAGCACAAACACCTCATACCAACTGTCAAGCACGGTGGTGGAGGGGTGATGATTTGGACTTGTTTGTAGACACAGGACCTGGGAACCTTCAGGTCATTGAGTCAACCATGATCTCCTCTGAATACCCATAAATTCTAGAGTCAAATGTGAGGCCATCTGTCAGACAGCTAAAGCTTGGCTGAAATTATAAATCTGATTAAAGAAAAGAATTAAGGAGTTGCAATGGCCCAGTCCAGTAAGAACAATTTATCACACAGCCCTCCATTAAGCGGGGTTTGTATTATCAAAACAAAGTGGTGTGGCCTGTGACTGCTGTGCAGTTTTTTTTTTTCTTCTAGGGCTAATATATGGGATCCACTGAAGTCCTACACCAAGTACCATATGAATAATTAGTGCTAATAGACTTTATTTGTTTTCAAAAGTCCAGACCTCGACCTGATTGATTGAAATGCTGTGGTGGGACTTTAAGAGAGCTGTCCATAAACAGCAAAACCGAAGCACAATTGTAAAGAAGAATGGCCCCAAAATTCCTCCACAACAATGTGAGAGTCATACATAAAATGACTACTTCAAGTTATTGCTGCTAAAGGTGGTTCTACAAGCTATTGAATCATAAGGTATATTTAGTTTTTCACACATTACTTCTCCATTTTGGTTTTATTTTTCTTAAATGAATCATGATACGGTGTAATATTTCGTGTATTGTTGTCATATTGTTTAGACAAACATTTCAGCTCACATGTAATGAACAGCTTAATTTCTCATAGTATAACACTGTTTTAATAAATGTAGAAAAATAAAGTTAAAAACGCTTAAAAGATCAAGAAGTCCTGGAATTTTTGCTGGTGGTTCAATCTCGCAGTCTCTCCGGAATAAAATAATTTAGAAGATGAATACGGTTTTTTTTTTTGAGTCAACCATGCTACTGAATGCTATAAAACATCACATCCATGTACAGCATAACCAGATTTTACTTGCAAAACATTTTAATGCTTGTGACAAATTCTAAATTGTACCCAAGCTATTATTAACCATTTTCAACAAGCAGTTTATTTGTTTAGTGACATTTCCCATCATTTTAGCAAGACCTGTGATCATTTCACTAAAAACTCCCCACTAATGACAGTCCAAATGCATTCTAATTCTAGTATTTAAAATAATGTTGTTATACCATGTTTAAAATGGATTATTTTCTTTTGTAAGAGAAACCATTTATCTTAAAAGCGTGTTGCCATGGTAACAATGTTGCTTTATATGTTAGAATTACATCAGTATCAGTGAATGCTTGCATTGTTTATTTAGCACAAATGGAAATTAAATGAAAAATGTAATTGTAACTAAATCTCTTTGTGGTTTAGAATTGAATGTACATGATCACCCAAATCATTTGTTTGTCCACCAATTCATTCCAATTCTATAGAGGTATATTCAATAAATACAGTAGTCAGCTGTGGAGAGTTATCAAGTGAATCAGGCATTAGAGCGACGTTAAAAAAATCTCCAAATAAAGTGTTTTATTTTCAACTCATCTGTTAATGCCTTCCTTTTTCAGTTTCCTTGTCTATCTATCACAATTCACTCTTAACTAGGTAGGCTCCATCATGGTATATAGAGTTTGGAATTCCCATTTTATTGCACGAAAACGCTACTTTGGTGTTCTCAGATTATCCTCTGTCTCCTTTTTGTACACATTCCATCTGCTGTCTTTGATCTCATTAGCAACTGTCAACATGTATTGCAGGATGCAGGAAGGGGAGCCTCAGCACTGCTCCACTTGCACAATCCTCTGCGCACGATTAGTATTTGAAATTGAAAATTGGGATCATGGAATAAAGGTCCCAAATTGAATCTGTTCCAGTGAAAGTGGGATAGTTGCGGTGCATGGTCATGGATTATAGAGATTACTAGAGATGGGGATTGTAGAGAAGAAGAAGCAAAATTTATAGAAATGTTCCTTGCGGGATACCCTCTGTAAGATGAGGCCACACTGAGTAGCCTCGGTCTGATATGGAAAATGTAGAGCCGGGTACATTTTATTAAAACGTGGCATGCCCGTGAAATAGCGATGTGTGTTGACAGGGACCCACTGGCTCTTATCTCTCTGTGATCAGAGCCAGTGGCAAAAAGACACCATAGAGGAGTTATACCATGGAGGCTGCCAGCAGTGGCACCCCACAGTTAGTACACATTTGCGAACTGGGCCACTTACTCAAAGGGTAGGTTGTTCCCTGACACAAAGGGACAGGTATGGCTATTCATTTTATTTGACTGTACCAAAACACTGCATAAATCAGACTTTGCCAAAATCTCCAAAGTGCTTATTTTTCTCACACAGCTTTTAAAGCTTGATCTTTGTATTTAATTTGCAGTTCACTTTTAGAGACTAGTCCCGTATTACTTTAATGTCTCTTTGTAACATTATTTGTTTTGTTTATTTTTTAAAAGTATAACTCAAATGTTTTATTGTTCTTCCAATAAGCGCTATCATTCCATGGTCATAACTAGTCATTAAAAAAAAAAAATGTTTGATTAGTGTTGAAAAGGGATTGGCTGGTATTATGTGGCAAATTTGAATCCTTACCTCTGGATCTGCATTTTCAGACAACATAGTTAACATAGTTTAATTGAAATTGAGGAAAGGGTAAAGTACACATACATTAACATCACAACAGTGTAGGGGTGATTGTGTAGCAGGTCTGCAAGAAACAGTGGGCATAATCATTCTTTAAAGCTTAATGAATCTGAATGTGAATATTTAATTTACGATAAATGTAATAAAATGCAGCTAGAATATTCAAACTTTAAACACTCTAAATATTACATATTATGATATATGAATAAATATGCTATATAAAACATGTTTTCCTTTTGTTTTGTTCTGAAACTGTAGAACATCTTCCATGTGTGGTTTATGGCTAGCACTCACATTTTCATCGTTTATAGTTTGCAAGAGGATTTTCTATTTAAAAAGAGTGTTTCTTTTCCACAAAAGCAGCACATTTCTTTCCATGAATGCCCACATTTTATTCAGTTATGTTCTCTTTTACCTATAATCATATGAATAACATATTCCGTTATTGTTCAGTCTATTTAAGAATATTGAATCATGAACATTAGTGAAGGTAAGAGTGACCTTCACATGTCCTTGGATGCTTCTGTGGTATTATTTGTGACTTCTGGGTAAAATTACTGGTAATGTTCCTTTTAAAGCATTTTAGCAAGTATAGCTTGGAGGAAAGATGTAGCAGGGGGGATATGATAGAAACATTTAAATACATAAAGGGACACAGTAAAGGAGGAGAGTATATTTAAAAGAAGAAAAACTACCACAACTAGAGGATATCATCTTAAATTAGAGGGGCAAAGATTTAAAAGTAATATCAGGAAGTATTACTTTATGAGAGGGTAGTGGATGTGTGGAATAGCCTTCCAGCGGAAGTGGTAGAGGTAAACATAGTGAAAGAGTTTAACCCCTTAACGCATATGGACGTATATATATGTCTTGAAAAGCATGGTCCTTGTGGACCATGAGGACTTATATATGTTCTGAGTTTAAATGTAGCATTGTGCTCCTTTGTGAAACCAGTTCATTTCCATCTGTCCCACTGTCCTAATAAAGTTGCCCCTTTGCTAATTAAGTTTAGGTTAGAAGGGCAAACTTTTTTATGAAAGTGTGACGTACATTAATATGAAGAGCAAATATGTTGAATGGTATAACTCACATATGTTTATGTAAGGCTTTTTAATTCTGTCTTTTATTAAATTGTTGATACTTTTTCATGATGAAGTTCTTTTTTTCTGCTCTGTTTTGGTTATATGAGTCCAACTGTTCACAAGAGTCCAGAGTGGCCTTTAGATAAACTGAAGACCCCTTGAACAAGGCTTGCTCAAACCCAGGTGAGTGTACTCCCTGACCACTCACTTGGGTGTTGCTTTTCAATAGATAATACATAAAATTCTGTTTCTTTTTGTTTTTCATATGCTGAGTATCCAGTATCAAGATACAAATATAAGTGTCTTTTATATGCAATATTTCACAGTTCATTTATGTGTGCTCCTTTCTCTGGTTCTTTTGATGTTTTTTTTTGGGGGGGGGGTAATGCATTATAACGGAAAACTCTTAACTGTCAGGCTCACAATGCTGGAGTCCAAGGTAGGTGACACTCCCCCACTCTTCTGTTCCGGTGCCTCTACAGGTGCCTGGTTTGCACCTTACACATGTTAATCAATGAAAGCAAGGTAGAAAACGGCACTCCAGGAGCCAGAGATCCAAATATGAAAAATATGGCAAAACCACTGCGCTTATGAGTAAGCGCTATAAGCGCGAAATGCGTCAAGCTTTTTGATTACTGGTTTTGCCACTGTGTTTTTTCCATTTTTTGCTGTGCTTCACTAACTTTGATTGGATATAAATAAAACCACTTTTTCATATTTGGATCTCTGGCTCCTGGAGTGCTGTTTTCTACCTTGCTTTCATTAATGCATTATCACACCTCATAAGATTAGCATGCAGTGGTTAGCTTTATATAACAGTCACATTTGTAATACAGTGGCAACAAGAGAGGTGTATATGTGTGAGGAAGGGTGAGCAAAAAGCTCTGTGCGCCTGTGAGATCTTGTCAGTGTAATCTGTTAATTCAAGTTATTAGAGTGGTATAATAACTAGTTCATACTACATGTTTCAAAAGAATGATGCAATTTCCCACACATAACAAAAAAGCATTATAAAACATATTCATTTCTCACATCGCAGACTAATGACATGGCACTTCCTGATAATGTTTATAGGTGAGCTTTGGAGTACACCTATTATAACCATCACAAAATTATACAAAAATACTGCATTTAGAAAGTAAAACCTCATTCAGGAAAATTACTGTCTTCAGCTTCAGGAAAAAATGGGAAACAAATTATGACACCGGTAGTATTATAATCTAGCAATCGTATGTGAGAGACATTATATAATGTTTATTATGAACTTCCTACTGTATTTTTTATGTGTAATGGCGGCACATGGTATTTCGTTAAGAATGTATTGTAACAAAATATGATAAAAAGTAAATGCATTATATATTTTTTTTAAATTCAGTAATTAATTTTATTTGCTGGAGAGAACAAAAAACATTAAGAACATTTGCCACACACTAAGTTCCTGTAGATTTATAACTAAAATAAAAATAATAATGATAAATACTCCTTTATTTGACCTTGTGCAAAGTTTATAATAGACGTGAATCATTGCCAAATACATAATTCTTTGTATTTTATTTTTTTGTTGGAACAGGAAACAGGATGGATAATTTGGTTCTCAGGGGAAAAATAAAATACATTGCTATTTTCCCTTAATGGGTTCTAATCTTAAAGTGAAGATGAATGAAAATATATTTGAATAGTACAAGTTCCTAACATTAACAAAAGTATAATCCAGGACAAATGTGATAAAAATAATGAAAATTAACTTAAATTAAAGATTATAAAGTAAAAAATGGCTGGCTTTTATATCTAATGTAGAAAATGATCTCTAAAGAATTGTTTGTAATGCTATATATTAAACATTGCCATACAATGTCACCCTCATTTTATTTTTATGTATGGGAATGATATTCTAAAAAATGGTGACTGAGAACTAAACTAATGATTTAGTGAGGCTCACGAACATGCTTTTTTTTTTAAAGTATTTTAATCAGTCTGAGCCACAATAGTCCATTGAGATTACAATCTAGTAAGAAGCATACAACCTTTTGTAGGAAAATGAAATACAATGGCTCATTTTTAAGCAAATAAGTATAGAGAGTCAATTTCATGTAGTATACAACAAAATGGAGCCACGCAAAGAAGAAAATCTTTCTGATTGGCTTGTTCTGATCACACTGACATGTTAACCCTTTAATGATGAGAATTTTTTTTTATCTTTAAGGACAACAAGAAAAAAAAATGCAATTTTCTGTCAAAGGAATACAAAAGCTGAAACCAGGACAGTTTCTTTACAGACCCCCAGGGTCTCTGCCTCCAAATGTGTTTGTCTGAGGCTGTGCCTGACCATGGAAACTTTGAGCATGCAGTGATATGTCTAAATGTGAGTGTTGGTTATACTTAACCTATAGAGAGTTAGGTGGCCTCATCTGACAGAGGTGGTCATGCTGCGGTTTCCCTGCAGCTGAATCTGCAGTTTAGCATGGTGCTCGAAGCATCTTTGAAGATGGCAAAACACTTCCATATACATAAACTGGTTAACAAAGGTTATGCCTCTCATTACATGTGCTTGGTACTGTTCTGAATTGCAACAATTACAATGGCAGAGTATATAAATAGGATGCAAACAGATTATATATAAGTGTATATATAGAGTATATATAAATAGGATGCAAACATGCCTATAGCTAATATGTCAGCATAAACGGGAGTTGTTGGTATACTTAAATATTAACAAAATAATATAAACTGTTGCAGTTTATCTGGAGATCCGTGTAACATTCCAATGGCCCCAGCATCAACTCACAATTCCTTGTTTAAGGATTTAATCTAAAGCAATACACTGTATCATAACTGTGGTATATACTATTACACATTGATCGCTATTCTCCCATATACAGGGAGTGCAGAATTATTAGGCAAATGAGTATTTTGACCACATCATCCTCTTTATGCATGTTGTCTTGCTCCAAGCTGTATAGGCTCGAAAGCCTACTACCAATTAAGCATATTAGGTGATGTGCATCTCTGTAATGAGAAGGGGTGTGGTCTAATGACATCAACACCCTATATCAGGTGTGCATAATTATTAGGCAACTTCCTTTCCTTTGGCAAAATGGGTCAAAAGAAGGACTTGACAGGCTCAGAAAAGTCAAAAATAGTGAGATATCTTGCAGAGGGATGCAGCACTCTTAAAATTGCAAAGCTTCTGAAGTGTGATCATCGAACAATCAAGCGTTTCATTCAAAATAGTCAACAGGGTCGCAACAAGCGCGTGGAAAAACCAAGGCGCAAAATAACTGCCCATGAACTGAGAAAAGTCAAGCGTGCAGCTGCCACGATGCCACTTGCCACCAGTTTGGCCATATTTCAGAGCTGCAACATCACTGGAGTGCCCAAAAGCACAAGGTGTGCAATACTCAGAGACATGGCCAAGGTAAGAAAGGCTGAAAGACGACCACCACTGAACAAGACACACAAGCTGAAACGTCAAGACTGGGCCAAGAAATATCTCAAGACTGATTTTTCTAAGGTTTTATGGTCTGATGAAATGGGGGGTGAGTCTTGATGGACCAGATGGATGGGCCCGTGGCTGGATTGGTAAAGGGCAGAGAGCTCCAGTCCGACTCAGACGCCAGCAAGGTGGATGTGGAGTACTGGTTTGGGCTGGTATCATCAAAGATGAGCTTGTGGGGCCTTTTCGGGTTGAGGATGGAGTCAAGCTCAACTCCCAGTCCTACTGCCAGTTCCTGGAAGACACCTTCTTCAAGCAGTGGTACAGGAAGAAGTCTGCATCCTTCAAGAAAAACATGATTTTCATGCAGGACAATGCTCCATCACACGCGTCCAAGTACTCCACAGCGTGGCTGGCAAGAAAGGGTATAAAAGAAGAAAATCTAATGACATGGCCTCCTTGTTCACCTGATCTGAACCCCATTGAGAACCTGTGGTCCATCATCAAATGTGAGATTTACAAGGAGGGAAAACAGTACACCTCTCTGAACAGTGTCTGGGAGGCTGTGGTTGCTGCTGCACGCAATGTTGATGGTGAACAGATCAAAACACTGACAGAATCCATGGATGGCAGGCTTTTGAGTGTCCTTGCAAAGAAAGGTGGCTATATTGGTCACTGATTTGTTTTTGTTTTGTTTTTGAATGTCAGAAATGTATATTTGTGAATGTTGAGATGTTATATTGGTTTCACTGGTAAAAATAAATAATTGAAATGGGTATATATTTGTTTTTTGTTAAGTTGCCTAATAATTATGCACAGTAATAGTCACCTGCACACACAGATATCCCCCTAAAATAGCTAAAACTAAAAACAAACTAAAAACTACTTCCAAAAATATTCAGCTTTGATATTAATGAGTTTTTTGGGTTCATTGAGAACATGGTTGTTGTTCAATAATAAAATGAATCCTCAAAAATACAACTTGCCTAATAATTCTGCACTCCCTGTATTACTTAGAGGGGAAGGCAATCTGTGTAGACACTGAATAATGGCATTTTTTGTTCATACACAGCTGTAGGGCCACAGGTTGCTGGTACTTGATTTATTGTCTCTGCATTATCCTATAGGGACTATACCAAGAAATATATTACATATTTTCATATGGAAGCTACAGAGAAAAGTAGCTTTTACTGCAAAAATGTAATGGGAATCATATAATATTGAAAATGTTTTGTTTATATATGGAAAATCTGTGTACTGTTTGTTTATTTACTGTAATAAAGGATATGTATCTGTTTTCGGTGGTATGCAAAGTTTTCTGGACCTCTACCATGAGAAAAATGACATGAGTAAAAATGCTCTGATGAATGTGTTATTATTTTGAACAATCACATGTGTTCCTAAATGGAAAATCCAAACGCTATTCACATATAACGTAAATAATCTCGGCTGGAACGTAAAATCTAAATTCTTCACTGCCAAAAAAAAAAATATTTGGCTGTAAAATAAACAGATGTGCTTTATGAAAGTGCTTTCTCAAACTAAGGTCTTCCCAAATGTGAACTGGATGCAATACATGTATTACTGTAGAATTATTCTCTCCGATCTGGATGTCGTGTAAATCGAATCTCTAACTTGTCAAATCTATTTTAAATAATAAAATATTTCTAAAAATGATAGTACTGCTGGGATATTGTTTCTCACATGCAATAACAAAATTAACTTGGAAGAGATTTTTTTTTATTGGGTGAAATGTTAAAATAAAGAGTCAAAAGTAAAGTAGGTTTCATGTTACCATGAAAACAAAATAAATTTGTTTGCTTGAAAATATTTATGTATTACATAACTTACAATTTCTACATGCACTGAGAATAAGACTATTTAGTTAAAATATTAACTAATCTGCCAAAGTAATTTATTTTATAGTACAATTTGTAAGCTTGATAAGTTTATTTTTCGGATTTTTGTTTTTACTGGAAATACATTTAAAATTATTACAGAATAGGAAATACAGGTTGAGTATCCCTTATGCAGAAATCCGTTATCCAAAATGATCATTTATCCAAAACCTTTTTTTGTATTTTGCCACAAGTTGCAAATTCAACACACACCTGTCAGAATGCAAGCAAACAACAGTTTATTCAATGCCCAGCCTTCTCGAGCTGTAATTCCCATGCATTCCAAGGTACCCTTATGCCCACATAGGGTAAAACTATGGCATGTGTGCAGGCCTGACAAACAGCAGGTTACCAAAGATGCCTCACATCACAATAAAAGTGATGTCTTTTCTCTATGCAGTGTTTACATTCATACTACTGTATGTATGTGCTGAGAGGTTTTTATACATGTTATTGGTGAAAATGATCTGTTATTCGAAATGATCCATTATCCAAAATACTTCTGGTCCCAGTCATTTTGGATAAGGGATACTCAACCTGTATGAATCATTGTTTCACATCAAACTAATTGTTAGGTTTGCCTGAGGCCAATAATGTCTGTTCCATGGAAACAGCAAGTTTTGAAAGCAAGTGTGCATTGCAGAGGCATCGCTAGAGGTGGGCTAAGGAGGCTGAAGCCCCAGATGTGCTGAGCAAACCCCAGAGTCCCTGCAGCTCCATGATAGCTCCGCCCCCTGTGCCCTCTGGCGTCACGCAGCAGCACAAATACAGTGTGTAAAAAGCCCTGCACTGATAGGATGCTGAGTGATGTGTCAGCCAATTAGTGCAGGGCTTTTACACAGCATCATCACTGTGTGACTGCTGGGATGTGTCCTTATGGGACAGTGAAGCAGCTCTGAAGATCTCATCACCTTCTGGAATATAAAGACCAGGTCTATTTCCACTCAGGTAAGCTCTGGGTTTTGTGGAGAGAAAGAAGGGTTGGTATTTACATCCTCCTTTGTGTATTTAAGCTACAGTGCCTTGCAAAAGTATTCATCCCCCTTTACTTTTTACCTATTTTGTTACATTACAGCCTTAAGTTCAATGTTTTATTAATCTGAATTTTATGTGATGGATCATAACACAATGGTCTAAGTTGGTGAAATGAGAAAAATATATACATAAAACTACTTTTTTGAAATAGAAAACAGAAAATTGGCATGTGCGTATGCATTCACCCCCTTACCTTACCTTCAGAAGTCTCATAATTAAGTGAAATGATGTCCACCTGTGTCCAATCTAAGTGTCACATGATCTGTCATTACATATACACACCTTTTTTCAAAGGCCCCAGAGGCTGCAACACCTAAGCAAGACGCACCACTAACCAAACACTGCCATGAAGATCAAGGAACTCTCCAAACAAGTAAGGGACAATGTTTTTGAGAAGTAAAAGTCAGGGTTGGGTTATAAAAATTATCCAAATCTTTGATGATCCCCAGGAGCACCATCAAATCTATCACAACCAAATGGAAAGAAAATGGCACAACAGCAAACCTGCCAAGAGACGGCTGCCCATCAAATCTCACGGAGCGGGCAAGGAGGGCATTAATCAGAGAGGCAACACAGAGACCTAAGATAACCCTGGAAGAGCTGCAGAGTTCCACAGAAGAGACTGGAGTATCTGTACATAGGACAACAATAAGCCGTACCCTCAATAGAGTTGCGCTTTATGGCAGAGTGTGCCATTACTTTCAGCAAAAAAACAAAATGGAACGTTTTGAGTTTGCGAAAAGGCATGTGGGAGACTCCCAAAACGGATGGAGGAAGGTGATGAGACTAAAATTGAACATTTCAGCCATCAAAGAAAACGCTATGTCTGGCGCAAACCCAACACATCACATCACGCAAAGAACACCATCCCCATAGTGAAACATGGTGGTAGCAGCATCATGCTGTGGGGATGTTTTTCAGCAGCCGGGACTGGGAAACTGGTCAGAGTTGAGGGAAAGATGGATGGTGCTAAATACAGGGATATGCTTGAGAAAAACCTGTGCCTGATTTGAGGTTAGGATGGAGGTTGACCTTCCAGCAGGACAATGACCCCAAACACACTGCTAAAGCAACACTTTAGTGGTTTAAGGGGAAACATGTAAATTTGTTGAAATGGCCTAGTTAAAGCCCAGACCTCAATCCAATAGAAAATCTTTGGTCAGACTTAAAGATTGCTGTTCACAAGAGCAAACCATCCAACTTGAAGGAGCTGGAGCAGTTTTGCAAGGAGAAATGGGTAAAAATCACAGTGGTAAGATGTGGCAAGCTCACAGAGACTTATCCAAAGCAACTTGGAGCTGTGATTGCCGCAAAAGGTGGATCTACAAAGTATTGACTTTAGGGGGGTGAATAGTTATGCACATTGATTTTTTATGTTATTTTGTCCTATTTGTTGTTTTCTATATAGCATAAATCATTCCTATCCCGTTTAGCAGTCCTATAATAAATAATGTCACACATATGTATGATGTGTGTATGTGTGACATTTTTTTTATTACAGGACTGCTACACAGCACAGGAAGGATTTATGTTTATAACAGGGCTTGACAAATTTTATTTTGTTTTAGCTGCCAGCAAAAAGAATTAGGAGCTATGTCTAGACATATCTAGGTAGTGTCAGAGGAGTTAACCCCTTGGGTGGCTGGGCAGATAGAGGCAGTGTCAGAGGAGTTAACTCCTTGGGTGACTAGATAGATATAGGCAGTATCAGAGGAGTTAACCCCTTTATCCACACACTCACACACATACACAGACAGTTTGTCACTCACACTGACACACACACACTCTCACAGACAAACACATACACTCTCACTCACACTGACAAACACGCTCTCACTCACACTGACATACACACATACACTCACTCACACTGACATACACACATTCCCACTGACATAAACACACTCACTCACACACTCACACTGACATACACACACACTCACACTGACATAAACACACTCACTCACACATTCACACTGACATACACACACACTCACTCTCACTCACACTGACATACACACACACTCACACTGACATACACATACTCAATCACACTGACATACACACACTCACTGACACTTACATACACCCACTGTCAGTTTTTAATTTACCTGCTGCAGGCATCTCTTTGCTTTGAGCTCTGTGTGAAGAAGGTCTCAGCCAATCATGGGAGGCTTCTGAACTCTCAGCCAATCAGGAGAGTTGAGAAGCCTCACCTGAGTTGAGACCTCCTTCAATCAAGCTCCCCTGGACACAGGACAAACAAAGTGCCACCTCTGCCAGGGTGCCACCTGGGGCAGCTACCCCACTCTGCCCCATTAAAGGGGGGCCTGTGAAGGCTCCTAAATTACAAAACGGGCATGAAGCTTAGAGCTGTGAGCATATATTGGTAAGTGCCCGTATGGTTCTGTTTAAAAAAATTAAAAAAGTCTTATTGGCTATAGCCCCAGATATTTTTGAAACCTAGCAATGCCTCTGGTTCATTGTACATACTCTTTTGAGGCAACTTTAGGAAACCCCTTTTTAAAGGACAGTGATTTCTATGTGTATTGGTTAATAACATGGGAAAACTCTCCACCATAAAGTACAGTAATGTTCACCATGAAAACTTTTGGTGCCTACTCCTGTTCTCTACTGACATTACTGACAAACACATCTATGCATCCAAGGCAAGAGTTTAGGCATGATTTTTCTACAGACATCCCCATTTTACTGTGCTAACACTGGATTCTAGATAAGAACATGCAAAATAATCTTCTTTTTAAGATTCATTCTATATATTGATCTCACTGGAGCTGAATAATACCTATGAAATCAGATGCTCCTCTCCTGTATTCAGTAAAAAATGATGTTAAAGTAACAGTCTCTATGCCATATACAAACAGACATCTCTTGTTAACTGAATATATATGTGGATAAGATGGAACTTAAAGGTCATGTCAGAGGTCAACCACTGATGTTTATTATAGTTCAGGAAATTCTATTAAATCTTCTAATAGATTATTCTGCACTCACTTTGTATGGGAGTGACTGTTTTACATTTGTTGGAGGATAATTCATAGAGACATGTTCTGGCTAACTTTACTGTCCCCTGGGGTCTCTAAAAAAAAAAAAAAAAAAAAAAAGCCAGTATCATTGCTGTTTTGTGGAAAAAAAAAAAAGCTTAGATATTTTCCTCTGTTTGCTGTTTGTGAAGTTGTGTGATCATGATCCAATCAGGATCAGGATAAAAAAAGAGGGAGACTCACAACCACACCAATTGTTACCCCCAGTTACATAGAAGATAGTTATATATCTATATATAAGGTATATTTATATATATATATATATATATATATATATATATGATGTATGCCATCTATCACTCCAGGGAACTTGCTGGCTATTTCTGCTGGGCTCATAATGCCTAGGTACATGCTTGGCAGGGACATCTGGACATTAACATTCTCAGGAACTTTATGCTGTCCTGTGTGGCCATCCTGGATATATGACAGTACATGGATCTGAAGGAACCATGTAATACCTGGGTTGGTGAGATTCGTAGCAGTACTGTATCAGCTAGGACCCGGAATACATAGTCTTAAATTGCTGGGCACCCCTAGTCACATTATTTGTGGTCCCCACCCGCAGCTCATGGGTGGGGACCTTAAAATAATAATGAGGGGGGGACCTGGGGGGAACACTAGGTCCCCCCCTCATTATTATTATGGGGTTCGGGTTCGTGTTCGGGCTCAAGTTCGAGCCCGAACCCGGACTTTTTTAAAAAGTTCGGCCAAACCCGAACATCCAGGTGTCCGCTCAACTCTAACGTAACAATTATTTTAATGTCAAATTCTTTAAATATAATTTTGTTGCAGTAGTTTTAGAATTAGAATGTTGTATTTCCGACTTACTGTTAGAAAGAAATACAAGACGATTCAAATTAGGTTCCCAAACAGCATGTATGGAACTAGCCTCCTGTCAGCAAGATCTGCATCACTGAATCCCCATGAGTCTCCTCTTACTAAATCAGAACCGCAAAATACACATGGTGTCATTTCTCAAAGGTCTGCCTCCAATGAATCATATGCTCAGAAGGAACCACCGATAAGGATTTTCCATTGCTGGTGGATACTTTCTCCGCTTTTGGCCCTACAAGTTGATCAGGGTGAGGAACCAGGCCATAAAGAGACAGTTTTAGGGACTCCTATACTTGAAAGACATATTTTGATTGATTCCAGCAGAGCCCTTGCTGGAATTTGGAATATGGATAAGAGGGGTTACCATGGCTGAGGCTGTCCCAGTACCCAGCTCTGAGCATGTGGCAGAGATAGTGGAACGACAAGGCTGGTATACATGGAATATGTAGAGAAGCACATTATGCACAGGTCTATTAACTTATTGCAATGAAATATCACAGATTGTTTGTCTCCAACAAAGTACACCTAATAAGTTCAATCTCCATGCCTCCACCCTTCCGAGTATCCATAATGAAAACAAAAATATATAATATCATGTAGTTCTCAGGGCTTGACACATTTTTGTAGATATTAGGAGCCAGGCAGACACAATAAGGAGTCAGTCTGGTTAATTTTAGCCAGATAAATGGTGCACCTATATGGTTCTATGTAAAAGCATCAGAAAAGTTAGGCGTCCTGGTTCCTGGAATTTGTCAAACTCTGTATGTTATTCAAGTGCCTCTGTGCAACACAGAAGTATTCGATGGAGAATGAACAAATTCGCCAGATGTTGAGAAGCACAGTGATAATAAAACAACAGCTTCAAAGAGGAGATAGCTTCATGACATTCTAGCAATTTTATTGTTATCAACTTTATTGGTACTTTGTGCTATTTTATTCTGAGTCCTTTTTACTAAAGAGTCTTCCCAGTATAGAATGATCTGGCCCACAATGAGGCCAGATTAAAGCTTCTAGCTGAATTGAGTAATTTTCGGCGATTTGGCTACTCATAAAGGATGATTTCTGCCTGGAATTACCAATTTCCTCAGATTTACGGTCAATCGTCAAAATTTGATTTTGGGAATATGGCCTGGGGAATCCTATGCATTATTGAGGGCCAAAGCCCCAGAAACGTCCTGAATTTGGCTATAATAGCTTTCATTTCTCCAGAAATTAACTATAAAATTGAATTGAATAGATAATGGGAGAAGAATTAAACTAAACATATCATAAACCCAAAAATATTCAGTTATGCTATTTTAATGTTATGCTTTATAATAGTGTACAAGGCAGGACTGTAAATTATTGGCAGAAATGCCTCTTGCAATAAGTTTGGATTTATTGTCACTTAGTCCTTAAGCATCCCAAATGAACAGAAAAGAAAGATCCAGTGAGAGTATCAAATTAGAGTGATGTCACCAATGGAGGACAAAATGTATGAAGAAGTAGATATTGTGGGAGCTCATCTCTTGGTAAGGTACGTAGTGGGAGTACAGCAGTTAAGAACCCATGCTCCAATAAAAAAAGTATTAAAAAAAAAAGCTGGTAGAGGCACTGGATGGGGGAGATCAAAAGATCCCCCCTCACCAGCCCTCTGCTCGGCAAGCTCTGCTGGGTCCGGGGAGGGGGCGGAGCTAACCGGCTGAGAGGTGTAGCTCCGCCCCCACCTTGTGAAGTAGAGCAGCGTCTGCTTCACGGGGAGCTGCTGGCAGCAAGAGAAAGTGCTGCTCAGCTCCCCATGTTTGCACTAAGCATGGGGAGCCGAGCAGCACTTTGTCTTGTTGCCAGTGAAGCAGATGCTGCTGTGCTTCACAGGGTGGGGGCAAAGGAAGGGGAGGGGGGGAGAGAGAGAACAGGGGGTGAGAGAGGGACAGAACAGGGGGTGAGAGGCAGAACAGGGGGAGGGGGAGAGAGAGGCAGAACAGGGGGTGATACAGAACAGGGGGTGAGAGGCAGAACAGGTGGAGAGAGAGACAGAACAGGAGGAGGGGGGAGAGAGACCGAACAGGGGGAGGGGGGAGAGAGACAGAACAGGGGGAGGGGGAAGAGAGACAGAACAGGGGGAGGGGGAGAGAAAGAGACAGAACAGGGGGAGGGGGGAGAGAGAGAGAGACAGAACAGGGGGAGGGGGAAAGAGAGAGAGACAGAACAGGGGGAGGGGGGGAGAGAGACAGAACAGGGGGAGGGGGGAGAGAGACAGAACAGGGGGAGGGGAGAGAGAGACAGAACAGGGGGAGGGGGGAGAGAGACAGAACAGGGGGAGGGGGGAGAGAGAGACAGAACAGGGGGAGGGGGGAGAAAGAGAGACAGAACAGGTGGAGGGGGGATAGAGAGACAGAAAAAGCGAGGGGGAAAAGAGAGAGACAGGAGGGGGGAGAGAGACAGAACAGTGGAGGGGGTGCAAGAGACATACATGGCAAGGAAGAGGAAAGGGACACATACATAGGGGGGGTGAAAGACGGGGGGGCGCCATGGGGGAAGCCCGCACAGGGCGCCGGGACACTTAAGGCAGGCCCTGGCTCCACCCATTGCTTTAGTTTCCTCCCAGTCTGTCCAGATCTGCTGCAGGTATGTTCTCCATGTTTAAATGTTAAGTAAATGTATGTCTTTTAGATTCTATTATTTATTCATTTGATAATTTATTAATTCATAGCAAAGGGACTTGCCTAATTGTGAGGTACCTTGACGTGGTTGGTAAGCTTCATCTTATGGCCATAATTTAACCAAATCCTCAGATACCATCTCTAGTGTTAGGCTAGTTTCTGTGTCTATGTTTGTAGGTTCTCCTGTGTTCCTTATCCCTGTCCTCTTTAGGTAGTTTTAGTTATATCCGTGCTTGTCCCTTTAAATTCTGTAACAATGCCTTTTTCTGTGCTCTGCATATTATCTATAATAACAACATATGTGTTGTTACCCATAACCCTGCACCTTGTATTGTTAATCCTTAGTGTGGCTTCTGCTTCATCTTGCTCATGCTTACCCCCATGCTCCTTAATCTGTCCTATAGCCCTGCACACTGTATTCCATTCTGTTCTGCTTCAGTTCCTTTTGACAAAGCACAAAAAACAAAGAAGAGTAATACTCTCGATTTGGATATCTACAAGCAGGGGCGTTGCTAGGTTGCCAAAAGATCTGGCGCTAGAGACCATAACAGATTTGATACAAGTAAAAAAGCTCACATGCTTGGGTCTGGTTATAAAGTATGTATATATATATATATATATATATATATACATATATATATATATACAGTGGTGTATCTTGATTTTGTGCTGCCCTAGGCAGACAAAATCCGGGCACCCCCCTACCCAAGCTGTACACCCACGTTACACACCTAAGACATGCCCCATCATTCAGACTCACATCAAGCTCATACTCCCATCACACACACACTCCCATCAAACTCAGTCACACACTCCTACTCCCATCACACTCAGTCACACACTCCGACTCCCATCACACTCAGTCACACACACTGTCTCCCATCACACACACTCTGACTCCCATCACACTCTGTCACACACACTGTCTCCCATCACACACACGCTGACTCCCATCACACTCAGTCACACACACTGTCTCCCATCACACACACTCTGACTCCCATCACACTCAGTCACACACACTGTCTCCCATCACACACACTCCTACTCCCATCACACTCAGTCACACACTCTGACTCCCATCACACTCAGTCACACACACTGTCTGCCATCACACACACACTCTGACTCCCATCACACTCAGTCACACACACACACATACACACACACACACACACACACACAGACTCTCCCATCAGCACTTACCTTTCCCTGGTGGCAGGCAGCATGGTCCCTCCATGCTGCCTGTTCGGCTTCCCGGCGATTGTGCCGACAGGTCACGTGACTGGGCGCGCGTATGACGTCAGCGCGCCCGTCACGTGACTGTCGGCACTTCCGTGTCGGCACACTGCACGGGGAGCCGAACAGGCAGCACGGAGGTATCTCTTTGCTGCCTGTTCGGCTCCCCGTGCAGCCTGGCAGGCAGAGCGATGGTGAGGGGGGATCTTTCGATCCCTTCTCACCTCCGTCTCTGCCTGCAAGCGCGGTCTTTTTTTTTTTAAAGGGCCGCGTTTTTTTTTTTTTTTAAATTCTTTTCAGTGCTGGGGGGCGCTGCCGCCTAGGATGCCTCGCGGTGAATACAGCACTGTATATATATATATATATATATATATATATATATATATATATATATATATATATATATATATGATGCAATAGGTGTATATATAATATAAGCAATAAATATATATACATAGATCAATATGATGATGCCAATGGGGTGAGATGGAGGGTGAGTGGGGTGATGAGCTGGACGGAGGGGGTAAAATATAGGGAGAAGGTGAGATGGTGGGTGAGAGGTGAGATATGATAAGAGTGGGGATGAGATGGAGGGTGATATTCTGGAGAGAGGGGGTGACATAGAGGGTGATGATAAGCTGGATGGAGGGGGTAAGATGGAGGGAGAGGGTGAGACGGAGGGTGAGATGTGTGATATAATAAGGGTGGGGTGTGATGGAGATTGAGAGGGGTGATATTTTGGAGAGAGGGGTGAAATAGAGGGTGGGGGGGTGATGAGCTGGAAGGAGGGGTGAGGTGGAGGTGAAGAGGCATGATAAGCTGGAGGGAGAGGGTGAGATGGGGGAGAGACAGGGGTGATAAGATGGAGAGTGGGTGAGAGGGGTAATAAGATGGAGGGGAGGGTGAGAGGGGTAATGAGATGGAGGGAGAGGCTGGCAGGGGTGATAAGATGGAGGGAGAGGCTGGCAGGGGTGTTAGGATGGAGGGAGAGAATAGATTTTTACATGTTGCCCTTTATATTACGAAAAGTGTTCAGCTATAACCATTTAATCTATACATTTGCTGGGTTAAGTTTCCTGGTGCCATCTTCAACATGGCCACCGCAACTGATGCACTTGTAGATGTAGAGGCAGAATTTACTCAAAGTCCATGCTGTAGGCACAGAGATACGGCAAAAAAAAAATCTAAATACACTGATACAATGTCTAATATATTTGCTTAACATCTGTCTTGCACAATGTATAGTAACAGGTGCATTACATACATGAAGGAGACTTCAGCACTGTTGGCCACTTGGCGCTCTAAGAGTTAAACTGTATACTAAAATGGCCAAGATTTGCTAGCAGGTAACAGTTGTGGAACTATAACTCCCACTGTTCTTTAGTGCCCTGTACTTCATAATGTCAGTCATGTCATCAAAGAATTTGATCCCCCCATTTAAATGCTAGCTGGCTGAGCGTGATAGGCAGTGCAGTCCTCCATAAATGCTAGCTGGCTGAGAGAGATAGGCAGTACAGTCCCCCCATAAATGCCATCTGGCTGAGAGTGATAGGCAGTGCAGTCCAACCCCATAAATTCTAGCTGGCTGAGAGTGATGGGCAGTGCAGCCCCCCATAAATACCAGCTGACTTAGAGTAATAGGCAGTGCCCCATTGAATGCCAGCTGGCTGAGAGTATTAGGAAGTTCAGTGCCCTATGAATGTCAGCTAGCTGAGTGTGATAGGCAGTGCAGTGCCTCCCATGAATGATAGCTGGTTGAGAGTGATAGGTAGAGCAACCCCCCCATAAATGCTAGCTGGCTGAGTATGATAGGCAGTGCAGCCCCCCATAAATGATAGCTGGCTGAGAGTGATAGGAATTTCAGTGCCCTATGAATGTCAGCTGGTTGAGAGTCGTAGGCAGTGCAGCCCCCCACAAATAAGTACACACTCACATCACATTACTCCCATCACTCCACATCACATCACTCACTTTACATCACATCACTCACTTCACATCACTCACACACAGCAACATTTGTTTTGTTTTTTACATTTTCCTTACCTTTTGTGAGCAGTGTCTGTCAGAAGCACAGGCGATCATGTGACCCGGCTCTCTGACAGACAGAGCCACACAGGCAGCAGCAGGAGGAGGAGGAGTGTCTGTGATCACAGCATGCACAGACCCTGCTCTGCTTCTCCTCCTGCTGGGGCTTGGAGACGCAGGGTAGGGGAGCTCTCCTCTATCCTGCCTCTCATCCAGTCAGGGCTAACCATGTGCCAACTAGGGTTGCAACCCGGCCAGTATTTTACCGGCAGGCCGGTAAAAAATTGGCATCAGGCCAATGTTAAGTCTATGGAGACAGTACCAAGGCCGGTATTTTTTTGAAGAAAAGGTGGCAACCCTAGTGACAACCCCGAACTAAACATTCAGGGCTTTCACATTGAGACTCGGGGCTTCAGCCCCCTTAGCCCCCCCTAGTGACGCCACAGTCTGGAAGTACTCCTCAAATCCCCAAATCAAACATATGTACAAAACAGGATATCACGAACTGTGGATCAATTCATAACCTTAGACTGGAAGTCTCCACGTAGACATGGGTGGACATTTGGGAAACAGAATCAAGTGAAAAGGGAAAAAAAAATAGTGTAGTACTGGATGTAGTAAATATCACAGTAGTATTTATTTTAAACACACTCACAAAAAATCAATCAATGCACAGAGAACCAGCTCTAGTGCAATTAAAACATGTAGTACAGGAGGAGTTACCCCAAACAGCAACGGAGATTTCTTCCAATCACCAAATAGAACCTGGTATTTCACATCATATATTGTTTCTGCATGAAGGCCCAAATTCTTTGTTCAATTCCAAGGGGGATTAAATAGAAAATAAGTCTCCAGATGATTCTCCCTGTGATCAAGATAATAAAGATATATTATTAAGCGCAATTGGAAGAAATCTATGTTGCTGTTTGGGTAACCCCTTCTGTTAGAAGAAAAACATTGTTTATTTTTTTTCTTTATATAAGTTATTATATTATATAACTTATTGTTAAATGAGAAAATACCTACTATCATAAATGGCAAATAGGTGATCATAGGGTGAGGAATGTAAATAAACGTCCTCTTATATTCATTTTGAATTGGAGCTCACAGCTGTAAATAATATAACTACTGCAAGAAAAAAGAAAGAAGTAATCTTAATAGAGTTAGTATCTATGGTTGTATATATTACAAAAATAATTATATATGTCAAATGTCCTTCTTTTGTGTTGCTTCAAACAATATCTAACAATGTTCATGTTACCCCATCTAATAACTGATATAGGGGAGAAAATACATAGAGCAAAAGGACTAAAGCGTTTGTAAAATAAGGTAAAAAAGAGCAACAGAGGTGGAATTGTTTTTCAGATAAATAAATGGTTACCTCAAATGCAACAATTTTTGGGGCTTCTAGCGAGTATCAAAGGATAGTTCACAAAGTTGTCCGTAACCACCTAAAAGAGTCTAAAAAGGTGTTATGCCTTGGAACCTCGTGTGCATCTCTGTGTGAGTTCGGCAAGCATTTCTTATGGAAACTTAAATAGTAAACAAAGTATCTATTGTCACGTGAACAGAACAATTTAGAAACCGTTCACCTGATTATTTTTAATTATGGTGGTTACCATGGGAGCCTAGCAAGTCTATCACATATGAAAATGAGGAGGACTAAAATGTATGGCTAAACGGCAAGGTGGAGACCTATATGAATATCCAAGAATGAAATAAGCAGCACTAAAATGTCTCAAGTGGAGAACGCAGCAAAACACAAATAAAAAACATAATAATACATGATGGTCTACATAATGTTGTATAATTGTTTATGTTAGAATGCAATGAGTACCATATGAACAAAAAAGAAAAATATACACTTGTAAACAGACATAGATAAAAAGCATGTAAAAATTAAAAAATCTGCATTTATAAAAAAATAAATTTATAAATCCACATAATTTCTCTTCTCCCCAATTCTTTTGCCCGATTTCCTCATCTAAAATCTTTCCTTACATGGCAGATAGCCATGAATTTAAGTAATTTAGGGTTTCTTTGGTGCACAATATCAAAATGAGCTGACACACTCTGTCTTAAAACCAATGCTTATTTTCAGTTCCCTAGAGGTACGGCCCACATACTGGACACCGCACAGACACTCTAATAAATATATTACATTGCTGGCACTGCAGGTAATACATTCCTTAATATTGTTTATTAAAATTGTAACTAACGGAGCAAATCTTATTAGAGGTTCTCATGGTATTGTTACAAGGAACACACTGAGTACATTTATGGAAACCTATAGAGTTATTAAGTGTGCCATTTAAGTTGTTTTCTTGTCTTTAAAATAACTGGAGACCAGTTTATTCCTAAGATTTTGTGCGCCCCTAAAACTATTTTTGGATTGATGGGCAAGATATTATGTACAATTCGATCTTTATTGTTGGATTATTAATAACTATAAAAATCTGAATATGAGTTATTAATTATGAATCATAAAAAATATGAAAATTGATGATTCATATATATGTGTCCGACTAAAAATACCCATATCAAGAATTCGTTATGTATGTGAGAGTTTGGATGACGTTTTTACAAAAGTAAATACAATGCAACAATTATTAATAAAATAATAATGAATTTATTGAATATAGAATAAAGATCAAACGGTAAGCAAAATAGCATAACAACAAAATACCGTATCAATAGCGGTTAATCATAATTCACATGTAGGACTTATAACATAAGTAAGTAGGACAAAACATGAATTATGAAGCTCTGTACCTATATCAACATGCATGTAGAATAATTTACTATGCAGTACGTTTCTGATCATAAGATGGCCATGCATTTTATTTAGATACAATCTACATTGATTATGATTAGTATTTAAAATGGTTAATGATAGTACGCCATAATTACCTACAAATTACCAACATATACTCTGCTTAGGTAAGGTAATATTACTAAATCATATAACTACTCAATGTGGCTATTTCTTAATCTGCTCGGTAAATGATAATGTATGTATTCTAGCTTAGACTTTAAGAATGAGAATCTTAGATAATCTCTGGAGATTAGATATGACATATTTGGGTAAATAGCTAGACTATAAGAATTTATGGTTCTTGGTAATATCTATAGGATATTCCTCTGGCTTCCTTCTGCAGAAAGGATGACAGATAAACACCAGGCTAAAACATATAGATCCCAGAAATTGTGGGATTTAAGTTTAATTTACCCAAATATATTTGCTAATGACATCCATAAAAATTGAGATTATGCTAGAAACAAATTACCACATTTATACATTACCGGCAGAGGTTGGTTTGCAGTTGAGACTCCTTCCATTGAAGAATTGAGTGATGGGAGTTACTCCTGGGAATTAGCTCAATACTATGGGTATGGAGTTTTCTATTGTTATAATGAACATGTGCTATTAAAAGCCTCATATTCCTGAGTTCTCCCCAGAAGGAGAGAGACTCAGCCCTTTTCTAAAACATTCCCATCTCCCAAAATCAGTCCCCCCAGGTCTCTCAGGTATCTCCGGTCTTCCCTCCACACCCCCAGCAGGCCCGGACTGGCCATCGGGCACACCGGGCAAATGCCCGGTGGGCCGCGGTGGCCATGGGCCGAGGCCGGCGGGGAAGATCCCAGCAGAGCAAAAAAAAACAAAAACTTACCTCGTTCCTGCTCTGTCCCCCGGTGCTCTGAAGCTGCGTGGCTGTGAGGGAAGCGTTGTGAGCTCCCCTCCAGCCGCGCGGTCAATAAAGTGTGTTGGAACTTTTTTTTCAAACAAACTTTATTGTTCCGCGCGGCTGGAGGGAAGCTCACAACGCTTCCCTCACAGCCACGCAGCTTCAGAGCACCGGGGGACGAAGCAGCAAAGAGGTAAGTACTGGGGTCTGGGGAAGGGGGGGAGGTGGGTGGCATAACGAGCATAATATATGGGCAATATCCTGGCATATAACATGGCATATTGGGGGCAATATCCTGGCATAATACATGGCATATTGGGGGCAATATCTGGCATATTGGGGGCAATATCCTGGCATAATACATGGCATATTGGGGGCAATATCCTGGCATAATACATGGCATATTGGGGGCAATAACATGGCATATTGGGGGCAATATCCTGGCATAATACATGGCATATTGGGGGCAATAACATGGCATATTGGGGGCAATATCCTGGCATAATACATGGCATATTGGGGGCAATATTCTGGCATATAACATGGTTTATTGGGGGCAATATCCTGGCATATAACATGGCATATTGGGGGCAATATCTTGGCATATTACATGGCATATTGGGGGCAATATCCTGGCATATAACATGGCATATTGGGGGCAATATCTTGGCATATTACATGGCATATTGGGGGCAATATCCTGGCATATAACATGGTTTATTGGGGGCAATATCCTGGCATATAACATGGCATATTGGGGGCAATATCTTGGCATATTACATGGCATATTGGGGGCAATATTATGGCATATAACATGGTTTATTGGGGGCATATAACATGGCATATTGGGGGCAATATCCTGGCATATAACATGGCATATTGGGGGCAATATCCTGGCATATTGGGGGCAATATCCTGGCATATAACATGGTTTATTGGGGGCAATATCCTGGCATATAACATGGCATATTGGGGGCAATATCCTGGCATATTGGGGGCAATATCCTGGCATATAACATGGTTTATTGGGGGCAATATCCTGGCATATAACATGGCATATTGGGGGCAATATCCTGGCATATTGGGGGCAATATCCTGGCATATAACATGGTTTATTGGGGGCAATATCCTGGCATATAACATGGCATATTGGGGGCAATATTCTGGCATATTGGGGGCAATATCCTGGCATATTACATGGCATATTGGGGCCAATATCCTGGCATATTGGGGGCAATATCCTGGCATATTAAAATAAAAATGGGCTGCTCAGTCTTAAATGCCCGGGCCTATTTTTTGTCCCAGTCCGGGCTTGACCCCCAGTATCAACTTATCAACCACACCTTATCCCAGATTCACACCCTGTTTCTGTAACTTCTAGCCAATTGAATGGATAGGTGTGTTAATGTAAATGAGATGATGTAATGATTTATAGCTATACCTGGATTGTGAGTATAATGTAATACAATATATATGTTGCAATATATAGAAGTGTTAATACAATTTCAAATTATAGTAAATATTTATCATATTCTTATCATTGCACATTACATAAAAATGTATAATAAAATGTATACCACACTAATAAAACAATAAAAACAATATTCTAATTAATATGTAGGATTAATTATACTTTACATATTTGTTAGTGAAGGTGTGATATCATTATATATTTTAATGGGTGATTTGAATCAACTAGGTGTATTTATAATAACCCTTATTAGATTCTACAAATCAAAAATCCCAATAATCTCATTGTGTCTGTGTCTGTCAGTTTCTGCCAGTTTGGGTGGGCTAGCAAGTTGCAGAGAAACCCCCCTTCACCTCTTGTTTGTATATAGACACAGCTGTGTCTTCAGAAATACAATGAGAGTCATAAACAACTAACAATGCCCACTTTATCTGTTCCGGTGATACTAGATAACAGAGTTAAGAATGTGGAGGACTTTCTTTTATCCTCAGGGACACAGAATAAGATTTTAACACAGAGAAGGATATCCAAAAACTGTCACAAAATGGAGGCTGCTGGCATCCATCTTGTTATACTTTGTTTCTGCTTTATTCATATATACCAGTCTCGAGATTACTTTTCAATACCTCTGACATTATATATCGACGCCCAAAAAACAATGGTGCGCTTAAATCGACTTTGTCTTTTATAATGGCAACTATAACCGTTTACATCGACCTTTTTAAAAATAAGTTTTACTCTTAATCATTTTGTCCTGCTTGCTTATTTCTTATTCTTTTGCTTCACGGGCTTGTTTATTTTCTATGCTAGCTCCTGCTTTTGCTTTCCTCTCTGGTTTTTCTTATTCTCTATGCTTGTTTCTGCCTTTGTTTTGTATACCTGTAACTTGTTCCCTTCTTGTTTAGCCACAGAGTGGTATTCCCTCAGAGTGGCGCCCCCCTCTTCTCTCAGCCACATAGTGGTATCTTATGAATGGGGACTCTAGTTCGGTTTATAGAAAGCCAATAGTATTACATGTATTCCATAAGCCGAAAGTCTATAAACCGAAAGACATTTTGTTTATAGACTTTCTTTTTATAGAATAGCAATAGCATTACATGTATTCTATAAAACGAAAGTCTATAAACCGAATGTCTTTCGGTTTATAGACTTTCGGTTTATGGAATATATGTAATGCTATTACTATTCTATAAACCGAAATAGAGTCCCCATTCATAAGAATAGGTCAATTGACCTATTCTTATGAATGGGGACTCTATTTTGGTTTATAGAATAGCAATAGCATAACATGTATTACATCTGAGAGTCAAATAGAACCGTCAAATATTGTGCTTACAGCGCACTTTGAAAAATTCTAATAGTTTTGGGTGGTAAATAGTACATTTGCGTCTTGTGGTGCACTTCATATCTGAGAGTCAAATAGAACCTTCAAATACTGTGCTTACAGCGCACTTTGAAGAATTCTGGCTACCTCCTCCTCCTCCAGCGCCGCTTCCACCTACACCGCCACGGTCACCGCCTACTCAACCTATGGGTCACTTAGTATAAACTGAACGAGAATACCCTACACTCCAACCCTCTCTCAAATGGATAATTCTGTTGATCCTCCTGGCAGCCGTGCTTTAGATTTAGATTTATGTTCTTCCAAAGCTAAAATCAAAGATTCCATCTAGTGCTATTTTATGGCTCAGCTGTATTTTTAAATTGTATGTATTTTATGTTTTTTGAAGTTATTTCCCAATCCATATTTGTTTGCAGGGCACTTGTCCTACTCTTACCCCGATTTTAATTCCTTTTGCAGCCCTCTAGCCCTTTCCAGGACTTTTTTAGAGGCATTTTAGTGCCCAAAAGTTCGTGTCCCTATTGACTTCAATGGGCTTCGGGGTCAAGTTCGAGCCCAAACCAGGACTTTTTTCCGAAATTCGGCCGAACCCGCCAAACCCGAACATCCAGGTGTTCGCTCAACTCTAGTTATGATCTGTAACCCTGAGCCTTGTTTTGTTTATCCTTAGTTTGGTTTCTGCTTAATCTTGCCTTTTTTTGCCTCTGTCCTCTAGTCTTAACACTCTATATTTCAGTTCTGTTCTCCCTCAGTTGCTTTTCTGTTTTAGCTCAGCTTGGCTGTTATTCGTTCCTTCTCTTCTAGCATTGTTACCTGGATACAGCAGCTGCTTACACAAGGCCCCAGTATGTGGCTGCATAAATCGGGAGCCCCAAGTTACCACATAAAAGCATCCTGCCCTGCAACATAGCTCCGGATCTCGGGTGCTCAGGGTCTAATTCCACCCCAGACCCTATGCATTACACTAGTAAAAGGTTAACGGTCATTTGTTAGGTTATGTGACCCTCTAAATAATAACTATTTTTGTTAGGATAGAATCTTTAACGGAACAATCTCAGCAAACACAGCTGCAACCACGCTGCTTCCAACCCTCTCTAGGAACTGCTTAACATCTACATTTGAGTTCACCCTTTTAACGTTGTAAGCTTTAAATAAATATAATTGCTCAGTGGTGAATGAGCTTTATAAATGTATCACATTCCCACAACCCCAATTATGGTAAAAATGCAGCACTGGAAACATTAGAAAAATTCATGAGCTTAGCAATGTAGTTGTGAGTGAGTTGGTTGTTTATTATATGACCATTATATGCAGGGCAATTTTTTACATCATTATTCCACCTGTAAACAAACTAAACCAGACAAATCTAGTGCTATGGGCTTTATTCATGTATAATGGGAATTGCAGGGAATTTTAGAAAGGACACTTTTTGTTACGTCTTAGAGTACTATCATGGTAGTCATTAGAAAGGTAATGAAAACCTGATTGTAAATTGTAGAAGGGTAGGGTTCTGTTAAAAACAAACCTTTATTCTGAATATATATAATAAAGAACATTTAGCTCATGCACCACTGAAAAGGTGGAAAATCATGAGTAAGTGCCCATAAGTGTCCACAGTGAAAAAGCACTTGGTCTGTGAAATAATTCAGCTACTTTCGCCTTAAGTTGGTATTTCCCTACTCAATCCCTGGACTTCCTTCTTTCATGCAAAAAGCCCATATGTGCTAGGTGTGTGCCGCACACCTAACACGGAGCATCCACCTTTGTATTTCTGGGGTTAGTGTGCTCCGAGCAGAGAGCACACAAACCCCAGAAATAAATCCAAAAGATGACGCTGTGTTGAATTTGGCAACAGAGTCACTCACTCTGTTGCCAATTCAACAAGCACGAAAAGTATACGAATTTTTGTATACTTTTCGTGCTTGTTTAATTGACAACAGAGTGAGTGACTCTGTTGCCAAATTCAACTCAGCGTAGTCTTTCGGATGTAACGACATCTCGGGTATTTCCTGGGGTTTGTGTGCTGGCTGTTCTCAGCACACAAACCTCCGGAAATACCCGAGAGACGTTGTGCCTCTGAGTGAGAGGCGCGCTTCGGGCTGGCAGCACGCCTGTCACTCAGGGACACGATACGCCCCTGGTTGGGTTGCCACCTGGCTGGTATTTTACTGGCACAGATGGTAATTGAAAGGTAGGAGCCGTTGCCAGTAATGTTGAGACCAGTATTTATTTTGCAGGCAGGGGGAGAGGTGAGCAGCAAACAGGGCATGACAAATCCCGGGCGCTAGGTCGCCATGGCACCAGTAAACTTCACCTGGCGCCTGTATTCACCCACATGGGCCCTTTCTGCTTTCTTTTGTACAAGACAAGGGGAAACTCTGTGTGAGGTGCACAGGCTGGAAGCTCCGCCCCCTCATGAATCACTGTCTCCCAGCACTCAGCAGAGACCAGGCAGCAGCAGAAGGAATGCCTCCCTCCCCTGCAATTAAGTAATACAGAAGGGAGAGGGGACACATAAGGAAATAAATTAGCCAGTTGTTTTGTTTTTTTGGTTAAAAACAAAAAACCTCCAAATTATTTATTTGTGTGTGTGTGTAAGAGAGAGAGTCTGTCACTGCGTGTTTCTGCGAGAGAGGCTGTCATGAGAAAGAGAAAATGTCACTGTGTGTGTGAGAGAGAGATCGTCAATGTGTGTGTGTGAGAGAGAGTGTCACAGTGTGTGTGTGAGATTTTCGCTTTGTGTGTGAGAGACTTCCACTGTGTGTGAGAGACTTTCACTGTGTGTTTGAGAGACGTTCACTGTCTGTGAGTGTGTATTTGTGTGAGGCTGTCACTCTGTGTGTGTATGTATGAGGCTGTCACTGTGTATGTGTGTGAGATTATCACTGTATGTGTTTGTCTCTGTGTTGGTGTTGTGGCCCGCCCTTTTGTGGCTCCACCAACAGTTATGGCTAGTATTTTTTTTAGGAAACGGTGGCAGCTCTATCTATGAGTTTTTTAATCCATGATTCTCAGCAAGCATCTATAAATACATATCACATGTGTTGAGAATTAAAGTTAAAAAATGTATCACATACCCCTGCTGTGGCATGAATAAAATTGTTGTTTTACTAGTATGGCATAATGGTACATATATGCCTGTTTGTTTTTAGTCCTTAAGTCTCTTTTTTATATGTTCTGTGTTTATAAAGTTTTTATAGTTATATGCACCTGGACTGTGATGTGCAGTGGAGAAGAATATGCAGATTGAATAAGCTGTTAAGAGATTATGTAGTAATGAAAGAAAATTCTATCAAATACCAAAGTATAATTTGCATCTGCAAGTGAAGGGTCTGCTGTTGTACAGATAGATGAAGGGAAGGTATTCAAAGGCTGCATAACTTGAATTCGATCCAAAATGAAATCTGCAGGCAATAGGATTTTTCTCAGACCCAGATAGATAGTGACAAGCTCAGCTTTCACCCTCCAAATGGGCTTCCTCAGAGCTGGGCAATCTATCTGGGGTCTGAGAAAAATCCTATTGCCTGCAGATTTCGTTTTGGATCGAATTCAAGTTATACCAGTGTAAGATATTTTGTACATCTTATTAAATTCATGTTATGCTTACCCTAATATCCTCTTATTTGTTTGGAGATTATTGGGCATTATATCCAAGAGGATATGAAAGCTGCATCTTACTCTGTATGACCATTATGTGAGTTATTTTTTTTATAACTTAATTTGTCACATTGCAATATATCTGCACCTTATACAGTAGATCTGTCTGTCATATTGCAATATATTTTGCCACTTTGCACCTTGTACAGCACTTTAGCGCACTGTCACTTTTGTTTGTCATTCATTGTTATTATATTTTGGGCACTAGGGGTAGTTGCCAGACAGTTTGCAGCTTGTGTATATTAGGATAAGCACCAGTATACCTCTATAATTTCTCTTTTTTGCACATTCAAAGGCTGCATGCTTTTTGTTAAAAAAAAACAAAAAAACAATTGATGGTAAGCAAACAATAAATGTAAGTGACTTATCTTTGACTTTACAAATATCTTAAAGAGATGTCATTAGCTTTTAACATGAGCTTTGAGCATAAAAAAGAACATAAATGCCAGAATATGGTGTAGCATATGAATATGTCCCTGGGGTTCTTGGAGAGAAATAATGGTCACCTCCTCCCTATAGATTCCTGGAATTGATAAGGGGTCATGTTTTTGGGAAGGTGGGTACAGTGGGCAAGTTTTCACTTTGCATTTACTTTACTCATGAGATTGAGCCCTCTGTTATCCTGGCTCGCCCTGGCTTATGAGCTACAGACATTTATTTAATGTAGTTATTTAATCAGATTGTGGTTTGTATATTGGTTTACGTCCAATTCATAATTCTGTGAGGAGACAACTCTGATTGATTACAATGTGTCTCAATTGAGTCAGGGACAATGATTGATGGTTTACTCCCTCATCCATTGTTCTGTGTTAATTGAATTTACTGTTAAACTGATTATGATGTGTTATTGTATATCTGTAGCAGGTCTGGTTAATTGCTGTTTAGTTTTTGTTGTGTCGAATGTTAATATGTGGGTTGAGTAATGTTTACTTGATTATGTCGGTATATAAGTCTCTGTTACTGTTCAAATAAAGTTATTAATCTTCATCCTGCACTAAGTCTAGGCTAGTGCTTTGGATATCTAGAGAGATCAGGAGATCCCTGGGCTATAATAACCCTGTGAGGGCTGAGGGTCCATAGGAAGCACAGACTGACAGAGGTACCCAGCCAGGGTACCAGGGGGTTCTAACACAACCCCACAAGGCAGACTCAGCTCTGAGTTGTTCAAGTTGTACAATGGAACAAGACAGGGCTGCCCGCTCTACCCACTTTTATATTTTATTGCAGTAGAACCTTTAGCTGAGTTGATAAGACAGAATTGTAAAATCATAGGTCTCCATGAATGTAGAGAAAACTCAAAGTTGACTCTCTTTGTGTATGATATAGTTGTTACTATAGAGGAACCAGAAAATTCAGTAAAAGAGCTAATGGCAAACTGAGTCGTTTTTCGATTGTATCCAGCTATAAACTGAACATAGAAAAAACATTTGTTTTGGCAAATAACTTATCGGTAACATCAAAAAGTTACTTAAAACATAAGATTGTCTTTTGACCTGCCCAGACCCAACCAAGATAATATAAACAAATGTTTTACCCCTCTTGACGCAGGGAAAATTCTAAATTCTCTTGGTGGGGAAGAATAAACATTGTAAAAACATATATTTTGCCAAGATGGTTGTACTAATTCAGAAGGGTTCCTTTGGAAGTACCTATTAGTTAAATATGATCCAATCCTCCTTCGGAAACTTTGTGAGGAAGAATAAAAACTTGATGGACTATTTTGGGGCCACAGATAAGTTGACAAACATTAGAGTTGTGAAAGAACAGAATAATATCTTAGTTTTTAACAAAATTCTAAGTTTCTGGAAGAGATTGAGAAAGAGGATAGGGCTGGAGAGATCTATTCTTCTGTCCCTTACCTTGGAGCTTCTTAAGAGTAATATTGACAACATAGATCTCGAAAATTGGTACAGATGTAACCTGCGTATAATAGGAGCTGTTGTACATGATGGTAACATGACAGCCTTTAACAAATTGCTCAATAAAAATCCACTACTGAAAGGTGAAACCTTCAATTATTTGAAATGTTTGTATAAAGGCAAATCTGAGGTGATGGTTAAATTGCAAAATCTTTTGGAATGAAACAATCAGAAAAATCTATTAAAAAATCTAAACAGTTGATGAGTCAAGACCCCTGTACAATGAGTTTTAAAACCTTTAAATAATGGGAAGGAGACAAAGGAATACTTCTAATAAAGAAGGGACTTAGTGTCAGCTTTTTGTACAGTATACAAATCTGTAAGATGCTTGAAGACTGTAAATGGAAACAATTCGTAATTTGGAAAATCTAATGTTGATAGAACCACAGACCCAGCCCAGGCCAAAGCGAACGGATGTCTCATCAATCTTGAGAGGTGTACTAGAATGTGTTCTTTTGCTGTAGCTTGAAATTTTAGATACTGTCTCAGGATGTAATGTGTTTGTACTGAATTTGTGTCATTTTTTTTTTGCAAAACTCAACTTCAGTCTGTTTTCTGTCTTTTATATGTTTATAAAAGATAATAAATAAAAGATACTAAATAATAATAATAAAAAGAATCTGTCCCCCATATGAAATTTACTCACATATACATGGATACAAACTATAAGTCTGGAATGCCTTTAGCCAGGGACCTGATGTGTGGTTTACCACCCAAGGCTCCAATACAATTGAAATAGCAGGGTAAAAATGTGGGAGAGCAGTAATACAAAAGGAGAGGGAGAGGTCTGTATTAAATATATGCAGATTTTAATAATAAATGTGTGCAGCTTTAACATTTTACAATCAGAAGTCACCTCTTAATGCAGAAAGTAAAAGAGTCCTCCTAGTGTTTCCGATTAGACCATGCCCCTTCTGTCACATTGGACAATGTCTCTACGTTTTGGCTGCCTTCTTCAAAGGACGTCTGACATAGTGCTCTGCTTCTCTTTTCTTAGAACCATACTAATTACAACATTAAAATGTTCCTAGCAGTATGGGATCTACTAGCTCTCAAACTGACTTTTCATCATATCCCTCCAGTTTTCCTCATATAAAGCAACTGATGAGACAATGTCACTTAATAAACATAAAAACATAGCACACTTCTTGGATAAAAAAGATGCATATTCTTCCTTGTCCTACCGATGTAGAAAATGTATATACGAAATCTAAATATATGTATATATAATCTATATACATGTACAAAAATATATATTAAAAAATATCACAATTATGAAAATATGATAAAATACCAATCACAAAGTGTATATAAAATTAAAATTTGTATATATAAAAATACTATATACAGTATATGAAAAGGGTGCCCTTTGGAAGACAATTATACAATCAATTAATGTGCCTTGATTATCACAGATGCCCTTCATACTTTTATTTCAGCTCATGGAAAGGGGTCAACCAGAATTAAAATTAAAAAATAAATTATTTTTTTTGGCCATTCCCAGACACAATTATAATATGGGTGCCAGGGCCACTTGCCCTAGCCCTGTATATGTTTATTAGAGTGTTGGGAGCCTATGGCAAACTCCTGGCCTTAATTAAAATAGGCGGGGACAGGGCCACTTGCCCTGACCACAATATTTATTAGGCATCCGGGGGCCATTTCGGAAGACCCTGTACCAAGTTTCTAAAGGGGGTGGGTTATTGTATAATTTTTCAAAACAAACATTTTGAACATTTTTGGGGGGCACTTTTTTTATTGGTGTAGTAATTTTGCTGCACCTGTTAAAAATCATTATTCACTAGTCATTAAATGGGGGAAGACATTTTTAGACTAGGTCCCACTCAACCTCATCTCAATTTTAGCAAAAGTGCTTAGTGAATAGCATGGGTTAATGAAGTTGTCTGAATTCTAGAACAGCTTTCATCTTGGACTCAAACTCGAATTTTAGTGAATAGACCTAATATTTTACTTTTTTAATTGTGTGCTAACATTCTCCTGTATCCTGCAAATTACACATGTCCCACTGAAAAACAGTTAATTTGCATACCGTGCCACAGGTGATGTCATAAGCACGAGATTCCACAGACACAGTTTTCTCCTTATTTAGGCATTTCCTTGCAGTTTTGCTAATACAATGTATAAATAATTTTCAATATTTTTTGATGCTATACAAGCAACATAAAAACAAGGTCTCTTTAAATATGCATATTTCTGACCATGATGTAGCAATCATGGCCACTAGTGTCACCACTGCAAATGGTCTCACCACCTGGGACAACTGCACTGCATTGAAAGTTCATTATGAGTGCATGGCTGGTAGTGTAGCAAGTGATGTGGGGACAAGGCTGGTACTATGGAAAGTGATGGTGTATTGTACTGTTGGTATCATGTGGTGATATGTTGCTATGTCAGGTGTCCCCTCAGCAGTTTTTGCACCAGGACCCGGTGGTTTCTGGGGAGGAAGATAGCAGCTTGCCTAACTTACCAGGCTCTCTCTTGTCCCATCAGTATGGCCGCACAACCTGTGGACACACCCTGACTGGGGATACTATTTTGTGCACCCACATCACTCATCTCATTCCCCAACAGGTGCTGGATAAGTGTTATAATCTCATTGTTTTTGGAGGGATGCCACCATTTGGGACACCTAGAGAGGTCCACACCTTCAACTCTCCCTTTAGTATTCCACTGCCATTAATATCTGTTTATAACAACTGTTGTCCAAAAATTAGCAACTACTGAAAATATTAAGTGAACAGCGTCAGTGCTTTGTAGTGCTTTTGCTCATGGTATTAATCTTCACTGGATGTCTGTCCTGTGCTTTTAACAGTGCATTGTGTCTTCTTGATTTTGTCTGCATGGAGTAAATTAATTTATGTAGGAGGAATGGCCACAACGCAAAGTGAAAGTTTGATTCCACTAGTCATGAATAAACTCTATGTACACAATTTAAAAGCAAAAATATATGCGCATAATAAATAATATATAAATGCCCGGAGGCTTATCTACTTTAAATTCATGAATGCCCAGTAGTTAGGTATATTTATAGAGCTAGATTTTTTATTGATTTTAATTGAAACCTGTGGGTTTTCTCACATGTTGAGTGTGTCTTGCTGGGCCACACTGGGCTGATAAGGTATGTTGCTGCCACAACTAACAGAATTTAAATTTCTCCAAACAGTTGCTTTGCATACATTTAATATACACACTGAGACCTGATAAAACTCAGAGGATTCATGAATTGTATATATTATGTTTAGTGATAAGCCAAGTTTTAAGACTATACTGCATGCTGAGGTTGTGATTTGGATTAATTAATTTTACATTTAGAGTAAAACCAACATATTAGTGTATTATAAGCACAGCTATAGTACCTACTTATCTAAATGTAGATATTCCCTGATACATGGGGTTGTCAAACTGGTCATTTGTGAAGGATGGATATAGATGCTCAAATAAATAACTATATAAAACTAAGTAAATAACTAACACTAATCTTAACGGAACCCTCGGAACTAACTGGAGAACCTCCATTAAAAGCACTGCTTCCTTGCTCAGAGCTGCCCTTCCAAGAGCAGCCTATTGTGGCAATAATCCAAACCACTAGAGGGAACCTGTGCTGTAATAAGTTAGCCCTTACAAGAACTTTAGCGTGATCTGCTCTTAAGTCACTAGACGATACCAGTGTTAGAGTGAGTAAAAAATGACAATTTATTACAGGAACAGCGCACATATATATATATATATATACACACAAAAAGAAAAGATAGGAGACTCAGCACACCGTTTAAGGGAGTTTAATCCACCAAAAAATAACAACATTTCAGCCCAGCACTGAGCTTTTTTCAAGACTTGAAAAAAGCTCAGTGCTGGGCTGAAACGTTGTTATTTTTTGGTGGATTAAACTCCCTTAAACGGTGTGCTGAGTCTCCTATCTTTTCTTTTTGCTTTATGGGCGTGAATGACGCTCCCTCGTGGCACCCGATACTTGTAAGTGTGCAGACCCATTCATACTTTTCTCTATATATACACACAGACATAATTACATCAACAGGTTATTAGCATACAATAATCGGGTGAGGCCACTGTAGTTCCCCACTAGGTCCAGTCATTAAATTGATACAGGCATACAATAAACATACCGATTAAAAAGTAAAGCTAATTAACAGCGAACAATTTATGAGTCACACAGAACTTGTACAGCTTTAAACATGACATGAAATATAACATATACAAGTTTATTTGAAGCACTCTTAGAACTGCAGTCCAGTTACTGTGACAATACTCCCCTGTGACACATTGTAATCAATGTAAAGTGCAAACTAACCACTGTGCCCACCTTCCCAAATCTCAAACCCCTTTTTAATGCCAGGGTCCATAATCTATAGGGAGGAGGCAAGCCATTAGTTCTCTCCAAGAACCCCAGTTCTGGAGGGTTCTGTCACACTCATAAAATACACGTTATTGTATTTAATGAGGTAAAAAGATATGTCAGCTATGGAAATAGAGGAAGCAAGTAGAGTTAAATTGATATTCTTTATTGTTTAACAGAAGGTGGGGTTGCCAGCCTTCAAGACTAAGTTGATAGGTCCCTTCTTCAGGCAACACTTAAAGACTGAACAACTCTTCTAATATACATTAATAGAGTTGAGCAGACACCTGGATGTTCGGGTTCGGCAGGTTCGGCCAAACTTTGGAAAAAAGTCCGGGTTCGGGCTCGAATTTGTCCCCGAACTTGACCCCGAACCCGAACCCCTTTGAAGTCAAGGCGGACACGAACTTTTGGGCACTAAAATGCCTCTAAAAAAGTCCTGGAAAGGGCTAGAGGGCTGCAAAAGGAATTAAAATGTGGGTAAGAGTAGGACAAGTGCCCTGCAAACAAATATGGATAGGGAAATAACTTCAAAAACATAAAATACAAACAAATTAAAAATACTGTACTATTTAGCACCCAAAACTATTAGAATTTTTCAAAGTGCGCTGTAAGCACAGTATTTGACGGTTCTATTTGACTCTCAGATATGAAGTGCACCGCAAGACGCAAATCTACTATTTAGCACCCAAAACTAATATAATTTTTCAAAGTGAGCTGTAAGCACAGTATTTGATGGTTCTATTTGACTCTCAGATGTAATACATGTAATGCTATTGCTATTCTATAAACCGAAATAGAGTCACAATTCATAAGAATAGGTCAGCTGACCTATTCTTATGAATGGGGTCTCTATTTCGGTTTTTAGAATTGCAATAGCATTACATGTATTCGATAAACCGAAAGTCTATAAACCGAAAGTGTCATAATAAATATTCCCTCAGGCCACAAACCTCACCATTAACTGCCTCAGGCCTGCATCAGGTCCGTTGTGGCACTCCTCTTTGCAGTGCTTCTCCAGCCCCCAGGCCTCAGAAGGGCCTTCAGCATGCACCCTGCACTTCCCCTACCCACCATCCAATGATTACACGGCCACGAGGGCCACCCGTTTTTAAGGACCCCACTCCGTTACCACGGCAACGGAGGAGGCAATGTTACTCCCTGGTGTCATAGGGGGGCGGGTTTGCTGCCCTTTAAATTTCCCTGGCACCAAATCCTCCTTGCTCAGTTATCTGTGCTGTTTGTACCCTAAGCGTTTGTATCCTGATCCCTTCTGAATTACCTGGCTTGTTTTGACCTCCCTGATATCTGGCTTCCTGACCCACGGCTTCTCTACCTGACTATCCTGATCTCTGGCTCCCTAGACCTTCTGGCTTCCACCCTGACTATTCTACTATCTGGCTCCCAAACTATCCCTGGCTTGTTCCTGTACTATTCTCCCTCTAAAGGTACCTGTCTCAGCAAAACTTACCTTCAGAAATCCTGTTGCTGTTTCCCACGGAGATCGTCACTTTCAGTTTATGCATGCTGTGTCTGTCTTCTGCTGAAAAATGGAGTAGTGCGCCACCTGCTGCTCAAGATTTGGTATTGCAACAAATACTACTCTGCACAGCCTCAACTGGTGACTTTTCGGTACTACATCTAGAACCTGATTATTACCCCTCCTATTGACGGAAGTTAGTACTACAACCAATACATCCTGTCAGTTCTATTGGGACTCCTCATCAGTACCAGTACCAGTACCAGTACATCATACCTTTTCTGGGCACTCATACCAACGCTACATTCCTGAGGACCTGTACCAATTTGTTCCTACCAGGTATATAGTGAATTGTAAGAATGTTACTCCTGCAACTGGGCTCCACATCAGAACAACGGTACGTGATCCTAACAGAAAGACATTCGGTTTATAGACTTTCGTTTTATAGAATACATGTAATGCTATTGCTATTCTATAAAAAGAAAGTCTATAAACAGAATGTCTTTCGGTTTATAGACTTTCGGCTTATGGAATACATGTAATACTAATGGCTTTCTATAAACCGAACTAGAGTCCCCATTCATAAGAATTTCTTAAGAATGGGGACTCTAGTTCGGTTTATAGATAGCCAATAGCATTACATTTAGACTTTCGGTTTATAGAATAGTAATAGCATTACATGTATTCTATAAACCGAATGTCTATAAACCGAATTTCTTATGAATGGGGACTCTAGTTCGGTTTATAGAAAGCCAATAGTATTACATGTATTCCATAAGCCGAAAGTCTATAAACCGAACGACATTCGGTTTCTAGACTTTCGGTTTATAGAATACATGTAATGCTATTGGCTATTCTATAAACCGAAATAGAGTCCCCATTCATACGAATAGGTCAATTGACCTATTCGTATGAATGGGGACTCTATTTCGGTTTATAGAATAGCAATAGCATTACTTGTATTCTATAAACCGAAAGTCTAGAAACGAATGTCTTTCATTTTATAGACTTTCGGTTTATGGAATACATGTAATGCTATTGCTATTCTATAAACCAAAAGTCTATAAACCGAATGACTTTCGGTTTATAGACTTTCGGTTTATAGCCGAACCTCGAACTCCAACCCGAACATACAGTGAAATGTTCGGGTTCAGGTTCGAGGTACGGACACCGTAATGTTCGGTGCGAACCCGGACAGTGCGGTTCGGGTTCGCTCAACACTATACATTAATAATATACAACATAGGGGAAAAAAGAAAAGGTGTTATTTTCCAAAAGCAAATTACCTTATTTAAAATTTCAGTCAGATTGTAAAATCAGTACTAGTTCTGGTTTGAACATTGTTTTCATAGACCTTACTTGCTATTAAAATGAAATATTTCAGTAGTGCATCTGGAACACCTCAACAAGTGTCATGACAATAAACAAATGCCTATGAGAATAGTTTGTTGAGAACTTGCAGTCTTGCATTTTAAGTAATATTTTACAAATTCCCACAATGAACTAAGTTAGAAAACAATTAATCAGCTAACAACCATTATAATGTTGATTTATACAACACCCATTGCATAAAAATAAATTAACAGATAAAATATATTTTCCCTCAAAGTAGACACAGTTTCAAAGCAAAGCCTTTTATGCTAAAAAGAAACTATTAGCTAAAGAAACTTTATCTTTATGAATAATGTTGTAAACGTTTGTTGCACATAAGTAAATAGAGTAAACTGAAGGGGTTAAAGCATCAGACAACGTTCAACCTTTGGATCCATTTAAAAATATATATCCTTTTTATATCCTTTATTTGGAAAGATTAAAAACAGTATATCGTAGGACAACAAAAATAGGAGAAAAATAAGAACTAGCTGCCCATGCTTATATGTAAATAAGCTAACTTTTACCAATTAATTATCTGAGTTTTCTTTAAATATATGTTTACTTCTCAGCTAAGAATCTGACAAGCTGGTATTACTCGATATAGTCCACTGGGCCCTGTGATCCAAAAACACTTCAGCTAAATTCCCCAGAGACATTATCTGCCGAATTTATTATTTTACTCATTAAGGAGAAGCTCCTGCAAAAACCAACCTACCTGAAATGAAAAACATCATGATATTACAAGACCTCTCTCAATAAACCCCCTGCCATTACTCAAAACAAACAAAAGGTATAGCCAAATTACTACCCAGCTTTGCCTGGGATTACTGTCGCTGCGCCTCAGACCAGTGTATTTCGGTGTGCTTTCAGTTTTCAAAGCATTCGGTATGTACTCTGCTATGATGGCCAAACTGTGAGGTTATTCAGAGTCACACCAGGACATATTGTTTTGCTCGAAATTCGGGCTTTTAATATGATCGCGATGTACCGGAAATCTTTCCAAACTTTGGGCTAATTAGCTTAGCATTCAACTGGGAAGTTGATGGACCATTGTTCTATATCACCAGTAATATAATACTCTCCTTTTGTTCATCCTAAATATCCATACAATCAGCATCCGGGTCAGCCATGTTGCTATCTATAAAAATAATTTCTGAAATTTGCATAGGTTCATATTTCTATCAATGCATAGCACAACAGCAAATGAGATTCCCATCCTGAAGACTTGTTATACATTTTAAAGATTCTAAATGTGGCATGGACAAAAGGACTTTTGACATCACTGGTGCCGTATAACAGTCACCCATCAACTTCACAGTTATGTGTTGTCTAATCACCTTAAAACTTCTAACTCCTAACTTGGGAAAGGAACAATGTAGAGAGCTGAACATAGTTTCATTATTCCAAAGTTCAGCATTCAAGAATTCTCCCTGCTTCAGACAAACAGACACAAATATTTTTTTAAATGACCTGAGTTTTATTTTGTAAAGATTTCCCCTAATTTTAATTTAAATCCAGGGAATTGAATTAAGTAATAAAGGATTACTCACAATTATTTGTAATCTCATCTAAGGCATTACTTTGTTTCTCTAATACCAATGAATATCTATTGCCTCAATAATTATATTATTTGGGATTTAAATAATATTAATTAATAATGTGGCTTAAGAAATTAATTTCTATTTAAAATAAAAAGTTATGTTTGTGCTATTTGTAAATGTACTCAAAAGCAGCCTAGAAAATATCTTCCTTTATTTGTGTACAATTCCACTGTCAGTCAGCAGTGGTCCCCTGCCTTCAATTATCTAGCATCCCCACTAACATGTTTTAATGTTGCCCACATCTCCAAGGAAAATACCATGTATCTCTGCCTCTATCCTTTATATAGTTCTTATCATACATCCAAAATCAGCATTGGTCATGATGTTCCCATAAAAATGTATGCTTCCTATTAAAATAATGTTTTAACCTCTCCACACGAATGTACTGCACATTGTGATGAGATAATCATCTGGCATAGGCAGTGTGTTTTCTTTATTTAAACCAAATGTCATACTTTCTATCTGAACCATTAGTGTAATCAAAGTATTTCTATATGATCTTGATTGATATGAAATAAGTTCAATTGTGTCTTACCAGATACTTCCTCTTGCTCAAGTCGAAGATTGGACTACTTTTAGTTTATTTCTTGATTTATATATGATCCAGATCAAAGACTCAAATATAAATCTCACAGACCACTTTTGAAAATGATAACACTGGATTTTCTAAGTCTACACATACACACACAAACACACACATAAATACATGTGTATATATAGATATATACACACACACAAACAGTAGATAGTATATTAGGACCACCTGCCTAATATTGTGACGGTCTCCACTGCCCAAACAGCCCTGACACCTAGAGGCATGGACTACACTAAAGGTGTGCTGTTTTATCTGGCACAAAGACATTAGCAGCAGATCCTTTAAGTCCTGTAAGCTGCGAGGTGGGAACCGTGGATCGGACTTGCTAGTCCAGCACATCCCATATATACACACACTGTTCTAGCTGTTCAGTATATATGTTTATATTATACATATACATACATATATATATATACACACACAAATATATTTTTGCACATAGAAAGCATAATGGGTGGCTAATCACAAAAAGTTAAATACTGCTAAAATCAGGCATTACTGAGCTGAAAGGGATTCTGTCAACCTAAACATTACTTATACTGTGAATGTACAAAATGATGAATTATTTTGTATATATCCCTCAGGGAATCACTCTAATTGATGTTGGTTTTCGAGTTATCATCTTATAGTTTTGTTTTTCATTGATATTTGCCTTCATTAGAAACTTTGAGGAGTGCGCTACATTCTCTTTTTTTCATTTTTGTTCGAAATAAATTATTTTAATCTCTCTAACTACATCCCATCTCTACAATTTGAGTCTTACACCTAACTAAATCCCTTGTTCTGAGTGCCTATTGAATTTTCTAACAGCTCCTCCCCAGTGTTTTGCTTGATAAAAAAAAAATACTCAGCAGTTCTTAAAATCAAAAGAAGATATTTAGAATTAATGATGCCACTATAAGCAGGTTTTATAATGTCCTACAAGTAAATATATTGTACACAAACATTTATGGTAACTTTATTACAACATGTTTATTTTTATACCAACAATTCCATGTTATATCTTTTTGTCTCCCAGAAAGTATAATCACCAGAATAATAAAACGTCACTGGAAAGAACACATTGTTCAAAAGAAACAAGATCACTTCACTATAGAAAACAATTTGGCCCACAGTCTTTATCTGCTATTTGATATCTTTCCTTTATTTTTTTCACTAGGAAAACAGATATTTATTCACAGTAAGAAGGCATTAATTTAATTTATGGAAAACAGATTTTTTTTTTGCCAGTTCACACTTATTTAGATTTGAATTTTACATTCTCAGTAAGTTGATTTTGCTTGAATGTCATTTTTGATGTACCATATTTCAACTCATTGAAAATAGAGCATTGATAAAATATGTTGAATATTGCATTATATGATTGACAACATAGGAAAATACTGAATTAATGTATTCTTTTGTGGGTGTTCCAGAGGCACCAATTTCATTTATGGTAAATATTGAGTGGACTTTGGGAAAGACAATTTCATGTGTTTTGTGGTTTCCTGAACCTGTACACTTTTGTCTATTCCCGTTATGATCAACATGGTTCTATGCAGATTACGGAGTAACAAAAGACTTTGGAGATTACATCAGTTGTATCATTTTATTGGGCGGTGGGTGTGGAAATGTATGCACAAACCAGAGCAATGAGCCCATAACTGCCACACACAGGAGCCCCATAAATATGTCTCACACAAGAGCCCCATTTATTATGCCACACACAGGAGCCTCATAATTATGCCACACACAAGAGCCCCATAGTTATGCCACACACAAGAGCCCCATAGTAATGCCACACACAAGAGCCCCATAGTAATGCCACACACACAAGATCCCCATAGTAATGCCACACACAAGAGCCCCATAGTTATGCCACACACAAGAGCCCCATAGTTATGCCACACACAAGAGCCCCATAGTTATGCCACACACGAGCCCCATAGTTATGCCACACAATTGTACAATTCTGAAACAATAATATCTATACACATCTCTCTCACTAGTTGCATTTATTCTTGTATGAACCTATTAATACTATATTCAACTATTATAATATGTAATAAAAATGTTATTGAAAAAATGTCTTGTTTTTCTTTCCTTCTGCTGCACCTACATTGCACCTAAAGGACTTAACACAGCACCATACAGTAACAAACAAGTGTACACAGCGCTATAATCAAATTGGTGAGCAGCACTTAGTTAGTGTGTCCCTAAACCACACTCAAATAATCAATGCAAAAAAAACAAGTAAACAAAAGTGCGCTATATACACAAAACTGTGAAAATACAATGGTGTCAACCTTTGAATAAAAAGTGATATCCAGTGAGCAAAAATGTGATCCAGGAGAAGCTGTGTCTCCCTTAAGGTAATACACTCACAAGACTCAGAGATAATGAAAGCACATCAAAAGAGGTCCTGAAGGAGTTGATCTTCTATATGGAAGGCTCCAAAGACAGACAAGATATCCAATTAGTAGTGGTACAAAAAGTATTTAATAGGAAAAAAGCATCTGCTTACATGTAAGGTGTCCTGTAACAAGCGCAGTGGGGCTGGACTTACCTGCTATACTCGAGTTATATTGTTTTTATTTTGTTTTTATGCTAGTGTTTATTTTAATAGCTCTGCACTTTATTGTTATTGAGTTCCTGCATATACCGCCGTGCTGGCCCCACTGCGCTTGTTACAGGACACCTTACATGTAAGCAGATGCTTCTTTCCTATTAAATACTTTTTGTACCACTACTAATTGGATATCTTGTAGACATGTGCAAAACTAAAATTTTCGTTTCGTTTTCGTCCATTCGGACGAAAATGTTATTTATTTCGTCTAAAACGAATTTCGTTCATTAGTGCATTCGTTTCAGACGAAATTCGTTCATTATTTTCGTTTCGTTAATTTTTTTCGTTCGTTTTATAGAATACAATGTAATACTATTGGCTTTCTATAAACCGAACGAGAGCCCCATTCATAAGAAATTCTTATGAATGGGGCTCTCGTTCGGTTCATAGAAAGGCAATAGTATTACTTGTATTCTATAAGCCGAAAGTCTATAAACCGAACGACTTTCGGTTTATAGACTTTCGGCTTATGGAATACATGTAATCCTATTGCTATTCTATAAACCGAACGACTTTCGGTTTATAGAATAGCCATAGGTTTACATGTATTACATAAGCCGAAAGTCTATAAACCGAAAGTCGTTCGGTTTATAGGCTGTCGGCATTTAACTATACAGAGACAGAGTCTCCATTCATAAAATTATGAATGGAGACTTTGTCTCCGTGTAGTAAAATGCCGACAGCCTATAAACCGAACGTTCGGTTTATAGGCTGTGGGCATTTTACTACACGGAGACAAAGTCTCCATTCATAATTTTATGAATGGAGACTCTGTCTCCGTGTAGTAAAATGCCGACAGCCTATAAACCGAACGTTCGGTTTATAGGCTGTCGGCTTATGGAATACATGTATTCCTATTGCTATTCTATAAACCGAAAGTCGTTCGGTTTATAGAATAGCAATAGGAATACATGTATTCCATAAGCCGACAGCCTATAAACCGAACGTTCGGTTTATAGGCTGTCGGCATTTTACTACACGGAGACAGAGTCTCCATTCATAAAATTATGAATGGAGACTTTGTCTCCGTGTAGTAAAATGCCCACAGCCTATAAACCGAACGTTCGGTTTATAGGCTGTGGGCATTTTACTACACGGAGACAAAGTCTCCATTCATAATTTTATGAATGGAGACTCTGTCTTCGTGTAGTAAAATGCCGACAGCCTATAAACCGAACGTTCGGTTTATAGGCTGTCGGCTTATGGAATACATGTATTCCTATTGCTATTCTATAAACCGAAAGTCGTTCGGTTTATAGAATAGCAATAGGAATACATGTATTCCATAAGCCGACAGCCTATAAACCGAACGTTCGGTTTATAGGCTGTCGGCATTTTACTACACGGAGACAGAGTCTCCATTCATAAAATTATGAATGGAGACTTTGTCTCCGTGTAGTAAAATGCCGACAGCCTATAAACCGAACGTTCGGTTTATAGGCTGTCGGCTTATGGAATACATGTATATAATAAATAATATGTTATAATGTATATAATAAATAATAAAATTATGAATGGAGACTTTGTCTCCGTGTAGTAAAATGCCGAAAGCCTATAAACCGAACGATCCGTTTATAGACTTTCGGCTTATATAATACATGTAATCCTATGGCTATTCTATAAACCGAACGTTCGGTTTATAGAATAGCAATAGGAATACATGTATTCCATAAGCCGACAGCCTATAAACCGAACGTTCGGTTTATAGGCTGTGGGCATTTTACTACACGGAGACAAAGTCTCCATTCATAATTTTATGAATGGAGACTCTGTCTCCGTATAGTTAAATGCCGGCTTTTAACTATACGGAGACAAAGTCTCCATTTATAATTTTATGAATGGAGACTCTGTCTCCGTATAGTTAAATGCCGGTGTTCTGACAAATTTCTGGAGCAAATTCTCCTGCGCAATCGCAGGAGAATTTGCTCACTGCGCATGCGCATAAAGTTACAGCTGATAACTCAGCTGTAACTTTGTGACCACCGCGCATGCGCCAGCTGCGCAACCCACCTCCCGCCCCCTCACACCCCCTGCACACCCCTTCTTACCAGATCATCGACCACAGCGATACACAGCGCATGCGCACGCCTATCCAGCCGTTTGGGAATGTGCGCGTCCGTTGTTGTGTTCTTAAGGTGGTAAGTAACATGGGGCGTCGGGACATAAGGGGGCAAGCATCCTGGTGAGGGCTGCCTCATCTTGATGGGATTTGTGATCCTCCTGCTGCATCAATAATACAGCAGGAGGATCACAAATCCCATCAAGATGAGGCAGCCCTCACCAGGATGCTTGCCCCCTTATGTCCCGACGCCCCGTGTTACTTACCACCTTAAGAACACAACAACGGACGCGCGCATTCCCAAACGGCTGGATAGGCGTGCGCATGCGCTGTGTATCGCTGTGGTCGATGATCTGGTAAGAAGGGGTGTGCGGCGGGTGTGAGGGGGCGGGAGGTGGGTTGCGCAGCTGTCTCATGCACGGTGGTCACAAAGTTACAGCTGAGTTATCAGCTGTAACTTTATGCGCATGCGCAGTGAGCAAATTCTCCTGCGATTGCGCAGGAGAATTTGCTCCAGAAATTTGTCAGAACACCGGCTTTTAACTATACGGAGACAAAGTCTCCATTTATAATTTTATGAATGGAGACTCTGTCTCCGTATAGTTAAATGCCCACAGCCTATAAACCGAACGTTCGGTTTATAGGCTGTCGGCTTTTAACTATACGTTTGTCTCCATTCATAAATTTATGAATGGAGACTCTGTCTCCGTATAGTTAAATGCTATTGTATTCTATAAACCGACTCTATTTCGGCTTATAGAATGCAATAGTACTACGAATGGACGAATGAACGAATGATTTTCCTTTATTAACTATTCGTTCATTCGATTTAGTTAGCTTAGCATTTTCGTTCTTCGTTTTTCGGGCGAATGGACGAAAATGCAATTTTCGGACGAAAATGCATTCGTCCGAAAACGAATGCACATGTCTAGTATATATTCACATGTAAATTGCTTTTTTAATAAAAAATTATGATATAAATAAAATCTTGTTTTTATTTCCTTTTATGTGACAAAGCTGCCTCTCTCTTTCCCTTGCCCCCAGATTTGTCGCTCTCCCCCCCCTTAGTGTTGTCTCTCTCTCACCCTCCCTTTGGCTCCCCCCTCGCTCCCCTTGTGTCTGTCTCTTCCCCCCTTCCCTCCCCTTGTTTCTCTCTGCCCCCCCCCCTTGTTATTCTGTCCCCCCCTCACCTGTTTCTTGCTCCCTGGTGGCTAGTGGGGGCAGCCGGGGGATGTATGCACTATACATAATAGACGGAAGTGTCGGGCAGCATGGAGGTTGTCTGCACGATTCGTGCAGACATCCCCCAGCTGCCCGATTCTCCCTGGTGGCTAGCGAGGCAGCGGTGGATGTCTGCGCGATGAGCGAGACCTCCCCTGCTGCCGCCCGGAACGACAGCCAGGACTTTTATGAGGAAGCCGGAAGTACCCAGCTTCATCATAGAAGTCCCGGCGGTCATGCCGGGCGGCAGCAGGAGAGGTCTCGCTCATCGCGCAGACATCCTCCGCTCCCTCGCTAGCCACCAGGGAGAATCGGGCAGCTGGGGGATGTCTGCACGAATCGTGCAGACAACCTCCATGCTGCCCGACACTTCCGTCTATTATGTATAGTGCATACATCCCCCGGCTGCCCCCACTAGCCACCAGGGAGCAAGAAACAGGTGAGGGGGGGACAGAATAACAAGGGGGGGGGGGGGCAGAGAGAAACAAGGGGAGGGAAGGGGGGAAGAGACAGACACAAGGGGAGCGAGGGGGGAGCCAAAGGGAGGGTGAGAGAGAGACAACACTAAGGGGGGGAGAGCGACAAATCTGGGGGCAAGGGAAAGAGAGAGGCAGCATTGTCACATAAAAGGAAATAAAAACAAGATTTTTTTATATCATAATTTTTTATTTAAAAAGCAATTTACATGTGAATATATACTAGACATGTGCATTCGTTTTCGGACGAATGCATTTTCGTCCGAAAATTGCATTTTCGTCCATTCGCCCGAAAAACGAAGAACGAAAATGCTAAGCTAACTAAAGCCGGATGAACGAATGGTTAATAAAGGAAAATCATTCGTTCATTCGTCCATTCGTAGTACTATTGCATTCTATAAGCCGAAATAGAGTCGGTTTATAGAATACAATAGCATTTAACTATACGGAGACAGAGTCTCCATTCATAAAATTATGAATGGAGACTTTGTCTCCGTATAGTTAAATGCCCACAGCCTATAAACCGAACGTTCGGTTTATAGGCTGTGGGCATTTAACTATACGGAGACAGAGTCTCCATTCATAAAATTATAAATGGAGACTTTGTCTCCGTATAGTTAAAAGCCGGCATTTAACTATACAGAGACAGAGTCTCCATTCATAAAATTATGAATTGAAAATTTGTCTCCGTATAGTTAAATGCCCACAGCCTATAAACCGAACGTTTGGTTTATAGGCTGTGGGCATTTAACTATACGGAGACAGAGTCTCCATTCATAAAATTATAAATGGAGACTTTGTCTCCGTATAGTTAAAAGCCGGCATTTAACTATACAGAGACAGAGTCTCCATTCATAAAATTATGAATGGAGACTTTGTCTCCATGTAGTAAAATGCCCACAGCCTATAAACCGAACGTTCGGTTTATAGGCTGTCGGCTTATGGAATACATGTATTCCTATTGCTATTCTATAAACCGAACTTTCGGTTTATAGAATAGCCATAGGATTACATGTATTACATAAGCCGAAAGTCTATAAACCGATCGTTCGGTTTATAGACTTTCGGCATTTTACTACACGGAGACAAAGTCTCCATTCATAATTTTATGAATGGAGACTCTGTCTCTGTATAGTTAAATGCCGACAGCCTATAAACCGAACGACTTTCGGTTTATAGACTTTCGGCTTATGTACTACATGTAATCCTATGGCTATTCTATAAACCGAAAGTCGTTCGGTTTATAGTTTAGCAATAGCATTACATGTATTCTATAAACCGAACGTCGTTCGTTTTAAAGACTTTCGGCTTATAGAATACTATTGGCTTTCTATAAACCGAACTAGAGTCGAGTCCCCATTCATAAGAAATTCTTATGAATGAGGAGGGACTCTAGTTAGGTTTATAGAATGCCAATAGTATTCTATAAGCCGAAAGTCTTTAAAACGAACGACGTTCGGTTTATAGAATGCATGTAATGCTATTGCTGTTCTATAAGCCGAATGTCTTTCGGCTTATAGAACAGCAATAGCATTACATGTATTCTATAAACCGAACGTCGTTTGTTTTAAAGACTTTCGGCTTATAGAATACATGCTGCTATTGGCTTTCTATAAACCGAAAGAGTCCCCATTCATACGAATAGGTCAATTGACCTATTCGTATGAATGGGAACTCAATTTCGGTTTATAGGAAGCTAATAGCATTACATGCATTCCATAAACCGAAAGTCATTCATGTCGGTTTATGGAATGTAGTGCAATGCTATTGGTATTGTAAACCGACTCTATTTCGGTTTAGAATGCCAATAGCACGAATGGACGAATGGACGAATGAACGAATGTTTTTCGTTTATTAACCATTCGTTCATTCGGATTTTGTTAGTTAAAATTTTCGTTATTCGTTTTTCGGACGAATGGACGAAAATGCTATTTTCGTCCGAAAATGAATTCGTCCGAAAACGAATGCACATGTCTAATATCTTGTCTGTCTTTGGAGCCTTCCATATAGAAGATCAACTCCTTCAGGACCTCTTTTGATGTGCTTTCATTATCTCTGAGTCTTGTGAGTGTATTACCTTAAGGGAGACACAGCTTCTCCTGGATCACATTTTTGCTCACTGGATATCACTTTTTATTCAAAGGTTGACACCATTGTATTTTCACAGTTTTGTGTATATAGCGCACTTTTGTTTACTTGTTTTTTTTGCACCATACAGTACCCACAGCACTTGTCATGCACCTATATAGCACCCACAGCACTTGGCTTGCATTCAGATTGCACCCACACAATTTGGCATGCAACAGTGTCAATATGCCCCACCGAACATACAACAGTGTCACTTTATCCCACCGAACATGTTATTTTGGCCCATAGAACATGGCACAGCATCACTTTGCAAATTAAAATAAGCCACTGCCAGGTACCAATAAACATGCCACAGTCACTTTGTCATTAATATATTCAACAGCCAGTTTTCCATTTAAAATATGACACTGTTTGTCCATTAAAATATACCACAGACAATTTGCCCAATAATATGCCAGTATTATTTTTCCATTAATATGCCACAGGCAATTTATCCAATAATATTCCAGTATTATTTTGCCATTAAAAAGTCATATGTTGCCCTGATGATCAGTGATGCCCTTGCTCCTCATCTTCAGCTTAGCGAAATGGGCCAGCCCACCAAAAAAACCTTCCTCCCCTCTATATATGTCACAACCTGGTATAGCAGACCAAGGAGGAGCCTCATTGCAGGCCATAATGTGGGGTCTGTTTGTATTCCACGATTCATAACTGCGACCGGACTGATACAGGACTGGTAATTGTGACCGGACTGAGACTGGACTGGTAGCGGAGACTGCTGGTAGGATTCTGGACTAGAACTGGGAAAAATAACCAAACAGAATCATGGTACAGATAGCGTTGTAAACCTGAAAGGAATCGGTGTCGGAAATCGAGGTGCACTTTAGTGATGAGGGAGCTGATGGTGAACAGCATGAGGAGATTGACTTGGGAGGTTGACTTTTAAAATGAGTCAACCTAATAAGTAGTCCTTCTGGCACTATTCTCAATTTTTTATGAACAGGCCCCAGAATGTATTATAATAGTCACTGTATGATCCCTGGGTCTGCAGTAGCATAGAGATCAAGATCCAGCAGTGAGACAACGTAGCATGATTGCTAGACACTGTGACAAAACACCAAAAAGTATAGTATGTGTATCAAATCAGTACAGGATCACCAATGGAATGTGAAGTAAACACCTGATGGGAGTACTCCTCTCGTCACCCTCACCACTTGGATTCACATTTGTGCAAAATTCTTCTGCCTTATATATGTATGTACAATTGTAAAATGTTTCTTTAAATAAATTGTATGCATGTGGTGTATACACAGATTTAATAGTGAGTAAGAAGAATGCACAGCAGATGGTATTGAGTAATGTTTCTTGTAACCTGTAAAATAGCTGCCATGTACTATTTTCTTCCATACAAGCTAGTAAATGTACAAGCAAAGACATATGTTTAAGTTTCTAGATGCCCATCCATAATAAAACACAAATGTGAGCACTTGACAAGCCCTCCAATTTTAATGAAACCCTTAGTTTCTGAAGCAAATAAACTAAGGACTGAAGCCAAGATCTATGTCTGATTAATTACTCAATTTAGTCTATGGAGAACTAAAATATGCTGCAGCTCAGTAAAATTGTCATCATTAACTTGTAAGTTTACATAAAACTTTTAAAGCATGGAATATTTGTGGTTGGACTGACAGTCCTCTTGTGAAATGCGATCTCACTTTGGCAATTAGGAGGTTTACTTAAAGGTAAAGTGTGTAAGAAAACTAGAAAACATATACTAGATGTAATATGGAACACACACCCAAATAATCTAGCACCATAAAGAACAAGATCCAGCCGTGAGACAATGTAGCATGACCACTAGACACTGTGAAAAAACACAGACACCAAAAATGTAAATTGTGTGGATCAAAGAGTGAAAAGCACTGTTTTAAATATAGGGGGTAGGCCTACTTGCCCTGGCCAACCCCATATGTCTTAGGAGTATCCGGGACCCATATGTGGAGCCCTTAGGAACCCGATTTTGACATGGGAGATCATTGGGAGTAAGTTTCATCTTGCTTCCATTCATCCCTGCAGGCTTCACCTGATCTTGTTCTTTGCCAAATGGTTAGTGAATACCATTTTCAAGTATCTGAGGAGAGGGAGATTCTGTTCAAGGTTGGAGCGATTAGTGCTGATCTTGAGCTCCAATCCTGTATTTTAGTGAATAAAAAAAACACACATTACTTCTAAAAAGTATTAAAAAATAGTACCTAGAAAATGCAGTCAATGAAGGAATTTTAGAAAGTTTAAAATGAAAAAGGATAATGAAAACTAGGAAAGTGATTTAGAAATGAAGATTTACAGAAGCACATGGGAATGGTCATATGCATATAAACTAACTCATTGTTTTATGAGGAATCAGTGTATTTATAAAGCACAGAAACATATTCTGCAGAATCATTGTTTGAGTTGAAACTTAAAATAAAATGTACAATTAGGGTAAAAATATTACTGAGTGTATTTACATTTTAGAAGTGGAGAGTTGTATGGAAGCATATAATTAACAATGTCAGGCGCCTTTACCAGGCCAGGTAGGAGTTTCAGTGCAGGAATAGAGGAGGTATCTGGTTGCATGTTATTTATAGTGCACAGTGGCGTCCCGAGGGGGGGTGGGGGGGGGGGGAGGACCGCACTGGGTGACACCTCCAGCGGGGGTGACACCGGTGCTGCAGGCACCCCCCCCCCCGCATCGCGCTGCTTAACTTTTTCTTTTTTTTCCGGCAGCCGCATCCGCTTGATGTGGCCGTCTGGAAAAAAGAAAAAAAAAGAAAAGAAAAAAAATCACAGCGACCAGATGTGACGCTACGTCACATCAGGTGACTGTGTTTCCCTCCTCCGTGCAGGAGGGAAGACTGCACAGAGGAGGCGTCCGTCCGGGGACACGGAGCGGAAGCTACTCGGTAAGTAATGGGGAAGGGGGGGAGGAGGGTGGTTTAAAACGAGCACTTTATTACTGGGCTCTGACTGGCACTATATTACTGGGCTCTGACTGGCATAATATTACTGGGCTCTGACTGGCACTATATTACTGGGCTCTGACTGGCATAATATGCCTGGAATCTGACTGGCATAATATGCCTGGAATCTGACTGGCACAATATTACTGGGCTCTGACTGGCACACTATTACTGGGCTCTGACTGGCCCACTATTACTGGGCTCTGACTGGCCCACTATTACTGGGCTCTGACTGGCCCACTATTACTGGGCTCTGACTGGCCCACTATTACTGGGCTCTGACTGGCCCACTATTACTGGGCTCTGACTGGCCCACTATTACTGGGCTCTGACTGGCCCACTATTACTGGGCTCTGACTGGCCCACTATTACTGGGCTCTGACTGGCCCACTATTACTGGGCTCTGACTGGCCCACTATTACTGGGCTCTGACTGCCCCACTATTACTGGGCTCTGACTGCCCCACTATTACTGGGCTCTGACTGGCCCACTATTGTGCACAGCGGCGTCCCAAGGGGGGTGGGGGGGGGCGGACCGCACTGGGTGACACCTCCAGCGGGGGTGACACCGGTGCTGCAGGCACCCCCCTCATGCTTAACTTTTTTTTTTTTTCCGGCAGCCGCATCCGCTTGATGTGCCAGTCAAAAGGGACTCTTTTGTGTGGCGTAATTAAGGGACTCTTGTGTAGCATAATTATGGGGCACCTGTGTGTGTGTTGCATAATTATGGGGCAACTGTGTGTGTGGCATAATTAATTGGGCAGAGGTGAAGCATAAATAGTGGGGCTCTGGTGTGGCATAATTTATGGAGCTCTGGTGTTGCATAATTTATGGGGCTCCTGTGTGTGGCATAGTTATGGGGCTCCTGTGTGTGGCATAGTTAATAGGCCATCTAACTGGCATTACTAAATAATCTGTTTGGCATTGTATTGGAGGAAATCCAGGGGGGTGACACCATGAGTTTCCGCACCGGGTGACACCAACCCTAGTGACGCCCCTAATTGTGCAGGTTTAGAACAGATAAAGAAACAAAGAGATAGGGATTGGAATAAGGACTGAAGGAGAGACAAAAGGGAACTTTAGCAAAGAACTGCAGAATAGGAATAGGGGTTGAGTAGGAAATGCAGTACAAACAAAGAGCTATAGAATGGAGTGTAGACAAAGAAGAGGTAGGGGTAAAGAGATTTACACAAGGGGTGAGGCCTGAGGCAAGGGTGAGGCAAGGGTGAGGCCTGAGAAGGGTAGCTAAACAGGAACACCCGAGAGAGGGTGAGGCCTGAGAAGGGTAGCTAAACACGAACACCCGAGAGAGGATGAGATCTGAGAATGGTAGCTAAACAGGAACAGCCGAGAGAGGGTGTGGCCTGAGAAGGGTAGCTAAATCCATGAGTCAGAAGGTCAGTGTAGAACCCTGACACACAGCCTATTCAGCTATCAGAATTCTATACATTTACTATATTGAATAGGCATTTTATATACTTGGAAATTCTAGTTGTATACTCTCTTTTAGAACAAGTGTGTGCTAGTAAAGAAATATCCCTGCAGTACATAAGATAGAAATAGGGTAGACTATAAAGTAATAGGAAAGTGAATACAATGGTTTCAAAGGACGATACGACTAAAGTGTTCAGAGGAGTTACTGATGATTTATAGTCAAAAATATCAGATAGGATAAAGGTAAAAAAAGATTTACTAAGGGGGGGGGGGGGGGCTTATAGCAGATATGAAGCTTTACACAAATCTTTCTAAATTTGGACAAAGAGCAGCACAAAAAGTGCTATCTGTGGCAGAAGCCAAAAGCTCCTAGGAGAGCTAAAATCACTAGCTCCCGCACAGACTGTCCTATACCCTGCTACTGCTGTCTCTGACTTACTGGAGTACAGCAGGAATCATCCTTAAGCTATACAGCGCATTACAAATGCGCCCCTGCCCGCTACAAACACCGGGGAGAAATGCCTGGTAGGAGGTCTCCCCATTGGCTGGTTCAAACAGCCCACCTATCAGCTTCATGGTAGCTCACATACGGATTGGTCGCCCGTTTAAAGGGCTAATGTATACCGAAATGTATGTAAAATGTTATCCGAACTGTGTTCATTGTTTCCCTCATGAATGGTCCCTGTTTCCCCCGTGTTAACTGTGTGATTAAAATGTATAGTGCACTGTTAAAAGAGCCTAATCAATGGTAACAGTTTCCCCAATTAATGTAGCTTCAGCAGCCGCTTCACAATAAAGGTTTATCCAGGCTGCTGAGCTCATTCTCTGATTAGAAATGTAGGTGCTTTTCCTATTGGTCACTGTCACGGGAGGGCTACTAGATGGGTAGCTCCTACCGGAATCAGTTCCACAAAATCACTCCTCAGGTCCAGTAAATATCCAATAGCCAAACGGGGCTATGATCAGTGCTTCCCTGCCAGCAATTCCCCCAACATAGCAGACGAGACTGGTCGTGTTGGGAAAACAAGAAGAACTGTTTATTGACACAAAACACAGGACATATATACAGGAAAACATCTTGATAACAAAAGTACTTCTTCACACCTGCACAAAAGGACAGTACCTGGCAGCCAATCAGATGAAAGGTAGGATTAGTAGCAACCAATCCCCAGCAGGGGGCGTGCCCCACAGATCAGCAATTATATGCAAATTGGGCAGTTAACTAAGCAACCAATCAGAACAGTGCCTACACTGGGGCTTGGTCTGAGCAACCAATAGGAAAACCGCCTACCTTTTGAAGAAGAGAATGAGCTCAGCAGCCAGGATAAACCTTTATTTTGAAGTGGCTGCTGAAGCTACATTCCTGGGGAAAGTGTACAAGGGTTAGGCTCTGGAACAGGGCAACATACATGTAAAACACACAGTTAGAACAGGGGAAAATAACTCAGCCGGAACATGGGCACTGAGGAACGGAAAAACATGGTTGTCTGGAGGGGTGCTACCGTGACATTTCTCCCCCTTTCAAAGAGAGCCAGCTTGGGGTTGTCCACACGGATAAGCCTGAAGGTGGTGAGGAAAACACTGGGTGTGGTGTTGACTCACACGTCTTCTTGCCGTGATAAGCCATCTGCGTTTTTATTGTCCTTTCCGGGACGGTATTGCACTGTAAAATTAAAGGGTTGAAGGGATAGGCTCCACCGCAATAGTCTACCATTGTCCCCGGACACTCTGTTCAGCCACACAAGGGGGTTGTGGTCAGTTAAGACAGTGAATTCCCGGCCATACAAGTACGGCTGGAACCGCTTTAGTGCCCACACAAGAGCCAGGCACTCTTTTTCAATAGCAGCATAGCCCACCTCCCGTTCCAGTAGCTTGCGACTTTGGTATGCTACTGGGTGCTCCACTCCTTGGCTGTTGACCTGGCTCAACACGGCCCCGAGCCCAAACATGGAAGCGTCTGTGTGGACCAAAAAGGGTTGATTAAAGTTAGGAGCGGCCAAGACCGGAGAATTCTCTAGGGCTGTTTTTAAGGCTTCAAAGGCAGCACCACATTCTGGGGACCACAGGACTGTCCGGGGCAGGGTTTTCTTGGTAAGGTCAGTCAGGGGTTTGGCCAAAGAACTGTAATTGGGTACAAATTTTCTGTAATACCCTGCGGTACCTAAGAAAGCTAGGACCTGCTTCTTATTGAGCGGTACAGGCCAGTTGACAATAGCCTCAATTTTGGCGGGTTCAGGTCGCTGTTTCCCACTCCCCACCCGGTGTCCCAAGTAGTGGACCTCGCCCATACCTATTTGGCATTTGTCGGGGCGGATAGTCATCCCTGCTGCTTGTATTCTGCCCAATACCACATCCAGATGCTGGAGGTGCTCGTCCCAAGAGAGTCACTGAAGATCACTATATCGTCGAGATAGGCGCAGGTATAGCCCTGCAGACCCTCGAGTAGCTGATCTACCAGCCGCTGAAAGGTAGCTGGGGCATTCTTCATCCCAAACGGCATGACCCGAAATTGGTACAGGCCGAATGGGGTGATGAATGCCGACTTGGGGACGGCATCTGCCGTCAACGGGATCTGCCAATAACCCCGGCTAAGGTCTAGTGTCGAAACCCAGGTCGCCCCCGCTAACTGGTCTAACAGGTCATCTACTCGGTGCATAGGGTAGGCATCAGTGGTCGTCTTTTCATTTAGCCAACGATAGTCCACACAGAAGCGGGTCGTCCCGTCCTGCTTAGGCACTAGAACAACTGGAGAAGCCCAGGGGCTGTGGGAGGGTTCTATAACTCCCAAGGTCCTCATCTCTTCAAGCTCCTTCCTAATGTGTCCCTTGACTGCTTCAGGGACCCGGTAAGCGGGTTGCCTGAGAGGGCTCTGACCGGGAGTCTCTACTTCATGCTGGGCTAATGATGTGATGCCGGGTAGAGCAGAGAACAGCTGGAGGTGCTGCTTTAGCAGCGGGAATACTTGGGCTTTTTCTATGGGGCTCAGCTGTTCTCCGAGCTTGACTTGGGTAATATCCCCGGGGTGGACGGACTCAGCAAGGAGGTCTGGGATAGCCCGGTCTCCTGCCTCCGTGTGCGAGGGGGTACAGATAGCAAACACCTCTTCTGTACGTTCTAGGTATGGTTTGAGCGCATTTACGTGGCAGAGTCGCCGGGTCTGACCTCTGGCTCATCGGGCGACAACGTAGGTTGTCTCTCCCCTGCGCTCTACAACCTCGTATGGTCCTATCCAGGCAGCCTGTAATTTATTTTGGCGGGTAGGACGTAGCATCAGGACCCGCTGACCCACTAGAAGCTCTCGGGGCTTAGTGTTGCGGTCATACAAGGTCTTGTGGCGGGCTTGGGCTGCCCTTAGGTTCCCATGGGCTAGGGACATGAGCCGGTCTAATTTTTCCCGGAGCTCAACTACATAAGTGATAAGTGGAGTCTCCTCTGACTCGCATTTCCCTTCCCAGTATTCCCGCAGAATATCTAGGGGACCCCTTACCCTTCGCCCATAGAGTAGTTCGAATGGTGAATATCCTGTGGACTCCTGTGGGACCTCCCGGTAAGCAAACAAAAAATGGGGCATAAATTTTTCCCAGTCAACATGATCTGCTATGAACGTCCGGATCATCTGTTTCAAGGTTCCATTGAACCTTTCACAAAGTCCATTCGTTTGTGGATGATAGGGGGACGTGCGCAGGGACTTAACCCCACAGAGGGTCCATACCTGCTGGAGCAACTCAGAGGTGAATTGTGTGCCCTGATCGGAGAGTACTTCTTGGGGAAATCCTACCCGTGAGAATATAGCCAGAAGGGCATTTGCCACTGTCTCAGCAGAAATATTTGGCAGGGCCGTGGCTTCAGGGTAGCGGGTGGCAAAGTCTACTACTGTGAGGATGTACCTTTTCCCCGTCTTGCTAGGATGGGCAAGAGGGCCGATGAGATCTATGGCGACCCTACTGAAAGGTTCCCCAATAAGGGGTAGAGGCTGCAAGGGGACTTGTGACGCTTCAGGTCGCTTCCCTACCCGCTGGCACAGCTCGCAGGTGCGGCAATGGTGCTTAACATCCCGGGAGATCCCTGGCCAAAAGAATGTGCAGGTGAGTCTGTACTCTGTCCGCCTGGCGCCGAGGTGACCGGATAGAGGGGCTTCGTGGGCTAGGGTGAGGAGAGCGGGGCGGTGGATGGCGGGGACTATCAATTGGAGCCGAGGAACCTCGGTTATACCATTAGTGTTGCCTGGGGTAGCCCTATATAAGAGGTCTTTCCTCCATATAATCTGGTCAGAGAAGGTACCTTTCTCTCCCGTCTCTGCCTGGCTGCGATAGCGGCTAAGGCTGAGGTCAGATAGCAGTTGGGCACGGAAACCGTCAGGGGGGAGCCATGGTAGGGAGTCAGTTGTGAGTAGGTCGTCGGGGTTAGTGCTTACCTGCGTCCCAAAATCGGAAGGTTGGTTAGCCTGAGAACGGGTTACAGCCAAGCAAGCAGGATCCACTGTACAATCCATCTCAGGCACATACCGGCTCTCCAAATAGCCCAAATCATTTCCCAGCAGTACATCCGTGGGTAAGCCCTCCATGATGCCCACATCTCTGTAGCCCTCCCCAGTGCCCCACTTTAGGTATACCCTGGTCATGGGTAGCTGATGTACCTGCCCCCCAGCCACGCGCACATCCACTTTGCAGTTAACTGGCTGGTTAGGGGGTAAAGTACGGGGCTGGACCAGTGTGAGGGTAGCTCCAGAATCCCTTAGTCCCTCGGCTGGCTGCCCATTAATGGCGACGGGCTGGTAGTGGTGCTCTCGGTTGTCCTTCCGAGGATGCTGAGCCAGATAGACCTCATCTGAGTAACTCTCATGTATGGCAAAAGGCTCCGGGGAACAGTAATTGTAATCCACAGTTGGGTCTGAGTTAGCTGGACCAGAATCCTGGGTCCGGCTCACACACTGAGCCTGGCTCGCCATCCAAGGGCCTGGGGACTGGTTACTTCGAGGACCATGGGGTTGAGCCCTGGGCTGTAGCTGGGGACAATATTTCTGAATGTGGCCAGGTTGACGACAGTGAAAACATCACGTAGAAGCCCCACTAGGTCTAGCATTCGGTGCGTATGACCTATTCGGATAAGACTCCATGGGTCGGGTAGGTGGGGAGGCTGGGGGCATGGGGCGGTGCATTAGCGGCTGAGGTCTGCTGTGGTAGGGGGTAGGGTGTCTTGAGACTGGGCGGCGGACATCCACAAATTTGTCCGCCAGCTTTGCCGCCTCTTCCAGGTTTACGGGGTCTTGGTCTCTTACCCAGTCTCGTACCTCTGTGCTCGTATGAAGAAAAAATTGCTCCAGTAAAAACTGTTGGAGGCATTCTTGCCAAGTGGTGACTTGCCTCCCTTGTATCCAGCTGGTAGCGGCTCGGGTCATGCGATGTGCCCACTCAGTGTACGTGTCTCTTGGACCCATCCTCGCCTCTCGGAATTTCCTACGGTATGTATCAGGGGTGATGGCATATCGGGCCAGCAGACGGGTCTTTACTTCGGGGTAATCTCTAGCCCATTCATCAGGGATCGCTCTGTACATTTCTGCAGCTCGCCCAGATAACTTGCCCACCAGTATAGGTACCCAGTCCTGGGTGTCCACATTGTGGAGCTGGCACTGTCGTTCAAAGTTTTGTGGGAATCCATCGATATCCCCGACAGCATCATCAAACTGTTTGAAGGACTGGTGGGTAACTTTGATCGGGCACGTAGAGGTGGTGCTGCGCACTGAGTGTGAATCCTCTGTGGCCGGTCCAGAGATAGTGGCTCTCCGGTGCGCCAATTCGGCTTCTCTCTCCCGCTCTGCCACTTCCATGATGCGATTAACAATTTCTACGGACGGGTTGGGTCCAAAAAACGCCAATCTCTCCCTTACCCTCCGTGAGATCTCATCACTCTCAGCACGAGGGGGTTCCATGAACCGGGAGGGGATGTGTGCTGCTTGCCCCACAATTGGGCTGGGAGGGCGGCTCTCCTCCCTTTCAAGTTCCAGTAGAGCCGCCACCAATTCGTTCCTTTTCAAGCTTCCGGTGTCTTGGCCTTTTTGGGCAAGCAAGTCTTGCAGCGCAGCCACCGTGAGGGACTTGTATGCTTCTGCCATAATAAAAGAAACAATAATCCACTTGATAAATCCAAGGACCAGTGTTGGGAGGAGAGATCCCACTTCTTGACACCAGTGTCACGGGAGGGCTACTAGATGGGTAGCTCCTACCGGAATCAGTTCCACAAAATCACTCCTCAGGTCCAGTAAATATCCAATAGCCAAAACGGGGCTATGATCAGTGCTTCCCTGCCAGCAATTCCCCCAACATAGCAGACGAGACTGGTCGTGTTGGGAAAACAAGAAGAACTGTTTATTGACACAAAACACAGGACATATATACAGGAAAACATCTTGATAACAAAAGTTGAACAAAAGAACTTCTTCACACCTACACAAAAGGACAGTACCAGGCAGCCAATCAGATGAAAGGTAGGATTAGTAGCAACCAATCCCCAGCAGGGGGCGTGCCCCACAGATCAGCAATTATATGCAAATTGGGCAGTTAACTAAGCAACCAATCAGAACAGTGCCTACACTGGGACTTGGTCTGAGCAACCAATAGGAAAACTGCCTACCTTTTGAAGAAGAGTATGAGCTCAGCAGCCAGGATAAACCTTTATTTTGAAGTGGCTGCTGAAGCTACATTCCTGGGGAAAGTGTACAAGGGTTAGGCTCTGGAACAGGGCACCATACATGTAAAACACACAGTTAGAACAGGGGAAAATAACTCAGCCGGAACATGGGCACTGAGGAACGGAAAAACATGGTTGTCTGGAGGGGTGCTACCGTGACAGTCACTCAGACCAAGCCCCCAGTGTAGGCACTGTCCTGATTGGAGTTAAATGCCCAATTTAAAGGGACTAACCTAATTGGTGACCACTCCCCCCAGATATTTTGGCACCAAACTCAATTATCTGTTGTATTGGATGTGAACCTGTAATCCCCTACTTCCTGTCCTATTCACTATCTTATGTTAAATGTAATCTTGTTATAGTTCTTTTGTTCCATCTATGTTATCAAGATGTGTTACTGTATATATGTCATATGTTTTGAACTAATAAACAGTTCTTCTAATTTTACCCAACTTGACCGGTCCCGTTCACTATGTTGTGGGATTGTTAGCAGGGAACAAGTGATTATAGCACCGTTAGGCTACTTGTATTTTCCCGGACCTGAGGCGTGTATCTTGTGTAACTGATTCTGGTAGGAGCTCAACATCTCCTCCGACAGACACAAAGTAAGCAAGATGATGCAGTTTCGCCTGTGCCTGTTGGGGAGGGACATTGTGCTGCCAGCTAGTAGAGTATTCAACAGGTGGTTTGCCCAAACAGAGAGGTCAGGAAAGTGTGGCCCTGGGTGCCAATCAACTTAGAATGTTACATTGAAATATTCTCATGTTCTCAAGTACATGAGATGCTGGTATTAGCCAACATAATGGTACTCTTTTTTTTTTTTCCTTCACCAGGAATCAAAATTGCAACCCTGAGGATTAAACAGATTCTACAGGTGGTGTGAGCTACCTCACTATCTATGTTACTATGGTATACTGGAATTTCTTTAAACTTACATATTAACGGACACAAAATCATTAATCTTTACCTGTTAATTTACCTCTAAAAAAAAGTCATCCTAAATGTGCATTTCAAAACATGTAGTGAAGTAGAAATGGTGGGTGAAGGTCCGGAGAAATAAACGATACAGACAACAGGGAAATTACTCTGAAATAGGTGCTTTAATTCTCGAATAGAGAGACAGCTTCACCGCCACTGTCCTCCTACCCGGTGTATCCCAAACGCCAATGCACAAATATAATATTGTGTCATGTTCCAACTTGGTATTTACACTGCATAAATATTCCATTATTCAATTGTCCATCTCTCCATGTATATAGATATATTTGTTTTTAACAGAACTTCAATGTTATTATTAATGTGTGTTTTCCAATGTTAATCACTGATTGTTATTTGCACTTTAAAAGGGAAGGCACACCCCTTGAGGGTAAGCCTTGAGAAAGCGCAGTGTTTTTGCGCGAAACGCTTAGGCGTTTGGGATACACCGGGTAGGAGGACAGTGGCGGTGAGGCTGTCTCTTTATTCGAGAATTAAAGCACCTATTTCAGAGTAATTTCCCTGTTGTCTGTATCGTTGATTTCTCCAGACCTTCACCCACCATTTCTACTTCACTACATGTTTTGATTTTTTGCTCTGTGGAAGCACAGAGCGGTGAAGCCACGGAGAAGTGGGAAACTCCCTCAAGTCTGCGAGGTGGGATCCAACCTCTTTCTTATTTGTATATGAGAACTACTCTCTTGGATCTCCACAAATGACCAACGATTATAATAGTCTACCCTACATGCATAAACGGATTACAGAGATAAGCAGCGTCACATCAGTTACCAGTGTTTAGAGGAGAAGATGGCGGACGGCAATTGAAGTAAGCTTTCCACTTTCTCTCCTATACACTGCTAGTGTGACTCATAAATTGAATGATTTGTGTTATGACAGGATGATTATCCAGCCTTAACCTATTCTCTGTAAATGATATCCTTATCTGCATAAAAAGGACTTTGACAAATCGTTTAAGAACAGAACTGATATGTTATTACTGTTCGCCAACCACAGTTTCCCACATTTAAACAGACACAGCCAAACTAAAGTTACAGCATGGCCACGTCCAGTACAGCCTCCCAAGACCCCGGTGAACCCCATATCCCTTTCACATGGAGTATGGACACAACTATTAGAACTAATAAAGATAATCAATTATTTAGCATGGAACAGCAGATCATTACAGAAGACACATCCTTAGACAATCTATTCAAACAGTTTGAGAAATTAACGTCAAAAGAAATAAAAACATGGTGGGAAGTCACCAGTCTGCAAAAATATGCAGAAAACAAGAGAATAACAGGTGGAATCAGACTTTGGATGAAATGTTCATTGAAATTAATAGACATTTTAATTGAATTTCACACGGAAAAATTACAGGAATTAAAGGCAAAGATTGTGACAACTCAGGACAAATTATCACCCTTTGCCATACAACCTAAGTTCCACGAATGGGACAAAAAAATCTCTAGCAATAACCACAAACTAGAAGATGAAATCTACACAAGGAAACAAAATAAATTCCTACGTGATAAAAAAAGACTATGAATAAAACAAAATCCATACGTGGCACCTGGAACGAAGGAACTTAAAAATCAAAAGAGGAAATAAAAAAATCTATTTTAAAGAAACAAAATCGATCTGTCTCTTTTTCTATAGCAGACCAGACCACAACCGATGCAATATCATTGTCCTCATCACTCTCCTCTCCAGTCTCCACTTCATCCATTAAAAGAGGTGATATATCCTCCAACAAAGGGGACAAAAAGTCAAAAAACTCACAAGGCCTCTCACAGACAGATCCAGAGGACAAGGAAGACTGGATAAGAAAAGGAGCAAGAATGAAGACAAGGCGACAATCAAGAACATGAGCAATGTCCTAAATCTATCAACTAGAAGCTTGACCTTGGAAGACCAAACATTTCTTTCTAAGGGACTTTCTTTTTCCCCAACAGATTCCTTTAATCATTTTGAGACACTCATAGATCTCAACAAATTCTTGAGAGACATAACGGTCAAAAAATTCTTTATGACTAAAAAACGGGACACTCAGCCAGGGTCTCCTTATTTGGATCCCCTGGAAGAGAGCCCTATTTTAACATCAACCCAAGATCTGGATCATACAAAAGAGAATGTTCCAGATCATTTAATGTTTAAAGAACAATGTGACCTACATGATTTGGAGAATTTGCAACTGGAACAGGGACCACTTATAGAACACTAGAGTCACTTATACTCAACTTCAGAACCCTTCAAAGTTGAATCCCTTAATGATCAGGGGCAAACTAGAAAAAACATATCAAGATCTAGTGGAGAGGGACCTTGGTAATCTAGCAAAAAGTCTGAGGTTCAAGCATACAGACAACTTGAGTACAGGGGAGAGACAAGCCTTAAAAAAATATTATAGAAGACAGCAGTGTAGTTATTCGTCAATCAGATAAGGGCGGTAAGGTGGTGGTCATGGATACCAACTTCTATATCCAAGAAGCCCATATACAATTGGGAGACCAAGAAACCTATGTTAAACTCTTAGCAAATCCTACTACCATTTTTCAACACACCCTAGGCCAACTCTTACAACACGGGTATAATCTAAGAGTAATTAGCACCAAGGAATTTGAATTTTTGAACACACAACATCCAATCACTGCTACTTTTTATCATGTCCCTAAGATACACAAATCTATAATCAATCCCCCAGGGCGCCCCATTATATAGGGCATAGGATCATTAGGTGAGGCATTGTCCCAATGGGTGGACGAACACCTTCAACCCCTGGTTGCTAATTTAAAAGGCTACATTAAGGATACAAAACATCTAATTTGCCTTATGGACAAATTGGCATGGGAGCCAGGTGATTCATGGGCTACCATAGATGTCTCTTCCTTGTACTCGAGTATTCCCCATCACGCAGGCCAGGAAGCTATACAATTTTTTTCTCTACAACTATTCTAGCTACTCCACAGACCTCAGTTCATTTTTGTTGGATTGTATTCAGTTCTTGTTATGTCACAACTATTTTGTCTTTGATGGTTCATTCTATCTCCAAAGGCGTGTCACCGCCATGGGCACAAAGTTCGCGCCCTCATATGCGAATTTGTTCATGGGAAGATGGGAATGGTGCCACGTCTTTGGAGAGGAGAATCCATTCAGACAATTCATAAAATGGTATGGTAGATACATAGACGACCTACTCATTATATGGACAGGTACGGTAGAACAATTTACACAGTTTAGAGATTTTATCTAAATCTATTAGATTTACTAATAATCTTAATCTTACTTTTACCGCTGATTATCAACCACTAGAAGTTAATTTTCTTGATGTGACCCTCACAGGCAACTTGGAGCAAAGAACCATCGTCTCCAACACATATAGAAAACCTACAGCTGGTAATACCTTCCTATATGGAAGTAGTTGTCATCCAGGCCATATCTTCAACGGTATACTCATAGGAGAGTTTATCAGACTTCGTAGAAACTGCTCCACAGATGTACATTTTGAGAAACAGGCTTCAGCACTCAAAAATCGATTAGAGGAAAGAAACTATTCTACACAGTGTATCAATAAGGGATACCATGTAGCAAAAAACAAAAATCATAGGGACCTTTTGGCCGATAAACAAACTCGATCTCATTCCAGAGGCAAGCACACTACCCCAACTAAAGGCCCTATTTTCTGTACCAAATATAGTAACCAGTACAAACAAGTAACTAGTATAATCAAAAAGCACTTGTCAGTACTCAAATTAGACCCCCACTATAATACCATTCTTAAGGAAGGAATTCAGTTTTCAGCACGAAAAACCAAAACTTTAAGATCTTATTTGTCACCCAGTCACTTCCAAAGTAAAACAACTAATAGAACTACCAACAACTGGTTGAAGTGCACAGGCATGTACAAATGTGGAGGCAGGTGTATCAGCTGCAAGCATGTCCACCAATCCAAAAACTATAAATCTACCAAGACAGAGGAGGTCTTCCAGATGAAACATTACATCAACTGCAATACCTCCTTTGTCATTTATTTGATAACTTGCCTTAAATGCAAGCAACAATTTGTGGGGCGAACAATTAGACCCCTAAAGGAGAGGATACGGGAACACCTAAACCACATCTCGGTAAATGATCAAAAATCAACAATTAATAAACATTTCCAATTATGCAGTGGAGGTAATAAATCCTATTTCTCCTTTCAGGGTATCGAACATATTGTTAGCCCCAAACGGGGAGGCAACAAACAAAACATTCTCAACAAACGAGAAATGTTTTGGATTTTTCGATTGCAGACCAGACAACCCAATGGTATAAACTTAGACTGGGACCTCAACCATATCTTTAGACACTAAAATCAACCATTATTTCTTTTGTGGGTCTGTTTTCTCAATCTTTTCAACTCTCCTGGTTATGTGTTCCCCTGTCCTTTTCCATGTTAAGATAACAGGATCACACCAATCCAGTTGTGGCTTACTAAGGATTACCTGCACAATATATTATATCACTATGTATCTAATGCATATTGAGGGCACCTTACATTTGAATACCCCCCTCCCCCCCTTCTTCTATGCAACTAAAAGGATAAGGATAGTTGTTGTAATGCAAGAGTTCTCTTGAAATATAAAATGTAAAATGCATTATACTCTATATCTGCATCGGGGTTCTAGTAACATCTTTGTTCAAATGTAACACGTGGTTTTTACCTGGTTTGGCTGTCATTTGCACTGTACCTATGTTAATCTCTTTCCCCCTTTTTTCTGTTTCCCCTTTTTTTTTTCAGGTGCAGTGCTGTCCGGTCCGACCAGATAATTACCACAATTTTTATATTTTCTCCCTTAATGCACAAATATAATATTGTGTCATGTTCCAACTTGGTATTACACAATATTCCATTATTCAATTGTCCATCTCTCCATGTATATAGATATATTTGTTTTTAACAGAACTTCAATGTTATTATTAATGTGTGTTTTCCAATGTTAATCACTGATTGGTTTTTGCACTTTAAAAGGGAAGGCACACCCCTTGAGGGTAAGCCTTGAGAAAGCGCCGTGTTTTGGCGCGAAACGCGCAGGTGTTTGGGGTACACCAGGTAGGAGGACAGTGGCGGTGAGGCTGTCTCTCTATTCGAGAATTAAAGCACCTATTTCAGAGTAATTTCCCTGTTGTCTGTAATGTGCATTTGCTACTTAATGAAGCTGATCCATTATGTGTACATTATCCCTTTCAGTGCAGTAGGGAACATTGATAGTGCTTTCCCTAAGGGTAAACATATACCATATTTGCTCGAATATAAGACGACCCTGATTATAAGACGACTCCCCAAACTATGGATATTCCTTTAGGAAAAAAACTGACTGTCCCAGCTTTCAGTAATACAGCCGATTCATTACATTGATGTGTAATGTCTTTCTGGTGGTGAAGAATTATATATCAAGTGGCTGGAACTGAATAGCAAGAAAAGGAACCCAATTCTCTACTAATTTTTCTGTACGGTTAGCAGCTATTAGAGGAAGAAAGCAAAACAAGTAAAGTTGACTACAACACACTTCCCAATAAAGTTTTATTTACAAAATGGGACTAAAGCGTCTTTATATTTTAATATACACTGCAGTGTTCTATGAAATACTACATTGACCACTAACTGTTTATTTATTTATATTATCACTATCCTGATTTTTCTCTATAATAGTTTTAGTGCAAGGTAAACATGTTTATCTTATACAATTTAAGCGCAGATATGTGCAGGAAGTCCCTCACAGACATTCTTTAATTATGAGAAGTACATTGATAATACAATCCTGAACATATTGTACATGAACAATATTATTTGTAGTAAACAAAACACAATGTTCCAAGTTAATACTTTAAGCCAATAATGTAGTAACTAATTCTTTAATTGTAGAATTCATTCTTAAATAAGAATACACTTTACATTTTCCATTAACACAGCATGGTTATGGAAGAGATTAAAGAAACATGTATTTGAAAATACTTAGAATTCTAACTTTATTAGATATAATCTTTTATGATTACAGAATGCATACTCATATCTTATTCTGCTTAACAATAAATAAAGAGCTAAGAAAGTTGTTTCAATGCCTTTGAGCTAAAGCCCATTGGTTTTTTTACCAACATAATCTTAAAGATGAAGTTAAATCTGAAGTTGAAGACAATAAATGTTAACAATCCATAAATGTGTGTTGCATTTTACAGTGTAATAATGCTAATTATATTTGCTGCGTCAATGCTTTTTCTATGCTTGCCATTGAAATGTAAGTAATTTATAGAGCTTTGTTCAATATGCACTTTCTGATGTTCTAAGTAACTTAAAGTACACGTCAAATGAAAATGCATATGTAATATATTGTCACTTTGGAAGATAATTTATTAACATACAAATACATCACCAATAAAATAAATATATAACTCAATGCATATTCACTACCGATTCAAAGTTTGGGGTCACTTAGAAATGTACATTAAATGAGTTGCAAAAAAAAAAAAAGATAATTAATAACTGTGGTCTCAAAATGTTGCTTTCGCCAAAGAATACTCTATTTTCAGCAATTACAGTCATGCAGACCTTTGGTGTTCTTTGGTGAGAAAACAAATTATGCCTCCTTCACAAGAAGCTGAAAGTTACAGCATGTTACCTGCACAGTGTGTGTGTGTGTGTGTGTGTATGTGTAAGAGTGAGTGAGATACTGTGTGTCACTGATGTATCTTGGTTTTGTGCTGCCCTGGGCAGACATAATTTGGGCACCCACCTACTCACATTGCACACCCACGACATGATCCATAACCCACGTTGCACACCCAGGACATGCTCCATCACCCCATTACATGCCCCATCACCCACATGCACACATTGAATGTTCCATCACCTCCATTACATGCCCCCACCACCGCAATACATACACATTACATGACCCAATAACATGTCCCCATCACATGCTCCATTACATGCTCCTATCACGCCCATTACCTTCGAGTGAGGTGGGGGGGGGGGTTTAGCGAAGGGGCGGCGTTTCTTTTTTTGCCACCACTTAAAAGCATACAAGGCAAGTGCCACCCTAGGCACTTGCCTTTGCCTCGTGAAAAATACTGCTCTGATATGTATGTATGTGTGTGTATATGTGAGTGAGAGAGAGACTATGTGTGTTTATTTGTGTGAGTGAAAGACTGTATGTGCTGTGTGAGTGAGATACTGTGTGTGTGTGTGTGTGTGTGTAATCAGGGCCGGCCTTAGGGGTGTGCGACCTGTGCAAACGCACAGGGCGCAACACCCCAGGGGGCGCCATCCCATTCAAAAAAAAAAAAAAAGTTAAAAAAATAAAATAAAAAAAAGCCAGTAGAGGCACTGGCTGGGGGAGATCAAAAGATCCCCCCTCACCAGCCCTCGGCTCTTCTAGATCCGGGGAGGGGGCGGAGCTAACCGGCTCAGCGTTGTAGCTCCGCCCCCACCCTGTGAAGCAGAGCAGCATCTGCTTCACAGGGAGCCACTGGCACCATGAGAAAGTGCTGCATTTCTGGCACCATGAGAAAGTGCTGCATTAAGCATGGGGAGCCGAGCAGCACTTTCTCTTGCTGCCCATGGCTCCCCGTAATGCAGACTGTGCTCTGCTTCACAGGGTGGGGGCGGAGCTACACCTCTCAGCCGGTTAGCTCTGCCCCCTCCCTGGATCCAACTTTGCAGGCAAAGGTAGGGGAGGGGGAAGAGAGAGGCAGAACAGGGGTTAGGGGGGAGACAGGCAGACAGAACAGGGGCG